>JAWDJE010000004.1:191622500-192822500 GCA_035047345.1 Bradypodion ventrale
CCCTTGGAGCCCTTGTCCACATTAGCTATGGCACATCTCTTTAACCACTAACACTTTTGTTGCTAGAAGCTCGTTAATGTCAGCCTCTTTTGTTAGTCTCCAGCTTGGAACTGTGACATAAAGTATGTTAGTGACAATCTCCTTTTCCAATTTGCTGCAGTGTGCTAAATGTGTTCTTAATGCACAGCAGATGCTATCCTTCTTCATTAGTGGCAAGGATTGATACACAGTCTCTAAGTGGCTCAGAATACTTCTAGTCAGATTCACAGATTGTCCAAGAAGAGAAACCACTGGGTGTATCTTTTACAAAAGGAGAAGTTCAATGATGCCTTAAAATGTGTTAATCTATATAACCTGTCTGTTTTCTGTAAGCCTTTCTTTTCCACATAGAGACTGTTTGAGTCCCTCATTGTTGTATGCCATTCCATGCAAGAAACCTGTTACAGAACAGCTTTGTTATTGGTTGTTTTTTTAAACTTTAACAGGGACACTCTCTCACCTTTGATTCCCTCAGTTTATCCCTGACATCTGCCTATGATTGATCCTTGAAAACTAGATTGGATTGGTCATGACATGATAGATCATTTTAAAAAAATATATATTATTCATTTTTTGATAGTAATTTTTATTAGAATTTTTCAACAAATACAAATATACAATAATACATAATAAAAATTACTAATAATAAAAAATACACTAAAATACTAAATAAACAAAAGAAAACAGTCAATAAACAAAAAAGATGCAACCTATCCTAATACATTTTTCATCTATCATTATATTTCAAATGCATTAATGCCACCCTTAAAAATAAATTCACTTAAATATGACACAAAAATTCACTTAAATATGTTACCCTTGACTCAAAGCCTTCTTTTTAATATTACTTGATGACTAGTACTACTGAGTCATACACATTTTTATTCAATTCATAACCAATTTGGATAGGAAACAATAACAAAAACAATAATATACACACCCTGTGTTTATTTACATTGCCCTGGAGAGCTCAGAGTAACTCATTATTTTATCTCCAAAAACTACCTTGTTCTGGTACAGGTCTGTTTCTTTCAACACCCATAAGTGAGTGATCCACAAAAGGTTTCCATATTTTCCAAAATCTGTTTGGAAAGCTACCTTTATTTTCTTTTATCTCCCATGTTAGTTTGTCATTCAATGCTAAATTCCACATTTCTTTATACCACTCCTCCATCTGTATGCGTATGTCATCTTTCCAATTTCTAGCAATACATTGTCTACCCGTCGTAAGCATTATTTCAAATAATTATTTCTCATCCTTATTTAAATTAGTACCTTCCACATTTGTTAACATAGTGGTACCCGATCCCAGCTTGATTTTCTTACCCAATATTTCTCCAATCTCCTTTTCAATTCTTTTCCAAAAATCCTTTACCACGATGCAACTCCACCACATGTGCTCATAGGTTCCTACTGTATCCTTACATCTCCAACACATTTTATCCCATTTATTATCGATTTGATATAACCTCATTGGGATCAGGTACCACCTCCATAACATTTTATAGTTATGTTCCTTAATTCTAACCGACATGGTTCTCATTATCCTCTTTTTCCATTTATTTCTCCATATATCTTTTTCAATCTTTATATTCAATTCTTGTTCCCAACTTGACTTCAATTCCTCCTGTGGATCACCCTCTTTATTCAATAGTCTATACAATTTACTAACTAAGCCCTTAATATTTTTTCTCCCTTTCTAACTTTTAGGATCAATTCTTCAAATTCCATCATTTCTCTATCAAAAGCATATTCTCTCATAAATTTGTTATTCCAATTATTTACCATCATTTTCTGCAACCAATTCATTTTCAATTGTTCAAACAAGTTTGTCTTTCTATCATTATCCCTACAGATCCGTAACCAGTCTTTCACCAGGAACACTTCATTCTTATCCAATATTCCCTGTACCTCTTTGTCTATCTTTATCGGGAAGCTCGCCATATCTAACAATTCCAAAATCAGAGAGGAATTCGGGGCCAGGTCCTTCTTTACTTTTTTCCCATACATTCATTAATCCTTTCATCAAAGTGTTTTTAGTTAGTACCTTTTCCACCTTACCTCCTAAAAAAACCATTTTACCTATGTTTCTATAATCCCTCATCTCAATTTCTTCCCAAATTGTTTTTTCCCTTGCCAAGATCTTCACAACATTTTTAATTTGAAAGGCACGATAATATACCACCAAATTTGGCATTCCTAAACCCCCTTCTTTCTGAGGTAAGTACCACAATTTGTTTGGAAGTCTGGGCTTCTTTCCCCCATTACAAAAATTATTTATCAGCTTTTGAAACTCCTTAATCTCCTTATCTTTCAACTGAATTGGTAATGCCTCAAATAAAAAATTAATTCTAGGTAACAACATCATTTTGCTAAGAGCAATTCTCCCAAACCATGTCAGGTTTAACTTTTGAAATTTTTTAATTTTAAGCTTAATTTCGTTTTTCAAACGATCATAATTCAAATTTTTAAGATCATCCAATCTGTTTGATATATTTATACCCAAATATTTCAGCTTGTCTTTAATTTGAATGTTGCTCATTCCCCTTATCTTCTTTCAGTCCTCTTCTCCCATATTACAAAGCATCATTTCCGATTTATCCCAATTTATCTTTAAACCCGTAATATCTTCAAATTCTTTTAATTGTACTCTAATTCTATTCATAGCCTTCTCAGGATGTTTTACAATTATCAATGTGTCATCAGCATACATGCTTATTTTATTCCCCATAATCCCCTCTATTTTTCCATCCTCTCTTATACCTTTTGCCAGAATCTCTATTGCCATAATAAACAATATAGGGGATAGAGGACAAACCTGTCTTGTACCTGCCTCTAATTTTACCTCATCCGTGAACTCATCGTTTACTCTAACATTGGCTATTCCATGCCTACCAATTCAGCCTTCAATCTTTGTAGATTACCAAATACCATCTTATCCTTCGCCTTTGAATGTTCCTCCTGTAACTGCTTTATCTCGCTTTCAATTTTATCCTGTGCTAACTTATGCTTTTTATATCTGTTACTTGCCAACTTAATACACTCTCCTCTAAAAACCGACTTCATGGCATCCCAGACCACATTAAAATTTACCTCGCCATTATCATTCCAATGCCAACTTTCCTTCCAACTCTCCATAATTTGTTCTTTACATTTTTGGTCTCTAAATAAATTAACATCATATCGCCATCTCCTTGTCTTTCTACTTTCACTCTGTAAACTCAATTCTTGAATCACCTTAGCATGGTCTGACTCCTTAAAAATTCCAATTTCAATCTCCTCCATATTTTCACCATATTTTCTGTTATAAATATATAGTCAATTCTAGAATATGAGTTATGAACATGCAAAAAATATGAATATGCCCTTTCTGATCCCTTAACCTCTCTCAAATCTTTCAAATTTAAGGAAATCATCCAGTTATCCAAAATCTGCCGTTTAATGCCATTTTCACACTTTAAAATATTTGTACAATCCAAAATTTGATCTTACTAAATTAAAGTCACCAGCCACAATCCTCTTTACTGATTTTTCTATTACCAAAATTTTGCACACTTTTTCTAAAAATTCAGCTTGATGTTCATTTGGGGCATATATATTCACCAGGGTTGCTTCCTCATCATCTATTTTCCCTTTTACTATCAAATATCTCCCCTCTGGGTCTGAAATACTGTTTATTTTCTCGAACCCCATTTTAGCAGAAATCATAATTGTGACTCCTCTTGCTTTTGATGTACCATAAGACTTTTCATAATGTTGCATCCAACCAATAACAATTTTATTTGTATCATGAGATTTTTGATGAGTTTCCTGTAGAAAGACTATATCCGGTCTGTCCTTCCTCAATGTTAGTTCTATCCTCTTCCTCTTGACCACAGATCCTGTACCTTTTACATTCCACGTTAACACTTTAATACCCCTCATTATCAATTAAACATCCTCTTCTACCACTTCTGAGCTCTCCCTTGGGCGTGCTACCAACTAACCCTAAAAAACTAAAACAAAACTTACCACAAAAAACACTCATTACTACCCTCCCCACTTTCTTCTTCAAGAAAAAAAGGTCGCCTTCCTGATCCAAAGGGGGGAGGGGGAACGTGTAAGATGCACATGGTAGTTATGGCTCAAGCATACCTTCCACATTGTAAAAACAAAACTCTTCCCCTATAAGAATTCTTACTTTCATTCCTTTTTTCCTTCTATCCTTTGCTTGGCTCTTCCTCCACTACAATCAATGATAAGTTATCTTCTGTTCCACCTGGTTGCTCTCCTCCTGCAGCACCCCCTTCATCTGCTCCACAATAATCCCTCCTTATCCCTCCCGACCCCAACAGATCTTTCCTTAGCTCCACCCACTCGTTTGAACCTGCCTTAACCAAATCCAGTAAGGTCAAATACTTCAATGCGTCTGTTCCTGCATCAATCACCTGCATTTTTCTCTCATGGAAGAATCTTAACTGTTGTGGAAACCACCAATTGTATTTTATCCCTTTTTTCATCAGTAATTTTGTAACAGTTTTCATCTTATATCTCCAACCACGTTCCTTAATAGCAATGTCATTATATACCTCCAAATAATTTCAATAGATTTTCAAAGCGCCAGAACCAGCTTGTTTTAAGAAGGCCATTACCTTCAGCTTATCTCCCCAATTTGCAAATTTAACCAGAACATTCCTGTAATCATTTTCCCCCCTTCTTGGTCCCACTCTGTAAGCACTTACAATGTCCTCATTAACAAAATCTATCCCTATTTTCAATTTGTTTAACCAATCAACAATTCTATCTCTTAGCTGGTCTGGCGTTCGTTCAATCATATGGCGAATCACAATATTCTGTTTTCTCATCATTTCTTCCATCACATCTATTCTTTTTTCATGCTCATCCATTTTCACCTTATTTTCCTTCACCTCTTCCTGTATCCCTTTCATTTCCCCTTTCATCGCTTTCATATCATTTTGCATCAATTTAACATTGCCCTCTAACTTATGAATGTTTAATTTGACTTTTTTAGAAAAATCAATAACCATTTCAGCCAATTTATCCTGTTTTCCCAGAATTTCATTTTTATCTTTCACCCTTCCTTCATCCATCCTTTCGAATTTCTGGAACAGTTTACTAAATTCAACCATTATTTGAGTCTGATCAAAAGCAATTGGTTCCAGCGATGATGAAGGCATCTCCGCAGCTGCTAGTTTATCTTTTCTCTTAGGTTTCACAACCTTCTCCTCCTTCCCTTTTCTCCTTGCAGCTTTATCCATTGTAATGTCAAATAATAGTTTCAATGCAGTGATTCTTTTGGATCCCACAAAACCCTCTCCTTGAAACTGTTCCAGAGTTCAAACAAGCCAGAGCTCTCAGCTTGACCCAATTTGAATCCACAAGCTTGATTGAAGCTTTTATAATCTCTCACACTTTATGTCCAAAACATGGAAACCCAATTTTTTATTGTAATCCACCAACAGCTGCTATTCCACTTGTAGATCCTTACACCCTCCAACAATTGTATTCCAGAAAAGAGGGGGGGAGTTGCTTACATCCACCAAGACTTGATTGAAGCCACCCAATCCTTTATAATCAATTCCAGCTAAAAAAAAATCAATGAACCATTAATATCCAACTTTAAATATGTCAGGAGCTCTTCTGCTGGTCAGCACTTTCTCTCACACAATCCAGAGATGAAGGATAATTTTTTTTGTAATCCACAGTGAAGCAGAGAAGAATTATATATCCCCTAACAAAGGGAGGAAGACCAATCCAAAATAGCAATAGCAGAACCTTTATAATCCAATTTTGTAATTCAGCTGCAACAAATTTGTATCCGTGTTCATTCAAAGTCTATTCCATCTACACAAAAAAGCCCAGAGAAATCTCCAAAAAATCCAAGCAATAGTTCAGAGAAAGAGATGATGCAACTTAGTATCTATAACAAAACCATAGCTTTAAAATATAACTACTTCTCTTGTTAGGCTTGTGGGCTTATAAGCAGAAATCTTGGCTCAAAAACATCAGCTGCTCCATTAACCCCTTTTTATAAACCAGACCACGGCCGTGGTTTCCCAGGTCGATCCACTCAAACTTCTCTGCCAGACCACACCACCAAATCCTTCTTTATTCAAAGTCCAGCAACAAACTTCTTTGATTTGCCTTCCCACCTCTTCACACACTCACACGCTCCAACAGTACCTCCAACTCCTCTCACTCCATCCCCTCTCATTCCAGTCTCACCGTACTTTTCCAGTCTTAACTTTCCCTTTCCAGATCAACAGCCGCCATTATTCCAGCCCATCTTCCTCCTTCTCTCCCAACTTTTGCTGCCCTCAGCACTTACTTAGCCTTTGCTGGCATTCTCCATTCAGCTCCAAAACCCCTCATCCACTGCCGCCGCCTCCTTGGTCTTTTCTTTTCTTTTGTTAATCAACACTCTTTCAATAAAAACCCCACTTTGAAATGCAAAGTTCTCGACCGACCTCAGAGCGGCTCGAGTAACGCAGCCTATGCTCACCTCTCTCACCCCCCCCCCCGATCCTCAAGCTTCAAACTTTTGCCAATCTCAGTTCAATCTTATAAACTTCGGAGATTCTCACCCTTCATTTCATGCAGTTTCTCATTCAATATTTTCAATTAATCCACATTAAATCCACATTCTTTGGCGCGAGCGAAGCAACTTGCGTGTTACTCCATGCTCATCTTAGCCACACACCATTATTCATAAAATACTAAATGTAAAAATATACACAACATCACAACACAATACTATGACAACTCAATAACATAACTCATATCAAAAACAAGAAAAAATAAATGTGCACCCTTCACCCAGAGACTAATGCATTTTTATATCTAATGTTGGTATTTTTCTTTCTCCATCATCCCTTTCCAAAAACCAGCTGATTCTTGACCAGGTTTTACCTCTTTTACCTTGACATCACATAATCAAAAAAAATTCCCCAAATGACTTTAGATTCATTTTCATTTGTTAATTCCTTTTTATATTTTAAACCACATGTTATTTTATCATTCAAAGCCATATTCCATAGTTCTGTATACCAATACTATATCTTAAAGTTCATATTCACATTCCATTTTAGCCATTAATAATCTTGCAGCTATAATCATCGTAACTATTAGATTCTTTTTATGATTATCTGTTGATACGTTATCACAATCAATTAACAAACTTATTTTGGGACATATCTTAAGCTTTAAATTTAATATTTGATTAATTTCTTCAAAGACTTAACTCCATACTTTCTTAACTTCTTCACATTCCCACCACATGTATAAATATGTCCCAATATGTTCCTTGCATCTCCAACATTTATTGTCCTGTGCCAGACTGTACAGTTTTAAATGAACTAGTATCATATACCATCTCCAAATTATTTTATAACAATGTTCTTTTATCCTCACTGACATATTTTTCATGACTTTGTTTCCAAAATTTTCCTCATTGTTCTACACCAATTTTTCCTTTCATATCGTATTTCCATACCTCTCTTAAAGTTTTTTGTGAATCTATGTTATCATTTAATTTTTTATAAATTTTTCACTGAAACCTGGTGGACGGATGATAACCAATGGGATACAGTTATCCCAGGCTACAAACTGTACAGGAAGGATAGGAAGGGGCAAACGGGAGGTGGTGTAGCCTTGTATGTCAAAGAAGTGATAAAATCGTATGAATTGGAATATCTAGGTGATTTAGAGTCACCATTAGAAGCTCTGTGGGTAAGAGTACCAGGCCACAAGGATGGTCTAACAGTAGGCATATACTATCGGCCTCCGACCCAAACTCTTGAGGGAGACTGGCAGTTGGAGAATGTTGTAAAGGAGGCATCCAAGAAGGGAAGCCTGGTTATAATGGGGGACTTCAATTACCCTCACATAGACTGGGTGAACTGTTGTTCAGCACATGATAAAGAGATAAAGTTCCTAGATATGCTAAATGATTCCCTGGGACAGATGGTTGAAGACCCAACTAGAGGTACAAGAATCCTTGACTTGATCCTGAGTAATACTCAGGATCTGGTGCAAGATGTTAATGTGACTGATCCAATAGGGAACAGTGACCACAACTCAATTATGTTTAACTTGATCATAGACTGCAAGTCACTGATAAAATCTAACACAGAGACCTTAAATTTTCAAAAAGGAAATTTCCCAAAGATGAGGAAACTAGTAAAAAAGAAACTGAAAGGGAAAATTGAGAGAGTCCAAACACTCCAAGAGGCATGGAGGTTGTTTACAAAAACAATAACAGAGGCCCAATTGGAATGCATACCCAAAAGGAAAAAGGGCACTGCCAGTTCCAAGAGGACTCCAATGTGGCTTACCGGAGCTGTTCGGGAAGTGATCAAGAGCAAGAAAAGCTCATTTAGAAGATGGAAGGCTTGTCCAAATGAGGACAGCAGGCAGAAACATAAATTCTGGCAGAACAAATGCAAGGCAACAATCAGGAAAGCAAAGCAAGACTTTGAGGAGAGTATAGCTAAAAATACTCAGAGAAATAACAAAGACTTCTTTAAGTACATTAGAAGTAAGAACCCAACTAGGAAGGCCATTGGACCATTAGATGATAATGGAAGGCAAGGGGTTATTAAAGAGGAAACAGAGATTGCAGAGAGACTCAATGAATTCTTTGCTTTAGTATTCACTGAAGAAGACAGAGACCACATGCCCAAAACAGAGCCTATCTTCGTAGGGAGGGAAAGCGAAGAATTAAGCAAGATAGAAATAACCAGGGAGGAGGTCCTTGCATGTCTTGTTAAGCTAAACACTAACAAATCACCAGGACCAGATGGCATCCATCCACGAGTTCTCAGGGAACTTAAAGATGAAATTGCTGATCTCCTAGCCAAAATATATAATATTTCCCTCAAATCAGGCTTTGTGCCTGATGACTGGAAGGTAGCGAATGTAACACCAATTTTCAAAAAAGGATCCAGGGGTGATCCAGGAAATTACCAACCTGTCAGTTTGACATGTGTCCCAGGTAAAGTGATGGAAACCATCCTAAAAGATAGAATTAATAGGCACATAGAAGAGAAGGCGCTGCTAAAGGAGAGCCAACATGGCTTTTACAAGGGCAAATCATGCCTCACTAATCTGTTGGAATTTTTTGAGAGTGTCAACAAGCATGTGGATAAGGGGGATCAAGTTGACATTGTTTATCTGGACTTTCAGAAGGCTTTTGACAAGGTCCCACACCAAAGCTCTTGAATAAACTT
The DNA here is from genome assembly GCA_035047345.1 of Bradypodion ventrale. NCBI lineage: Eukaryota > Metazoa > Chordata > Lepidosauria > Squamata > Chamaeleonidae > Bradypodion > Bradypodion ventrale. The sequence goes on from JAWDJE010000004.1 coordinate 191,631,767, forward strand.
ACCAGTATGGAATAAAGGGACAGGTCTTGTCCTGGATCAGCAACTGGCTAAGGGACAGGAAACAGAGGGTAGCACTAAATTGACAATTTTCCAAGTGGAGGGAAGTAAAGAGTGGGGTCCCCCAAGGTTCAGTACTGGGACCCCTGCTTTTCAACCTCTTCATAAATGATCTAGAGGTAGGAGTAAAAAGCAAGGTAGCCAAATTTGCTGATGACACTAAATTATACAGGGTAGTGAAAACTGTGAGAGATTGTGAGGAGCTCCAGAGGGATCTCTTGACACTGGGGGACTGGGCAAAACAGTGGCAAATGAGCTTCAACATTAGTAAGTGCAGAGTGATGCATGTTGGGGCAAAAAACCCGAATTACATTTATAAACTGATGGGGTCTGAACTCTCTGCGACAAATCAGGAAAAGGACCTTGCTGTCCTGGTGGACAGCTCAATGAAGATGTCAACCCAGTGCGCCTCAGCAGTGAAAAAAGCAAACTCAATGTTAGGGATCATTAGGAAGGGTATAGAAAATAAGTCAGCAAGTGTCATTTTGCCTCTTTATAAATCTATGGTGAGGCCCCATCTGGAATACTGTGTACAGTTCTGGTCGCCATACCTCCAGAAGGATATTATGGAGTTGGAGAAAGTGCAGAGGAGGGCAACCAGAATGATTAGGGGACTGGAACACCTTCCTTACCATCTGAGGCTGCAACGGTTGGGCCTTTTCACTCTTGAACGACGGCGTCTAAGAGGTGACCTGATTGAAGTTTATAAAATCATGCACGGTGTGGACAAAGTAGATAAGGAAAAACTGTTTTCTCTATCGCACAACACTAGAACTAGGGGACACTCCATGAAACTTTTGGGTACTAGTTCTCAAACAAATAAGAGAAAGTACTTTTTCACCCAGAGGATTACTGGTCTATGGAACTCCCTGCCAGAAGAAGTGGTGACAGCTGTCAGTCTTGACAGCTTTAAGAAAGGATTAGACAAGTTCATGGAGGACAAGGGTATCAATGGCTATAATTATGGATGTACCTAAGGACAACCTCTGGGTTGGAGAGATAGGCAGGATATCTCTCAATGCCATTTCCAGGGAATCCTAAGCAGGTGAAGGCATCTCCTTGGGAATACCCTGAAGGAAATGGTGAGCCACTGTGTGAGACAGAATGCTGGACTGGATGGGCTGTGGCCTGTTCCAGCAAGGCTGTTCTTATGTTCTTATGTTCTTATGTTACAGTACAATGTATCTCTATACTGCTTATAACTTTCATATTAATTTCTATTTCTAGATTTTTAAAAACATGTCTTCAAATTGTGCCAAACTCCTGCTTATTTTCCTTTCTGCATCTTTTTATTCCAATATTCCATTTGCAACTTGTCAAACCATTTTAGTTTCAATAAGGAATATATGGTTTTTCTATCATCTCTTGTTTTAATTTTATTTATACAATTGTCTGTTGTTTTGAATCCCCCCCCCCTTTTCCAAGCTCTAATATCTCTTTTTTTCTGATTGGGAACTCCCTCCAATCTTTCAATTCTAACATCGGGGAGTTTCCTGGACTGAATTTTTCATTAACTTTCCTCCATGCATCTATTAAATTCCTGAGATGATAGATCATTTTAACCTTTTCCAGAATTCATGCAAGGAAGTGTCCGGTAGATCTATGTACACATGGAAATTGTGCTGTTGCCACTGTAATGTATGCTTACACAACAAATGTGGGAATAATAATAATAATAATAATAATAATAATAATAATAATAATAATAATAATAATAATAATAATAATAATAATAATAATAATAATAATAATAATAATAATAATAATAATAATAATAATAATAATAATTTTGTGTCAGAAATTATTCTGGGTTGAAAGGATTTTTGCTGGAGAAACTCCACTCAGGGGATACCTGAATGAGGCTACTTTCATGTCGACAAGATCTTTTCCCACCCAAAGTGGTCCCTATTTATCTACTTGTAATGTCTTGCTTTCAAACTGCTAGGTTGGCAGGAGCTGGGACAGAGACGGGCGCTCAATCTGTCATGCAGTACCCAGGCTTCAAACTGCTGACTTGCCGGCCTTCCAGTTAACAAGGCGAGCGTCTTAACCGCTGAGCCACCACAGCCCTTTGCAGTGTGGGAATGTCATGTGACCACACTGGTGGGCTGTTCTTCAGAAAAACCAGAAAGTCTTACTAGTATAAATATTTTAGGCCAGATATACAGTAGGTGCCACACAAAATATGAAAAATGAACTCATGAACAGGATTTTATTTTATTTTTGCCAGTTTTGGCTTGGAAACTGTTTTCCAATGAGATTAATCATTACATTCCACAAGTCCTCAACAGCATCTAACCCTCAGCTTGATGGGCTACTTTGGATTGGTGGGCACCAGTAGTGTTAGAAGGGGAAACTAAGCATTACCTGAGATTGCCAGGAAAGTAAAGTATCACATCTACCATGTTCACCTGAAAATAAGACACTGTCTTCTATTTATTTGGCTTATTTTCAGGGGATGTCTTATTTTTATTATGTTCTTCTGGAACATCATCATAACTCTCCAAACCTGGAAGTCCATCGTTTATGGACGCGCAGAACCCCTCTGCGCATGTGCAGAACCCTTTGTACATGTGCAGAGCACACATGCCACACCACGCCTTTTGCTATTTCTTATTTTTGGCGTATGGCTTATATCGCGCAAATGTTTAGAAATCCTGCTATGGCTTATTTAATGGGTATGTATTATTTTCAGGGAAACACAGTATATCTATTAAACAGAGGTGTGGGTTTGTATGTGCTCGAAAGGCTCCCACACCCCTGGACTGATCCCACTGAAATTTGGCACATACATACCTTGGGCCAGCAAGATCAGTACTGTGGGGGGTCACAAGCCCCATGGGGGGTGTACGCCCCTCCCAAATTGGATCCCAATTGATCAATACAATGTGTGTGTTTCCAGTGATGTAATTGGCTGATGTCATAGACCTAGGTAGGTTGAGATTGTGACATCATCTGACTAGCTCAGCTATAGCCCTCTGAGCTCAGCTGTAGTTTTCACAGTAGGTGGAAGGCAAATGGGCATGTGAGATCAGCACTGTGGGGGTCACAAGCCCCATGTGGGGGGTGTATGCTATTGCAGACTTCTGGTCCGCCAGGTGGCTGGACACATGTATGGGAAGGATAAGGGTGGTAAGTGACCATCGATGGAGAAGCAGGATGGGTGAGAGAAGAGAGAGATGGAGGAAGGGAGGCAGGAGTGACCCACATACACCCTATGAGGTATCCAAGAGGGAAAGGCTGGCCTATGTTAAAGAAAAGAAAAACCTGAGCAAAGGTGGGTAATCAGCTAGTATACTGTGGGTTGCCTGCTGGAATAATTGGCCAAACCTTTCCCCAGGGGTTTGCCAACAGATCCGGGGACCAACCAGACTTTGCTGGAAAGGCAATTGGGGTGTGGGCTAGCTAGTTAGTTTGGGGGACAAATCATAAAGCCTTGGCTGATGGCTATGATAGAAACAGGGCAAAAACCAAAGATGATGACTCTAAAGGAAATACACAATCCTCCGCTGCTGGCTACAGATTAAGTTGGGCAAATAAGCCGCGCCAGACAGCAGAACAAGCTAGGCACCCGGAGTCAATACACATAGACTCTGAGATTAGGGCAGGAACAATGGGTTTCACCAGCCCAGACCTTAATTAGTTGTGGGTTGTCCACTAACCACAGGGTAACTTCCAAGAGCTGGCATTGTAGCTGGACCACTGGAAAATGCCACATATGCAAGCCTTCTGTATTAGGGGGTCACACGCATCCTACGCGCGCATCACCCCAAGGCAGGGTAATAAATACGTGCCACCCAACCAAGATCGGGGCTGGACTTCACTGCATGATTGTCTCGCATGTCTTCCTTGCGGCCAGTCACTCCCACACCTGGGAGCCATCACAACAGTATACTATATATTCTACCACTTTCTCAAGAAATTAATGGTTCTTTCCAGTTGATTCTCACAGGGAAGGCAAAGGAGGGAAGGAAAAGGCATACAACTAACATGATGGGCGGTTCTGTTTTTTCTTTAAAATATATTTCTTTACATCATATTCCAGAAGAAAGGACATATTCATGCCAAGAAACAGATAAAGGCCTTCTCTGTGTACCTAAAAATCTCAGACCTTCCATTGTGTTGTCATTTAAGAATGGGTAAATAAAACTCCCAACATTTATGTCACCCAGTGATTGTCCAGTTACTTTTACACAAAACTGGTTTCTTTTGAAAAGTCCACAATTTATTCATCACTTCAGGGTTGTTGTGCTGCACATGTTTTCAGTCAGCATTTTGTGGGGGTGGAGTTATGCTTAATTAGCTAACCAGCACATCAGCCATGCTGTTTCTTTATACAGACTCTGCTATTCACCTGTAAATTGGTTGCACAAAGAAGTAAGGTGTGCCTCCTTACTTAAGCAATGAAAATATGCAAACACTTGTCTCACTGGAAGTCGCATAAGCATTGTGCCACTATTGCACCTGGACTATAAATAGGGAAGGTGGCAAGAAGTATAGCACTTAAAGAACAAACTTTGAAGCTTACTAACAACTCACCTCATCCTTCAGCTGTTCTTGACTCTGGAAACCCTCCTTAGCTTCTGGAGTGTGAAAAGATTTCATTCATTTGCAGTGTTTGAAAAAACTTACATGCTATGAAAAGCAAGACAACATTAAGAACCTGAGGAGACACAGATAGCTTGACATTTCCATGTGCATCCATCATGAAATTTCTCTATTAGGAAATAACTAGCTTTAGCAAAGGATCAACAAGCTAAATCACTAGAACACACTCAAGCTAATTGAAATACGTGTGCAGCAAAAGGTTGCATGGAGCCAACTGTAGCTTCTAAATTGATACAGTTGCAATTCTTCCAAATAAACAAGATCTGCCCACCACCACTACCACCACAACCCTGGAAGATATTTACTACTGCTTAATTCTTTTTTCTTTATGAGGGACTTGCATATTGTTCATACAGGTTTACAACAGGGTTTTTAAAATAAGAATTAAAACCATTACCAAGATTAGCAAACCTGTTCCAAGAGGCTAATATGGCAAGAATGCCATTTGGAAGGGAATATAACCCTTTTAGTGAAATTTAAAATATTAATAAGATTTGGTTTAGAAGAAAAATATAAGCCATGGCTTACTGACAAGCACACTGCCATAAATGTCAGTTGACAGCAGCCCAATTATTGCATGCAGTAAATCAAAGCAGAAGAGTACATGTGAAACATATGTTTCTTCTAAGGATCCATAAAATACTTACCGTATTTATTCGTGTATAACGCGCAAAATTTTATACCCAAAAAAAGGCTCAAAGTTTGGGTGCGCGTTATACACGAGGACTGGGCCGCGCGACTCAAGAAGCCGGCGCCGGGTAGGCGCGGAGCACGCCGCGGCCCTCCCCGGAGGGTTCCCTTCTCGACCCGGCGGGTGCGTGCAGGTGAGCGGCGGCGGCAGCGGGACCTGGGCAGGCGCCCAGGTCCCGCTGCCGCCGCCGCTCACCTGCACGCACCCGCCGAGAAGGGAACCCTCCGGGGAGGGCCGCGGCGTGCTCCGCGCCTACCTGGCGCCGGCTTCTTGAGTCGCGCGGCCCGGGTAGGCGTGGAGCACGCCGCGGCCCTCTCCCGTAGGGTTCCCTTCTCGGCGGGTGCGTGCAGGTGAGCGGCGGCGGCAGCGGGACCTGGGCGCCTGCCCAGGTCCCGCTGCCGCCGCCGCTCACCTGCACGCACCCGCCGAGAAGGGAACCCTACGGGAGAGGGCCGCGGCGTGCTCCACGCCTACCCGGGCCGCGCGACTCAAGGAGCCGGCGCCGGGTAGGCGCGGAGCACGCCGCGGCCCTCCTCCCAGGCGCCCAGGTCCCGCTGCCGCCGCCGCTCACCTGCACGCACCCGCCGAGAAGGGAACCCTACGGGAGAGGGCCGCGGCGTGCTCCACGCCTACCCGGGCCGCGCGACTCAAGGAGCCGGCGCCGGGTAGGCGCGGAGCACACCGCGGCCCTCCTCCCAGGCGCCCAGGTCCCGCTGCCGCCGCCGCTCACCTGCACGCACCCGCTGAGAAGGGAACCCTACGGGAGAGGGCCGCGGCGTGCTCCACGCCTACCCGGGCCGCGCGACTCAAGGAGCCGGCGCCGGGTAGGCGCGGAGCACGCCGCGGCCCTCCTCCCAGGCGCCCAGGTCCCGCTGCCGCCGCCACTCACCTGCACGCACCCGCCGAGAAGGGAACCCTACGGGAGAGGGCCGCGGCGTGCTCCACGCCTACCCGGGCCGCGCGACTCAAGGAGCCGGCGCCGGGTAGGCGCGGAGCACGCCGCGGCCCTCCTCCCAGGGGCCCAGGTCCCGCTGCCGCCGCCGCTCACCTGCACGCACCCGCCGAGAAGGGAACCCTACGGGAGAGGGCCGCGGCGTGCTCCACGCCTACCCGGGCCGCGCGACTCAAGGAGCCGGCGCCGGGTAGGCGCGGAGCACGCCGCGGCCCTCCTCCCAGGCGCCCAGGTCCCGCTGCCGCCGCCGCTCACCTGCACGCACCCGCCGAGAAGGGAACCCTACGGGAGAGGGCCGCGGCGTGCTCCACGCCTACCCGGGCCGCGCGACTCAAGGAGCCGGCGCCGGGTAGGCGCGGAGCACACCGCGGCCCTCCTCCCAGGCGCCCAGGTCCCGCTGCCGCCGCCGCTCACCTGCACGCACCCGCTGAGAAGGGAACCCTACGGGAGAGGGCCGCGGCGTGCTCCACGCCTACCCGGGCCGCGCGACTCAAGGAGCCGGCGCCGGGTAGGCGCGGAGCACGCCGCGGCCCTCCTCCCAGGCGCCCAGGTCCCGCTGCCGCCGCCACTCACCTGCACGCACCCGCCGAGAAGGGAACCCTACGGGAGAGGGCCGCGGCGTGCTCCACGCCTACCCGGGCCGCGCGACTCAAGGAGCCGGCGCCGGGTAGGCGCGGAGCACGCCGCGGCCCTCCTCCCAGGGGCCCAGGTCCCGCTGCCGCCGCCGCTCACCTGCACGCACCCGCCGAGAAGGGAACCCTACGGGAGAGGGCCGCGGCGTGCTCCACGCCTACCCGGGCCGCGCGACTCAAGGAGCCGGCGCCGGGTAGGCGCGGAGCACGCCGCGGCCCTCCTCCCAGGCGCCCAGGTCCCGCTGCCGCCGCCGCTCACCTGCACGCACCCGCCGAGAAGGGAACCCTACGGGAGAGGGCCGCGGCGTGCTCCACGCCTACCCGGGCCGCGCGACTCAAGGAGCCGGCGCCGGGTAGGCGCGGAGCACACCGCGGCCCTCCTCCCAGGCGCCCAGGTCCCGCTGCCGCCGCCGCTCACCTGCACGCACCCGCTGAGAAGGGAACCCTACGGGAGAGGGCCGCGGCGTGCTCCACGCCTACCCGGGCCGCGCGACTCAAGGAGCCGGCGCCGGGTAGGCGCGGAGCACGCCGCGGCCCTCCTCCCAGGCGCCCAGGTCCCGCTGCCGCCGCCACTCACCTGCACGCACCCGCCGAGAAGGGAACCCTACGGGAGAGGGCCGCGGCGTGCTCCACGCCTACCCGGGCCGCGCGACTCAAGGAGCCGGCGCCGGGTAGGCGCGGAGCACGCCGCGGCCCTCCTCCCAGGGGCCCAGGTCCCGCTGCCGCCGCCGCTCACCTGCACGCACCCGCCGAGAAGGGAACCCTACGGGAGAGGGCCGCGGCGTGCTCCACGCCTACCCGGGCCGCGCGACTCAAGGAGCCGGCGCCGGGTAGGCGCGGAGCACGCCGCGGCCCTCCTCCCAGGCGCCCAGGTCCCGCTGCCGCCGCCGCTCACCTGCACGCACCCGCCGAGAAGGGAACCCTACGGGAGAGGGCCGCGGCGTGCTCCACGCCTACCCGGGCCGCGCGACTCAAGGAGCCGGCGCCGGGTAGGCACGGAGCATGCCGCGGCCCTCCTCCCAGGCGCCCAGGTCCCGCTGCCGCCGCCGCTCAACTGCACGCACCCGCCGAGAAGGGAACCCTACGGGAGAGGGCCGCGGCGTGCTCCACGCCTACCCGGGCCGCGCGACTCAAGGAGCCGGCGCAGGGTAGGCGCGGAGCACGCCGCGGCCCTCCTCCCAGGCGCCCAGGTCCCGCTGCCGCCGCCGCTCACCTGCACGCACCCGCCGAGAAGGGAACCCTACGGGAGAGGGCCGCGGCATGCTCCACGCCTACCCGGGCCGCGCGACTCAAGGAGCCGGCGCCGGGTAGGCGCGGAGCACGCCGCGGCCCTCCTCCCAGGCGCCCAGGTCCCGCTGCCGCCGCCGCTCACCTGCACGCACCCGCCGAGAAGGGAACCCTACGGGAGAGGGCCGCGGCGTGCTCCACGCCTACCCGGGCCGCGCGACTCAAGGAGCCGGCGCCGGGTAGGCGCGGAGCACACCGCGGCCCTCCTCCCAGGCGCCCAGGTCCCGCTGCCGCCGCCGCTCACCTGCACGCACCCGCCGAGAAGGGAACCCTTCGGGAGAGGGCCGCGGCGTGCTCCACGCCTACCCGGGCCGCGCGACTCAAGGAGCCGGCGCCGGGTAGGCGCGGAGCACGCCGCGGCCCTCCTCCCAGGCGCCCAGGTCCCGCTGCCGCCGCCGCTCACCTGCACGCACCCGCCGAGAAGGGAACCCTACGGGAGAGGGCCGCGGCGTGCTCCACGCCTACCCGGGCCGCGCGACTCAAGGAGCCGGCGCCGGGTAGGCGCGGAGCACGCCGCGGCCCTCCTCCCAGGCGCCCAGGTCCCGCTGCCGCCGCCGCTCACCTGCACGCACCCGCCGAGAAGGGAACCCTACGGGAGAGGGCCGCGGCGTGCTCCACGCCTACCCGGGCCGCGCGACTCAAGGAGCCGGCGCCGGGTAGGCGCGGAGCACGCCGCGGCCCTCCTCCCAGGCGCCCAGGTCCCGCTGCCGCCGCCGCTCACCTGCACGCACCCGCCGAGAAGGGAACCCTACGGGAGAGGGCCGCGGCGTGCTCCACGCCTACCCGGGCCGCGCGACTCAAGGAGCCGGCGCCGGGTAGGCGCGGAGCACGCCGCGGCCCTCCTCCCAGGCGCCCAGGTCCCGCTGCCGCCGCCGCTCACCTGCACGCACCCGCCGAGAAGGGAACCCTACGGGAGAGGGCCGCGGCGTGCTCCACGCCTACCCGGGCCGCGCGACTCAAGGAGCCGGCGCCGGGTAGGCGCGGAGCACGCCGCGGCCCTCCTCCCAGGGGCCCAGGTCCCGCTGCCGCCGCCGCTCACCTGCACGCACCCGCCGAGAAGGGAACCCTACGGGAGAGGGCCGCGGCGTGCTCCACGCCTACCCGGGCCGCGCGACTCAAGGAGCCGGCGCCGGGTAGGCGCGGAGCACGCCGCGGCCCTCCTCCCAGGCGCCCAGGTCCCGCTGCCGCCGCCGCTCACCTGCACGCACCCGCCGAGAAGGGAACCCTACGGGAGAGGGCCGCGGCGTGCTCCACGCCTACCCGGGCCGCGCGACTCAAGGAGCCGGTGCCGGGTAGGCGCGGAGCACGCCGCGGCCCTCCTCCCAGGCGCCCAGGTCCCGCTGCCGCCGCCGCTCACCTGCACGCACCCGCCGAGAAGGGAACCCTACGGGAGAGGGCCGCGGTGTGCTCCACGCCTACCCGGGCCGCGCGACTCAAGGAGCCGGCGCCGGGTAGGCGCGGAGCACGCCGCGGCCCTCCTCCCAGGCGCCCAGGTCCCGCTGCCGCCGCCACTCACCTGCACGCACCCGCCGAGAAGGGAACCCTACGGGAGAGGGCCGCGGCGTGCTCCACGCCTACCCGGGCCGCGCGACTCAAGGAGCCGGCGCCGGGTAGGCGCGGAGCACGCCGCGGCCCTCCTCCCAGGCGCCCAGGTCCCGCTGCCGCCGCCGCTCACCTGCACGCACCCGCCGAGAAGGGAACCCTACGGGAGAGGGCCGCGGCGTGCTCCACGCCTACCCGGGCCACGCGACTCAAGGAGCCGGCGCCGGGTAGGTGCGGAGCACGCCGCGGCCCTCCTCCCAGGCGCCCAGGTCCCGCTGCCGCCGCCGCTCACCTGCACGCACCCGCCGAGAAGGGAACCCTACGGGAGAGGGCCGCGGCGTGCTCCACGCCTACCCGGGCCGCGCGACTCAAGGAGCCGGCGCCGGGTAGGCACGGAGCACGCCGCGGCCCTCCTCCCAGGCGCCCAGGTCCCGCTGCCGCCGCCGCTCACCTGCACGCACCCGCCGAGAAGGGAACCCTACGGGAGAGGGCCGCGGCGTGCTCCACGCCTACCCGGGCCGCGCGACTCAAGGAGCCGGCGCCGGGTAGGCGCGGAGCACGCCGCGGCCCTCCTCCCAGGCGCCCAGGTCCCGCTGCCGCCGCCGCTCACCTGCACGCACCCGCCGAGAAGGGAACCCTACGGGAGAGGGCCGCGGCATGCTCCACGCCTACCCGGGCCGCGCGACTCAAGGAGCCGGCGCCGGGTAGGCGCGGAGCACGCCGCGGCCCTCCTCCCAGGCGCCCAGGTCCCGCTGCCGCCGCCGCTCACCTGCACGCACCCGCCGAGAAGGGAACCCTACGGGAGAGGGCCGCGGCGTGCTCCACGCCTACCCGGGCCGCGCGACTCAAGGAGCCGGCGCCGGGTAGGCACGGAGCACGCCGCGGCCCTCCTCCCAGGCGCCCAGGTCCCGCTGCCGCCGCCGCTCACCTGCACGCACCCGCCGAGAAGGGAACCCTACGGGAGAGGGCCGCGGCGTGCTCCACGCCTACCCGGGCCGCGCGACTCAAGGAGCCGGCGCCGGGTAGGCGCGGAGCACGCCGCGGCCCTCCTCCCAGGCGCCCAGGTCCCGCTGCCGCCGCCGCTCACCTGCACGCACCCGCCGAGAAGGGAACCCTACGGGAGAGGGCCGCGGCATGCTCCACGCCTACCCGGGCCGCGCGACTCAAGGAGCCGGCGCCGGGTAGGCGCGGAGCACGCCGCGGCCCTCCTCCCAGGCGCCCAGGTCCCGCTGCCGCCGCCGCTCACCTGCACGCACCCGCCGAGAAGGGAACCCTACGGGAGAGGGCCGCGGCGTGCTCCACGCCTACCCGGGCCGCGCGACTCAAGGAGCCGGCGCCGGGTAGGCGCGGAGCACGCCGCGGCCCTCCTCCCAGGCGCCCAGGTCCCGCTGCCGCCGCCGCTCACCTGCACGCACCCGCCGAGAAGGGAACCCTATGGGAGAGGGCCGCGGCATGCTCCACGCCTACCCGGGCCGCGCGACTCAAGGAGCCGGCGCCGGGTAGGCGCGGAGCACGCCGCGGCCCTCCTCCCAGGCGCCCAGGTCCCGCTGCCGCCGCCGCTCACCTGCACGCACCCGCCGAGAAGGGAACCCTACGGGAGAGGGCCGCGGCGTGCTCCACGCCTACCCGGGCCGCGCGACTCAAGGAGCCGGCGCCGGGTAGGCGCGGAGCACGCCGCGGCCCTCCTCCCAGGCGCCCAGGTCCCGCTGCCGCCGCCGCTCACCTGCACGCACCCGCCGAGAAGGGAACCCTACGGGAGAGGGCCGCGGCGTGCTCCACGCCTACCCGGGCCGCGCGACTCAAGGAGCCGGCGCCGGGTAGGCGCGGAGCACGCCGCGGCCCTCCTCCCAGGCGCCCAGGTCCCGCTGCCGCCGCCGCTCACCTGCACGCACCCGCCGAGAAGGGAACCCTACGGGAGAGGGCCGCGGCGTGCTCCACGCCTACCCGGGCCGCGCGACTCAAGGAGCCGGCGCCGGGTAGGCGCGGAGCACGCCGCGGCCCTCCTCCCAGGCGCCCAGGTCCCGCTGCCGCCGCCGCTCACCTGCACGCACCCGCCGAGAAGGGAACCCTACGGGAGAGGGCCGCGGCGTGCTCCACGCCTACCCGGGCCGCGCGACTCAAGGAGCCGGCGCCGGGTAGGCGCGGAGCACGCCGCGGCCCTCCTCCCAGGCGCCCAGGTCCCGCTGCCGCCGCCGCTCACCTGCACGCACCCGCCGAGAAGGGAACCCTACGGGAGAGGGCCGCGGCGTGCTCCACGCCTACCCGGGCCGCGCGACTCAAGGAGCCGGCGCCGGGTAGGCGCGGAGCACGCCGCGGCCCTCCTCCCAGGCGCCCAGGTCCCGCTGCCGCCGCCGCTCACCTGCACGCACCCGCCGAGAAGGGAACCCTACGGGAGAGGGCCGCGGCGTGCTCCACGCCTACCCGGGCCGCGCGACTCAAGGAGCCGGCGCCGGGTAGGCGCGGAGCACGCCGCGGCCCTCCTCCCAGGCGCCCAGGTCCCGCTGCCGCCGCCGCTCACCTGCACGCACCCGCCGAGAAGGGAACCCTACGGGAGAGGGCCGCGGCGTGCTCCACGCCTACCCGGGCCGCGCGACTCAAGGAGCCGGCGCCGGGTAGGCGCGGAGCACGCCGCGGCCCTCCTCCCAGGCGCCCAGGTCCCGCTGCCGCCGCCGCTCACCTGCACGCACCCGCCGAGAAGGGAACCCTACGGGAGAGGGCCGCGGCGTGCTCCACGCCTACCCGGGCCGCGCGACTCAAGGAGCCGGCGCCGGGTAGGCGCGGAGCACGCCGCGGCCCTCCTCCCAGGCGCCCATGTCCCGCTGCCGCCGCCGCTCACCTGCACGCACCCGCCGAGAAGGGAACCCTACGGGAGAGGGCCGCGGCGTGCTCCACGCCTACCCGGGCCGCGCGACTCAAGGAGCCGGCGCCGAGTACGGTAGGCACTGCTGAGATGCACCGTCTGCCCCACCCACGGGCCCAGGGGCGCGCGGCTGGCGGGATCTGATTGGGTGGCGCGGGAGACGAGGCGTGTGAAAAAAAAATTTATACCAATATTTCATGGAAAATTAGGGGTGCGCGTTATACACGAGTGCGCGTTATACTCGAATAAATACGGTAATTAATAAAACAAGTCATCCAAGGGGCTGAGAAGCAAATGCAATCTGATATTCAGAATGTTCGATCTTGCAGCCATAACAAAGAGACAAAATAGGAATAGAAATCAACTACTTTATTATAGACATTGATGTTGTTTCCTTCCCTTAGCCTTCAATGACTGTCCTCTATATACTCTTTCTCTCTCTCTCTCTCTCTCTCTCTCTGTGTGTGTGTGTGTATGTGTGTGTGTGTGATATTTTGCTTTTTGTTAGATGCCCATAGTCGCATTGTGAGTGGGGTGGCATACAAGTCAAATCATGATGGCATGTCTGGGAGGGTTCTCAATCAAAACAGCATATCAGATGTCTTTCCAATCACCCACAGATTGAAGCAGGATTGTGTGCTTGCTCCAGCCCTTTTTTGCCCTTTACTTGGCTGCCATACAATATGAAACATCTAATAACAACACAGGTATAGAGATTAAATACCGCTTCAACATAAGACTCTTTAATTTGGCTAGACTACGTTCCCAAAGACTAACCAGTGTTAACATAACTGAAGTGCAATATGCTGATAATACTGCATCACTTGCTATCACACCTGAGGAGCTGCAACAGTCAGTCAATTGTTTCAAGAATGCATGTGATCATTTTGGCCTCACCATAAATGCTCAGAAAATCAAGGTACTTGAAAAACCTGCCACAAAGACAGCCCTTCCAGAATTTCAGATCCAACACTGGAACAGGTAGACCAGTTTTCTTATCTTGGTAGCATCCTGAACAGGATATGGTGAAGAGAATCGGTACTGCCCATTTTGCTTCTGGTCATTTATCACATGAGGGCTTCATGAACAAAGATTTAACAATCAAGACTAAGCTCATAGTATACCAAGCTGTCGTTATCTCAGCATTATTTTATGGCTGTGAAACATGGCCCCTCTATTGCCATGAACACCGTTAAGGCCAATAATAAAGTCTATTTATTCTTGTAAGAGTAATACTTGATATTTAACTTCAGTAAAAATTCAAATGAAAAATAGTTAACTCACTGTATCTGATTAGCAAAAATAATGAAACAGTTCACAGGATTCTGTATCACAAATGCAAGCGCGGCGCCAAAATGGCCGCCGCGCCCTTTGCGGGCCCCCCCCCACACAGGACAGAGAATCCGGGTAGTTAGGGGCGTGGCCAGCTCCCTTATAAAAGGGGTGGCCACGAGGCAGCTGAGCTGCCATTTTACCTCAGCGACGGAGCGGAGAAGTTTTTCCCCTGTGTCTCCGTCGCTCGTTAGCTTACCGGGAAGCCTTTTGGTAGCGATTCTGCCTTGCCGGCTTCCCTTTTCTGCTTCGGAGGAAATGCCTTCGAAGAAGAAGGCAGCTTCGAGTTCAGCTCGCGCTGTTAGGAGGCGCAACCCAGGTCGGAGGACCGCGGTGCCGCCTCCTCAGCAGCCACCTTTGCCAGCCCCGGCCGGGGCCAGCGGAATGGGGTCTATTGCCCCTTGGCCCGGAGTGGGCGATCAGAGTACGGGCGCGGAAGGGGTTCCGGCCCGCGGCCCACGAGCGGTGGACACCGCTCCTGCTCCTGCCCACTCTGTCGGGCCTACTCCTCTTGGGCCGCAGCCTCTCCCCGGGCCCTCTAGCCTTGGGGGGTGGTGCGGCCCCCTGCCTTGGCAAGTTTCTCCACCAACCCTGCCGGGCTTCGGTGCTGGCCAATGGCCATATGTGGGTCCCGGGGTACAGGGACCTGTACCCATGCCTGGACCTGGCGGGCCGGCCGGCCCTTTGCCCATGGTCAACGTGGACACCTTGCTGGCCCGCATTGCGGCCCTGGAGGCGTCGTTGGCTCGGGCCAGTCAGGCGGGTGCCCCCTTCGGGGTTCCTTTTGAGGCGCTGTCGGCAGGAGGACAACAGCCGGCGGGGAGGGTCGAGCTGCTGCAGGCGCGTGGCGCGGTTTCGGCCACTGCCTCGCAGCTCCCCAGCCAGCAACCAGGTGCGGGTCAAGCCCCGGTGATGAGCTCTACGTCGGTCGTGAGCTCCGACGCCCCCAGTGGGCCGGAACCCCCGGTGGGGGCGGCCCGCGGGGGTGCAGCATGTGAGTATATAGTGCAAGCTAGTACATCCACACACATTCCCAATCAAGGGGGGGGCCTTTCAATGGCCTTGGCCTCGCGCGAGTGGTGCGGGGGCCACGCTGTCGGCGACCCACCCGGCGACGACGACTGCCACCTTTGGCACTGGGGTGGGCATTGGTCCTTACACTGCAGGGAATGTTCTGGGGGTGGCTGGGTTAGCTCAGGCCCCTTTTACCAGGCCGGCTGTCCCCTTTTCGGCTTTGCCGACGGCAGGGTATTCCTTGCCATTGGGTGATCACCTGGCACAGGCTACTAGGGAAAAGATATGGCGAGGGGAGTACGTAGATATCTTCTCACTCCTGAACAGAGAGCCCACCAAGGAGGAAAGGGAGGGTCAGGATGAGAAGGACAAGGAGCAGGCACGCCGCCGTAAGCCGCCGCGTACCTGGGCCAACTGGCTCCCCGCTTATTTAATATACATGGCGGTATATTTGAGGGCGCGGCCGGATTTAGCTATTCCCATGGTCCAATATTTGGACAACATATATAGGGCGATGGTCGATTTCCCGGGCCCCTCATGGCTAGCATATGATGAGGAATTCCGTATGAGGATTCCCCTCCACCCCGAGATGAGATGGGATGAGCCGTGCCAGAGGCTGTGGCTTTTGTATATGACACCCACAGGCCCTGCCCCGGGGGATAGATACCATTGCGGACATGCGGTCCAGCGAGCGGCTCCAGCGCAGGCTACCCGCCAGGCGGCGGGGCAGGGGGTTCCAGCCCGCCTGCTGTGCTGGACTTTCTCGTCAAATGGTTCCTGCAATCGAAAGAACTGCAGGTATAAGCATGAGTGTCCCACATGTTCTGGCCCCCACGCGGCCTCTGCTTGTCCCAAGCCTGGGGGGGCGCGAGGCAGAGGGAGGGGTGGACAGTGGGCTGGCAAGGCTGCCACGGATGGAGCTAGTTCTCCAAAAGGCCCCCTCCCCAATTAAGGTGGACATGCTGGAGCGCTGGCTCGCATCGTACCCGAAGGGGGAGGACGGGGTGTATCTCCTTCAAGGTTTTAAGCAGGGATTTCGTATCCCTTTTATGGGTGATAGGTCCCCTCAGGATGCTCCCAACCTTTTATCCCTCAGAGGAAGGGAGGAGGTGGCTGCGGCCAGCATTAAAAAGGAGTTAGACGCGGGCAGGGTCGCTGGACCTTTCCCCGCACCCCCGTTTCCCAATCTTAAGGTCTCGCCACTGGGTTTGGTCCCCAAAAAGTCCCTAGGTGAGTTTCGCCTTATTCATCATTTGTCCTACCCAGCCGGCCGATCGGTCAATGATGCTATCCCTGATGACCTTTGTTCAGTCAGGTATACATCGTTTGACCATGCGCTGCGCATGGTGCGCTCATGTGGCCCGGGTGCCCTGCTGGCCAAGTGTGACATTAAGTCAGCTTTTCGCCTCTTGCCAGTGCACCCGGGCGACTTTGAGTTGCTGGGTTTTAAATTTAAGGGGGAATATTATTTTGATAAGGCCATGCCTTTTGGCTGCTCCATATCATGCTCGGCTTTCGAGCGTTTTAGTACCTTCCTAGAGTGGGCTTTCGTCCGCAGGTCAGGGTCCCGGTCTGTAGCCCATTACCTGGATGACTTTTTGTTCGGGGGTGAACGGGGCTGGGACACGTGCGCACGTCTCCTCAACACATTTCAGACGCTAATGGAGGAACTTGGTGTCCCTTTAGCGCCCGAAAAGACCGAGGGCCCATCGACCAAGCTAGTATTCCTGGGGGTTGAGATTGACACAGTAGTGCAGGCTTCTAGGTTGCCGGGTGATAAGGTGTCCAGGATAGTGGCCCTTATCTCGGAATTGCTGGCCAAGCGTAAGGCATCCCTGAGGGAACTGCAGGTGCTACATGGGCACCTTAATTTTGCTTGCAGGGTGGTCGCACCGGGCAGGGCTTTCGCCCGGCGCTTATGTGGCGCCATGGCAGGGTTATCCAGGCCCCACCACAGAGTCAGGCTCACCCGGGGTATCAAGGCGGACATGTTCGTCTGGTTGCAATTCCTGAGGGAGTTTAATGGGGTCTCATTTTGGAGGTCTGACCTCCTGGCATCCCCCAATTTCCAGATCCAGTCTGATGCCTCAGGATCCCTGGGTTACGGGATGTACTTCAATGGGAAGTGGGCCTATGGTGGGTGGCCACCGGCATGGGCAGGCACAGGTCGCCTGCGGGATCTCACATACCTGGAATTTTTTCCCATTCTGGGGGCTTTGATGCTATGGGGCGAACAGTGGGCTAATTCGGTGGTGCATTTCTGGTGTGACAATGCGGCTGTTGTACACATTGTCAATGCACAGACTTCCAAATCGCCCAGGGTCATGGATCTAGTGCGCCATTTTGTGCTGCGCTGCCTGCGCCTCAACGTCTTGTTCAGGGCCAGGCACGTCCCAGGGATTAATAATGATATTGCTGACGCTTTGTCCCGCCTGCAGATCTCCCGGTTCCGCGCCTTGGCCCCGGATGCGGAGGAATTTCCCTCGCCACTCCCGGACGAGATGTGGACTATTGGCAAGGAGAGGTGAACCGGGCGATTGGCCTGTCACTAGCGCCACGCACGCGTAAGGCGTATCAACAAGCATTCAATTCGTACAGGGCATTTGCTACTCAATTTCTCTTGCCAGAGACCTGGCCTATCCCGGTGGACCATGTTCTGCGGTTCATGGTTCACCTGCATGCACAGGGCCTCGCACCTCGCACCATAGCATCCAAGCTCTCGGCGTTGGCTTTTATGGCCAAAGTGGGGGGTCATGTGGATACCACCTCTGACTTCCGGGTGAGACATGTTTTGGAGGGGTGGGTGCGCGAGCGCGGGCGTTGCCCGGACGACCGGCACCCTATTTCTCCAGGGGTTCTTACCCAGCTGGCCCGGGGCTGGCCAGGCCTCTGTTTTGATCATTATGAGGCAGCCCTTTTTCATGCAGCCACAACGGTGGCATTTTTTGGAGCGCTCCGCGTCAGCGAACTCGTGATGCTGTCTAAGGCGGATGCAAGTGGTAGGGCACTGGAACTCGAAGATGTCTATGTTGCCAAAGACTGGGCCCAGTTGAGGATACGCTCCTCTAAAACAGATCAGCATGGCGTAGGCAGTGGTGTAAGACTGCTACGTTGTTCTTTGGCAGACATCTGTCCGGTTGGTGCCCTACAGGAATACCTGGCACTGCATGGCATGCACCACGGCCCGTTTTTCTGTCACCAAGATGGGTCTCCCCTTACTAAATTTCAGTTTTGGAAGGTGACAGCCAGAGCCCTCACCAGGGTGGGCCTACCAGATGCCCGTTATGGCACACATTCGTTCCGTATTGGTGCAGCCTCTACAGCAGCTGCTTTTGGGTACTCTGGGGCTGACATACGCAGCATGGGGAGGTGGGGCTCGCAATGTTTTCAGTTTTATGTGCGCCCACTCCCGCCATGAGTACCAATCCAGTCACCTTACCGCCTTTTTTCTCAATTTTCTTACAGACCCTGGGTGTCGTATTACACCGGTGAAAGTATGGCTGGTGGGCCACAGCTATGTGCACAGGGCAGCGCGTTACGCTGCGGCGACAGAGTGGGGACCCCGACTGGGACTGGGTGACCACGCCAGTCTCGCATGGCATGGTAAGCCTGGGATGTTATGGCGGGAGCTGCGGCCTTTCCTTTTTTCTGGCCTGGGTGCTGACCCGCCTGACATTCTAATCATCCACCTGGGGGGCAATGATTTGGGCCAGGTCACCGGCTTATCGCTCAAGCATGCGATTTGCGAGGAACTCGCCTACTTGCATTATGTCTGGCCTGCCACAACCCTGGTTTGGTCGGACATTGTTCCGCGCCATTCTTACAGAGGGGGCGTTAACCTCCTGGCCCTTGACCGCGCTAGGCGCGCGGTCAATAAGGCAGTGGCGCGGTTTCTTGCCACCAGGGCTTGGGGACGGGTTAGTCATCACCCCGATATTAGTCTACAAAATTATGACTTGTACGCAGGGGATGGGGTCCATCTGTCGCGAGGAGGTATGGACCTCCTGTTGGGTGATTGGCGAGCAGGCCTGTTGACCGAGCTGACGGTCTGGGGGGGGGCGTCAGGTCTTCTTTGAAGCCCCTCCGTGTGGCGGGTAGCACTGGTAAGGTAAACAGTATGACCCACAAGTATCCGGCAGGTTCGCAATTGACTGGACAACACTAGACAGGAATAAATTAGTTAAACGTTGTCCGGTCAACGACGAACCAGGCGATGGGGTGATGACGATTGCTAACCAGCATGCATCACCCCTGTGATTTCACGGATACGCGTCAGAGGGTGGGGTCATAAGTTAGTTATTGACTACGGTCAACAATTTGTTTGTTGTCAACAAACAAATTGATACAAATTGATACATTGTAACCAATTGCCGTTGGCAATTTTGGGGTGGTACCTTACCAGTGTTACTTCGGCCTGCTTGCCTTAGGAATTATGATTGGTCGTTTTACCAATACAAATTTATAATTCGGACTAGGGCATTGAATCAATAAATGTGGCCCTATGCTGTTATCCACTTTCAATGTTGTCTGTGTCCGTTATTGGGGGGGGGGTGCGCCTGCAATGCAAGCGCGGCGCCAAAATGGCCGCCGCGCCCTTTGCGGGCCCCCCCCACAGGACAGAGAATCCGGGTAGTTAGGGGCGTGGCCAGCTCCCTTATAAAAGGGGTGGCCACGAGGCAGCTGAGCTGCCATTTTACCTCAGCGACGGAGCGGAGAAGTTTTTCCCTCCACCCCCTCCCTAGTTAACAGTGTGATATTATGGTCGCTTCGGGGCCGGGTGGGAATTTTTGGTTGGGACCCATATTGGCTCCGGGTCCTGGCTTTTTTGCCCATCCCACACTGTTGCTATGGTTTGATATAGGGGTCTTTCTGTGTTCCTACTGTTGACTTTGGTCACATTGGCGGGTAGCACTGGTAAGGTAAACAGTATGACCCACAAGTATCCGGCAGGTTCGCAATTGACTGGACAACACTAGACAGGAATAAATTAGTTAAACGTTGTCCGGTCAACGACGAACCAGGCGATGGGGTGATGACGATTGCTAACCAGCATGCATCACCCCTGTGATTTCACGGATACGCGTCAGAGGGTGGGGTCATAAGTTAGTTATTGACTACGGTCAACAATTTGTTTGTTGTCAACAAACAAATTGATACAAATTGATACATTGTAACCAATTGCCGTTGGCAATTTTGGGGTGGTACCTTACCAGTGTTACTTCGGCCTGCTTGCCTTAGGAATTATGATTGGTCGTTTTACCAATACAAATTTATAATTCGGACTAGGGCATTGAATCAATAAATGTGGCCCTATGCTGTTATCCACTTTCAATGTTGTCTGTGTCCGTTATTGGGGGGGTGCACCTGCAATAACAATATTTTAACTTCTGTTTTAAGTGCAAATAAAAATAGTTGATTCACTGTGCCCATATGCAAGGGTAAAGTAAATGGTTCATAGTATTCTATACAAACTATAAGTGATACGGTAGACTGCAGTGCATCTATATAACTCTTTGCTCAAAGTTCTCTGGTTAAATCTGCATAAACTCTTTGTTTTGACTCGGCTTGACTTCACATAAACACTTTGCCAGACCCACACCCCAATAACGAGACAGACACTTGTTATGGATTTAAAAATTGGGCCACTTTATTGACTTATAACTTAACTTTGCTTTTATCAATGCAAACAGGCCAAAGTAGCACTGGTAAGGACTAGATGTTATTTCCGGATCTTAATTAGCTACATTGTATCAATTTGCTTACTTAATTAAGCAAATTGTTGACCCCAGTCAGAAATGCTACTTGTTGACTCCAGCTTCTGATGTACATCTGGTGAACTCTCGAAGGCTTTGCAGGCTGTCTAGAGCATAGTATCATCTTGTTCATGGTCCGCCTTTCATTGGCCAGCCCAACTTTCCCTCTACCTTGTCCTTCAGGTAGCCAATCAACTGCATACCTGCCGGATTCCTAGGGGTCATCCACTTTCTCCTTACCAGTGCTAGCCGCCAAAGTGACCAGTAGAATAACCACAAAAATTGTTCCCCATAACTCAACCATCAGCAACAGTGTGGGATGGGTGAAAACAACAAGAACCAAGAGGCTAATGCAGGTTCAAGCAAAAATTCCCATCCAGCCCTGAAGCGACCAAAAGTAGTCATACTGTCCCTAGGGAGAGGGTGGAGGGCAAACATGCTCTTGACCCAGCCGATCAATTTTTCAAAGCCGGCAAGGGTGTGCAAAGCCTCCCCTTTTAAAGGGGAGCTTCGCTCCGCCCCCTTGCTCAGCCAAAGTGCCCGGCTCTAGGGGGAGGGGCCGGCAAAGTGCACGGTGGCCATATTCTTTTGCCACCATGCATCCCTTGCTGGACCCACACCCCAATAACAAGACGGACACTTGTTATGGATTTAAAAATTGGGCCACTTTATTGACTTATAACTTAACTTAACTTTTATCAATGCAAACGCGCCGAAGTAGCACTGGTAAGGACTAGATGTTATTTCTGGATCTTAATTAGCTACAATGTATCAATTTGCTTACTTAATTAAGCAAATTGTTGACCCCAGTCAGAAATACTACTTGTTGACTCCAGCTTCTGACGTATATCCGGTGAACTCTCAAAGGCTTTGCATGCTGTCTAGAGCATAGCATCACCTTGTTCATGGTCCACCTTTGATTGGCCAGCCCAACTTTCCCTCTACCTTGTCCTTCAGGTGGCCAATCAACTGCATAGCTGCCGGATTCCTGGGGTCATCCACTCTCTCCTTACCAGTGCTAGCCACCACATGGGGAGGAGTCTTTCATGACTCACACCCCACCCCCGACTGCCAGCTCAGTCACCAGGCCCGCTTGCAAAGAAGCCAAAAATAGATCAATGCCCCACAGAGAGAGGTGCACCCCGTCTCCGTGATACAAACTGACATCCTGTATACGGATCGTGGGATGCTGGACCATGGTGCCCAAACCATATTCATCGAAATGTCGAGCCACTGCCCGATTAACAGACTGCCGTGCCTGGTCAATGTGACGAGGATCACCACCTCCCCGGAAAAATGCTTGTGGAATCATGGAAGACCACACAATTTGGACCTGTGGCCAGTGCTGGTGAATGAGGCTGAGATCCCTGCGGATGGATATGCTCAAACCCAATCCGGTGATTTGGCTCAAATCATTACCACCCAGATGTATTACCAAAATGTTGGGTGGAATGGAATTCACTGTAGACAAAACAAATGGGATTAGCTCATGCCACCTCATTCCACAAAATCCATGCCACATCAGTCGTGCTACTGCGTGAAGCCCCAGGTGTGTGCCCCACATGGAAGAAGCAGCATGCCGGGTGGCCCAGAAAATGTAACTATGGCCAACTAGCCACACTCGTACCGGTGTGTCCAGGGGCTCAGGAGCTGAAAAAGAAGAAAAAGAACAAGTGCCAGCAAGGTGCTCAATGGAACATGGAGTGAACGCATGAACGAAAGCGAGCAGATCCCCACCAGCCCATCCTATGGATATCATCCTCCGAATAACCAAAAGCCGCAGCTGTCAATGCAGCACCTATACAAAATGAATGGTTACCATACCTTGCCCCTAGAAGGCCCAAATTGGCAAGTGTAGCCCCCGTGACCCTCCAAAACTGATATTTTGTCAATGGTGACCCATCCTGGTGGCAAAAAGGGACCCTGTGCTGCACTACGCACAGCCAAATAGGATGTCAAAGCAAGAACCAGGCAAATCGTGCGTGTGCTGCAACTAAGGAGGGTGACCGTACTACCCCTGCCCCACTGATCAACCTTGGAGTAGTGGATGGTCAATTGGGCTGACTCATTTGAGAGTGAGACAACAGCCCACTATAGGGCCCTGCGTGACCGGTCATTCCGCGAAAGGGCAACCAGTTCACTCACTCTCAAAGCCCCAAAAAAGGCCACTGTGGTGGCAGCATGAAAAAGGGCCACTTCAAACTGATCATAGCAAAGAGCCGGCCAAGCCTCGGCTAGGCTCAGAAGCAGCGCAGGGGATACCGGTTGCCGCAAGTCGGGGCAAGGGCCACGTTCCCGAGCCCAACCCTCCAAGACTCTCTGGATACGGAAGTCCCTCATGGTGTCCTGGCAGCCCCTGACCCTGGCCACAAAGGCCAAAGTGAAGAGGCACCAGTGGTACGAGGAGTCAGTCCGGAACTGTGCAAGTGTACCATGTATTGAAGTACATGGTCCACCGGCACAGGCCACAAATCTGGCAGAAGCACAGTCTGACGGAATGTAAGGAAGGCCTGACAAATCCGTTGATATGCCTTATGGGTGCACCTGGCCAGGGATAGGCCGATGGCCCTGCTCACTTCAACTCACCAAACATCCACATCTCGTTCGGGAGTGGAGAGGGGAGTTCCTCAGCCTCTGGCGCTAGTGCCCGAAACCGGCAAATCTGCAGGCGGGACAAAGCATTGGCAATATCGTTATCAATGCCTGGAACATGCCTAGCCTTGAATAGAATATTATGGTGCAAAGAGCACAATACAAACTGATGCACCAGGGACATAACCCTAGGTGAACGAGATGTTTGGGCATTTACAATGTGTACCACGGCAGCATTATTACACCAGAAGTGGACCACAGAGTTCTCCCACATGTTCCCCCATAACATTAGGGCACCCAGGATGGGGAAAAAAATCAAAAAATGTTAAATCCCTGAGCAATTCTGTACCCTGCCATGCGTCAGGCCACTTTCCACAGCACCATTGGCCATTGAAGTAAATGCCATATCTCCATGACCCCGAAGCATAGGACTGAACTTGAAATTTAGGTGTGATGGAAAGTTCGGTACGCCAGAAGGACACCCCATTGAAGTCGGCCAGGAATGCAAGCCAGACCCGAAGGTCAGCCCACATACCCCTCGTAAGCCGGACACTGTGGTGCTTCCGGGACCATAGCATCGCACAGGCGCCTGGAAAAAGCCCGGCCAGGTGTAATTACCCTGCAAGCAAAGTTGAGATATCCATGAAGCATATGCAGGTCGTGGAGCGAAACCTTGCGCTTGGCCAACATGGCCCAGATCGCGTCCGAAATTCAATCGACCTTGTCCCTAGGAAGCCTGGACGTCTGTGCTATGGTGTCAATTTCAATACCCAAAAATATCAATGTAGTGGCCGGGCCCTCTGTCTTTTCAGGAGCTAATGGTACTCCCAGTTCGGCCATAAGCTCCTGAAAAGTGACCAGCAATTGTTCACATGTCCCATGGCCATGCCTCCCACCGAACAAAAAATCATCCAAATAATGAGCCACATCTTGAACCCTGGACCGGTGAACAAATGCCCAATGAAGGAAAGAACTAAAGCGCTCAAAGGCTAAACAGGATATAGAACAGCCTTCAAAGCGAAAGCCTAGCAACTCAAAATAATCTGGGTGTACAGGGAGAAGCTGGAAGGCAGATTTAATATTGCACTTGGCCATCAGTGCCCTGTGACCACATGAATGGACCATCTGCAACGCTTGATCAAAGGATGTATATCGCATGGAACAAAGTTTCTCCGGTATAGCATAGTTAACAGATGAGCCCGTTGGGTAAGACAGGTGATGTATAAGACAAAATTCACCTGAAAACTTCTTGTGCACCAAGCCAAGTGGGGACACCTTTAGATTCTGATATGGGGGCTTGCCAAAAGGGCCAGCAACCCGGCCCTCGTGTACTTCCTTAAAAATCTTTTCCTGTGCCAAATTCTCCCTAACCCTCAACGATTGTAAATTAGGTGCATCCTGTGGCACGCGTGCACCAACAAAAGGAATGTGAAAGCCAAACGAAAAACTTGCCAACAAATAGGCCGCATCAGCCCGCTTGGGGTATACTCGGAGCCAACACTGAAGTACCTCAATTCGAATTGGGGAGGGGCCCTTTTGCAGTTGCTGCTGCATCTGGGTGGGCATGGCCCAGACCCTGTTGTCCACGACCCCTACCTCATGACCTGCTGGATCGGAAGCAAGTGGTAGCCAAATGAGGTCTAGCACAGATGGAACACTCGTGCTTGATTTTGCACTGCTTCCGTGTACACCCCCCGGGGATGAGAAATTCCAGCACAGCAGGTGGGCTGGAACCCCCTGCCCCACCGACTAGCGGGGAGACTGTGCAGAGCTGGGTCACTGTATGACATGGCCACAATGGTAATGATCGCCCGAGGCGGGGCGAGATGGTGTCATGTACAGGAGCCACAGTAGCTGGTTAGGCTCATCCCAACACATTTCAGGATGGAGGGCGGCCCACATACGAAATTCCTCATCGTAAGCGAGCCATGATTGCCCCGGAAAATCTATGTAAGCCCTGTATATAATATCCAGGTAATGGATTAACAGGATTGCCAAATCCGGGTGGCCTCTAATAGACACTGCACCGTAAATCAAATCAACAGGCAGCCAGTTTGCCCAAGTCCGTGGAGGTTTGCAGTGACGGGCTAATTCCTTATCCCGGTCGTCCTCCTAATCCTTCTCTTCCCTGGTCGGTTCCCTATTTAAAAGGCCAAATAAGTCCACGTATTCCCTGCACCAGATCTTATCTCTGGTAGCCGGTAAAAGGTGATCCCCCAGTGGCAATGATATACCAGCAGACAGGATCGACGCACTTGGGACCGTATGATAACCGGTGTTAACTGGGGGACTGTAAGGCCAAATTGGATACGGCGCAACAGGTCCTGCTGGTGGAACCCCGGGTGGTACCAGTGGGTAAGGTGCCCTCCAAAGGTTAACTTGTGGGGTGGGAAACCTGGGACCCTGCGCTGGAATTGCTGAAGCTGACTGCTGCGGCCAAGGTAAATAAGGTGGGGAAGTTGAAGGCCAGGAACCTGTGTAATGGGAGCTTACTTGACCTCCATACTCACCAGTTGCACTCCCCCCAGCTGCCCCCACTGGGGATTCCAGCTGAAGTGGAGCATCAGAGCTCACGGCCGCATTAGAGCCCACTGGACCAGATGAAGAAGACCCCATGATGTCAGAGCCATCTGCCTGGGAGGCAGCGGGCTGGCTGGTCGAAGTGGCCCCAGTCGGTTGAGATACCGAAGGAGGCCGTGCGGTCTCCAGTGGTTCCACTCTCTGATCGAGTAGTGCTGACAACTGGGGCCACTCCATGTCTGCCTGATTGGATGTTGACTGTATAGCCGGCTGGGGTGAGGGTGTGGCAGGCTCAAGGCCTGCAGCACGCTCCAAGGCCACGATACGGGCCAGTATGGCACTGGCCACAAAAGGTAAGGCCCCCTGCATAGCCTGGTGCCCAGCCATGCCAGAGGGGCCAGGGGACATCCCTGGTATGGCGGCAGGGCTAGGCATTGCCTGTGCAGGCTCGAGCCATGCCCTGCTTCGCCTAGGGGCCACATTGGGGGCCAATGTTCCTGGCCTCAACCAAGCCCTCTGACTTGGGGTAGATCTGGTTGCTGTGTCCATGGGCCCGGGCCTAGCCAGGGCCCTGCCTCCAGATGGGGACCTAGTGGGGGCCGGCGCTGGCCTCGGTGGCCCAGCGCGGTGCGTGGTGGAAGGCCTGCCCAAGCAAGCCTTCTTCTTTGGCACCATGGTGCTAGTCCTATCGAGGCCAAATGCAGCAGCCGCAAGCGCAGCTATCGGGAAAGACCGCTGCAATTCAGAGGCCTAGTAGAGCGAGGAGCTGCCCTACGAAAGCCCTCTAGCTGCAGCCAGCGAAATTTAAGTGGCAAAGGGGCAATCCACCCAGCCGAAACGCCGCTTGAGCTCGAGGGCAAGATAGGCTAGGGAAGAGACAAATGTGCTCTTGGCCCAGCCGATCAATTTTTCAAAGCTGGCAAGGGTGTGCGAAGCCTCCCCTTTTAAAGGGGAGCTTCGCTCTGCCCCCTTGCTCAGCCAAAGTGCCCGGCTCTAGGGGGCGGGGGCGGCAAAGTGTGTGGCGGAAATATTCTTTTGCCACTGCACGTCCCTTGCTTCTCAGCTTGACTTCGCATAAACACTTTGCTTTAACTGTGCTTAACTTCCTTTGTTTAACTTCTTCAAACCCGTTTCGATATACGGTTTTCAAGACTCTTCATCAGGAAGATTATTATGTATCTACAATAAACATTAACAATTTTAAACATCATATTCCAAATTTATCAAGCATGATAAACATTGATAAAACATTCAATCATTTACAATCAAAGGTGCCCATTGCTAGTAAAGTACATATTGCAGCTCGCTTACCCTTTTGCGTCAATGGCCTCACACGCTTTACTCTCTCAGTGCCAGCTGACATTAACAGCCTGGATGAGCACTGCCTATTTAAACAACGCTACCTAATTAGTGGAGTGATTTACATATGTATTGATTAAAGAGAGAGTGTCCCCAATGCTCGAAATAAGTCCCGCAGGATTTTTCTACAAGCACGTGATGTAGAACAAAACCTTAAAGTCACACTGTTAATTCAACCCTTTTTTGGAGGATGACTCAGCGCATCTTCCCTTTCCCGTCTTTGGACTCACATGCCAAACTTCTCTTAATACACAAGTGATAAATTTAAAGAAAGCATGATAAATCAATGTCCTAATTCAGTCCTCTTGGCGCTAAGGACTTTAACACATGAACGTAGAAGGCTTCTCTTTTTAAAAGAATTTTTTCTAGATTAGTGATAGAAAAACGTTGTGGTCTGACTACCTCCACAACCATAAATCTCAGATCTTCATGAGAATGATTCATAGTGAGGAAATGTGAGACCATAGGTGCTGTAATGATCTGATTCCGAATGTGTGATTTTTGTTCTGCTACATGTGTACGGACCGGCCTGCTGGTCTAGGCCACGTAAATCTTCTCACATGGACAAGTTATTAAATAGATACAGCCAGCAGTCCCACAATTGGAGAAGCTTTGAAGTTTGTGATGAAAGCCCAAATGAGAAAAGGAGATTTCTTTGGCATCCCAAGTATATTTGCAATAAATGCAATGTTGGCATCTGTAATGTCCAATAAGTAATTCAGTAGGGGTGGATCTAATGAGACAGTCACTCCTGGATACCATGTTGCCAATAGTTTTGGTGCAGCAAAAACCAATTCTTGGACGTTGCTCACAACCCTTGATGTCCTCTAGGAGATGCCAATGGCATAAAATGGATTTCTTGATATTAATAGCCAACGGCGAATATTCCATAGACCAAAAAATTCTATTCTCCTGGAGTCTCGTGAAAGTTTTGGAAAATAAACTTTTCTGGGTATACCTGCAACTCTGTCAAAAGCTTTGTGTATGATACTTTTAGGATATCCCCTTGTTGTTAATCTTTTATCAATGTCCTCGGCTGCTTCTCCGAAATCTTTTTCTGAGGAAGAATTCCTCTTGGCATGGGACATCAAACTGAAAGGAATGTTGTTGCATAAGTGGACAGGATGAAAAGAACGATAACTCACGATGCCTTACAGTCGGTGGGTTTCCTATATAATCTGGTGTTGATTTTACCTGTTTTATCAATGAAAACTAAAAGATCCAATAAAGATAAGGAGTGATTATTGGCAGAATGTTCAAAGGTGAGGTTGGGATTTAAACTTCCTAACCACGAGATCAAGGGTGTGCAAATATCAAAATCATCCAAGATGAAAAAAAGATCATCAATGTACCTTTTATAGAATAATATATGTTGATAAAATGGGTTAGTGTTGGGACAGAGAATGGTCTTGTTTTCAAATTCAATCACACACACACACACACACACACACACACACACACACACACACACACACACACATATATATATATATATATATATATATATATATATATATATATATATATATATATATATATATATATATATATATATATATATATATATATATATATATATATATATATATAGTCCATTAAGAAATGATGAGGTGGATTAGAATCACTCCGGGTTGATAATACATCAGAACAAACTCTCCTGGCTTCATCTATAGGAATGTTAGAATATAATGAGTTAACATCTAAAGTCAGTAGTCCTCCTTGATAAAAGATTAACAACAAGGGGGTATCCTAAAAGTATCATACACAAAGCTTTTGACAGAGTTGCAGGTATACCCAGAAAAAGTTTATTTTCCAAAACTTCCATTGATGCGAAAGGGTAAGCGAGCCACAATATGAACTTTTCTAGCAATGGGCACCTTTGATTGTAAATGATTGAATGTTTTATGAATGTTTATCATGCTTGATAAATTTGGAATATGATGTTAAAAATTGTTAATGTTTATTGTAGATACATAATAATCTTCCTGATTATTATGAAAACCGTATATCGAAACGGGTTTGAAGACGTTAAACAAAGGAAGTTAAGCACACTTAAACCAAAGTGTTTATGCGAAGTCAAGCCGAGTCAAAGCAAAGAGTTTATGCAGATTTAACCAGAGAACTTTGAGCAAAGAGTTATATAGACACACTGCAGTCTACCGTATCACTTATAGTTTGTATAGAATACTATGAACCATTTACTTTACCATTGCATATTTATTTATTTATTTAGTCGTATTTATATATGCCGCCCACTCAGGTAGAACCCGACTGAGGGCGGCATTTCAACAAATTCTAAAAACATATAAAAACACTTTAAAAAAACCCATATCCCACCCACTTAAAAAAAAACCCTTATCCCATCCATCCATCCCACCCACTCTAAAAAAGGAAGAGAGAGTTCTTAATTCTTTACGTAAGCCAGCAGGCGGGGACCATGATCCCATTCAGGCCCCACACCTGCCCTGCCAGGCAGGTCTTCAATCCTTTCCTGAAGGGTAGCAATTCTCTTTGAAGTCTTATGGGCACAGTGAATCAACTATTTTTATTTGCTATTAAAAGAGAAGTTAAAATATTGTTATTTGTGATACAGAATCCTGTGAACTGTTTCATTATTTTTGCCAATCAGATACAGTGAGTTAACTATTTTTCATTTGAATTTTTACTGAAGTTAAATATCAAGTATTATCAAGTATTACTCTTACAAGAATAAATAGACTTTATTATTGGCCTTAACGGTGTTCATTTCTCTTTTGGTTCATAACTGTTAGCCCCAGCTTTCTTGCATCTTCCCTCTATTGCCATGACATCAAAAACCTTGAGCGCTTTCACCAACAGAAGCTAAGGTCTATCCTGAACATCAAGTGGGATGACTATGTCACCAACATCACAGTCCTCAAGAAGGCAAATGTAAATAGCATTGAAGCGTCCATCATAGGCCATTGTCTTAGATGGATAGGGAATATCCACCATTCCAGGCTTCCTTGTCAAATTCTTTATGGGTAACTTAGCTCTGGTACAAAAGCTTGCAGAGCTCCTTTGAAGTGTTATAAGGACCAGCTGAAACAAACCATGAAGGTGTCAGGTATAAACCCACAAACTTGGGAGGCAGCAGCTGTATATCACCCACTTTGGTGCCAAACCATCTCTGCTGCTACCAATCACTTTGAAGGAGAACGCCACAGACATGAATAAGCTAAGCGACAAACACAAAAGCTTCATCTAACTCAACTACACCCTCCACCATCTATTCAGTGTAATGTGTGTGGACACATGTTTCATGCCAGGATTAGTTTACTGAGTCATCAGAGACATCCATCAGCTGAGAAAATGACTTCCAGGTAAAATGTATGCTCGGATACAAGTAGTAGGAATATACTATGGAGGTCCTCACGCGCATTATCCAGACTTATTAGACTCTTGAGAAAGTCTTCCGAAATGTCCGTTTACCGGAGGGACATCGAAACCTTTTAAGAACACCTTTCCCTTCCAACTCCTGTAATGGGGCATGCTTGTACTCTTTCAAATAAGCATTACGCAGAAGTCCATCCACAGCATTTTATGCCTTGAAGATCCCGTACTTGCCACACATGATTTACATCGGAGCCACGGACTGAATAACGAAGCATATAGTACAAGTACTGTTCCTTTCGAATGAAGGGTTCTTTATTGGTGATATTCTGGTCCCATACAGAGTCGTTTTGGGAAGGGGAAAGCATTTTTTACATGTGTATATAGACTTATATATTCTGTGTATATTGTAGTATGTTTGTTTGTATATGCATTTGCGTTTCGTAGACTACTCATGCAGTATTTACTTAGTAGCCGGATAAGAGTTATTATATTACACATGCAGAAATATTAAATACACTTTGCTATTATTTTTGGTCTATCTGGGTGTGTCCTCTCACTTGTCTGATATTCACAAAATGGCTGAGGATATTACAGTACTATTAATAATTCCCAAATGTTTGTTTTATAAATGTGAGCTAAGTCAAATTTCATTGAGAATTTCATCTAGTTCAGTGTTTATAAACTTCCCTAATCAGTAGATTCAATCGTAAATGGGACTGAATTAACATAAGATTTTTTTAGAAAGGGAAAGTAAATAAAATTATTTTGTTCAGGCAAAGAGCTTCAAATCCTAATCCATTATAGGTGTCAGTCTATATGTATCTAGCTGTGAAACACATGTTGAATTATAGTTGTCACCTGTTTGTTTGCTTGCTTGCTTGCTTGCTTGTTTGTTAGACTCTTTAATGGTTAGATAAGAGATTGGCATAATATAGACTTTTCAATGGAAGGAATAAGCTTTACATTAATGGAATACAGAGGGCTTGACAGTTTATGAAATGGAATAGTGGCAGAAGTGGGACTGACAGAGTCATTCATCCTTAGTACAAATATTTTAGTAACACATCTATCTTCTAATCCAGAGGCAGATGCTAACAAATCCAGCACGTGGTATATCTAGTGATACAGTAATGTTAGTGAAAACATCTGCTGTGCTACAATCACTGTTGATGTATGATCCAAACAAGGACGTGCCTTCCCACAAATATTAGAAATGTGGTACTCCACGGCTTTTATCTATGATTGGCCTCTGAGTAGAACCTTGTTTCCATGCTAATGGATACTCCTCCATTGTCGAGATTGCCCACCTGAAGAACAAAGAAGACTGCAATGGAAGAGCATTGTATGAACAGCTGCTCTATAACTAAAGGCTTCATTTTTCTCCACTGCTGAGACTTCAGAAAGGAAAGAGAGAAGAGGAGAAAACTGGTCTGAAGTATTATAGGGCAAGATTCCTTAACACCTGGAGGCAGCTTCACATTTTCACAGTTCTTTCTTTTTTAAAAAAAATTATTTTTTATTAAATTTTTGAAAGACATACAAAAAGAAAAAAACAATAACAATACAATATAATGATAAATCAAAAACAACATCATTACATTGTTAGCTCAAATTCATAGGAGTTAGCACATAATAATACTTAAACTAATTATTTACCATATAACCACCAATACTAGATACCACATTGTAAATTATTACACAATCATAACAATAAAAGCTTTCTGTGCTACCACTATTATTATTTTTTAATAGTTACACATCACCCTGTGAATATATACAATGCCCGGAGAGTTTAGTTCCTATTTCAACTCCAAAAACCTCTTTGAGATGGTACAGGTCCTGAGCTGTCATTTACCATAAGAGAATGATCCACGAACGGTTTCCAAATATTCCAAAACCTATTCTCTTTTAATTTATCTCGTTTTACTTTAATCTCCCATGTCAATTTGTCGTTCAATGCTAAACTCCACATTTCTTTATACCACTCTCCAATCTGTATATCAACATCATTTTTCCAATTTCTAGCTATACATTGTCTACCCGTAGTTAATACAATTTCCAGTAATTCTTTTTCCTCCTTATTCAAACCCAAACCTTCCACATTTGTTAGAAGAATGGTACCTGACACCAACTTAACACTTTTACCCATTATTTCACCAAACTCCCCTTCTATTCTTTCCCAAAAATCCCTTATTTTTTTACAACTCCACCACATGTGTTCATATGTTCCATCCGTTTCTTTGAATCTCCAACATAATTTGTCTCTTTTATTATCCATCTGATAAAGTCTTAGTGGTGTCAAGTACCATTGCCACAACATTTTAAAATTGTGTTCTTTGATTCTTACAGACATTGTTCTCATAATCCTCTTTTTCCATTTATTTCTCCATTCAACCTCCCCAATTTTTATATTCAAATTTTGTTCCCACTTCTGTTTCAAATCTTCCTGTGGATCTTTACCCTTATTCAATATAGTATAAAGTTTGCTTACAAGACCCTTAATACTCCTTTCCCCTTTTCTGATCTTTATTACCAATTTTTCAAATTCCGTCTTTGTTCTATCTATCCCTACTTCTCTTCTATATTTTTTATTCCAGTTATCCACCTTTAATTTCTGAAACCAATCCAAATTTAACTTCTCAGATATTTTTTTTTCTCTTGATATCATCATCACAAGCTTTTAACCAATCCTTCAGTAAGAGCATCTGATTTTTATCCAATATTTCCTTTTTTTCCTTATCTAATTTTATTGGAAAACACACCATATCAGTCAATTCCAAAATTGGAGAGAGATTTGGGACCATATCTTTCTTTACCTTTTTCCACACATACATGAGCCCTCTCATCATAGTATTATTTGACCTTTTCGGCTTGTCCTTTATTCCCAAGAAAATCATATTACCAATATTTCTATACTCTTTCATCTCCAATTCCTCCCAAATTGCCTTTTCTCTTGCCAGAATCTTCACAACATTCTTGATTTGGAATGCTCGATAATATGCTAACAAATTTGGCATGCCCAAACCCCCTTCTTTCTGAGACAAATACCAAAGCTTCTTTGAAAGTCTAGATTTTTTACCTCCATTACAGAAACAATTAAACATCTTTTGAAATTCATTAATTTCCTTCTCCTTCAAATGGATCGCTAGTGCATCAAATAAAAAATTAATCTTTGGTAGCAAAATCATTTTACAAATTGCAATCCTTCCGAACCATGACAGCTTCAACTTCTGAAACTGTTGTATTTTACTCTTAAATTCGACTTTCAAGCTGTCATAGTTCAATAGTTTAAGTTCTTCTAATTTATTTGAAATAATTATCCCCAGATATTTCAGCTTATCTTTAATTTGTATATTAAGTGTCTCCACTATCCTTCCCATCTCGCCAACCCCCAAGTTACACAGCATCAATTCTGATTTATCCCAATTTATCATTAATCCGGTTATAGCTTCAAATACCTGTAGGTGATCTTTAATCCTATCCATTACCAACTCCGGATGTTTCACCATAAGCAATGTATCATCCGCATACATGCTCACTTTATTACCCATTATCCCTTCTATATTTGAATCATCCCTTATATTTTTAGCTAATATCTCCATTGCCATGATAAACAAGATAGGAGATAATGGACATCCCTGCCTAGTACCAGCCTCAAGCTTTACCACATCAGTAACCTCCTCGTTTACTCTGATCCTAGCATTCCCTTTTTGATATAATAAATCTATTACCCTTCTAAATCTGTCCCCAAACCCGTATTTTTTAACTATTTCCTTGATTGAAGACCACTGTAATGAATCAAATGCCTTAAAAATATCTAATGATAATAAACCCACCTTTTCCTTCGTTTGATTAACATTATCAATTAAATCTAATACCCTTCTAGTCAAATCCGCCATGTGTCGACCTTTTAAAAACCCAAATTGATCAACATTTATGTATTCCCCCATAAAACCATTTAAACGATTGGCCAATATTGCTGTGAAAATTTTGGCATCCTGATTTATAAGAGAAATTGGTCTATACGATTCCACTCTTTCCAGGTTCTTACCAGGCTTTGGCAGTAGAACGATTGTAGTGTTATACCATGAAGTCGGGATTGATCCTCCATCTAAAATATAATTATATAGCTTCACTAATTTTGGAATCACCACTTCTTTGAATTCTTTATAAAACTCTGTCGATAATCCATCATCCCCCGGGGCTTTCCCCATCTTCAACCCATTAATTACCTCATTAACCTCTCTATCATTGATCCTTTCCTCCATTTTCTCTCTATGTTCTTGTTTTATTCCGTTCCCCAACTGTCTCTCCAATATCTTTTTGAGCCTCTCCAAATCTACCTCCTTTTTTGCATATAATGCTTGATAAAATTCCCTCACAATTTTACATTTATCTCTGTTCTTATTACACCTTATACCTTGTTTATTAACCAATACCCCAATTTCTCTTTTTTCCCTTTTGGCCTTAGCTGCTCTTGCTAGTAGTTTTGAACTTCTGTTGCTAAATTCAAAGTATTCTCTGTTTAGATAAATCAAGTCTCGTTTAAATTTGTCAATATCTTTACCCATTAATTCTGCTTTAAGTCTTTGCAATTTCATAAAGATTTTTTTATCTTTACTTTTTGCGTGATCCTCCTGTAACTGTTTTATTTCTCTTTCTTTTTCTGTCTGTTCTACCTTAACTTGCCAACTTTATGCTTTCCCCCTGAAAACCGACTTCATGGTATCCCATACAACATTGAAATTAACCTCATTATTATCGTTCCACTGCCAACTTTCTTTCCAACTTTCCATAATCTGCTCTTTACATTTTTGATCTTTAAATAGATTAGGATCATACCTCCAACTTCTTCCACTTCGGGTATCTTTTTGTAATTTCAATTCCAAAAGTACTTTGGCATGATCTGATTCCTTAATGATCCCAATTTCCATTCCTTCTATATCTTTAATCAAGTTTTCCGTAAGAAAGACATAATCTATTCTCGAGTAGGTCCCATGGACATGTGAAAAAAAGGAATATGCCCTTTCAGAGCCCTTAAACTCTCTCCAAGAATCCTTCAAACCCATCGCATCCATCCATTTATCCAACACCTTCCCTTTCAAGCCAGTCCCACTTCTTGCTATGTTTGTGCAATCTAACCCCGACCTTATCAAGTTAAAATCTCCCACCACAATAGTTTTTGCAACATTCTCTAATTCCACTATTTTCCGAACTTTTTCTAGAAAATCCGCTTGATGATCGTTTGGAGCATAAATATTTACCAACATGATTTCCTCATCCTCTATTTTTCCTCTTACAATCAAATATCTACCCTCTTGATCAACAATACTTTTTGTAATCTCAAATCCTAGTTTTTTAGAAATCATGATTGCCACCCCTCTCGCTTTTGAAGTTCCAAACGCCATCTCATGATGTTGGATCCATCCCAAAAAAAGTTTATTCGTGTCCTTTGACTTCTGGTGCGTTTCCTGTAAAAACAATATATCTGGTCTATCTTTCTTCAATGCCAATTCCAACCTCCGTCTCTTAAGAACAGAACCTGTACCCTTCACATTCCATGATAATATTTTAATATTTCCCATAACCTATCTCCTTTCTAAACTCTGAACTCTCCGTCGGGCGTGCCACCACCAACCCCTTACCCCCATACCACAAAAAACTACATATAACACACACTATCTCTCTCCCCACCTTCTTCAAAAAAAAAAAAAGCCACCTTTGACACCCAAAGAGGGGAGAGGGGGGACATGTAAGATGTGCCTTCCTACCAGTGCTACGCGCTACTCACCCTTCTATATCAATTAAATGCTTTAAATTTTAATAATCTAATTCTCATTGCTCCTTACTTGTCTCCTCCTCCACCATGATCAGCGACAGCTCCTCCTCCTCTTCCCTTCGCTGCGGTGTTCCACCTGTGCCCCACCGGCCTCCGGCCTCTCATACTCCCTCTCCAAGGCTCCCGATTCCATCAATTCCTTCTTGAGATTTATCCACTCTTCCGAGTCTATTTTTACCAGCTCCAACAAGCTCAAATACTCCAATGGATTGGCCCCTCCATCAATTACTTGCATTCTTTTGTCATAGTAAAAGCGCAGTGGCTGTGGGAATCTCCAATTATACCTTATATTTTTACTCATCAGCAATTTAGTTACAGGCCTCATCTTATATCTCCACGTTCTTTATTTCAATGAAATATCATTATAAACTTCTACATCAGAACCATCAAATTTCAAAGCATCAGGACCAACTCGTTTCAAATGGGCTATTACTCTTAGCTTATCGGCCCAATTTGCAAATTTTACCAAAACATTTCTTTGAACCACCCTCCCTCTTCTTGGGCCCACCCAAAGTACACTTACAAGATCTTCCTCAACAAATTCTTTTCCCATATTCAAACCATTTAACCATTGAACAACTCTTTCTCTTAACAAGTCCAGTATCCGTTCCACCACCCGACGGATCACAATATTCTGCTTTGCAGGCGCACCCCCCCCCCCCAATGATGGACTCAGACACAAATGAAAGTGGATAACGGCATGAGCCACATTTATTGATTCAAGCCCTAGTCCGAATTATAAATTTCTATTGGTAAAACGACCAATCATAATTCTTAAGGCAAGCAGGCCAAAGTAACACTGGTAAGGTACCACCCAAAATTGCCAACGGCAATTGTTACAATGTATCTATTTGTATCAATTTGTTTGTTGACAACAAACAAATTGTTGACCGTAGTCAATATCTAACTAATGACCCCACCCTCTGACGTGTATCCGTAAAATCAGGGGGTGATTCCAGCTGTCTAGTGGTAACCATCACCCCCTCGCCTGGTTCGTCGTTGACCGGACAACGTTTAAACAACTTATGCCTATCTAGTGTTGTCCAGTCAATTGCGAACCTGCCGGATACCTGTGGGTCATAAATGTTTACCTTACCAGTGCTACCCGCCAATGTGACCAAAGTCAACAGTAGCACAGACAAACCCTATATCAAACCATAGCAACAGTGTGGGATGGGCGAAAAAGCCAGGACTCAAAGGCCAATACGAGTCCCAGCCAAAAATTCCCACCCGGCCCCGAAGCGACCAAGAAATCACACTGTTAACTAGGGAGGGGGTGGAGGGGAAAAACTTCTCCGCTCCGTCGGTTCGCCAAAATGGCAGCACGGCTGCCTCGTGGCCAGCCCCTTTTATTAGGGTGCTGGCCACGCCCCTAACTACCCGGATGGTTTCGTCCGGTGGGGGGGGCGCAAAGAGCGCGGCGGCCATTTTGGCGCCGCGCTTCCATTGCAGGCGCACCCCCCCCCCCAATGATGGACTCAGACACAAATGAAAGTGGATAACGGCATGGGCCACATTTATTGATTCAAGCCCTAGTCCGAATTATAAATTTCTATTGGTAAAACGACCAATCATAATTCTTAAGGCAAGCAGGCCGAAGTAGCACTGGTAAGGTACCACCCAAAATTGCCAACGGCAATTGTTACAATGTATCTATTTGTATCAATTTGTTTGTTGACAACAAACAAATTGTTGACCGTAGTCAATATCTAACTAATGACCCCACCCTCTGATGTGTATCCATAAAATCAGGGGGTGATTCCAGCTGTCTAGTGGTAACCATCACCCCCTCGCCTGGTTCGTCGTTGACCGGACAACGTTTAAACAACTTATGCCTATCTAGTGTTGTCCAGTCAATTGCGAACCTGCCGGATACCTGTGGGTCATAAATGTTTACCTTACCAGTGCTACCCGCCACCCGGAGAGGCTTCAATAAAGGCTCGACGCCCCCCCAAGACCGTCAGCTCGGTCGACAGGCCTGCTCGCCAATCACTCAGCAGGAGGTCCATACCTCCTCGCGACAGATGGGCCCCCTCCCCTGAATAAAGCTCATAATTTTGCAGACTGATGATGGGGAGGCGAATGACGCGTCCCCAACCCATATCAAAAAGGAACCGGGCAATAGCCCTGGAGCGACGAGCCCGGTCAAGCGCCTGGAGGCCAAACGCTCCCCTGTAAGCGTACTGCGGTATCATGTCCGACCAAATGAGGGGTGTGGCAGGCCACACATAATGTGAGTAGGCCAGGTGACTGCAAATCGCAAGCTTCCGCGATAGGCCAGTGACCTGTCCGAAACCATTGCCCCCAAGGTGAATAACCAGGACATCAGGCGAGTCAGCATCCCTGATGTAGAAAAGGAATGGCAACAGTTCCCGCCATAACATGCCGCGCTTACCACACCACCTGAGATGTGCGGATGCACCCAGTCCCAGTCGGGGTCCCACTCTGTCGCCGCAGCGTAACGCGCTGCCCTGTGCAGCGTAACGCGCTGCCCTGTGCAGCGTAACGCGCTGCCCTGTGCACGTGGCAACGGCCCACCAGCCCTACTGTCACCGGTGTAAAACGACACCCAGGGTCTGTCAAGGAAAAAAAGGGGGGGTGAGAAACATTGCAGTGACTAAACTGGCACTCACGGTTGAGGAGGGTGAACACAAAACTGAAAACAATGTGATCCCCACCTTCCCATGCGGCGTATTTCAGCCCCAGAGTACCCAAATGTAGCTGCAGTCGGAACCGCCCCCATCCTGCAGGAATGGCTGAGTGAGGGGAGACCCACCTTGGTGACAGAAAAACAGGGCATGGTGCGTGCCACACAGTGCAAGAAACTCCTGTAGGGCACCAACCGGACAGATGTCTTCCAAGGAACATCGTAGCAGTATTACTCAACTGCCTACTCCGTGCTGATCTGTTTTAGAGGAGCGTATCCTCAACTGAGCCCAATCATAGCAACATAGACATCTTCGAGTTCCAGTGCCCTACGACTTGCATCCGCCTTAGACAGCATCATAAGCTCGCTGATGCGGAGCGCTCCAAAAAAGGCCACCGTTGTAGCCGCACGAAACAGGGCTGCCTCATACCTATCGAAACATAGGTCATGCCAGCCTCGTGCCAGTTGGGTAAGTACCCCAGGGGAAATTGGGTGACGGTCGTCCAGGCAACGCCCACGTTCCCGCATCCACCCCTCCAAAACATGTCTCACACGGAAATCAGCGGTACTGTCCGCGTGACCTCCCACCTTGGCCATAAAAGCCAGCGCTGATAGCCTAGATGCTATGGTGCGGGGTGCCAGGCCCTGGGCGTGCAGGTAAACCATGAAACAGAGGATGTGGGCCACGGGGATTGGCCAGGTATCTGGCAGGCGAGATTGGGAACAAAAGGTCCGAAATGCAACCAACGCGTGGTGATACGCCTTACGCGTGCGTGGCGCCAGTGACATGCCTATCGCCCGGTTCACCTCTCCTTGCCAACGGTCCATATCTCCTGCGGTAGTGGCGAGGGAAATTCCTCTGCATCCGGAGCCAAGGCACGGAACCGGGAGATCTGCAGGCGGGACAAAGCATCATCAATATCATTATTCACCCCCGGGACATGCCTGGCTCTAAACAGTACATTGAGGCGCAGGCTGCGCAATACAAACTGGCGCACAAGATCCATGACCCTGGGAGATTTAAAGGTCTGTGAGTTGACAATGTG
The DNA here is from genome assembly GCA_035047345.1 of Bradypodion ventrale. Lineage (NCBI taxonomy): Eukaryota > Metazoa > Chordata > Lepidosauria > Squamata > Chamaeleonidae > Bradypodion > Bradypodion ventrale. The sequence goes on from JAWDJE010000004.1 coordinate 191,671,852, forward strand.
GACAACAGCCGCATTGTCACACCAGAAATGCACCACAGAGTTGGCCCACTCCCCATCCCATAGCATCAAGGCCCCCAGTATGGGAAAAAATTCCAAATATGTGAGATCCCTCAGGCGACCCGTGCCTGACCAGGCTGGTGGCCATCCACCATATGCCCACTTCCCATTGAAGTACATCCCATAACCAAGGGATCCCGAGGCATCAGACTGAATTTGAAATTGGGGCGAAGCCAGGAGGTCAGACCTCCAAAATGAGACCCCATTGAACTCCCTCAGGAACTGGAGCCATACGTGCAGATCTGCCCTGATGCCCCGTGTCAATCTCGCCCTATGATGGGGCCTGGATAAGCCTGCCATGGCGTCGCACAAGCGCCGAGCAAATGCCCTGCCAGGTGCGACCACCCTGCAAGCGAAATTGAGATGTCCATGTAGCACCTACAATCCCCGAAGGGATGCCTTGCGCTTTGCCAGCAAGTCCGATATAAGGGCCACTATCCTTGACACCTTGTCTGCGGGCAACCTAGACGCCTGCGCTACCGTGTCAATTTCCACCCCCAGGAATATCAACTTATTAGACGGGCCTTCGGTCTTTTCGGGCGCTAAAGGGACACCGAGTTCCTTCATTAGCGTCTGAAATGTGTTGAGGAGACGTGTGCACGTGTCCCAGCCCCGTTCACCCCCGAATAAAAAGTCATCCAGGTAATGGGCTACAGACCAAGACCCTGACCTACGGACAAATGCCCACTGCAGGAAGGTACTGAAACGCTCGAAAGCCGAGCAGGATATGGAACAGCCGAATGGCATGGCTTTGTCAAAATAATATTCACCCCGGAATTTGAAACCCAGCAACTCGAAGTCACCCGGGTGCACGGGCAAGAGGCGAAACGCCGACTTAATGTCACACTTAGCCAACAGTGCACCCGGGCCACATGAGCGCACCATGCACAATGCCTGGTCAAAGGATGTATACCCGACAGAACAAAGGTCATCAGGGATAGCATCATTGACCGAGTGGCCGGCTGGGTAGGACAAATGGTGAATCAGGCGGAACTCGCCCGGGGACTTCTTGGGCACTAGTCCTAGCGGAGACACTTTAAGGTTGCGGAACGGGGGTGCGGGGAAAGGGCCAGCGACCCTGCCCGCAGCAATCTCCTTATTAATGCTGGCGGCAGCCGCATCCTCCCTTCCCCTAAGTGACAAAAGGTTAGGTGCATCCTGCGGTGACCTATCCCACGTGAAAGGAATACGAAAACCCAGTTGAAAACCCTGAAGGAGGTACACAGCGTCTGCTCTCCTCGGGTACAATGCGAGCCAACTCTCAAGCATGTCAACATTAATTGGGGAGGGGGCCTCTTGGTGAACCCGCTCCCTCCATGGCAGTCTTACCTGCCCCTTGTCTGCCCCTACCCCTGCCCCCGTATCCTCCCGGCCTGGGACAGACGGAAGCAGCATGGGGGCCAGAACAAGAGGGGCACTCATGCTTGTACCTGCAATTTTTCCTGTTGCAAGAACCATTGGACGAGAAGGTCCAGCACAGCAGGCGGGCTGGAACCCCCTGCCCCGCCACTTGGCGGGGTACCTGTACCGGGGCCGCTCGTTGGACCGCATGTCCACAACGGTATCTCTCCCCAGGCGCCAGGCGCGTGGGGGTCATATACAGAAGCCACAGCTTCTGGCAGGGCTCATCCCACCTCATCTCTGGGTGCAGTGGAATCCTCATGCTGAATTCTTCGTCGTAAGCCAGCCATGACGGACCCGGGAAGTCAACCATAGCCCGGTAAATATTGTCCAGATACTGGACCATAGGGATAGCCAAATCCGGCCTAGCCCTGAGGTAAACGGCCATGTAAATCAGGTACGCTGGCAACCAATTTGCCCACGTGCGTGGCGGCTTACGACGACGTGCCTGCTCCTTATCCTTCTCGTCCAACCCTTCCCTCTCTTCCTTGGTCGGCTCCCTATTTAGAAGGGAGAAGATATCTACATACTCGCCCCTCCAAATCTTTTCCTTGGTAGACTGGGCCAAATGGTCCCCCAAGGGCAAGGAATACCCTACTGTTGGCAAAGCCGACACCGGCACTGAGGGAACTACGGGCAAAGGAAAATGACCCTGAGCCAGCCCGGGGATCCCCAACACATTTCCAGCACATTGGGGGCACCACCCCGACCCAGGCCCTGTGTCACGGGCAAAGTCGCTTGGCGGGCCGGGGGCCATTGGGCCGCCGGGCCACCCGAGCAAGGCCAAGGCCATTGAACAGCCCCCCCCCAAGGAAGTCAGTTGTGTGGGTGCATTAGCTTGGACTGCATACTCACCCGCTGCACCCCCGCGGGCCGCCCCCACCGGGGGTTCCGGCCCGCTGGGGGCGTCGGAGCTCACGACCGAAGCTGAGCTCGTCGACGGGGCCAGACCAGCACCAGACTGCTGCACCTGTGGGGTGGGGAGCTGCGAGGCAGTGGCCACCACCGGCCCGTGCGCCTCAGGCGGCTCAACCCGACCCATCGCCGGCCGCTGTTCGGCGGCCAAAGGGGGCACCTGAAAACCTAGAGACACCCCTGTTTGGTTGGCCCTTGCCAAGGATGCTTCAAGGGCCGCCACCCGGGCCAGGAGGGCCTCCACCTCGACATAGGCCCCGGCCCCAACAGGGGGCAATTGGGCAACCGGCCCATAATTCACGGGTACCTGTCCAGGTCCCTGAGCCCCAGGGGCCAGACAAGGCCAAGAGTCCATGCTCAGCCCCTGGGAAGCCGTGGGAACGCCCTGCAAAGGCAGGGAACCCAACCACCCTCCGTGGCTCGCACCCCCCATAGGGAATTGCGCACCCGGGCAAGAGGGCCCCGCCGCACAGACCATGGCAGGGGCCAAGGGCCGAGGCCCCGTCCGGGGCAGCAGATATGCTCCGCGCATCAGGCCAAGGAGCTACCGATCCCATCCCACCGTTCCCGGTGGGGTCTGCTAAAGGTGGCTGCGGAACGGGCGCAGTCGCGGTCCTCCGACCCGGCTGACGCCTCCGCGCCGATCGAGCCACGTTCGCGGCTGCCTTCTTCTTCAAGGGCATGACTAAGGTAGCTAGGAAGCCTAAAACAAGAGAAAGCTGCCCGAAAAGGCTTCCCCCAAGAGGACACGAGCGACGGAGGTAAGGAGGAAAAACTTCTCCGCTCCGTCGGTTCGCCAAAATGGCAGCACGGCTGCCTCGTGGCCAGCCCCTTTTATTAGGGTGCTGGCCACGCCCCTAACTACCCGGATGGTTTCGTCCGGTGGGGGGGGGCCGCAAAGAGCGCGGCGGCCATTTTGGCGCAGCGCTTCCATTCTCATCATATCTTCCACGGCATCAATCCTTCTCTCTTGCTCATCCAATTTCAGCTTATTCTCCCGCACCACCTCCTGAGTCCCTTTTATTTCCTTTTTTATGGCAATTACCTCAGTTTGAACCAATTTCACATTTCCCTCTATTTTTTTCAAACTTAAATCCAACTTTTTCAAGAAGTCTGCAACAGATGATACCACCTTATCTTGCTTTTTCATCATTTCATTTCTATCTTTCACCCTTGATTCCTCGTTCTTCTCCAATTTCTGAAACAGCTTGCCAATTTCCACCATAATTTGGGTTTGATCATATGGCTCTGGGGGCGGAGATGAAGACTCAGGGGCTTCCTCCATTGGTGCTTTTTCCTTCCTCTTGGACTTCACGACTGGCTCTTCTTCCTTTGCTTTCCCTCTTGTGCCTTTATCCATAGTAATACAAAATATAAGAGTCCAATGTTGCAGAACGTTGTAGAAATTAGTCAGTCAGACAGGACCTGTAACACCTGGTACCACAAGTCCAAGAGGGAAGCTTGTATGGAGGAAGAAATCCAACAGAGAGTTAGATACAGTAATCCACAAAAAAAGATAGAAGGAACCGAAGTGTACTCCCAACAAACAGCAAAAAAGGAAAAAAGAAAAAGAAAATAATAATCCACATCAGATCTGTTTCCCCAAGGCACACATTCCAGCTGATCGTCTTCCAAACTGCAAAAGTAAAGGCTCCAAGGAAACAGTCACCCAGAACTTTTCATTTGAGTCCAAGCCGCCAAAAAAGGGAGGGGGGAATGAAAGGGAGAAAAAGCCCAAAATCCAAACAGGAAGGGAAAAAGATGTGGGAAGCAATGTACTAAAAAAAAAGGTAATATTTGTAATCCACACGGTGAAGGAACAAAAAGAAGACCAATTAATCCTTCTCTTGAGACGGACAAATCAAAACGCCATTTTCCAGCGGTTGCCTTAACTTCAGGGTAGAAGCCCCCCTTCTTCTTCTGTGGAACGGCAAACTTTTCCCACACGCTTTAAGCTGGGAGACACACTGCTGCCTTCCAATACTATAGCCCAAACAAGAACTTTTTAAACCACTTTGTTATCGCCAAAACACGCCGCGGTTCTCCTGGGGTGCGAGGAAACCATAGACCCAAACATGATCACTTTCGTTTTCTAGGACCGCCACCATTAACGAAACAACCACTTGATTTCATCTACTTCCACCCATTTCCATTTCAAAGTCCAGGCTCTTCTAAGCAAAGTCCCCAGCTAATTTTAAACTTTAAACTTTGACTTTCCTTTCATGCACTTACATGCGGTTGTTTTCTTGCCAAACAGTTTCTTGCCAATTCCAGTGCTTCTCCGCTGTCTCGCTGGTCCCGTTCTCGGCTCCTCGGCAGAAAAGCCGCGACTGCCGTCGCAGGCCTCACCCGCCCAGGAAAGCCTCCTGAACTTCGACCATCCGACCTCAAAACTTCCCAAAATTTTCCAAAAAGGCAGGCAGGAGTCTCATCCGCAGGAATTACCACTTTAAAATTTTTCCATTTCATTCAATCACATTGATTACCACTTTGCTAGGCGCGAGCGTCCGGATCAAGATGTTACTCGTCGGCCATCTTAGCCACGCCTTTTCACAGTTCTTTCTGTGGTGTACATAGAAAGTGTCTCCTCAGAAATTGTGGTATTTTTGAACCACAATTGGGCATACCCTGGTAATGGCAACCTTGTGTTGCCAACTAATCTTTCTCACACTATGTCAGGCAAAGGGAACTGCAGAATGAACTCACCAAAAAGTGGCTTCATTTTGGAAGTTTCACATCTGGCTTAGACACAGAAGAAGTTCTTTCTGTTCAAGTCCTAGACCCATGATCCAGCAGTTGTAGCATTTACAGGAAACCTCTCTCCTCTCTGTGAGTAGAGAAAGTTACCCAGAGTGGTGTTGAGCTGCACAAACTCACTTCCAGTATATGAGTGGCAGAAATTCTGGACCAGTGAAAGAATGCTGACTCAGGGTTAGAAATGGCACTTGGCAAAACCTGGGCAGTATGGGTCTTTCCAGCTGTCAGATTTCTCTTCTCTCTTTTCTGTTACAGGAGATGTTGGTGCTGATGACCCTCACTAGAGAACAACAGCTCTCAAATGCACCAGGTGCCAGTGTTACAGTCACTGCTCCTCAGTGATGATTCTTTGCAAGCACAATATCTAAACATTTTGTGCAATGCTCACTCATGCATTTCTGTCAGCAAGCAGCGAGATATGAAGATTATTTTGCACCACAGGAGTCCACTACATGTAAGTTTTTTGAGAAGCTGAACATGATCATGCTCCTCATACTTGGACAAGTCAAATATCCACTGCATTATGGTATGGAACAGACTTAAACTGGTCTTTTCTGTGTCTTGTTTCTCTTAAATTTAGTAATAACACATGCATCATCATATCAGACAAAGCAAGCAAACAGTAAAGCAGTCAATATTTCATAAAACATAACTCTGATGATTGAAAATGTCACCTCCCAATCATCTCATCCTTATTAAATGGACAATCAAATTAATCTTTTGGAAAGAAAGATAAGCTTGAATATCAAGAATGCAGAGGACTTATGTGGAAACCTTAAAAGAGATTGTATTACCTCTAGAAGGAATTATATTGTCCAACAAAACAGAAAATAAAAAGCAGATGAAATATTTAGCCTAATGAAAGAGAGAACAAAGTACAGGAATGAAAATCAAGATCAATATAAAATTAGAAGTGGAGAGATTAGAAGAAAGATCAATGACGTTAAAGAAAGATAGATGCATGATAAATGTCAAGATGTTAAGGACTTGCAAAATAAGCATAATGATTTCCAGTTGCTCAAGTATATTAAGAAAATATCTGGAAATTATAGAAAATCTCTTCCAGGAAATTTATTAGATAATTATAATAAAATACTCTTTATGATGGATGAAAAGAAAGATGTCTGGGTGTCCTCTGCAGGTGAAATATTTTCTGATAATCAACTTGGAGCTATAAATGATACTCCTGACAACAGTGAAGGATCCACTATTTTAACATCAGAAGTTGAAAAGCAATAAGAGTAAGGAAAAAAACTGAACTTTTGAAATCCATGATTGACTATGATATTAAAATTCTGACAAAGCTATTCAATATAGCACATAACCAAGGGCAATTTCGTACACAGTGGTTGTGGTCAATATTTGTGGCAATTTCAGAAAAGTATGATGGATATATAATAATAAGTTTTATGAGCCAACTTTTTAAAACCTTCTTTTCATGCTGTAGAAAAGAATTAATATAGAATGTGAGATAATATAAGCAATACGAAGTTTGAGTTTAGGTCAGGAATGGGCACAGGAGAAACACTCCTTAATTTAATAGTTTTAGAAGAAAAGTGATTATATGAACAACAGGAACCATATATCTGCTTTATTGACTTTGAAGAGGCATTCGACAGAGTTGAGAATTAGAAATTTATAGAAATACAGGTGTGTCAATTACATAATTATGGAAATAATATATGTATAAGAAAGAGCTTATATTGGGAATACATGGCTAAAATTAAAATAGATGGAGAATTAACTAAGGAAGTAGAAATTAGAAGAGGCATCCATCATTTTCATTTCATTTCATTTCAATTTTAATTTATACCCCACCCTCCTCAGCACAAGGCCAACTCAGGGTGGCATTACAACATATTAAGGGTACAATCTATACCTATAAAAAGTAGGATGGGTGGTGAGTGTCTGGCATTAGTGCCTACACGCGGCCCAACCATCCTGTACTGAGCAGCCCACACTTACCTTGAAACCGAACTCACAACGCCGCAAGGGTCCGGATGCCAAGAGTGAGGCAACCGCCCCACAAACATGAACAAAAAAACCTACAAGGCCAGCATCCTCCGCGCCATGCAACCCCTCAGCCAATCAGGCTGAAGGGTGTGTGCGTGGAGAAGGCAGGGCAAGCGGCGTGCACATTAAAAAAAAATGACCGCCCAACGCGCAAACAGCTTCCCTCCTGGCAGGATGGCGGACACGTTGTTTGCCAGCTTGGCTGCCTGCTTTTGATGCCCCCTGACCGACTGGCGAAGGCTTTGGCGCTGGCGGGGACAGAGGACAGGCCATGCCACAGAGGCACAGAAAGTGGCAGCCAAGTCCACAAGGCAACATGTAAGTGGGGTGGAGGACAGGGACTGAGGGGGGAATGGGCCCGGGACCACACCACCCGCCCTAGTCTGGGAGGAGAAAGGAGGAACATGAACCTGCCCCCTCCCATTCCCCCCTTCAGTCCCTGTCCCCCGCCCCACTTACCTGTTGCCGGCTGGGCCAGTCGCACTCTGCACCTCCCTGGTGAGGCCTTCCATGTGTGTGTGTGTGTGTGTGTGTGTGTGTGTGTGTGTGTGTGTGTGTGTGTGTGTGTGTGTGTGTGTGTGTGGCCTCATCAAAGATTTGGGGGAGGGGGAGCCCCTCCTCTCCCCGTGCAGCTTTGGCATGTGTGTGTGTGTGTGTGTGTGTGTGTGTGTGTGTTGTGTTGTGTTGTGTGTTTGCTTATGTTGTGTGTGTGGTTGTGGTGTATGTGTGTGTGGTTGTGTTGTGTGTGTGATTGTGTTGTGTGGGTGTACACCCAAAGAAAACAACCCTACCACCAACACCCAAAAAAACTGCTAGTATACAATAAAATATAATAAACAACCATCCTATCCCATACCAAGCAGCCTGCACTTACGTTTACCCTGACTGACCATCGCCACAAAGGTCCGGCAGTCACCAGTGGGGCAACCGCCCCACGAACGCGGACAACAAAAAAACTACCAGGCCCAGCATCCCCTGCGCTGTGCCACCCCTCAGCCAATGAGGCTGAAGGGCTCGAGTGCGGAGGAGGCGGGGCAGCCAGTGCAGCGGTTTAAAAAAACCGTGCTGAGAGGAAAAAACTTTCAAAGACCAAGCTGGCAAAAGGTAAGTGTGGTTGGTGGGGGTTAGGAAATGGGGGGAGGCATGGCCCTGGTAACCATGCCGCCAACCTGCCCCACCACCTAGCCCCCCCCCACTCCCTAATCCCCACCGATGGCACTTACCTTCTGCAGGCTCTGGCTGGGTCTTTTGAAAGTCTTTCCATCCCGGCACGGCCATCTGGGTTGGGAAGCTCACCGGCCTGTCCTTTGTCCCTGCAGGTGTGAAGGCCTCGACAAAGGACAGGCCAAAGGCAAGGACAAGGACAGGCAAGGACAAAGGACAGGCCAGTGCACCTACCAATGCAGAAGGCTGCACCGGAGGGAAAAGACCCAGCCGCTGGCAAAAGGTAAGTGTGGTCGGTGGGGGATAGGAAGTGGGGAGAGACATGGCCCCAGTAACCATGCCACCAACCCGCCCTACCACCTATCCCAACCACTCCCTAACCCCCACTGACCAAACTTACCTTTTGCTGGCTGGGTCTTTGAAAATCTTTCCCTCCTGATGCAGCCTTCTGCATTGGGAGACATACCAGCCTGTCCTTCATCCCTGCGGGCATGGAGGACTCGATGCCCGTAGGGATGAAGGACAGGCCGGTGCACCTCCCAATGCAGAAAGCCGCGCCAGGAGGGAAAGACCCAGCCGACAAAAGGTAAGTGCAGTTGGTGGGGGTTAGGGAGTGGGGGGGAACATGGCCCCGGTAACCACACCGCCCACCCGCCCTACCACCTAGGCCCCCCACTCCCTAACACCCACTGCACTTACCTTTTGCCGGCTGGCCCTTCCCCCCGGCACGGCCTTCTGGGAGTTATCGCCAAGGATTGGGAGGGGGAGGAAGGAGATCCCCTCCCCCCAACTTCGGCAAGATTGTGTGTGTGTGTGTGTGTGTGTGTGTGTGTGTGTGTGTGTGTGTGTGTGTGTGTGTGTGTGTGTGTGTGTGTGTGTGTGTGTGTGTGTGTGTGTGTGTGTGTGTGTGTGTGTGTGTGGTCACAGACCCTTCCGTGGGGAGGAGGGGGAGCTCCTCCTCTGTCCACGGAGCTATGGCATGTGTGTGTGCATTGTGTGTGTGAGAGTGTCGTTGTGTTGTGTGTGTCATTGTGTTGTGTGTGTCATTGTGTTGTGTGTGTAATGAGTGTGTGTTTGGTTATGGTGTGTGTGTGTGTTGTGTGTGCGTGCATGGTTGTGTGTGTGGTTGTGTTGTGTGTGTATTGAGTGTGTGTGTGTATTGTGTGTGTGCGTACTTGTGTTGTGTGTGTGTTATCCCTACCACCAAAAAGACACACACACACAAAAGCCCGGCAGTGCCGGGCAAAAATATGCTAGTATAAGTATAATGCAAAAGTATTAGTCGGTGCTCTCCCCTTTCCTATTCAACATCTACATGAAGCTGCTGGGTGAGATCATCCATTCCCACTGGGTGCAGTACCATCAGTACGTGGATGACATTTAGTTGTACATCTCGGCACGTGGTGATCCCAGCGATGCTATTGAAGTCCTGTCTGGGTGTCTGAAAGCTGTGGGGGTCTGGATGGGGGCCAACGGGCTACAACTGAATCCCAGCAAGATGGAGTGGCTATGGATTGGGGGCCCTGGGTTGCCCAGGGAATTACTATCTTTGGTTTTGGATGGGGCTGTTTTGCCCCAGACAAATCCGGTGTGCAACTTGGGGGTCCTCCTTGACTCACGGCTGCTGCTAGAATAACAGGTGGCAGCCATGGCCAGGAGGGCTTTCGCACAGCTGCGATTAATTCACCAGTTGCGCCCGTTCCTGGACAGGGACTACCTGGTCATGGTCACTCATGCTCTGGTCACCTCCAGACTACATTATTGTAATGCGCTCTACATGGGGCTGCCCTTGATGACCATTCGGAGGCTACAGCTGGTCCAGAATGCAGCAGCCCGGGTGGTGATGGGGTGTGGACCCTATGCCCATGCCTCGTCACTGCTTCGGGAGCTGCACTGGTTACCAGTTTGCCTCTAGGTGCAATTCAAGGTGCTGGTTTTGACCTTTAAACCATACATAACAGTGGGCCAGGCTACCAAAGAGACTGCATCATCCTAAGGACATCTGTCCATCCAACCAGCGTGGACTGGGGGGGGGCTCTATTATTGTAGCATCTGCTAGAGGGGCTCGCCTCTCTAGCACAAGGAGGAGGGCCTTCTCCGTGTCTGCACCAGCACTGTGGAACCTCCTACCAACAGAGCTACATCTCCAGATGGAATTGCTGCCTTTCAGAAAAGAACTTAAAACCTGGCTGGCAGGCCAAGTATGGGGTGCAGGTGGAAGGGTGACTTCCATTGGGGGTCTGGTATAGTGCAACTCCAGCCCCCTCAGTCCCTGCACCCTTTTTTAGGGGGAGGGTAGTTTTTAAGCAGTTTTTAATTATGTTTTTATTATGATTGTGAACCGCCCTGAGTTGGCCTTGGCCAAGTGGGCGGTATAGAAATTGAAATAATAAATAAATAAATAGTCAATACACATTACAATGAGATTCATAAAAATACAGTATCTTACAATATCATCAGCAAAGCCTGGGCTCACGCTACAACAGAAGCCGGTTAAACACACAATACCCTTCCCCGGGCCAAGAGAGTGGCCCTGGGGGAACAAGTAGTCCTCAGGTGCGGCGACGGCAGTGCACCTGTCTCCCATCCCTGGAGTGATGGCGTGGCTCCGGGGAGAGACCATGGCTCCTCTGGTGTGCTTGGCGGTGGCAGCTCTTCTACCCTCAGAGCTGGGTGTGGGTCAGAGGGGCAGGCGGTCGCAGCGGCGCACCTGTCTCCCATCCCCAGAGCGATGGCATGGCTCTGGGGAGAAACCGAGGCTCCTCTGGTGCACTTGATGCCAGGGGCTCTTCTACCCTCAGAGCCAGGTGGGGCTCAGAGGGGCAGGCGGGTAGCGGCCCATCAAGGCCCATCTACCTTGTTACAAATTTTGTTTAAGATTTATTCAGAATATGTTGCAAAATGCTGTTGCAGATAGATTTGAGGGCATTAAACTAAGTGACATAATCTGAAATTATATAAAACATGCCAGCAACAGAGTCCTGAGAGCCAGAAGCTCAGATGGCCTTCAAATACCATTACATCTGGCCACAGAACAGAAGCTTTCAATCAATATGGAGAAAAACAGTCATAATAAGTACTACTGACATTAATACAATTATTAGCTGAAACCCTTTAGTAAATTATAGCTGCAGTAGGCCGATTGAATCAATGGAATTTATGGAGGAGTTAATTCATCAAATTCCTACTGATTCAACATCCCAAGACTAGGTGAAAAGCTTAATGGCTGAAATTCTACTGGATTTCAGCCATTAGATGACAACTCATATACAGACAAAATAGAGAAATATGTATATCTGGGACATCCAATTAAAATAAAACAAATAGCTAATATAGCTAGATCAAACTTTATGAAGCCAAAAATGCTGTGCAATAAATAAATATGTGTCTTTGAAACCTTCTTCTTCTTCTGCATATCTGAACAGGGCGATCAGCCATGAAGACTGTCTTGAGAATATAATACAGCAAACCTTCATCTGCTTTCTGCATCACACCATGGCCCCCATACCACTGATCCAGTTCTGCAAGTTACTTTCTGGCGCTGGCAGCCCCAGGCTAGTATTGATGAAGATGCTGCCCTCCATCAAGATGGATTCAAGTTAGATTGAATCCACTTGGAGACCTGTTGAAATCTGATTCATGTAAAGATAATCAGCCTCATCTAACAGAGCAGTTTATTGCCCCAGATCTTTTAAGATAGAAACTTAAGAGTCCACGAAGTCCAGCTTCATTAGGCTCAGAGTAAGGAAAAAACAGAGAGAGACAGAAAACAGGACTCCCGTCTTTGGCTGAACAAATGATACTAATACTTCTCTTTATTCAGGCAGAGTATCTCAGAAACGAAACTTATTCAAGCAGAGTATACCAGAAACAAAACTTAAGCTACATAATCAATCAGAATGTCAGAACCCAAATAAAGAGAGATAAGGAGTGTTGTCTCTCAGTGAGCAAAGAGGCTTTTGTTTACAAAATGTGTCAGAGACAGCCTGACAGAATCCAGATACATTCCCACATGTCCTCCTTTTTCATTTAAATTTGAGAGAGGGACGGCTAATCATACCCCTGCATGTATACATCATCACTGTCCTCCTGAACATCCTACCCCTCCTGACTCCTGGTACCTTGTTCCGGAGGATGATACCTCATTGAGTACAATTGCCGTCGTGCAAAACTCGATGTCTCACTTCTACGCAGTGGACATGTGTTACATATAGAAATAAGATTAGGAATACAATTAATGCAAAAACACAAAGGTATAAAGCAGATAATAATAATAAACCCATAAAAGAAAACTTGTCTAAGGACAGATAAATCAGGCAACCAAGAAGTCACCCAATCAAAGAGATTAACATCAGTGCGTACATTGTTAGTAATGCTCTCCTGTAAATTCTGAAGTTCTTTCTCAATAGTATTATTCAGATCCTGGAATTTTACCCGACATCCCTAGTTCCCGACCAGTTTACAAAATCCTCCGGATTTTGCTAACAGGTAATCTATGGCCAGTCTGTAAGGTAAAATAACCCAATGCTGCACATTGATATTGTCCTGGATGGAAATTCGTGGCAACTCCATTAAAAAAGAACCACATGTTAGGATCCTTGATTTGCCATCCATTGCAAATTGAACCACTATCTATAGCAGAATAATCAGGAGTAAACATAGGAAATACATCATATATATCTTCAATAGTAGTGTTAAACAAGGTATAATTAAGCTTATAAGAACTGTTATAACTACCCCATAACCAAAAATAATCATCACAACCCGTATAATTGCCTACATTCCGCAAAACCCTTTTTGCTTGAGTCCAGTACTTCCATTTACTATTCCAGACTCCAGAACTATGACAGCAGAAACAAAGTCCTTTAGTGTATTTCTTGAACGTCATGCTTCGCCAGCGGGTGTTGTTAAATTGTTCTGGAGGATTAGAGAAGAGTGTAGACCTATCAAGATGTTGCAAGTGTCCAATAACCAACTCTGGCGTGTTGAACAATGCCGGAAGAAAGGCCATTTGACACACTTCCAGTGGATGCTCATAGTATAACGTTGCATTCTTACCATGAACCTCAAACATATAGTTAGCATGACGAATCCAAAAGTTGGGGTTGCCCCCATGAGGCATTGTTCTTACAGCTGGAAGCACAGTAAGAAAGAAAAGAACAAATGTCAGCAAATTTAGTTTACTGGTGAACCACCATCCTGGAGTTGAGTAACCTTCTTCTCTCTCCATGGGCGGATCGCTCGAGCAAAAATCCTTCCACTCAGGATCCCCTTGTTGCCAATAAACGACCAATGGCTTAGGAAAACTCTTCCATGTACTTCTGAAGGTACCTTGAGATATGCAGTTTCATAAGACAATACATAACATAAGCAAAGACAGGTCTTTCTCCTGCAAGAGAATAAGCAAACACTTAAGCATAAACAAGACATGAACATTTCTTTTCTTCCTTACATGAAGGAGGTCTGGTTGCATTTTAGAAGGCATTTCTCACTTCCCCAATTACATGAGTAAGGCATTAAATTTCTTCTTCTCCCACTGGTGTAAGTGAAAGAAGCATTCAATAACTTATAATCAGCATAGCATGGTAACTCAAATACAGTACAAATCTCATTAGCATGAGCAGGTAGACAATTTCTTAAAAAGGCTGTCAGGTTTTATAATGCAAACAAAGCCAATTCTTCTTTAAAGTCCACACAAACTTTTTTTTCTTTCTTTTTAGTCCAATTAAAATGTCCAAATTAAAAGTCCAAATGTTGATTGAAGCTCTCTGAAACACTATCTTCTCTCCAGCACAGTTCTTGGCATGGCAAGTTGAAATTAAGCCATAAATTAACTCTCACTGAATTCACAAGACACCCAGACCCCCCCTTTTCAGCTTTTCAGGCAAACACACATTCCTTCTTGCTCCAGTCACACCCATCTGTATTAAGGCAGGCCGATGAGGTGTGGAGGCACAAGGAACTTCTCCAGAATTTGCAAGCAGCTTCACACAGAAGAAAATCACAGGGAAGTCCAAGTTGCTTTCCCTGCAATCCTGATGCTTGAAACTTGGGACAGCTCACTCTGGATCTCTTTGTTTGAGGGTTGGGCAGTTCAAAATCAGCCAAAAACTGTATGTCTTCTTCCTCCTTGTATTTTTGCAACAGCCTGCTGTCCATCGAGGAAAGATTCACCCCCCTCTTCCTCTGTATTTCTTTCATTTCCAGCATCTGATTCTCAACCTTATGACAAACTGCATCTGTTAGTTTGTACTTGCACCCCTTTTTGGTCTTGGGTTTTGGGCCATCCTTCCATTTCTGCAGGATCTTCCTGCCCAAACGTGAGGTATCAAATTTACTACTCAGCTTCTCCTGCTTTTGTGATGAGGGTTGATTCACGGGGGGGCTGAGATCCCCTAAGCTGCTCTTTGAAACACAGTCCTTGCTTCCTGCCACTCTGCATGCATTAACAGCTTCAATCTGATGAGGTCCCCACCATTTGTTCCCCATCAGCCGGCACTAGTTGTTTTTTAGACTCGGCAGGCAGTATTGCAGCAGTCTCATTTGCAAGCGGCTCTCTGTTCACTGGATATACATCCACAGGTTCCATATCCAGCACAGCTGCAGTTAAAGCAGCAGAGAACAGGTCTTTTGTAGGGCTAAAAGTGCTTGATTGCTGCAAGGCAGGATATAATGTCCCATCTCCATTTCCACCTCCACCCCCATCAGGGGGCTGTTGTTTCTCATATGATGGAGGGGCAGTTGCCATAGCCCCCCCTTTGGCTGGAGGCAAAAGCTGTGGGAGGGGGCCATCAAGCCTCTGAGAGAATAACATATTCTTTGGAGTGAGTCTCTGAAGGCAGTCTCTAACTTCCTCCCATGTAAATAATACTGATACAGAAATTCCATTATGCTTCTGCATTTCTCTCCCAATCTGTTTCCACTGTTTTAAGTCCAGACATTCATCAAATTTAACCCAAGGACAGATTTTTTCTATAGCTTTAACTAGCTTATGTATCTCCTTCTCATCAGCCTTTCGCCCATTGTTATTCAAAAGATCTGAGATATCTTTACAAAGTTCATGCATTTGCGAAGCAAGCACACATCCCATGATTTTTCCACTCACCCTGTTGTAATTCTCAAGCGCTTGATTGACCTTTCCTCCGGTCTGACCTTTTCCTCTGGTCGTGAGTGAGTGAGACCTTGTCCCCGGTCGCAATTATGAGGTGCTAATTGCTGAAGCAGATCTCTTCAAAGCATTCCTTTGAATTTCATTCAATTGGCCTCACATGGGGCACCACTTGTTGAAATCTGATTCATGTAAAGATAATCAGCCTCATCTAACAGAGCAGTTTATTGCCCCAGATCTTTTAAGATAGAAACTTAAGAGTCCACGAAGTCCAGCTTCATTAGGCTCAGAGTAAGGAAAAAACAGAGAGAGACAGAAAACAGGACTCCCGTCTTTGGCTGAACAAACGATACTAATACTTCTCTTTATTCAGGCAGAGTATCTCAGAAATGAAACTTATTCAAGCAGAGTATACCAGAAACGAAACTTAAGCTACATAATCAATCAGAATGTCAGAACCCAAATAAGGAGAGATAAGGAGCGTTGTCTCTCAGTGAGCAAAGAGGCTTTTGTTTACAAAATGTGTCAGAGACAGCCTGACAGAATCCAGATACATTCCCACAGAGACCATCGTCCTTCCATTAGTCCTCAGGGTGGCCAGTTTAGTTACATATGTTACATATCATGTTACATATGATCAGCCCTCCTAAATGAATGTTAGGTTTGAACTGTTAATGAGACACTCAAAAGAATAAACATTTTTTGAACTGCAGACGTACAGAATAATCTTCCACATCCCATGGACTGACAGAAAAAGGAGGGCATATTCCACAGATAGGGAAAGAAAAAGAAATAGAGTTGATTGTTAAGAAACACCAGCTCTTACATCTTGGACATATATGTCATCATGATCAATATAATATACTATAATACATCACTGAATAGAAATGTTAAGGTAAATATGGAAGCAGAAAAAGGATTTCTTCGATGAGAGACTGCCTGGGCCTTAGAAAGAGCCAGTAATTCACAAGATGAGAGATAGGTGGAAATATGTCATGATGGCGGCTAACTTCAGCAACTAAGATGACACCCAGAAAGAGAAAAGTCTAAGTATATTTTTACACTGTGTTTTCATCTTTAGTCGTACAGCTTTTTATTTTCTATAACTAATTTGTAGGTGTGCAATGGATTAATACTTTGAAAGTTCTCTAATTACATGTACTGTTTCCCACCTACCCCTCTTCTCAGAATAATGAGACAGACACAATTGTTGGAATTTCAACTATGGCTTTTTTGTTATTCAGAACCACAGTTGATTCCAACCCTTTGCAACCCTATGGACCATTCTCCTCCAGGCAGCTCTGTCCTCCACCATCCTCCTCAGCCTGCCCAGCTCTGTGCCCATTGTGTCTACAATACCATCTAGCCATCTCATCTTTGGCCAACCCTTCTTCTTTTGCCCTCCACCTTTCGCAGCATCAAGGCCTTCTCAAGTGCAGAGCTGCCATGGGGGGGGGGGTGTCAAGGAGGACTGGCATCTGGGGCCCAAGAGCTGACAGGGGCCCGACACTCAGCTGTGTGAATTTTTTTAAACTGTTGTGATTATTATTTTTTACTTGTCCGGCCGGGCTCCGGCACAGCTGCACGGCGCTCAGGTTTGAATTTTTCCTTTTTTTTCTTTTTGGGCCTGCCCATGCCCTGCCCACCCAGCACCAATCATGCATTGCTCTCCAGGCAGGTTCCTCCCCCCCACCCCACCAGACCGGATATCCGGCCTTGTCGGCCGAGCCCACCGAAAACGAGGTTGCCAGGCGAGCAGCTTCATCAGCCAACTGGGGGAACGTGTGGGAAGGCAGCTTGGTGTGGCATGAGGGGGGAAGGAGGAGGCCTCCTCCCTCTCCCCCATGGGCATCAGAAGTGGGGGGCAGGGAGGGCCAAAGCCCCCCCCCCCCCCCAGAATTTGCCTCGGGCCTTTTCAGAAGGAAGCCTCACCCATGGCTCTCCTCTTTGGCATCTCTTTCCCCACCCAGGTCCCCCCCTCCACACACACATGCCCCTCCCCATTCCAGGACAGAAAGAGGGAGGGAGGCAGCCCTGGAGTGGCCCACCTTGCCTCACCTGCCTGCCTACCGGTAAATCAGAGGGGGATGGAAAAGGGGGAGGATGGGGGTCTCTCTCCCCCCTGCTCTTTTGCAGGCACTCAGGGGAGGGGCAGCAGGGCAGCTGAGAAGGAAGAAACTAGCCCCCCTCCCATGGCTGTTCAAGTGCTTTGCGATTCTTTGGAGCCACCCAAACTTTCCCAAACTTTTTTTCCTTTGGAGGGAGAGAGGAGGAGGAAGGGTCCATCTAGGTGAAGCCTGGATGGAGCGGATCAGGGGCTCCACAGCCGGGTGCCTCATGGGGGCATCCCGTGGCTTGGCTCTGTCATGCCGCCAGGAGCTCATGCCCGGACAGCCCCCAGGATGCCCCCCACCCACGCGGTCAGGCCGAGGGCACTTTGGGGTTCCGGGCTCCGACCAGACATGCTCCCCCATCTGATCCAGGGGAAATTACTGGTTTTCAAGCAAGGGAAACCTTTACTTTTACCTACCCCATACTGCTTTCTAATCTCCTTTCTCTTCCAGGCTTTTAGCCAAGCAACATCATCTTCTTTTCCTTCTCAAGGTCTTATTACTGTTGTTTTAGGGCAGGGGTGCCCAAACTACAAACCCACGGGCCAGATCTGGACCCTGATGCCAATTCGTCTGGTCCAGGAAGCCTTTGTCGGTCCCAAAAGTTGAAAAAAATGTGCCTGGATGAAGGCTTCGTGGGCTGGATGAATTGACAATGGGGACTGAATCCAGCCCATGGTCTGACCCCCCTGAACCATGTGACTGGCCCTCAATCTCAAAAGTTTGGGCACCCCTGTTTTAGGGCAAGGGGGGGGGGAAATACCATCCAGGAATTTTAGGAATACACAAGGAGAAATAATGATTAATAGCAGGCTGCAGCCTTGTGTACACTTACCTAGAAACAAACCCAATTTAGTACATGAGAACTTAACGTTTGCGTACGGAAACAGCACCTGAGAGTCGATTGCACCTGAAGCCGATTCGAAGGCTAAAAGATTGCAAATATTTTGCAAGTATTACTTTAAAAAACTTTTAAAGACTCTCATTTATGTTTATCGAGAACCTAAGTGTTCTTATCTTCAGTGGCTCACGATTTGCTCCCTGAAACTAAAATTAGTCTCCACACATAACGTTAAGCATACGTTGAGTCTCTCCTGGGCCCCTGCCATCGGCTCAGGATGGGAGTCAGCTGCGCTCACCAGCCCCGCCTCCTTCTGGCCCCACTTGACCGGAGGGATAAAGAGGCTCCGCCGATGCCGACGCTGAGCCCTGTTGAGACTCTCCTGGGCCCCTGCCATCGGCCCAGGATGGGAGTCAGCTGCGCTTGCCAGCCCCGCCTCCCTCCGGCCCCGTTTGACCTGAGGGATAAAGAGGCTCCACTGATGCCGACGCCGAGCCCCGTCAAGACTCTCCTGGACCCCTGCCATCGGCCCAGGATGGGAGTCAGCTGCGCTCGCCAGCCCCGCCTCCCTCCGGCCCCACTTGACCAGAGGGATAAAGAGGCTCTGCCGATGCCGAGCCCCATCGAGACTCTCCTGGGCCCCTGCCATCGGCCCATGATGGGAGTCAGCTGCGCTCACCAGCCCTGCCTCCCTCCGGCCCCGCTTGACCAGAGGGATAAAGAGGCTCCGCCGATGCCGAGCCCCATCGAGACTCTCCTGGGCCCCTGCCATCAGCCCAGGATGGGAGTCAGCTGCGTTCGCCGGCCCACCACCCTCTGACCCCTCCTTCCTTTAGCTCTGTCTGACTGGACAGAGCCATTGCTGTGGATTGTTTCCTGGTACCTGGGCTGTTTTTGGGGGGCATGGGCTCTAGGCCCTGAGCACTTTTTGCACCTGCCCTCGGACTTGGCCCCAGCTGGGGTGAAAAGAGGCCCACTGGTCATGAGCGCCTTGATTATTTCATCTGCTGGTGCTCCCTGCACTCTCTCACCTGGAATGGATTTGGAAGGGTTTGTGCTGTCGGGCCTTATTACTTTCGTGTATTCTGATATTGTTTAATTCTTGATTTATATTTTGTATTGTATTTTTGCACATTCTGATGTTTTATTGTATTAATTGTGCATTGCCTTTTGTATTTTATTGTATATCTTGCTTGTATATTGTATATTGTATATCTTGCTTGTATATATAAATCTTATTGGATTTATATATGTTGTAAGCCGCTTTGAGTGGCACTTGTGCTAGGAAAGCGGGATAGAAATAAAACTTACTAAATAATAATACTAAATAATAAGAAGCATGCTCAAACCTGGATCTAAGGTACCTTCGACACAAGCTTTGCGGATAGGCAAGGCTACTATGCCATTGTTAATTTTATTTGTCTGTTGACTACTCCTGAGGGACTGCAGTGGCTCTAGTGGCTAAGATGCTGACTGGGAGGCAGAAGGTCAGCAGTCCAATTCCCAAGTACTGCAGGACAGAATAAGCTCCCGTCTTTGTCCCAGCTCCTGCCAACCTAGCAGTTCGAAAGCAAGAAATTGCAAGTAGATAAATAGGGACCACTTTGGTGGGAAGGTAACAGCATTCTGTCTGCTCCCGGTGTCTAGTCATGCCTGCCACATTACCACAGAAAACAGCACTGGTTCTTTGGCTATAAACAGAGATGAGCACTGAATCCTAGAGTTGGATACGACTGGCTTTCAAGCAAGGGAAACCTTTATCTATATGTGGCAGGCATGACACAATGCCAAAATTTGCCACACCCACAGATTTGGCCATGCCCACAGAGGGGCTTGGCCAAAATGTGTGTGTGTGGGGGGGGGGGGCAATATGCTTGCTCAGTACAGGGCCCAGGAATTTCTGATGGTGGCCCTGCTCAAGTGAATCCTCCCTTCTCATTTGATGTCCAAAGTACTTCAGCTTCATCTTTACTATTTGACCTTCTAAGGAGCAGTGAGGGTTGATTTCTTCTAAGATTGACCTATTTGTTCTTCTCACTGTCCAGGGGACTCTCAAAACTCTCTTCCAACACCACATCTCAAAGGCATCTATTCTTCTGCACTCAGCTTTCTTACATGGGTGCATGCAGCCTGCAACACCATTTCATGTGGGCCCCCACTGCCTCCACCACACCAGGAAGTGTCATGTGGTGGAGGAAGGGCAAAATGGCCATCCAGCCCCCAAAGCTGTCTGAAGGACAGTGACCTGGCCCCTGGATTTAAAAAGGTTGAGAATTCCTGTTTTAAACCATCCCCATTCTGCAGTGGAGCCTAACTTAGTGTGGATGGCTAAGCCCAGAGCCAGGGGATCTATTTACCCCCTCCCATGTCCCAGTGGCTAAATCTCAGGAGCTGGGTGACTGGGATGTTGGACACAATTAACCACCCTGTTTCCAAGGGAACTCATGGTTACTAAATGCCTCATCTGAACTACCTGCCACAGCAAGGGCTAACCTAGTTATTTAGCATTAAAGACGCACTGCAGGTCATCAAGGAAATATCAAATATCATAACCAGAATTAGATAGGTGCACCTCATATTGTCTGTAAAGATCTGTCCTTTCTACTTAAATATCTGGGTGAAGCATTACTGAGCCCAACGCACCCTGAAATGCTTTAGTGACTTCTCTGTTCATGCCCTACCAGGCACAGTGTTTCCTTGACTTTGCCCTGAAGTCTGTGCTGTTAGAGTAGAATGTATCTCTATGTAAACGACGTTGTACGAGGCATCGCGGCAAGGATTTGGACGTTGTACAAGGCATCGCGGCAAGGATTTGGACATTGTATGAGGCATCGCGTCTAGGATTTTGCATGCCTCATACAAAGTCCAAATCCGTATAAAGTCCAAACTTGTGGAACCAAGTTTGGACATTGTATGAGGTATCACTGTATATGAATTTTTACTGAAACTCCCCATTATGTGTATCTTATTGTCCAGTTCTCCCCTGTCCATCAGAACCAGATCTAGGACATCTGATTTCCTTCTCAATTCTTCAGCTTTCTAGAAGATAAAATTGACAGCAAAGCAGTTGAGGAATTTATTGGGCCTTACTTTCTTGGCCATGTTGTATTTCTAATAACTATCAAAACAATTGAAGTTTTTTGTTACTACAGTGATACCTCATACAACGTCCATACAACGTCCAAAGTCAAGGCAACAGACAGGAAACTGGCAGAACTTTAAGAAATCATTGTCTAAAAGCTAAAAACATTACAAAAACATTCAAACAACCCTGATTATCCAAAAACCTGAAGAATGCTGCAAAAATCCCAGGAATACGTCTAAAAATTCTGACGAAATAATTAAAAAAAATCCAAAATCATGCTCAAAACCACTCCTAAACACTCTTTGCCTCATGCAAAACCCACAAGAGCAATGCACGCATATGTCCTGCCCAGGCACAATGCAACCTGGGAAAACCCGAATGCCTCATACAAAGTCGCACGACTTTGTATGAGACAACTTTTTTCAAGGAATTAGGCGATGTTGTATGAATCCGATGTTGTATGAAGCGGACTTTGTATGAGATATTACTGTACTATATATTTCCTCTAGGAGGACATCACCCAAATCTTTAGACTAAATTGGAGGTCTGAAAGAAGATTGCCACAATGGTATCACGCTTACTTGCTTCTCCTTTTATTTTACCCTAATGCTTATTGCCAGCTTTCCATGTTCCAAGCAGGTGTACACATCCTTTGTAGTGCTAATACTTCTTACTTCCTGTTTAATCTATTTATTATCTAAAATGTATACCTTCATTGACTACATTGTAGTCATGAATCTGATCTTACTGTGTTACAAGTTCAAACTCATCTTGAAAGAGGCTTTTAAACCTTTCTTAATTGTGCTATGTATTTAAAAGCAACAAAAGAAAGCATCATAGTTATACCCAACTTTTTATTTAGTGTTTTTCTATTAACTCAAACTGCAATGCCCCTAAATGAGCAGAGCTTTTTGTCCCAATAAAACACAAAATTGAGCCACATTGGGGGGAGCGACTCATCTATATTGCAGACAATGTAGCTATTACTTGGTATTCATGAATACCCAAAAACTACACTCGAAGAGTAGGTGGCAGCCGCGGCCAAGAGGGCCTTTGCACAACTTCGTGTTATTTACCAATTACACCCGCTCCTGGACTGGGACTCCTTGCTTATGGTCACTCATGCTCTGGTCACTTCCAGATTGGATTACTGTAATGCGCTCTACATGGGGCTGCCCTTGATGACCATTCGGAGGCTGCAGCTGGTCCAGAACATGGCTGCCCGGGTAATGATGGGTCATGGGTGTTATGCTCATGCCTCACTGCTGCTCTGGGAGCTGCACTGGTTACTGGTGTGCCTCCAGGTGCAATTCAAGGTGCTGGTCTTGACCTTTAAAGCCCTACATGGTAGTGGATCAGGATACTTAAGGGACCGCGTCACCCTGAGGTTTACCGCACATCCTACTAGGGCAGACCAGAGAGGTTCTTTAGTGGTCCCACCTACCAAAGAGGTACATATGGTGGGGACTAGACGAAGAGCCTTTTCGGTGTTTGCCCCGGCCCTGTGGAACCTCTTGCCATCAGAACTATGCCTCCAGACTGAGCTGCTCCCCTTTAGGAAGGCCCTTAACAGCCTAGTCCCGCTGGCTGGTATGATGGCCTGCTGTAACACACCTGTCTGTTTTATTACACCTGTCTGTTTTTTATTGCTCCCCCTTGTCCCCTGTCCCTTCCCCTCCCTCTTTTAGCTTATTTTAACTTTTTAATATAATTTTTGGCATTGTTTAATTCTCTTTTATTGTCTATGTATCTTTCTCTTAAGGGGTTAGGGAGGTTGGGGTGGATATTGTTGTTTTAGCTTGTATGTACTTTAAGTGCCATGTAAGCTGCTTTGGGTCATCTTTGGATGAGAAAGGTGGGGTAGAATTTTTAAAAAATTATAAATAAATAATAAATAAAAACAGGAAGTGTTTCCACAGATTTTGAAAGACTTTGAATACTGCAAGATTTTTCTTTATAATTACAGAGGCTTTTCAGTGCAGAAGAAGCTGACAGACTGTTCAATTGGCATGAACCCATGCAGATAGCATTGTCACATAAAAACAATTTGAACTAAGTAAGATACTGTTTTGAGCCAAATGCCAATGACAAGTCAATGGCTAATTAATTTACGCTATTATTTCCAGGAAGTATCTTTGAACCAAGTTGCTATCACAGAACACCTGTGTAAAGGAGTAGGGTAGATGGGCTACAAGGAACCCATACCTGTGATCTAGCTTGTTTACTTCAGTCTTAAATAAAGGTCAGCATCATAAGCTATCATGAATAACCTTTCAGAAAAATCCCAGTGGTGCTGACATTCCATAAGTATGTTTGGAATATAAAATTTTAATGCTGGGATGAATTACAACACCCTGGCCATCAGGAGAGCTGTGACAAAAAGGTAGGAAACAAATGAGATTGGGGGATTTGTGGTATAATCCATTATGTTATGTACATCTGAAGATGATTTGTTAGAGTTGCTTATGTTTACACCTAACAGGAATAATAGCATAGTTAAAAGTATAGTGATGGAATACACAATGCAACACAAACTCTAAATAGTCAGGGAGAAGAATACATAGAAGAGTTTCCAATATTCTTGCACCCTGACCATGCAAGTCTCTTTTCAAATATCCAGCTTCACTTTTGACAGCTCTCCCAGATGTTTCATATAACAAAATGATGGCTGCACCGATCCAGCCTCACTAGGGCTCAGGAGAGCTGCGGGAGCCAGAGGGGCCTCTGCCGGCCTCTCATCATCATCTGCCTCCCTCCC
Source organism: Bradypodion ventrale (assembly GCA_035047345.1). NCBI lineage: Eukaryota > Metazoa > Chordata > Lepidosauria > Squamata > Chamaeleonidae > Bradypodion > Bradypodion ventrale. Next base: position 191,696,062 of record JAWDJE010000004.1, read on the forward strand.
CCCCCCAGGTGGGGTGTGGCGTGCCCTGGTCAGGGGCTTTGGAGTTAGGGAGAGGTGAGAGCCGGGGGGCTGCTCGGCCGTCTGGAAGTCTTTCTGCCTGCCTGTCTTCCTTCCTTCCTAGGCAGTGGTGAACTCCTGTCTGCCACTCTGGCCATTCAGCCTCCAGAAGAGCTATGAGGTTGCCTCACCCACCCCACCACCCTCCGCCTGCTTGTACTCCCTATTTCTGTGGGGCGGACTAGAGGCTCGGGCTCGGGCTTTTTTGGCAGCAATGGCCGCACATGCAGGCGGGAAGACTTCCAGATAGCTGAGCTGCCCCCCCCAGCTCTCACCTCATCCTCCCTCTCACTGAGGAAGGCACAAAAATAGTGCCAACACAGAGGCCTCACTCCAGCCCCCGGCCCTTCAGCAGCAAGGTCACTATTGATCAGAGATAACTTGACAGCACATACAACAAAGTCTCTGAAGAACACGGTCCTGCCACCCTACTCTTGCATCCTTTCTCATATGTGCACATTTCTCTGCCAGTTAATCGGGAAAGATATTAACAAGCTACCTGTGACAGCATCTGGACACACTGTCATGTTTACAAGCAGAGCTTGAAAAGAGTTCATGCAAATTACCTCCCTGCCTGTCATCTTAACTAGCAAAGTCACTCTGGGAAATGAAGGCTATGACAATGTCCATGACAGATGGGGGGGGGGGGAGGAAGCTGGGAAATGTTTATGGCCTTTGTGACTCTGAAAATAGGGGGAAGTGTTTGGAGGGAGAAAAAGCTAAAAAAGATGCAAGCACAAGGTATAAATATTCCTTTAAAAGGGATTGGTAAATAGAAAAAAGGTTATTTGAAGGTCCTGTGAAAGAAACAGCAAACGATATAACCAAGTTGGGCATATATAATCTCCCTTATTTTTTTGTTTTACCAAGAACAGTGAATGTCGGTTGCTTACATCCTAATCTTTAGTCATGCTAAATGTTAATGCTGCTGACCCAAGATCAAGCAGCCTAGTTTAGTTTGTCCCTGACTCTTTCACATTAAAGGAAAGTTAGGTATAAATATATTTCATGAGAGGGCAAAAACAGTAAAACAACACAGATTCAATGTGCTAAGAACACTAGTCTTTCAAATTCATCCTGAATGTTCATGGCTCTTGTTAACCTTTTTTTTTTTTTTGTTAACTCTCTTGCTTGAACAAAATGAAACCTAAACAGCTTTAATTGCAATTGGTAACAAATATCCCAATTTCCACTTGCCTTTATGTCCTCTCTTACGGTTCTCTCACTCTTTCTTTCTGGTTCGAATTATGTTGGATATTTACATGCACATAAAAAAAATTGTGAAATCACAGAAGTTGTCACAGCTTATTGATGAGTCACATATTAGTTGCAGGTATTCAACAAGACCCTGGGAGACCTTATCAATTAACCGCGGTAACCAGTAGCCATTTCTGCAGATCATTTGGCATATGCGAAAGCATCCAATGGCCAAAATTCAACAGTAAGTTGCAACTAGAGTAGGCCCATTGAATCAATAGAATCTACCTCACTGTTGATTCACCAGATCCCATTGATTTGATGGGTCTCTTCTAGTCCCATCATTCTAAACAATATTGGGTACTGGGATCTCATAACTATACATATTGTAGCTCTAGGTTGTATGTGCATGTGTATTCCCAGGCACTTCTCCAATCTTGATGCTCAGAGATGCATCAGAGCCAAGTATGTGAACAGCAAAAGAGGCCCACCAGATACAATAATAATTTCATGTCAGAAATTATTCTGTGTTGAAAGGATTTTTGCTGGAGAAACTCTGCTCAGGGGATGCCCGAATGAGGCTCTTTTCATGTCGCCAAGAGCTGGGCCAGAGATTGGCTTCCAATCCATTATGCAGTACCCAGGTCATGAACTGCCAACTTGCCACCCTTGATTATGCCCAATACACTATCCAACCTAGAGCCATCTCTGAAAATTGTCAGTGTAGCTATCTCAGATAGTGGCTAACAAATAAACTTACCCTTTCAGTGTATATGACAAAAACACTATGTGAGGAAACTGAAACCATGAAGTATCCAAGGAGGGGGGGGGACAATAAAGAACATTGGTATGGAAGATTTATTTGGTTACTGGCAAATGTACTAACTTTATCGGGCCTAGAAAAGGATCTGTTCTCATTTTAGTTGCTCTTTCTCCTCCCTCCCCCATGTTTTCTCTATCTCCATAGGCATAATGTTAACTTAAAACTTTCTATTTCCTCCCTTGCCCATCTCTCTCTATATATTTCTGAGGTGTCTAGGAATATGTAAAGCTACCCTATAGTGAGTTAAAACCCTTGGCTATTTTAGGCCAGAATTCTCATCACTAACCAGCAGCAGCTTGTGTGGGTTATAGGTAGCAGTTTCCCCCTTCTAACATGAGATGGAGTTGAGCATATGTTCTAGCATTAAGCTGTATCTCAACATTTGAAGAATTCTGTGTCCTGTGGAAATGAGTACAACATGGACCTACTGTACCTAGAGGCCATGTAAAGAGATCTTTCTCACCTGACCTCCAGTTTTGTCTGTAAAATAGATTAGTGATGTTCAATATCAAAATGTGCTACTGAACCTACAGAAAGATTTTAGTTAACATTCATTAATCTTTACCTATAAGGAAGGATGTTAACCATTGGAATGTAACAAAGGCTCCCACACCTGGCCCAACCATCCCGAACCGAGCCGCCTGCACTTACCTTAATCCCACCTGGCCATCGCTGCTCTCGACGCCTGCATAGACAAAGGAGATGCCAGTGCGCCTCCGAACAAAGAAGGCCCTGTTGGGAAAAAACAACTGACAAAGAAGGGTACATGAGGTGGGGGTTAGGGGGTGGGGGAGGGAAGCACGGTGCAGACACCCATGCCGCCCACCACCCCACCACCTTGCACCCTAACTCACCTCACTATTGCCCATCAAGGCAGGGATGTTGTTCTCTCTCTCTCACTCACTCACTCACTCACTCACACACACACACACACACACACACACACACACACACACACACACACACCACCCTGCCTTGATGGGCAATTATTATCTGTGTGTTGGTGGTTGGGGTGGTTTTTTGGGGAGGTTCGCACACACCCCAAAACCACCCCAAACACCCACTCACAGACAAACCTTCCCTCCCAGTCCCAACTTACCTGCACGCAGCCACAGCAGGTAGCCTCTGCCCTCCTCTCCTGTCACCTCTGTCTCCTGTCTCGTCCCTTGCTCTATCTAACTCTCTAACCCCCTCTGGTGGTCTAATCTAACTATCTGTCACTCTCTCTTTCTCTCACACACACTCTCTCTCTCACTCACACAAACACCGCTTCTCTGTCTCTCTGTCTCTCTGTCTCTCTCTCTCTCTCACACACACACACACACGACACTCCTGTCTTGCCAGGAATTTTTAATGTGTGTGTTGGTGGTTGGAGTGGTATTTTATGTTGGGGGGGGGGGGGTTGTGCACACCCAAAACCACCCCTACCCACCAACACACACATTAAAACTGCCTGGCTGGCTGGGCACAAATATGCTAGTCTTCTTATAAAACAAAATAATCATGAGATACAGATTCCCAGACTCCCTTAGTTTCCACGCAAATTTCCATCTGGCTATTTTCCATGTTGCAGAAAACTGCATACATTCATACACACAAACATACTTTTTATTAGTATAACCTATATATTGTAGACAGTTTTATACAGAAGTTCCTTTAACCACATTCCCCAAGAGGTTTATAGAAAATTAGAGCAGCATAATCAAAATTACCATGTTACATTATATTGAGCTGTGAATGTTAGAAGCTAACAAGGAGCAAGACAGGCAATCATATTTTTGCTATATGCTTTGTAACTTCGGCTTGAGTTATTTTTATTACATTATTCTCCATAGTTGTGAATTTGAGAGAGGGTGTATGAAATTTAAAATATTCATTAAAATGTATATAAAATATAGTTGTCAACATGTTGTCTCTTTTTCAATGAGCTCATTAGAGACAGGATGGGCCTTGATAAAATGGGAGCAGCCCTATCATACACAGGCACACCAGCCAGCAGTGTTAGAGAAAGGGAGTCAATCTGAGTGACAATATGGGAATTGTGACTGAAAAAAAGGAGGGTTGATATTAGGAAACCTTGACAGTTCTACTTCCACTCATTTGGATTTTGTTTTTAAATGAGTTTCATCTTTCCACTTTAATATGAAAGCATTTGCAAAATTTGCAAATTCTTCAAATGAAATGAAATGAAATGAAATTATCTCCTTGTACACTCCAGACTCCTACCATAAAGAAGACTATGTTAGATTCATCTGCCTCAGTGGTATTAAAGGGGAAAAACATATGTTTACAAAGGTGGTATCTTAATTCAGCAACAACATGATTGCATTTCCACTTCTCTCGTGTTTAGGGGGGGATAGACTAGGACAATGATGGTGAACCTTGGCTCTCCAGCTGTTCTTGTACTTCAACTCTCAGAAGCCTTGATCAGCAGGAGTGCTGACTTTGGCTTCTGGGAATTGTACTTCAAGAAAACCTGGGGTGCCAAGGTTCACCATCACTGGACTAGGGTAAAAAGGTAGTGTATAAATTTGGGTTAAAATGAACTGGGGGTGGGGCATCCTCAGTCAGGAAGAGCTGGAATGATAGCTCAGTGAGTCAGAGCACCTGACTGTGGAGCCAAAGGTCAGGAGTTCAATTCCATACTGTTTGTTGTAGGAGAATAACTAATGAATGAACTCATGCAAGGTACACAATCTGAGAGCACACCCAGAAGCAGGGAATGTTAAACTACTTCTAGTACTCCCTAGCTAGGAAACCCTTGTGAATACATGTATTGATAATTATTAGAAGGGGGAAGGCTGATGCTAAATAGAGAGATAAAACAAGAGCTCAAATTCCATATGTCCTCAAAATGCAAAACAACTTGTTAGCCATGTCTAGTCTTTATGGTGAGTATTATCTACATCTACATATTCAATTAGCTGGATGGATAGCTCAGTGAGTTAGGTATCTGCCTGTGGAGTCAGATGTTGGGAGTTCATATCCACACTGTGCATTCCAGAAGAACCAGCCTGTGTGACCTTGGTTGAACTGTACTGTTTCAGGATGCCCCATGATGAAGACAAAGGTAAACTTTTGAACATTTTCTACCTAGAAAGTCCTGGACAGGGGTCATCAAAGGTTCAGTATTGACATGACAATATAAAATGATGATGATGTATTCAAGTGTTACTGGTGGGGGGGAAAACAGCCATTTCTTTGATAAGTATGTTTAAAAATTGCCATTTTGAATTCTTAACAAAGGGCAACCAAACGAAATGAACTTTTAAGGCCTCTTTCTGTTATTTTATTTATTTTATTTATTTATTTATGATTCACATTTGTATATGCCGCCCACTCAGGCAGAACCCGACTCAGGGCGGCATTACAACAAATCTAAAAAATACATACATAAAAACATTTATAAAACCTTATAAAAAACCCACATCCACCCCAATTAAAAAACCCATATCCCACCCACCCATCACACCCACCATACAAAAAGGGAAGAAGAGAGAGTTCCTATAAAAGCCAACCGGCGGGGACCATAGTCCCGTTCGGGCCCCACACCTGCCCTGCCAGCCAGGTCTTTACTCCTTTCCTGAACGGCAGCAGTTCACTTTGAAGTCTTAGATCTATTGGCAGGAGGTTCCAGAGGGTTGGTGCGGACACGGAGAAGGCCCTCCTTTGGGTGCTAGACAAATGTGCACCCCTCGTTGACGGCACCACTAGAGAGCCCCTCCGGTCCGCTCTGGTTGGACGGGCAGTCACTCTTGGGGCGATGCGGTCTCTAAGGTATCCTGGCCCCCTGCCATATAGGGCTTTAAAGGTCAAAACCAGCACCTTAAATTGCACCCGGAGACAAACTGGTAACCAGTGCAGCTCCCGAAGCAGCGGTGAGGCATGGGCATATCGCCCACACCCCATCACCACCCGGGCCGCCGCATTCTGGACCAGCTGCAGCCTCCGAATGGTCGTCAAGGGCAGCCCCATGTAGAGCGCATTACAATAATCTAGTCGGGAGGTAACCAGAGCATGAGTGACCATAAGCAAGGAGCCCCGATCCAGGAGCGTGCGCAGTTGGCGAATCACCCGAAGTTGGGCAAAAGCCCTCCTGGCCACAGCCGCCACTTGTTCTTCCAGCAGCAGCCGTGAGTCCAGAAGGACCCCCAAGTTGCGCACTGGGTCTGTCTGGGGCAAAACAGCCCCATCCAGTACCAAAGATGGTAACTCCTTGGATAACCTGGGGCCCCTTATCCACAGCCACTCTGTCTTGCTGGGATTCAGCCGAAGCCCATTGGCCCCCATCCAGACCCCAATGGCCTCCAGGCATCCGGATAGGATTTCAACAGCATCACTGGGGTCCCCACGGGCCGAGATGTACAACTGAGTATCATCCGCGTACTGATGGTACCGCACCCCGTGGGAACGAATGATCTCACCCAGTGGCTTCATGTAGATGTTAAATAAGAGAGGAGATAGCACAGAGCCCTGAGGCACCCCATACTTGAGGGGCCTAGGGCTAGACCTCTCACTCTCTAACCACACCGACTGGGTACGGCCCTCCAGAAAAGAGGAAAACCAGGACAACACGGTGCCCTGGATCCCCAGTCCTTCGAGCCGTTCCAGAAGGATACCGTGGTCGACGGTATCGAAAGCCGCTGAGAGGTCAAGAAGAGCAAGGACGGATGGACAACCCCCGTCCCGCTCCCGCCAGAGATCATCCATCAGTGCGACCAATGCCGTCTCCGTTCCATACCCGGGCGTGAATCCTGATTGAAAGGGGTCTAGATAATCCGCTTCCTCCAGGACACTCTGCAGCTGGCGCGCCACCGCCTTCTCCAAGACCTTACCCAGAAAGGGCAGGTTGGAAACCGGCCTGTAGTTGTTGAGGACAGCTGGGTCGAGGGACATTTTCTTCAGGAGGGGGCGCACCAAAGCATGTTTTAACTGTGCAGGAAATACCCCCTCCCGTAATGAAGCATTTATTATCCCTCCAACCCAACCCCCTGTAACCTCCCTGGAGGCTTTCACCAACCAGGTGGGACAGGAGTCCAGAGGACATGTAGTGGCACAAACAGCTGCAAGGAGCCTGTCCACTTCATCAGGGACAACAGGATCAAACTGATCCCAGATCGTACAGCAAGACTGTGCACCGGCACCCCCCCGACCCTCCCCATCCACGCCAGGATTCAATCCTGGACGAATCCGATCGATTTTCTCCACCAGATGGTCAGCGAAGTCCTCAGCCGAACCCTGCCAACCGGGCACCGATCCCTCTCTACCGAGGAGGGACCTGGTTACCCGGAACAGGGCGGCTGGGCGATTATCAGCGGAGGCAATAAGGGCGGTGAAGTATTGCCGCCTCACCACCCCCATCGCCACTAGGTAGGCCCTAATAGCGGCTCTAGCTAGTGTCCAATCGGAGTCATCCTGGGTCTTCACCCAGGGCGCTCTAGGCGTCTCTTTGCCCGTTTGAGTTCCCGCAGTTCCTCTGTGAACCACGGGGATGACCTAGTTCCACGGGCGCGGAGAGGCCGCAGTGGCGCGATTTCATCCAAGGCAGCTATAGTCGTCCTATTCCACAGGTCGACGAGTGCCTCGGGTGAATCGTGTAGCCGTGTTATGCTTTGCTTGTGTAATTTAGCTGTATTGGCTATGTGCTCTTCAGTCAACAGGAGCTTTCGTTTCATTTCTAGGTAGATGACAGCAAAGTAAACCCTCTTCACACCTTGCAATAGAAGGAAAGGAAATATATATATAATTTTCAAATAAATAGCATTCCCCCTTCTGCTTAGTAGGAAGGGTTTGAAGAACTTTAAAGCTGGCTCCTGTCAGAAGTGTGAGGATAGGGGGAAGTATATATTTGAAATTCTTGTCACAGCTGTGTAGGTTCCTTCTGCTTTATGATTTCTTCAAAGAGGGTTTGCAGAAGCCAACAGAGTAGTTGCTGCTCTCTTAGATGCTGAAAATAATGAAACATTCTGCTTGCCACAACTGCTACCTCCAACCTATAGAAATAAGCAAAAATGAACTAAGGCAAACATCTGCTCAATGAATGAAGTCATCATTCTCCTTTCCTTTACATGGCTTTCTAATCACAGAATCATCAATAATATTAGTCAGAGAAAACAAGAAGCAAATACCTCATGCGGATAAGCTGAGGCAGCAATGATGGCCACTCCCTTCTTATCCCCCTGGTTGGTTGTAGTGCCTTGATTGTTATTTTGGATGTTCTGCCTCAATAGTTTTGAACCACACTTGACTTATACTTAAATGTAAGTCTGCTTTCTCTTTGCTCTCAGTCTTGCCTCACTTTTCATCAGCTTTCCAGTCTGATTCTCAAGGACAGATGACATATTATGTCATCCTACGGTAACAGTTTCTTCAAGCCTACAGTAAGGTTTCAGTCTGAGCATTGTTTCCGTGGAGGTCACACTGAACATTTCAATAATAATCAGTCTTTTTCAGGAGGGTAGGGGTTTCCCTGAATCTTGCCATACCAAGACTCCTCACTAAGGCTCCCCACTGCACCAGCATGGTTTTCTAAGTAAACAGATCCCCTCCCCCTCCCCCCCCCCCGCCAATACCCTGTGCAGGAAATATGCTTTTCTGCTCAAGAATTAACATAATTCTGCTCATCTTTATGTTTCTTCTCCCATGTCTTCTCCCCTGTCTTATGTTTCTTCTCCCCTGTCTTGGTGAACCCTGTGCAATAAAGATGCCATTCTGCAGAGGAACCATAATAGATCTGTGCAGCTTCCTTCCGAGAAACTGACCACAATATTTCTGAAAAATCTCAGAAACCCTTTAGGGGTTTCCAAAAGGAAAAAAGGAAAACAACTTGAACTGAGAACTTTTGCCATTAAAAAAGAGATTATTTGAGAATGAGGATGAAACTAGATAGTCAAATTGCACCAGGCTGGATCAAGCAAATAGGGTTTGTTCTGTTTCCTGAAAAATTGTACTCTATGCGTAAGCCCTACAGGAAGCCTAGGCAGTGGAGTGAGAATTACATTTTAAAATTTGGGGATCGTCCCACAGGCAGGGTTGAATCAGGAACTGAGACAACATTAGATTGTGTTTTGAAAATAAAAAGGAGTTTATTAAATTGATGGTACCATATCAATGAAACAAAATCCATGCATAAAATGAGCCCCTAACTAATTCAGTGTAGGAGAGAGCTGGAGTTCCAAAGATCTGAGGTATCTTTTATACTTTAGTTACATTCAGAGACTAAAATCTTTCTAGCTAGGGCTCATTAACATAATCACAAAAGGAAGGGGGCCTCAAAGGTAAAGTAATATACAAAGAAAGATTACAGAGCACAAGCTTCATGCTAATTACAATTGATTAAATCAGTTTACACAAAGAAAGAAATGAAGTTAAGATAATGGAGAAACTCCCTGCTTTGACACACCTGTCCCTGCTCCCTTGCCCCAAAATGTGCAACCAATGAGATTGGGGGGGGGGAGGCAGCTGGGCCAACCAGAGCAATAATCTCCAAGATATACATCCAATGAAATTGTTGAATTCTCAGAAGCAGGATTGCAGTTCTTCCCACGTCCCCCCAAAGTACTCCCATTCTGAAGATAACCCCTTGCAGAAATCAGAAAGGAATACATTAAGGTACACACATACAAATAGCCTAATCAGGAGTCTGGGGCCTAAACAAAAGAGTTGCAGAAAATATTGATGGAATTTGTCCTGGGGCCCAGTTTACTGAAGGATCATGTTGACTAGTGGGAAATGATTCTTTGAGTGCACTTTGTTCCCTTTTTCTATCTTTAGATATCTCCTTTTTGGGTCACCAGTAGTTTTTAAAGACATAATTTTATTTTGTTAGACATTATAATCTTTATTTCTTTACTAAACATTATTTCTTTTTTAAAACTCCATCTGGACCTTCAGGGTATGACGCAGGCCATTTCTGTGCCTTGCCTGAAAAAGAAAAAGGAAATAAACCATTTTTATTAATTAAAATTGGGGTGCAGGCATGAGGCTTTACTCCTGAGCAATTCCAGATCTTTCCATGGTTGTGGGGCTGGATTAGCAATGTTCCAAGTTCCAAAGGCTTACTGCTTCTTAAATGGAAGAAAACATTTCTTTATCAATTACTTTGTACATTTAAAATTCACTGGAATATAAAGGGTTAACTCCATTTCCCAGCCATTGCCACATGGAGGGAGTGTCTCTATGTGGGGGGAAATTGCAATGTAAGTCAATGGCTTTTGTCTCCCATTGACTATAATGTGTGATTTTCTTGCTTATTTTATTTAGTAATTTGTGTGCAAAAATATTTATTAAAAAATATATGGACTGTGGTTATTTACCCACAGCTGTGTGAGTGGCTATGTGTAGCATATGAATGCTTGTGTGAATATAATGCCTACTGGTTAGAGCAGGGAAAATAATCAGGAAAATATAAAATAAAATGGGAAAATAAAAATTCTTTATTCAAACAAAGTAACATAATATTAAATATTCAAAATATGGGTATCAGTTCTAAGGAGCAGTTTGTCAGTTTGAGAGATCCTTGGATCCCCCTGCAAGGATTGGGTGGCTTTGAGGCAGGAAACCACACTGCACCTCAGGCATCCCTGTTTAGTCCATTCCTCACTTTAAAAGGAGAGTTTATAAAACAAAATAACAAATATAAGTTTCCCCTCTGCATCCCCTGCAGTCTCCCTCTCTCTACAGGAGCAGAGGAAAGCTGGGGGCAGGAGAGAACCCTAAATGGAACCATGTCAAATTGGTTTGCCACCCAATCAACCCAGTGCTGACTATAAGGGATAAAAAAACCTCTTCTGTCTACTCATTAGAGAGAGGAAGAGGGCAGTTCCTAAGCAGCCAACATTTTTTTAAAAAGACAATAGAAATTATTCAAAATGTTGTGGAATTGATACAAGACAAACAGTATCCCACAGGCTAAGGCAGAAAATAGAACTTTATTGGCCAGGTCCAAATCTACATTCTCAAGTGAAACTTTGAACCCCGAATAAGTCTTCAAGCATTCATTATATAGCATATGGTAAACAAAGTGATTTCCACGAATTCCACAGGTAATTTCCATGAATAATTACAAAATGACATTAGGCAGTTTGATATTAATATATGACATGACATTTGTCATGTCATGTAAACCATGAATCATTTTTATCAGCATTCATCAGCATTCTTAATTCGATCTGTAAAACTCAGAGGATTCATGTTAGCTTTAGCAAAGCAGGTAATGTTTGTTCTTACAAAGTACAACTCTTATCTTTGTGGACACAAGCCATTTTGTTGACTTATCCATGTTTGTCATGAAGCAAAATGACTGGAGTATTTTACCCTCTTCTAATACACAGCAGCTGAAAATGATTTTAAGCAGAAAATCATTTTTAACAAAAATCTAATTTCTTTCATTACTATCACATTCCCCCATTATTATTTTTAAAGTTTTTATATTACAAAACTTTTACACTTCTATATCCATTTCTTCATCATCCTGTGGATATAAATCATATTCCCACAGAGTAAGGATTGCTTCTTGTTTAGCTGTAACTTCTGAAAGATGTCGGATTGTGTTAATTACATAAGGTACCACACAGGGAATAATCCAACAACCTAATAACATTAAACAAAGAATAGCCACAATTATCTGAAGGCTGGGGAGCTTCGGGAGCCACCTTTTCAAAGCTTCGCCAAAATCAAACCCTTTGCATACTTGAGTTGGGTTATATGTCAATTGTCTTATTTCCTTAGTGAGCTGAGCGACCACCTTTCCAGTTTCATCAATATGTAAACTGCAGTTAGTTAGATTAAATTTTCCACACACTCCTCCTCCTTTGGCTAGTAAGTAGTCTAAAGCTAGACAATTCTGATTGACTGCTGTTCTTAATTTATCCGTGGTCTTAGCTAAGACTTCAAGGACTTTATTGATTCGTATTCCTGCTAAGTCCAACACAGTTTGTAGTCTTATAATTCTATTAAGCATGTAAATAGGGGTGCGGTATCCCCAAGATCCATCTTGAGCCCATATGGCTTTACCATAAGTACACACTATATGTTCATTGGTCCATTCATCTCCATTATAGGAGGAAACATCTTTACATGGAAAATCTCCAAATGCAGTGGATAATTCCCTTTTTGCTCTTTCATTCCCAAGGGCCTTGTATACCACTACACCCAATTCCTGTCTGCTTCTGAGTGGCAGCAGAAAGAATGATGGCTTAATCCATCCCAGCACACAAGACCTGACCATCTGGCGGGTAATTCCTCATATGCCATGTGGCCACAAATCCAATACATGTAAGAACATAAGAACAGCCTTGCTGGAACAGGCCACAGCCCATCCAGTCCAGCATTCTGTCTCACACAGTGGCTCACCATTTCCTTCAGGGTATTCCCAAGGAGATGCCTTCACCTGCTTAGGATTCCCTGGAAATGGCATTGAGAGATATCCTGCCTATCTCTCCAACCCGGAGGTTGTCCTTAGGTAGCCATAATTATAGCCATTGATACCCTTGTCCTCCATGAACTTGTCTAATCCTTTCTTAAACCTGTCAAGACTGACAGCTCTCACCACTTCTTCTGGCAGGGAGTTCCATAGACCAGTAATCCTCTGGGTGAAAAAGTACTTTCTCTTATTTGTTTGAGAACTAGTACCCAAAAGTTTCATCGAGTGTCCCCTAGTTCTAGTGTTGTGCGATAGGGAAAACAGTTTTTCCTTATCTACTTTGTCCACACCGTGCATGATTTTATAAACTTCAATCAGGTCACCTCTTAGACGCCGTCGTTCAAGAGTGAAAAGGCCCAACCGTTGCAGCCTCAGAAGGTAAGGAAGGTGTTCCAGTCCCCTAATCATTCTGGTTGCCCTCCTCTGTACTTTCTCCAACTCCATAATATCCTTCTGGAGGTATGGTGACCAGAACTGTACACAATATTCCAGATGGGGCCTCACCATAGATTTATAAAGAGGCAAAATGACACTTGCTGACTTATTTTCTATACCCTTCCTAATGATCCCTAACATTGAGTTTGCTTTTTTCACTGCTGAGGCGCACTGGGTTGACATCTTCATTGAGCTGTCCACCAGGACACCAAGGTCCCTTTGCTGGTTTGTCGCAGAGAGTTCAGAACCCATCAGTTTATAAATGTAATTGGGGTTTTTTGCCCCAACATGCATCACTCTGTACTTACTGATGTTGAAGCTCATTTGCCACTGTTTTGCCCACTCCCCCAGTGTCAAGAGATCCCTCTGGAGCTCTTCACAATCTCTCACAGTTTTCACTACCCTGTATAATTAAGTGTCGTCAGCAAATTTGGCTACCTTGCTTTTTACTCCTACCTCTAGATCATTTATGAAGAGGTTGAAAAGCAGGGGTCCCAGTACTGAACCTTGGGGGACCCCACTCTTTACTTCCCTCCACTTGGAGAAGTGTCCATTTAGTGCTACCCTCTGTTTCCTGTCCCTTAGCCAGTTGCTGATCCAGGACAAGACCTGTCCCTTTATTCCATGACTGGTAAGTTTATTCAAAAGCCTTTGGTGTGGGACCTTGTCAAAAGCCTTCTGAAAGTCCAGATAAACAATGTCAACTGGATCCCCCTTATCCACATGCTTGTTGACACTCTCAAAAAATTCCAACAGATTAGTGAGGCATGATTTGCCCTTGTAAAAGCCAAGTTGGCTCTCCTTTAGCAGTGCCTTCTCTTCTATGTACCTATTAATTCTATCTTTTAGGATGGTTTCCATCACTTTACCTGGGACACATGTCAAACTGACAGGTCGGTAATTTCCTGGATCACCCCTGGATCCTTTTTTGAAAATTGGTGTTACATTCGCTACCTTCCAGTCATCAGGCACAAAGCCTGATTTGATGGAAAGATTATATATTTTGGCTAGGAGATCAGCAATTTCATCTTTAAGTTCCCTGAGAACTCGTGGATGGATGCCATCTGGTCCTGGTGATTTGTTAGTGTTTAGCGTAACAAGACATGCAAGGACCTCCTCCCTGGTTATTTCTATCTTGCTTAATTCTTCGGTTTCCCTCCCTACGAAGATAGGCTCTGTTTTGGGCATGTGGTCTCTGTCTTCTTCAGTGAATACTGAAGCAAAGAATTCATTGAGTCTCTCTGCAATCTCTGTTTCCTCTTTAATAACCCCTTGCCTTCCATTGTCATCTAATGGTCCAATGGCCTTCCTAGTTGGGTTCTTACTTCTAATGTACTTAAATAAGTCTTTGTTATTTCTCTGAGTATTTATGTGTTCCGGGGCTAGCCATTTAACAGCATTAGAATTATTTAAGTATTTCAAAAAGGTGTCATTATATCTTGTGGGGGCTGTCTTAATTGATGGTGAAGACCATTTCTCATAATTTCCTTCCCAGGTTCCCATACAGAGTAGGTCTCCTACAGGGACTCCTACAGAAGCATTCCTTTTCCTGGAGAAACAGTTTCTTCCTACTAGATTAGTTGTTAATGTCCATACCATTCCCTCTGATTTGGCACGTTTTGTTATATTACCATTACGGCTCATGTTATTGTATATCTCTGGATCTGATTCCAAAGCTTCCCATGGCCATTGTTCTCCCATGTTTGTTCCCCCACAAACAAAGCAGTTCTTGACTGCCAGAGTTTTGGCAATATGTTCAGCCATTTCCATGAATAAGTTCTGTGCCACTGTGCTGATAGGTAAAGTGTTAGAACTATCATCCAACTGTTGGATTTTATCATATATTGTCCATCCTAGTAACCTAACATCTCCTTCAATTACCTCCTGCTTTTTTATGGTAATGAAGGTTTTTGGGTCAACACCCCTTCCATCTATACCTATACCTAACTAATATCTGAGGGAATGGTTCATTCTAATTTTAGAGTTACCCTGTTTGTACCTGGTGTTCTTGAGAACTCTTTTTATGTATGGACATCCCTTGAACCCACTTCCAGTGTAATCACAGACACAACCCCATCCTGAACAATCTATACAGGCACCACAAGGTACAAAGTAATCTGGGTTTCCTTTTGTTACATCCAACTTTCTGACACAGAGATACTTCTGATTTCCACCATATCCCCTTGCCCAACCTGGACTTCCACATGTAGTTTCAGCTATTTTATCCATAGCCAAACATACGTCAAATGTTACGGTTATTGGAACCTTTCCATTCTGAAGGATGACTGTATGATTCACATAATAAAGTGTGGATTGAGTAGGTGTATTCCTCAAATTAAAGCCTGCCCACACTGTAACATTTGTCATGATCCTTGAGTAACCATGGCAACCTTATCACTTAGCTACTGAAGCATTTGTAAACACATTCCTTTCTGATGAGCCAAAGTGCAGCTGCATTCCCTAAAAGGAATGTGCACCTGCAGACCCCACGAGGGAGGATGACAAATAGGTCAGGTGGCAGAGTGACGACAGAGACATCTGACTACCCCATGAGGGAGAAGATGCCTCCCCCCGTCAATCAAAACCCCATGACTCTGAACACCTGCAGATTGAGTCATCGTAGGAATGCAAAGGTGGGAGGGAAATCTGCTCCTTTTTGTGTATAAAAGCAGAGCCCTTTCCCTCAGTTCTTTGGTCCTCTCGGGTTGAAGGCAGAGATGTCTCCTTGAGCTGGACTCTAAACACATGATCTGAGCCCCTCAGATCTAAGTGGACTATACTAACTATGTTATACTTTGTACTTTGTCTTTTGTTTCTGTCTCTGTTCTTTTTCAGATGCTAAAGGAAAATAAAACTCTTTGTGAGTAACATCAACGGAGTGGATGTCAATTTATCAGGCTATTTCTAAGTGCTTTGCTCTATGCCCCCACATGCTACCAATATACTAAACCACTGCATACTCCCTGTAAGTGACAGGTGGAGTTCTTTGAAGCCGATTGGGAAGCGGTACAGTTGAGGTGACCTTAGGCTGCACTGGGAGTGTGCGGATAAAGGAAATTATCGCAGCCTAAAGGATCAGTACATGCCTCCTGTAAGCCAGCGCCTAGTCGAGCATTCAAGACAACATTAATTCTTAGTGCAGTAGCTGGATCGTAACAAAGGGTCTCATTTCCTTGAGTACAGACACTATACATAGTTCTGTTGTATACACAGGTGTATGGTGAAGGTTTACACCCACCTGGCTTTTGTGTATGATAAAGAAAGGTGACTAATGTCTCAGGCCCTGTTTTAACCTTTGTGATGCATGATTGACAAACATCATCAGTGGCGGGGGTTGGTCCTATGACTGGAGTATCTGTTTTCTGTGCATCGTCTTCTCTTTTACTCCTTCCTGATATTTTATTTCTAATTCTGCATACTCCACGCCATCCAGGGCTCAATTGCTCTACTGTATGCACCACCCAGGAGGAGATTACAGGAGTTCCACAATCTATATCTATTGGTTGTACATCGGCCATCATAGGTGGGGGGTTTGAACATTTTCCTAATAATATTATCCATCCTGCCCATTTACACTCATTACGTATTATGGAATAATCTCATCTTCCTATTGCTAGTTGCTGGTTGTTACATGTATCATAGGCCCTAAATTAAAATAAACTCATATAGTCACCACATGGGGAGGAACTATAGGGCCAAGTTCTAATAGGAATTTTAAATGGGAAATTTTCACATTTTGGGCCTGGGGTTCCCACATTATATGCTGATATAATTGTCAATCTGGTGCTATTTCCTCTTTGTCCCCATTCATCTCTATTTCTAACACATATTTCACTTTCCACATGTATTGCAAGGAAAAATATTCCTATGATGTATTTTGATTACAGCATCCTCAAGTTTCAGCCGTGCGTACAGAGATAGCTTCCGATATGTATCTCAGCAAAGCACTGTCTTCTTGCTTGCAATGACTATTGAAGCAAAGTCTATGTGTATAGTTTCACAAAGTTCAGTTCTTACCAGCCTTCCGGCTGAATCTTAAAACCAAAGGTTTATCAGTTCCCTGGACCTGGTATTTCACTGGTTCTGAATCTGTGGCAGCCTTCAGTCGTGTCCAGTGGATCCAGGACTTTCCTTCCAGGGTTTTAACTGCAAGAGGAGAACACATGACAACAGTATACGGTCCTTTCTATCTTGGTTTCAAAGGTTCATTTTTCCAATGCTTAACCCACACTCGATCTCCTGGCTTAAAGCCATGTGTTGCAGTGGAGATCGAGGGAGGGCAAGCTTCCTGCACATAGTGTCTTAACTGATTCACATGTTGATTATGCTGCTGTAACTGGGTCAACAATTTCCTTGCTTCCACTTCCCCCTTATGGGCCAAATCTGGCCATCCCTCAAAAGTATGTTTAAACAAGGCCGGAGGACGGCCATACAGAATTTCAAACAGGGATAGATGATATTTTGTACGGGGGTTTGTTCTCAAAATGTACAGTGCCATAGGTAAAACCTGGACCCATGTTGATTGGGTTTCCATACACAGTTTTGTAATACATGCTTTAATAGTCCTATTTGCCCTCTCAACCTTCACTCCTGACTGCGGATGGAATGAACAATGATAATTCCACTTAACCCCTGCTGCTTCAGCTAAGTGTTTATTTACAGAATGTACGAGCTCTGATCCATTATCTGAGGACAGTCTAGATGGACAAGAATGTCTTGGAAGAAGTTCTTTAAGGAAGAATCTAGCTACCTGAATGACCTGCTTGTTCCTAGTTGGAAAGGCTTCAATCCAACCTGAATAAGTATCAATAAAAGCTAGCAAGGCTTTGTACCCATTGCATCTAGGCATGTCAGTGAAATCCACTATCAAATAATCCATAGGGAGGTATGAGATTGCTGTCACTCCCTGAGGCATAGACTGGCCTTGCCTAGCATTCACCTGAGCATAGGTGGTACATTGAGATGATACTTTTGCCACAAGTGCTGTCAAATTAGGGATGTAGAAAACCTGTTCAAGCTGTATTCCTAAAGCAGTTTTTCCTACATGTGAAGTTGCATGTGCTTCCTGAACCAATGGCCAAGACAAGGCAATTGGAACCACTGGCCTGCCATCTGGTAGAATATACCATCCTTTAACAAGCGTTGCTTTTAGATCCTGACTGCCTTTCTCTTCTTCGATTTTTGTATAGCTAGGATGGTGACATATTTTTAAGTCCTCAAATTCTTTAATCAAATACAATTTCTGTATATGTACTGGCTGCTCAAACATAGCTGCTCGCTTTGCTTCTGCATCTGCCCTTCTATTCCCTTTTGCCACTAGGTCTTCTGTTTTCTGATGTCCAGGACAATGGATAACTGCAAGAGATTTAGGCATCTGGGCAGCCTTGATCACTCTCTTAATCAGTTGAGCATATTGAATAACTTTCCCACTGGAATCAGTGTATCCTCTTTCTTTATAGATAGCAGCATGCGCCTGCACCATCAAAAAGGCATACTTGCTGTCTGTATAAACATTCAGTATCTGTTGGTAGGCTAACTCCAAAGCTTGAATGAGGCCCCAAATTTCTGCTGCTTGGGCGTTGGTTCCTGGTTACAATGCTCAACTTTCTGTTGTTCTTTCATCATCAACTATAGCATACCCAGCATGTCTAGTTCCCTCATGGATAAATCTTGAGCCATCAGTGTACCACATTAGCTGAGCATTGGACAAAGATGTATCTTGTAAATCTGGGTGACATGAATACTGAGACTCTAAGGTGTGCAAGCAACTGTGCAAAATTGCCTCTGCCCCTTTTCCAGGATCTACTGGCAACAGAGTGGCCGGATTTATAGTCGTACACTGGTGTAGCGTGACTTGAGGATTATCCATCAGCATGGCCTGATATTTGTATAGTCTCTGATTACTAATCCATAAATGTCCCTTATTTTCTAGAATTGCCTGGAGGGCATGGCTGGTGTATACTTGTACGTCTGCAGAAAAAGTAAGCTTGTTGGTTTCTCTAAGAAGTTCTGCCACTGCCGCTAGAACTTTGACAAACTGGGGCCATCCTTGAGCAGGGCCATCAAGTTGCTTGGAGAGATATGCAACTGGCCTCTGCCATGATCCATTTGGTGTGTTAAGAGTCCCACAGCTATATTTTTACGTACATCCACATACAGCCTGAAAGGTCAGGACAAGTCTGATAGACCAAAGGCTGGGGCTGACATAAGTGCTTCTTTTAACTTATCAAAAGTTTCCTGTTGCTGATCACCCCACTCAAAATGATCGGTTTCAGCTCCTCTTGTGGAGGCATAGAGAGGCTTTGCCATTAGAGCAAAGCTAGGGATCTAGAGTTGACAGAATCCCAGCAATCCTAGCACCCCCTTAATTCCTTCCTGTTCTTGGGGGTAGCTAACAGGTGCACAGCTTGTTTCCTGGAGATTCCCAGATTCCTCTCGCCTTTACTGATGACGTACCCAAAGTATTCCACCTTTTCCTTGACTAACTGGGCCTTTTTCTTGGAGGCCCTGTAACCACAATCCTGAAGTAAATGCAAGAGCCTTGAAGTGTTTTCATGACTCTCTGGTGCCGTAATTCCGGAGACCAAGACATCATCAGCATATTGCAAAAGGCAGTCTCCATCTCTTACTGGTTGATAGGTTTGCAAATCTTGCATCAAGGCTTGACCAAAGAGAGTGGGGGAGTTTTTAAAACCTTGTGGGAGGTGCCCCCACATGAATTGGGACCGCATCCCTGTATTTACATTGCCCCACTCAAAAGCAAAGATGTCCTGACTTTCCTCATGTAGGGTTATAGTGAAGAAAGCATCTTTTAAGTCCACTACTAAAAACAAAGCTGCTGATGCAGGTATTGTTCCTAATAAAATGTAAGGGTTGGGTACTACAGCGTGAATCGTTACTACTGCTTCATTTACTGGGCGTAAATCCTGCACAGGTCTCCATCCTCCATCTGGCTTTTTCAACTGGTAGGATGGCTATGTTCCAAGGTGACTGTGCTCTTCGTATAACTCCAGCATCCAAATATTTCTCAATCAATTGCTGTATAGCTGATACAGCTTCCTGGGCATTATATCTCAGAGGAATCCTGACTGGATGATACCCTTTCTTCATCTGGACCTTCACTGGTGTAGCATTAATGGCAAATCCCAGAGGATTATCTTCTGCCCATAATTGTGGCACATCATATTGACGCCACCTATCATCTGGGTTTGTCTGGACTAGCATCAACCTCCAAGTTTCATCCACTGGGTGTTTTATCTGCAAATGCTGAGTATTATCCTCAAAACTTATAGTTGCTTTAAGTTTAGCCAGTAGGTCTCTTCCCAGTAAGGATACTGGACACTCAGGTACATAAAGAAACTGATGGATTAACTGTCCATTTCCTATTTGGCATTTTAAAGGCTTCAACAATGTCTGTGAAGCCATGGTTCCTGTAATTCCCTGTACAGCTATCTTGAATTGAGAGAGAGGAGCTAATTGTTGATTTAAAACTGATCTACTAGCTCCAGTATCTACCATCAAATTTACATCCTGTCCTCCCACCTTCAATTTCACCATGGGTTCCGGGGGTGGGCACGGAAATCCCTGGCCTCATCAATCATCCCATTCCATCTCAGCCAGTCCAACCAGTTCTTCATATTCTTCCTGTCTCACTCCAGAACTTCCTCTACCTTGTCCTCCATTTCCACCACGTGAGTTTCCTATCCACATATTGGCATGGGCACTTCTGGGGTTTCCTTTCCATGTTCCACTCTGGGCTGTTTCACTTCCATGTCCTCTGCAAAATGGGTGCACATTTCCTATACCTCTTCGCACATTTCCTTTCTTGGGACAATTCCATTGCCAATTGCCTACTTGCTTACAATAAGCACACTGATTGAAACCAAGAGATCTATTGCCTTTTCCCAAAGCAAGGGCTATCATTTTAGCTTTTCTCTTTTCTTTCACATCCTGTTTCTTTTCCTCTTCCTTATCTCTATTAAGGTAAACCTTCTTCGCAACTTCTACTAGCTCACTGGTGTTTTTTCCCAATGCTCCTTCTAGCTTGTGTAATTTCTTCCTTATATCTGGTGCACTCTGAGTAATGAACCTTTCATTTAACATCTGGCAATTTTCAGGGTCTTCCATATTTATTCCAGTATTTACTTTATATGCTTCTATTAATCTGGCTAGGAAACTTTCAGGGGTTTCTTCTTTCTCCTGTATTATACCAGCGTTTGCTAAAATTGACAGGGCCCTTTGCTGCTTCTCTTAGGCTTTCTAAAATCAAATGTCTGTATTTTTAGAGACTAGTTCTATGTGTGGAATCATTTGGATTCCAATTCGGGTTTATTTCAGCAGATGCTTCCATTTGAACTGCTCCCTGAACAGCATTTGGGAAATTCCTATGGAGGATTTTGTCTTTTGCCAGTTTTAATTTATCCTTATCTTCCATGTTGAGGAGAGTATTTATTATTTGCTGCATATCTCCCCAAGTAGGGTTATGCATTTGAACTATAGTTCCAGTTAGTTCAATCACTTCATTAGGTTTGCTACTGAATGGTCCATAATGTTGCTTCCAATTTAACATCTGTTTTATAAATGGAACATATTGGAAAATAGACTGAGTCTCTTTGTCTTCCCCCATATGACTGGTTATCATTTCTCTTAATTAGGCAACAACCTCCATTCTTTCTTCGGTTATTGCTGCTGGGGTGTTTGGGGGAGATTTTTTACCAGTTTCATTGTTATAGG
This sequence comes from Bradypodion ventrale, assembly GCA_035047345.1. Classification (NCBI taxonomy): domain Eukaryota; kingdom Metazoa; phylum Chordata; class Lepidosauria; order Squamata; family Chamaeleonidae; genus Bradypodion; species Bradypodion ventrale. The sequence goes on from JAWDJE010000004.1 coordinate 191,717,730, forward strand.
GAGAAGGTCGATTGTACCTTTTAAACTTTATTTCTCCCTCTTCAATTACATCTTCCAAGAGTTCAGTTACCTTTCTCAGTTTTTCTGTGGTTGGGGAGACCACGTTCCTATCAGGGGTTTGAAATCTTCCTGCAGAATGACTGCTTCCTGCACTGGCTAGTGCAAGGTCTGGATAAATATGTGGGACTTGGCCAGCTTGGGGCACTGGCTGTGGCATGACATAAGGTGGGGGTCTTTGAAACAGAATCTCATCTTTTTCATCATCCCTACTTAGAATCTCCAGTTTTCCTTCTGTCTGCCTTACTACTATCGGGATATTGGGTGATCTGACCCCTTCCCTTCCTAATTTAAATTTCTTATCCTTAGACTCCTTTTCCTTCATTAGATATGCTTTTGCACATCCAGCCTGGCATTTCTTTAGCCAGGAAAGCCACGGCTTTTCTGCTAGTATGGCCTGCCATGCTGACATATAGGGATATTGATCCCAATGTTTGTCATCAGCTATCCTTTGGAATACTCTATTTACAAGACCAAGATCTAAAGAGCCTTCCGGCGGCCAACCTACTTCCAAACTTGGCCATTCAAACTCACAGAACTTTTTCAAATCAAATTTAGTTAAAGGGGGCTCATGTGTTTCTGGTGAAAATACCTGAAAGTTATCTAAGAAACATCGCAATGGCGTTCACAGAACACTACTGCCACCTCCCATCCTGAAGCTAAACACTACCACCGACCCATGGTGCCCGAAATTCAAGGGTTACCATTGGGAACTGCGATGGTTTAACCACCCACACAATAAATCCCTAACACCAAAAATCAGGTACACTGCCCTGATTTTCAGGAACACCAGGTTACTGCCTGTAGTTCCTTAAGGAATTTAGGATCACTGTCCCGTCCTTCCGGGGGTAATTACACCCCACTTCCACTTTGTAATCAAGTGGGCACACCCAAGTTACTTTATACTTGCCTGCAGGATTTGAAATCCAAATCCTATGAGAGTTCCGTCTGCCTTAGCCACCGGATCCTTGACTGTTCTGCTCACTGAAAGTTACACGCCACCTCTTCACTGATCTCCTAGAGTAGAACAAAGGTCTATGTTGCTGGCATGGAGGATTCTCCTGGAGAGGAGTCACTTATCCCATCAGGGCAACTGTCTGGAGCACCAAAAATGCCTACTGCAATTCCAGTCCTGGCGGGGTTCGCCAGAAATGTTGTGGAATCGATACAAGACAAACTATCCCACAGGCTAAGGCAGAAAATAGAACTTTATTGGCCAGGTCCAAAGCTACTTTCTCAAGTGAAACTTTGAACCCCGAATAGATCTTCAAGCATCCATTATATAGCATATGGTAAACAAGGTGATTTCCATGAATTCCACAGGTCATTTCCATGAATAATTACAAAATGACATTTGCCAGTTTGATATTAATATGTAAACCATTAATCATTTTCATCAGCATTCATCAGCATTCTTAATTTTGTTTGTAAAACTCAGAGGATTCATGTTAGCTTTAGCAAAGCAGGTAATGTTTGTTCTTACAAAGTGCAACTCTTATCTTTGTGGACACAAGCCATTTTGTTGACTTATCCATGTTTGTCATGGAGCAAAATGACCAGAGTATTTTACCCTCTTCTAATACACAACAGCTGAAAATGATTTTAAGCAGAAAATCATTTTTAACAAAAATCTAATTTCTTTCATTACTATCACAATAGCAAGATAAACAAAAATAATGACACGTTAGTTTCATATAGAATAGGAGAAAAGGTTGGATATAAATTTGTAAAGTAGGGTTAAGGAGTCTATGACATCAAAAATTGTAATACTATATTTCCCATTAGCATCAGGAATGATGAGAAATCATTGGATTTGCAATTCAGCAGCATCTGGAGCATATCTACCATTTTGGTGAAATCCAAGGACTGACAGAATAAAACTGTTTATTCTCAAAGATAGGGTCATCTAGTCCTCACAGGCAGAGGCTATGTAAGAGATGGCCTGGCTCTTTGTGCCTGCCCACTCATTGTCTGCTGGGAGTAAAAAGCAGAACATAGTCTCTGAGCTGAAGAAGATCTGAGCTGGAAGGCAAAATCATGTGGGAGAGGTAGTTTATTAATAGCATGGGGAATTGTGCTATGATTTTAAATATTTCTTCTGATTTGAGAACTGTTTTCTCTAGAGCTCTGGTCAACATAGGTAATTAGAAAGCTTACCAAAATCTCAGTTGTTGAGCAAAACAGATTTCCAATTTTCTAATTTCTTCTTGTTGTTCAGTCGCACAGTCGAGTCTGATCCTTTGCAATGCCATGGACCACCGCACACCAGGCTCCTCTGTCATCTGCCATCCTCCATAGTCTGCCCAGAACTACACTGACTGCATCAATGATGGCATCTAGCCATCTCATCCGCTGCCACCCCTTCTCCTTTTGCCTTCAATCTTTCCCAGCATCAGAGCCTTCTCCAGTGAGTCCTCTCTTCTCATTTGGTGGCCAAAGTACTTGAGCTTCAGCTTCAGCATTTGTCCTTCCAAGGAGCAGTCAGGATTTATTTCCTTTAGGATTGACTGATTTGATCTCTTTGCAGTCCAGAGGACTCTCATGAGTCTCCTCAAGCACCACAGTTCAAAGACATCTATTCTTCTAAGCTCAGCCTTTCTTATGGACCAGCTCTCACACCCATAAATTACTACTGGGAAGACCATTGCTTTAAATATGCAGACATTTGTTGGCAGGGCGATGTCTCTTTTTATTATGCTGCCTAGTTTTGTCATAGCTTGCCTCCCAAGAAGTAAGCATCTTTTTATTCTGTAGCTGCAGTCACCATCTGCAGTGATCTTACATCCCAAGAAGGTGAAGTGTGTCACTGCTTCCATTTCCACCCCTTCTATTTGCTAGGGAGTGATGGGGATGGATGCCATGATCTTGGTTTTTTTGATGTTAAGTTTCAGGCCAGCTTTTGCACTCTCCTATTTCACCCTCATCAAGAGGCTCTTCTTCACTTTCTGCTATTAAGGTAATGTCATCTGCACATCTCAGGTTGTTAATATTTCTCCCAGCAATCTTAATGCCAGCCTGTGCTTCTTCCATCCCTGCATTATGCATGATGTGCTCTACATATAAATTAAATAAGCAGGGTGACAATATACAGACTTGTTGTACACCATTTATGGTTCTAAACCAATCCGTTGTTCCGTATCATGTCCTAACTGTTGCTTCTTGACCCACATACAGAAGACAGGCGAGGTGGTCTGGTATTCCCGTCTCTTAAAGGGAGTACTAGGGCCTTCTCCAGTGAGCCCTCTCTAATTTCTAATTTCCAATAAATACATCAAATATAAAAAGAACTGAACAAACAGCTTTTGAAGCCTATTGACACAGCTATCAGTTGGACAGGGCAATCAAGAATGTGGCCCAGAGGACAAAATTTATAGGGTGTGGCAGCTGCCCTCTCTTGTGTTCATCCACTTGTGAGCTGAAGGTAGCAACATCTACACATGCCAAACCCATCCACCACACAAGGAAAGTAACTTTGGATGCTAATAAAATCAACTTTATTGAAAATGTGAATTGGACAGAGTGATGGATCAGTACCTAGGATTCTCCATTCAGCCGTGGAAACTAGTCAGATGTTGGCATAGGCAAAACTACTCCTTAAATATCTTATATACCTCAAAATCCCTATTAGTGCTGTCAAAGCTCAGAAATGACTTGGTGGCAGTTAACCATGATACTATCTAAAAATAGCAATGAGGGGGAAAATAATGTCTCCCCAGAGTAATGTTCTTATTAAGATGTGAACTGGTTTCTGTTTTGATAATGGACATGAAGTTCAGTTGGCTCTTAATATGTATAGAAGACCTCCCACCTCTGCCATAAAGTTACTTTTTTGAAAAGCCTATTAATATTGCAATCTACTTGGAAATAAGAACTGTTCAATTCAGTGAGTTTTATTCTTGAGAAAGTGGCTATAGGGTTGATTTCAATGTGAAAGTCAAAGGCTATTATTCTCTTGCCTAGACACTGAGAGGGAGAAGAATCTCATAAACCATTCTGGCAGGATCCCAATTATGTGCATGTTTTCACACTGGTTGTAAGATCTGCCACTCAGGTTGGGATGAAACAGGGTACCTTTCCAGAATAGGAAGGATATTTTTCAGGATATGTCTTTCAGCAACAGGATAATAACCAAGAGGACCCTGAATGGAAACATTATCTACACTCTCTTCACCCCTATTCCCTCTCCTCACATACTCTTGCTCTCCCTTCCTTCCTCCTTGTGCAGGCCAATGCAGTTATACAAAATTCAAAAACTGTAACTCATGTTTTGGATGTTCTTGAGATTTGCAGTTGATGGCTGTGACTGTAGCCCTGTTATACATATGCTACTTAACAAATTAGAACAAAACCTTTGTGAATATTCATTACAGATACCAAATGACACACTGCACACACTCATACACACAATTTTATTATTACATATTTATTGTTATGTTTTTGTGGATTTTTTTTTACAAAGTTTCATTTAAAACCAACCCAAAGGTTTAAAATCACTTTTAAGAAGTCCAAGATGTTTCTAGATTCACCTTTGTGTGTGTGTGTGTGTGGGGGGGGGTGTTACTGGTGAAATCATGTTGCACAACTGTTATGTATGCATGTACAATGTTACTTTAAATATATGAATGTAACCAGTCCACAATCACAATGTATCTCAGCTGTTAAGGAACGCGAGCAAGCCGCCCATAGAGGGCAGCTGCGAGCGTTCAGTCTCACATGGTCCACATTGCCCAAATCACAAACAGCCGCGGGAATTTCCCCACATGATCAGCAGCTACAGGAAACAACTGCAGAAGAGAAAACAACTGCAGAAGAGAGGCGTGACCTGGGCGAGGCCGCGCCGGTAGCAGCCAATGAGCTACCGTGCAACAAGATTCAAATGTATTGTCTTATAGTATATAATGAGATGTATCTCCCCCATTACCTCATGTTCGTGCTGAGCATCAATGAATAAACCTGTGTTAGTCCTTCCTGCGACTCCTTCTTTGTCTTCCGTGCAAGACACTAAATTGGCAACGAAGGTGGGATCGATGGCGAATCCCAAGGTCAAGCCGTACCAGTTCGATGTCAGCGAGCCCGAACAATGGGAGCTCTACGAGTGCCAGTTTCGGCACGCCATGGAGGCTGCAGGCGTCGACGACGACGCGAAGATGTGCTCCCATTTCCTGTCTCAGGTGGGGCCGGCCACGCTGCGGATCCTGATGACCCTGGTGGCCCCCCGGAAGGTGGACGAGGTGCCCATCGACCGTATCCTGGAGAGACTGCATGAGCATTTCCAGCCGCCCGTCTCGATTTTCCCAGCCCGGGTCGCGTTCCACAGGCGAGACCAGCGACCGGGCGAATCCGTGTCCGCCTATGCGGCAGCCCTCAGGCTTGCAGCGGTGCATTGCCAGTGGGACTACCTGGACCAGGCCCTCCGTGACCACATGCTGTGCAGCTTGAGGGACGAGGAGCTTCAGAGGAGGCTCATGACCCGCGACCATCGCCTCACGTTCAACGAGGTACTGCGGGAGGCGCAAGCAGCCGAGGAGGCCAGGAGCGGCGTCCGGCTATTCAAGTCCCGAGGGGCCACGTCCGAGAGGGCCAAGTCACCAGTGCAGGCGGCCCGGCGGACACCAGCGAAGACGGCCTGGTGGGCCCCCAAGCCGCCCGCCGCCGCACCAACGTCGTCCGAGGAGTCCTCCACGGCAGCGGATCCCTACTCCAGCGAGGACGACGACGTCCAGAGGATCAAGAAGCGAGGTGAGAGGCGGCAGACCCGAGAACGGCAGGACCGCCGCTGCGACGGTTGTGTGGTGGCCCACGACCGCACGAGGTGTCCGTTCTGGAAGGCCGAGTGCCACAACTGCGGCCGAAAGGGACACATCGCCCGAGTATGCAGGTGTGGACGAGTCGAGGACAAGGGCAGTTCCAGCCATTCCTAGACGCACCAACGAAAGGCGGCCGGCACCAGGAAGGTCTCAGCCGGCCACAGCGAGGACGGCGTGAACCGCGTGGGCCTGGAGCACCGGCGGTTCTTCATAGAGGTACTGTTGCAGGGGGTCCCAGTGAGGATGGAGATAGACTCGGGGTCTTCTTATTCCATCCTGTCCCAAAAAGAGTTTATGCGCATTCCCCCAGAGAAACGGCCCAAACTGCGGGCCATGAGATCCAACCTACGGGACGTGCAGGGAAATGGGATCCCAGTGTTGGGGGTGGGGAACTTCAAGGTGAAGTTCAAGAACTACTCCGAGAAACTGCCCCTAGTGGTCCTAAGAGGGGGGAGGTGCTGCCTTTTGGGAACGCAGTGGTTTGCCCCCCTGGGGATCGAACTGTCCGGCATTAACACCATCGAGACTGACCCAATGCGGGACGTGTGCGACGCACACCCGGACGTTTTCAAGAAGGGGCTCGGGAAATACAAGGGCCCCCCGGTTTCCTTTGAGCTGGACCCAGAAATCCGGCCCATCCGCCTCAAGCCAAGGAGAGTGCTCTTCCCCCTCAAGGACAAGATTGAGGCAGAACTGGACAAATTGGTGGGGCAGGGGATTTTGGTTCCAGTTGATTCGGCGGAGTGGGAAACGCCGATTGTTACAGCCCTCAAGTCAAATGGGGAGGTCAGAATTTGTGCGGACTATAAATGTACGATAAATAAGGCCATTCGGCCAAATGCATACGCGGTGCCCGTGGTCAGCCATTTGCTGGCCACGCTACATGGGGGGAGGTTTTTCGCCAAGTTAGATTTGGCCCAGGCGTACCAGCAGCTCTCTGTAACCCCGGCTGCTGCTGCCGCGCAAACGATCGTAACGCACAAGGGGGCGTTTAAGGTAACGCGCCTTCAGTTTGGCGTGAATTCGGCCCCCGGAATTTTCCAGTCCCTCGTGGAACGCCTTTTAAAGGGGCTTCCAGGCGTCCTCCCATACTTCGACGACGTGTTGATAACAGCGGGGAGCGAGTTAGAGTTAGCCAAGAGGCTAGATGGGGTTCTCTCAGTGTTCGAGAGGGCAGGACTTCGATTGAGGAGGGACAAGTGCATATTCTTCGCGAGGGAGGTAGAGTTTCTAGGGTTTAAGGTAACCCCGGACGGAATCAAACCCTCCGAGTCCAAGGTAGCGGCCGTGAGAGACGCCCCTCGCCCCACCGCGAAACCGGAGCTGCAGTCATTCCTAGGGCTCCTAAATTTCTATCACTCCTTCCTGCCTCGGAAGGCATCGGTCGCGGAGCCACTGCACGCGCTACTTAAGAAGGACGCGGTTTGGCGGTGGGGGGACAAGCAGGAGAGGGCATTCAAGGAGCTTAAGTCACTCCTGTCTTCGGATGCGGTCCTGACCCATTTTGATCCGAAAAAACCAGTGGTGCTAGTCTGTGATGCGTCCCCGGTGGGGGTGGGGGCGGTCCTGTGCCACGTGTTGGAGAGCGGGAGGGAAGCCCCGGTGGTGTACTACTCAAGGTCCCTCTCGAAAGCCGAGCGCAATTACGCGCAAACAGATAGGGAGGCCCTAGCAATAATCGCGAGAACCAAGAAGTTCCACGATTTTTTATACGGCCGCGAGTGTACGGTAGTGACGGATCACAAGCCGCTTCTGGGGATCTTCACTACCGGCAAACCAACCCCACAAATTCTATCCCCCAGGATGCTGCGTTGGGCCATTTTTCTCAACGCCTACCAATATGAGCTGGTCTATCGCCCAGGGAAGGAGATCTCCCATGTGGATGCCCTGTCCCGATCCCCTCTCCCTAGTTTAGGGGACCCCACGTGTGAGGTAGCGCAGGAACACCAAGTCCTGCTGATTGAGTCTCTCGACTCACCCCCAATTGTGCCGGCCAATCTCGCCAAGGCCACGGCGGCCGACATGATCCTGGCCCAAGTTAGTTCCTGGGTTAGAAAAGGGTGGCCCACCTCTCCCCTCGAGGAACATTTCAAGCCATTTTTCAGGCGCAGAGTAGAGCTCTCTCTGGAAAGGGGCTGCTTACTCTGGGGCCAGCGGGTGGTTATCCCAGAGAAGCTGAGGGCCAAGGTGCTGAGGCTACTGCACACCAGCCACCCCGGGATCGTGCGCTCCAAGGCTCTGGCCAGGAGTTTCTTTTGGTGGCCCAAGATAGACGGGGACATAGAACGCCTAGTGGGCACGTGCAAGAGCTGCCAGAGCTCTCGGCCCGAGGAGTCCCGGTTACCCCATAGGGAATGGGATACGGCCCGCGGGCCATGGTCCCGGATCCATGTTGACTTCGCTGGCCCTTTCCGCGGGTCCATGTTTCTCCTGGTAGTCGACTCCTACTCCAAGTGGTTGGAGGTAATCCCCATGAACAGCACATCCTCTGCCACAACCATTAAACAGTTGCGAAAGCTGTTTGCCTGCTTCGGCCTGCCCGACGTCCTTGTGAGCGATAACGCGAGTACCTTCACGTCGGCAGAGTTCAAGACGTTTATGGAGAGGAACGCCGTCAGGCACATAACCGCTGCCCCGTTTCACCCCGCCACAAACGGTCAAGTAGAGCGCCAAGTGCGCACTACGAAAGACGCACTGCGGTGCATGGGTCCCGGTGAGTTGAACCTGCATCTGTGCCAGTTCCTCATCTGCTACAGGACAAGCCCTTTAGCGTCAGGTTTTTCCCCAGCCGAACTCCTCATGAGGAGGCATCCGGTAACACTGTTTGACCGGATGGATCCGTCCAGGGTGGAGGATGAAGGGAGAAACATAAGCATAGGGGGAGAGAGCTCCAAAAGTTTTGCAGTAGGGGACCCGGTTCACTGCAGAAACTACGCCAGGGACAATTGTTGAGCAAACGGGGCCGGTATCCTACAGGGTCGAGACTAGTTCAGGTCTACTCTGGAGAAGGCACGCCGACCAACTCCGAAGGCGAGTCACCGGCGAGGGGGAATCAGCGTTAGGGTCCTCCCCCACCCGCATTACCCAAGGGGGAGACACGGCGGAACCCGCGGACACGGATGCATATCCGGGGTTCCCAACCACAGAGGAGGATACTTTGAAAGAGAGGGATCAGTTTGTCGATGATTATGAGTTGCAGTACCAGGGGGGTGTAGCGGAGTGGTCCCCCACCCGTCCTAGCGAGAAGAGGGGTTTCAGTTCAGCCCCTGGTACTTCCAGTCCCCCTAGCCCTTTTGTTTTGGAGTATACAATAGCTCCTGCTCCCCAGAGACCAACACCCCCAAGACAGGCAACAGGGGCAAGTCCGCCCACCACAGTCTCTAGAACGCCCGGACAGGCAGCGGGGGGTGGCGAGGCCACGAGGGCCTCTTCGTCGGTCCCGAGATTCGTACTGGGGGGGTCCCCAAACTCCTCAAGCGGCAGGCAGGGATTCACTTCCCAACTATTCATTCCATTCCCGTCCCCCAATGCAAGGGGCCACAGACGCCACACCGAGCCGCTAATGAGTCCCCCCTTTCCATTGCAGGGCAGGACTCCGCGGAACCAGGAGCCTCCGGCTCCCCTGTGTAAAGTCAAGCGGCCGCACGCCCCAGGCGCACATGCGGCAAGCCACAATGGTTGAGGGACTTCATCCCATCCTAGGGGGGAGGGATGTTATGTATACATGTACAATGTTACTTTAAATATATGAATGTAACCAGTCCACAATCACAATGTATCTCAGCTGTTAAGGAACGCGAGCAAGCCGCCCATAGAGGGCAGCTGCGAGCGTTCAGTCTCACATGGTCCACATTGCCCAAATCACAAACAGCCGCGGGAATTTCCCCACATGATCAGCAGCTACAGGAAACAACTGCAGAAGAGAAAACAACTGCAGAAGAGAGGCGTGACCTGGGCGAGGCCGCGCCGGTAGCAGCCAATGAGCTACCGTGCAACAAGATTCAAATGTATTGTCTTATAGTATATAATGAGATGTATCTCCCCCATTACCTCATGTTCGTGCTGAGCATCAATGAATAAACCTGTGTTAGTCCTTCCTGCGACTCCTTCGTTGTCTTCCGTGCAAGACACTAAAACAACATAAGCAAATTCATACTTTTTTGTATATTCGTTGCTGATTAATAAAGTTCCCACCATGATTCTCAGGGGTATGCATAAGCACATCAAGCTAGCATTTGCATGCTTCCTTCAAGAATCATCAGGTGGGGGCTCTTTATTGGCCAATGAGGATCAAACTGAAATGTATATATTTGCTTACATCAGGAGTTCTCAACCTTTTTAAGCCGGGGGCTGGGTCACGCTCCCTCAGACAGCTTCGGGTGCCAGATGGCCATTTTGCCCTTCCTCCACCACATGGCACTTCCTGGTGTGGTGGAGGTGGTGTGAGGCCACATGAAATGGTGCCACGGGCTGCATCCAGACCATGTTCCGCAGGCTTACATTATGTGAAAGGATTGCAGACAAATGATAAATCGTATTAATTATCCTAAACGCATCGTTATGCTGTTTTCTAAAGGAAACTGCATTACCCCTTCATTAGCCTAAAAAGTGAGTCGTTACAGGTAATATTAAGACAGCAGCTTGTTCCTTCAAAGCTCTGCTCTGAACCTGTTGCCAGTTTTCATTGGGTAGTACCAAATGCTAGTTTACTGGGAGAGAAAATTATCTCTGACAGCTGCCTTGATGCCATTCATAATTTAACAGCCCTCTAACTGCTCAAGATTCTCTACCATCTTACCTGCTGTAAAATGAGTTAGACTTTGCCAGACTGAGCATAAAGTACCACTAGTCCTGGGAGGTATTGGTTTTACATCCAATTGGTGCAGATGTAAATACAATGAGGGTTCCTGCCAGCATTTTCTCTAGCACACTTGACCTGCTCTAAACATTTCAGGGCCCCCTTATATGGGGGGGAAAACTATGAGTATCACCCAGAAAATCAAGCTCTGTAAAGTTGCAAGAGCCATTATAGGAATTCAGGGCTTTAAAAAGTACTCTTTTGGTAGGAAAGGAGAATACAGAGACAGACGTCTTTGCTGTCCTTATCCCACATGCATTCACACACATATACATGCTTCAGTTTGACAAGCAGAAATTAAGTGGCTCATTTTGGAAATATTGAAACATTCCATTTGAGACTGACAGAGCAAAACAGCATAATGAAATTGCTCACAACTCTGCCCACTGAAACAAAACATTTCTAGTCAATTCAGCTAATGAAACCTATCTTTCAAACTGAGAATATGTTACAGTCAGAACATGTCTAACAATCCCATCAACAAGTTTGAAGCCAACAAGTAAGAAGTCAAATTTCTTTCTTCTGGTATATATCAGGATGGTATTTGAAATAGCTAACTGCCTGTCACTGCATATTTTTTCCTGTCCTAGTCAAGTGACATGGTAAAACAGGAGCAGAAACATTTATGTAACACTCGTAGACTAGCCAGAGCCTTTCAAATACATCATCTGCAACAGCTTTACAGAAGCTCTGTAATAGTACATCTTGATTAGCTAAATGTTCTGTATCTGTGTCAGTTTTGCCAGCTTCAGAATTGATTCAGATAGTGAGGAATATACAATGCACATCTGGGGAATGCATTATCTTGCTGAAACATGGTTTATTTTAAAATATCAGGCAGAGGATGTTTATTTTGTACTGATCTCTAAACCACTGTATTCTTCTGTTTCCATGTGTTTAGTGTATGGGAACCAAGACACCGGGACAGCCGAAGAGCTGGCTTAACACAACTTTATTACATGCTGGTCAGAGGGAACATGTGGTAATGGCGGACGAACAGCTCAATATATACAGTGGCTATACATTTGAATGTGGCTCCTTGACAGTCCATTGGTTACTGCCCGCATGACGTCATTGTGGGTCACGCCCTTCTTGTCCAGGTGAAGGTGGTGGCGGGAATCTTCCCGCGCTGTTGTTCTTAGGTGAGTATGGGCTAATGAGCCGGACGCTCGCTACTGCCATCTAGTGGTCACTAGCTCGCGTCCTATTAGTGTTACAGTGATGCAGCTGAGGGTTATCATGTTACAAGTAGGAAGGATACATTGGTTACACATGAATAGGTACATTGTATAAAAGTACAGTGTTTGAGAACACAACATCCCTCCCCCCTAGGATGAGACGAAGTCTCTCAGCCAAGATGCTTATTGCAATTGCGTTTGGGCTGCGATGTGGGCTGGCCCGCCCTGGGGGCGCTACCGCCTCCTTGTTCCCTGATCCCTTGTCCTGTAATGGGAGAGGGAGACTCGTTAGTGGCTTGCTGCGGTTTTGCAGCTTTAGGGGAAGGGACAAACTCCATTGTGGGCAGACCGGGGGCACTAGGGGCTAACGTAAAACCCCTCTTCTCGCTTGGATGGGTGGGGGACCACTCCAAAAAAAAACCCCGGTTCTGAAACTCAAAATCAAACTCTGCTGGGTGATCCCGCAGGGTATCTATGAGGACAAATTCCTTCTCCTACCCCCTCGGTGGGGACCCATGACCCCCCTCTCCTCCCCCTTGGGCTAAGCGGGTGGGGGAGAACCCTAACGCTGAATCCTTGTTTATGCTTTCTGCGCCCTGCCTTCCTGGGACCCGGCTCCGGAGCTGGTCCGCATGCCGCCGCCAAAGTAGACCCGTGCTGGTCTCCACGCGGTATGATACGGGACCGGTCTGCTCCACGACAACGCCCGGCACCCAGGCTGGCCCTGCGCTGGCGTAGTTCCTGCAATGCACGGGGGTGCCTACGCTGAAACTTTTTGTGGCCTCAAGCCCGATGTTCCTCCCCTTGTCTTCTATTCTCGTGGGGTCTAGCCTCGTGAGAATGGTGGTCAGTTTCCTGCGCATTAAAAGCTCCGCGGGGGAGTATCCTGACACCAACGGGGTCACCCTGTACCCTAGCAGAAACTGACACACTTGCAGGTTGAGATCCCCGGGGCCCATGCGCCGCAGTGCATCCTTCGTGGTGCGTACGAGGCGCTCCACTTGGCCATTGGTGGCCGGATGGAAAGGGGTGGAGGTGATGTGCCGGATGGCGTTAATCTCTGTGAATGCCCTGAACTCAGCGGACGTGAAGCAACTAGCGTTATCGCTAATTAAAGTGTCGGGTATGCCGAACGTAGAAAAAACCCTCCGCAAATGCTTTATTGTCGCGGCCGAGGAGGTGCTCGTGACTGGAATGACCTCCAACCACTTGGAGAAAGCGTCCACAACGAGGAGAAACAGAGTTCCTCGGAATGGGCCCGCGAAATCAATGTGTATCCGGGACCACGGCCCCTTAGCCGCGTCCCACTCCCTGTGGGGAAGACGGGCCTCCTCTGGTCTGGAGCATTGGCAACTCTCGCAAGTGCCGACCATGTGCTCGATGTCGGCGTCTAACTGGGGCCACCAGAAGTAGCTCCGGGCCAGCGCTTTGGAGCGCACAATTCCGGGGTGGCTGACGTGCAGCAACTTAAGCACCCGCGGCCGAAGGGATGTGGGAATCACCACCCGCTGCCCCCACAAGAGACACCCCCTCTCTAGGGACAGCTCCAACTTTTCCCTGAAAAATGGGGCGAATTCTTCCGCTGGGGAAGACGCCGGCCACCCTTTCTGTACCCAGGAGCTAACCGCCGCCAATGTCCTATCTCTGCTTGTCGCTTTAGCGATGTCGGCGGGTACTATGGGGGGCGAATTTAAGACTTCTATCATGAGCACCTGGCGGTCCGGCTCCTCCTCGCCCACGTGGCTGTGCGTCTGGGGAAGGGGGGACCTGGACAGGGCGTCAGCATGGTTGATCTCTTTCCCGGGCCGGTACACCAACGCGTGCTGGTAGGCGTTGAGAAAAATGGCCCACCTGAGCATCCTCGGGGACAGGATCTGTGGCGTGGGCTTATCTGCGGTAAAAATGCCTAATAGGGGCTTGTGGTCGGTCACGATGGTGAAGGGGCGGCCATATAGAAAATCGTGAAATTTTTTGGTCCCTGCAATTATCGCCAGCGCTTCCCTGTCTGTCTGGGCGTAATTTCTCTCCGCTTGGGACAGGGACCTGGAGTAAAACGCTATTGGGGCCTCCCTCCCGTTTTCCAACACGTGGCATAACACTGCCCCCACCCCCACCGGGGATGCATCACAGATCAGTACCACCGGCCGTTTGGGGTCGAAATGGGTCAGAATGGCGTCAGACGCCAGGAGTTGTTTCAGTTCCGTGAATGCCCTCTCCTGGTCATTGCCCCACTTCCATGCCGCATCTTTCTTGAGCAACTTATGAAGCGGTTCAGCCACCGCAGCCTTCCGTGGAAGGAAGGAGTGGTAGAAATTTAAGAGCCCTAGGAACGACTGCAACTCGGGCTTGGAGGTGGGGCGAGGGGCTTTCTTGATGGTGGCCACCTTGGATTTGGACGGTTTGATCCCCTCAGGTGTTACTCGGAACCCTAAGAACTCAACCTCCTTCGCGAAGAAGACGCATTTGTCTTTTCGCAACCTCAACCCCGCCTGTTCGAATGCCGCTAGGACCTTGTCTAGCCTTTCAGCCAACTCAACCTCACTCCCCCCCGTTATCAAGACATCATCAAAATATGGCAAAACGCCGTCCAGCCCTTTGAGGAGGCGTTCCACGAGCGACTGGAAAATCCCAGGCGCCGAGTTCACGCCGAATTGGAGGCGCGTCACCTGGAACGCCCCCTTATGCGTGACTATGGTCTGTGCAGCAGCTGCAGCAGGGGTTACCAGGAGTTGCTGATAGGCTTGTGCCAGGTCGAGCTTAGCGAAACACTTTCCCCCATGTAACCTGGCCAGCAAATGGCTGACCGCCGGCACCGGATATGCATTAGGGCGGATTGCCTTATTAATGGTGCACTTATAATCAGCGCAAATGCGAACCTCCCCATTGGCCTTCAGTGCCGTGACAATTGGAGTTTCCCACTCCGCAGAATCAACAGGAACAAGAATCCCCTGGCCCACTAATTTGTCCAGTTCCGCCTCTATTTTGTCCTTTAGTGCAAAAGGCACTCTGCGCGGTTTGAGTCTTATTGGGCGGACCTCCGGGTCCAGGTCGAAGGTTACTGGGGGTCCATTGAATTTCCCAAGTCCCTTTTTGAAGACTTCAGGGTGCGCGTCGCACACCCTCTGTATCGGGTCAGTCCCCACGGCGTGCACCCCCCCAATGAATAAACCCAGGGGCTGAAACCATTGAGTCCTGAGGAGGCTGCAATTTCCCCCCTTAAGAACGACTAGGGGGAGTTCCGCGGCATGCCGCTTATACTGGACCTGGAATTTCCCAACCCCCAACACCGGGATACTGTTCCCTTGCACGTCCCGAAGCGTGGACCTCAACGCTTTGAGCTTGGGCTGTACGCGGGGGGCAATTCTCAAAAACTCCCTCTGGGAAATGATGGAATATGAGGAGCCCGACAGGGGCAACAGGGGCAACTTGCACCACTACCTCAACAAAGAAACGGGGGTGTCCCAGGGACACACTGAAAACTGGAGCGTCGTCGTCGCTGTCGTCGGAGATGCGGCCCACGCCGTCCTGCTTCCTCGTGGGCCGGGCACCATCCTTTTGTCTCGTCGAGCGGTCCGGTTTCGTCGAACGGTCTGGGGAGCTCCTCCGGTCCTCGCGCCGTCGTCTGCAGACTTTGGCGATGTGCCCGTGGCGCCCACAGTTGTGGCACTCGGCCTTCCTAAATGGGCACTTAGCGCGGTCGTGGGCCGCTCCGCAGCCGTCACAGCGTCGGCCGGCCTTCCGGACCCTCCGGACGTCTTCCTCGTCGCTGCTCTCCGCGGAGGATTTCGACGCTCGCCGGGCCGCGTGCACCGAGCCTGCTGCTTGGTCGGCCTGTGGGAGCCTGCCCTGGAGCTCTTTCACTCCGGCCCTCGTGGCTTCCGCGGCCTGTGCTGCCTTCACGACCTCCTGCAGAGTCGGGGGTGGCTCCTGGTTCATCAGCTTCCGCTGAACTTCCTCGTCCCTCAGGCCACACAGCATGCGGTCCCTGAGGATGATTTCCAGGTTCTCCCATTTGCATGGCCCGGCGGCCAGCCGCAGGGCCGCTGCGAATGCGGCGACCGACTCGCCCGGCGCTTGGACTCGCCTCCAGAACGCGTCCCGGGCTGGAAACATCGACACCGAGGGCTGGAAATGGTCACGCATCGCCTTCAGGAGCTCCTTTGCCTTCAGCTCGCCCACCTTCTTCGGTGCGATGAGGTCGACCAGCACTCTCTTGCTGGCGTGCCCAAGCATTCTGATGAGGATGGCTCTCTTCTTTCCCTCGTCCGTGACCTCGAACTCCACCAGCGCACTTTGGAAATCCATTTCGAAGAGTTCCCAATCTTCCGGTTTGTTAATGTCAAAACCGGCGTATGTCTTGGTCCCGTGGGAAGCCATATCCCACCTTCGTCGCCAATTTAGTGTATGGGAACCAAGACACCGGGACAGCCGAAGAGCTGGCTTAACACAACTTTATTACATGCTGGTCAGAGGGAACATGTGGTAATGGCGGACGAACAGCTCAATATATACAGTGGCTATACATTTGAATGTGGCTCCTTGACAGTCCATTGGTTACTGCCCGCGTGACGTCATTGTGGGTCACGCCCTTCTTGTCCAGGTGAAGGTGGTGGCGGGAATCTTCCCGCGCTGTTGTTCTTAGGTGAGTATGGGCTAATGAGCCGGACGCTCGCTACTGCCATCTAGTGGTCACTAGCTCGCGTCCTATTAGGGTTACAGTGATGCAGCTGAGGGTTATCATGTTACAAGTAGGAAGGATACATTGGTTACACATGAATAGGTACATTGTATAAAGGTACAGTGTTTGAGAACACAACAATGTGTGTGTCACCACATGTTGTGTATTGTGCCTCTTGGCCTGCAAAGTTTGTAGGATTCTCTGCAGCCTGAAAATGTGTTTCCCCCACTCCCATCCTTACTGTTACAGCACAACAACAATGCACTGGTCAGTAGTCATGGCAAGGAACTGTGATTGTGCTATCATTGGACCATGTGTTGGGAACAGAGTAGCAGGAATTGGGGTTGCACTTGAACAGATCTGAAGCAAAGGCAGAGGTAGAGGCTGTGGTTGTGGTGATCCCCTCCCTTTAGAATGGAGGGCAGCGATAGCAGGGGTAACATTTATACAAAGGAAAACCCCTGCAAGAGATCAGAGGGGAAGGGAGAAATCAGGAGGATGCTTTACAATGGCTAGAGAATTAAAAAAAAAACATTTGGGCAAGGTTTTTCAAAGGACATAGAAACCAGGACAAGCACCACATGGCCTTCACACAATTTTTTTTAAAAAAAATTGGAATCCCAGTTCTTTTAACAGTCAAGACATAGCCTAACTTTGATTAGCATTATTGACTCAATACTAGACATTGTGAGAAGAAGGTGGAATGGTTCGTTTTGCTAAGATTTCAAAAGATTCAGGCCAGTCCAAGATACTTTGCTGCAGAAAACAGAAAAAAAAGTGCCCCCTCCCTACTCAAGGGTCTTCAGTGTCTGATAGCTGTGTCTGAAACAAACCAGAAATATCTTTTGTTGTTGCTCAGTTGCACAGTCGATTCTGGCCCTTTGTGACCCTTTGTGACCCTTAGTGGACCATTGCCCACCAGGCACCTCTGTCCTCCACCATCCTCCTCAACCCGCCCAGCTCTGTGCCCATTGTGTCTACAATACCACCTAGCCATCTCATCTTTGGCCGCCCCACCCCCTTCTTCTTTTGCTCTCCACTTTTCCCAGCATCAAGTCTTTCTCAAGTGAATCCTCTCTTCTCATTTGATGTCCAAAGTACTTCAGCTTCATCTTTAGACATACAGTATATGGTTCACTAGAATGGTTAGTCAGTCACCCACAACACCCCTGTTTACTGTGCTCACAAATTTCAATAATCTGTCACTCTGTAAATTTTCCAGAGTATTTCATACTTCACATTATAGCCATATGTGTCTCATGGGATGAAAACTCCCCAGCTTCTCACTGCTTTATTCTCATAACTTCAGAGAGTACTTTGGAAATTAGGGAAGAAATCTTGCATTCCTTTAATGAGCCTCTAAGTAGTAACCCAACAGGGAAGGAAGGTTCCTTCCAGGCACAACTCTCTCCATCAGCAAAGACACAGGTCTCAAATATTGAACTTTGTTGCAACTTGATAGTGTATTCCTTTCATTGTGAACAAAACAAGATGACACTTCTCACACTTTACTGAAATGGGGTCACACCTCCACAGGCTGATAAAATTGCTTTGTGGTCCACATCATGAGCTTTTCTGTCTTCTACCTTTCTTCTTCTTCACTCCTTTCATGATTTGTTTGTAAACAATACACTGCTGTACATTCCCCCCCCTCAGAAGTGAAGTCTCACTATTTTGACTGGGCTTTAGCTCCAAGTAAGCCTGATAAGACAGTCTTATTCATGGGACTCAATAGAGCTTGTTCCTGATAGTGTGTATTTGGAGTTAAAACTCCAGGCTCTAAAATAAAAGTCTGCAAAGATTTCCAGAGCTAAAAGCAGGGAGAATTTGTCTTCCTTTTCCTGTTTAAATGTTTACCCTCTGACAATTTCACTGCCATTGGAATCAATGGGAGGCACTGAATATATATTGCCTGAGTTCATACTATTACTCACTCTCTCTATCCCGTCAGCTGTGTCCCTCCAGTGAGGGGGAAATATTGTTTCAGTTTATTTTTAGGAGATGTGCACAGCCAACATTTTTGTATTTCTTTCATTTTGCGTTCCTTTAGGGAACACCTCCTTCATTTTTGCTATGTAAAGCTCAGCATCCTTTTTTCCTGCTGACAACACAGGCACAATATTGCAAGGCAATATCAAACAGTTTTCTGGCATTTAGAATGATGGACACAGAAGCAATATTCCATACTCATAAACCTGACAGTTGTGGGCGGCTCTTTTTCTTTTTCTAAGAATTGAGATTCCTGGCTTTTTAAAACAGAGGTTTAACAACATGCAATGCACCCAAGTTTACAATGGAAGAAATTATTGTGAGATCTAGACTACAATACCATACAGTACAGTAATACCTCATACAAAGTCCGCTTCATACAACATCGGATTCATACAACATCGCCTAATTCCTTGAAAAAAGTTGCCTCATACAATGAAAGCGCGGCGCCAAAATGGCCGCCGCGCTCTTTGCAGGGCCCCCACCCGGACTCAGACATCCAGATGAGTTAGGGGGCATGGCCACCCCTCTATAAAAGGGGTGGCCACGAGGCAGCCAAGCTGCCATTTTAGAATTGCGACGGAGAGGAGAAGTTTTCTCCGTCGCTTTCTCCTTTTTAGCCTGCGCGCTGATTCCCGGATGGGAAAAAGAAAGACCTCCGTTTTAGGTTTGCCTCTCACTTTAGCGCAGAAGCTCGATCCCTGGATAGGGATCCTTCGGCAATTGATTTTTTGGGGAGACATGGCTCTCAAGCGAAAGACTCCGGCATTGAAGCCGCAGCCGAGGGGTAGGGCTTTTACTGGCCTTTCATCGGATGGGGGGGGCAGCCTTTGGGTCAGAGGACCAGGGCTGTGCCCCCATGACGAGGCAGTGACAGACCCTTGCCCACTGGTACCAGTGGGGCCAGTCAAGCTACCACTTGGCAGCCGGGGGCCAGCGGCATAGCTGGGCAGGTACCGGTTGGCCCCTCTGGGGCTTCGGCTCTCGGCCCGCCTTTTCCAGGCATGGGACATTGCGGCCCGGGGGGGGGGGGCTGGTGTGGGTGTCCAAACCAATGCTCCTCCGGCCCCCCATGGGCCAGAGTTTTGGGCATGGCCCTATTCTGGCCCTGGCTTTCCTTTTGGGTTGGCTTTTCCTCAACTGACTAGTGGGCCGTCCGGCCCACCCGGCCCGCTTTATACTGGGGGCTCTGGGGCAGTGGATGCTCTGTTAGCATGGATAGCAGTGCTGGAAGCATCCTTGGGCATGGCACAGCCTCCTTCGGAGGGGGGGCGCTACTCTTTCTTCAACAGGGGCCCCTTGGTCGGCCCCGGCTACCTTGCCGGCCGCAACGCTTCAGTGGGCGGCCAACCGGGTCGAGCTGCTTGAGACGGTCCGGCTCGCCCCAGCTGGTGTCTCACAGCTCCCCGTTCAACCTGATGTCCAGGCTGGGAGCAGTCAGGGGTGGTCCCAGAGCTCGATTCCGGTCGCGAGCTCTGACGCCCGCCATGGGCCGGAACCCCCGGTGGGGGCAGCTCACGGGGGGTGCACCTAGTGAGTATCAGGTTCAATTTAGTGCACCAACACCACAGCCCACTTACAGTGGTGGGGTTAAGTGGCCCTGGCCTCGTCAAGTTGATGCGAGCGGGCATCAGTTACCATCCTAGCCCAGTATCCCATGGTTTCTAAATGATCCCTCGTTAAGGGCGGGGGTGTCCGCCCCTGGGGCAGTGCCGAGCATCACAGGGGCTGTCCAGGTCCCGCTGCGTATGCCCTCTATACAGAATGTGCCGACGATGGCTTTGCTGACGGCTGGTTATTCCTTGCCCCTGGGTGATCATTTGTCACAGGTCACGAGGGATAAGATCTGGTGAGGGTAGTACGTGGATATATTCTCCTTATTGAACCGTGAGCCCACTGAGGAAGAGAGAGAGAGACAGGACGACAGAAACAAAGAGCTGTCCCGTCGTCGTAAGCCACCGCGCACCTGGGCCAACTGGTTGCTGGCATACCTTATATATATGGCGGTATGCCTCAGGGCCCGGCCTGATTGGTCCATCCTGATGGTTCAATCCCTTGATAGTATTTACAGGGCGATGGTTGATTTCATGGGCTCATCGTAGTTGGCTTACGATGAGGAATTTGGATGAGGGTGGCCCTACATCCTGAGATGAGGTGGGATGAGCCCTGTCAGCAATTATGGCTCTTGTACATGACTCCCACGTGACTGGCGCCTGGCGATAGGTACCATTGTGGTCATGCTGTGTAGCGGGCTGCTGCAACACAGGCTCCCCGCTAACCGGTGGGGCAGGGGGTTCCAGCCCGCCTGCTGTGTTGGACCTTCTCAGCTGGCGACATGTGTAATAAGCGCAAGTGTCATTACTGACACGAGTGTCCCCTTTTGCGCTGGACCCCACGCCGCCTCCGCGTGCCTGCGGGTTGGTGGGTTACGGGGCAGAGGTAGGGGTGCACAGGGGGCGATCAGAGCTCCGTCTGTCGGAACTAGCCATGTCAAAGCCCCTCTCCCCAATTAGTGTACTCATGCTGGAGCGATGGCTCTCGGCTTATCCAAGAAGGGATGATGCGAGGTACCTGCTGGAGGGTTTCCAATGGGGCTTTCGTATTCCATTCGGGGGTGTTAGGGGCCCCAATATGCTACTAATTTAGTTCCCTTGAAAGGTAACGAAGAGGTTGCTCCACTGAGCACAGCTAAGGAAGTTGAGGCTATGAGAGTAGCGGGCCCCTTCTTGGAACCACCTTTCCCTAATTTGAGGGTCTCCCCTCTGGGGCTAGTACTGGAGTAGAACCCGGGTGAATGTCGTCTAATCCTCCATCTAGCTTACCCTGCGGGTTCTTCGGTCAGTGATGCCATTCCTGATGACCTTTTTCAGTCAGATGAATGTCGTTTGTTCAGCCCCTACGGGTGGCATGCTCATGCGGTCCCGGTGCTTTCCTGGCACAGTGTGATGTGCACTCGGCTTTCCGATTACTGCCAGTGCACCCAATGGATTTTGAGCTAATGGGTTTTAGGTTCCAAGGGGAATTTTACTTAGATAAGGCCATGCCTTTTGACTGCTCTATTTCATGTTCGGCATTCGAATGATTCGGTACTTTCATTCAGTGGGCCTTTGCTCGCAGGTCAGGGTCCCGGTCTCTCGGCCATTACCTCGATGACTTTTGGTTCGGGGGTGAACGGGGCTCGGACACGTGCACGCGTCTCCTCAATACATTTCAGACACTCATGTGGGAACTGGGTGTCCCCTTAGTGCCTGAATAGACTGAGGGCCCAGCTACTAAGCTCACATTTATAGGCATTGGAATTGACTCTGTCGCACAGGCATCCAGGTTACCCATGGATAAGGTGGCTCGGATCTCTGCGGCGATTTTGGCATTGATTGCCAAACATAAAGTGTCCCCTCGTGAGCTGCAGCTACTTCATGGCCACCTTAACTTTGCCTGCAGGGTGGTTACACCCGGCAGAGCATTGGCCAGGCGCCTGTGTGATGCCATGGCTGGCCTGTTAAACATCACCACAGGGTCCGGCTGATCAGGAGCATACGGGCAGACCTTGCGGTCTGGCTCAAATTCCTCCAGGGTTTTAACGGGGTCTTTCCTGGAGATCAGACCGTATGGTCTGCCCTAGATTTCAAGTACGGTCGGATGCCTCCGGCTCCCAGGGTTATGGGGGTTTACTCTGAGGGTAGGTGGACTTACGGCCGAGGGCTTCATGCATGGCTTGGCACGGATCGCCTCCACGATCTTACCTTCCTTGAGTTTCTTCCCAATTTGGGGAGCACTGATGCTATGGGGCAACGAGTGGGCTAACTCAGTGGTCCATTTTTGGTGTGACAATGCGGCAGTGGTACACATTGTCAACACCCAGACGTGCAAATCCCCCAGGGTCATGGCATTGGTTGGTCAATTCTTTTTGAGAAGCCTACGCCTAAATGTGCTGTTCAGGGCCAGACATGTTCCAGGTATTAATAACTGATATTGCTGATGCTTTATCCCGCCTGCAGATCCCCCGGTTCCGTGCCTTGCTCCGGAAGCAGGGGAATTCCACTCGCCACTCCCGGCTGTTATTTGGACGTTTGGCGAGGAGAGGTGAACTGGGCATGTCATTGGCACCTCGCACGCGTAAGGCGTATCAACATGCTTTCATGCGATTTAGAACTTTTTGCGAGTAACTACAGTTACCTCAAGTGTGGTCAATATCAGTGGACCAGGTTTTACAATACAAGTTTATCTTCGCCGTCAGGGTTTGGCCCCCCGTACTATAGCCTTCAGGCTTTCGGCACTGGCATTTATGGCCAACGTGGGGGGGTTTCAATGACTGTGTGAGTTACTTCTGCATGCGTCATGTTTTGGAGGGGTGGACATGTGAATGTGTCCGCCGCCCGGACACGCATCACCCCAGTTCGCCAGAGTTTCTGACCCACCTTGCACGAGGCTGGCATGACTTATGTTCGGATAGGTGTGAAGTGGCTCTTCGTCATGCAGCTACCACGGTAGCCTTTTGGGAGCACTCCGCATCAGTGAGTTGGTGCCAGAGTTGGTACCATTGTGTAAGGCGGATGTGTCTCGTAGGGCACTGGAACTCGACGATGTCTATGTCACACATGAGTGGGCTCAATTTGGGATACGGTCCTCAAAGGTTGTTCAGCACGGCGTAGGCAGTGGAGTTCGACTGCTATGAAGTTTCATTGGAGACATCTGTCCGGTTGGTGCCCTACATGAATTTTCGGCAGTGCCTGCTGCACGCCCCAGCCTGTTTTCTGCCACCAGGATGGGTCTACCCTTACCAAAGTAAAGTTACTGAGGGTGACCGGTGCCGCGCTTCGCGGTATGGGGCCAGTTTTGGCACCCATTTATTTAGGATAGGCATCGCGTTGATCACGGCTACATTTGGGGTACTTGGAGGCGGATATATGTGTACGCGTAATTTCTTATATGTACGTCCCCTCACTGTATGAGTACCTAGTTGTGTCCTTCACCTCTTCTCCTCTTTTACAGATCCTGTATGTCTCTGCACACCGGTGGCAGTGGGGCTGGTGGGCCGCAGCTATGTACACTGGGCAGCAGTATATGCTGCAGCGACAGAGAGTGGACCCCGACTTGGGCTGTGTGCATCCGCACGTATGCGATGGTATGGTATGCGCGGCACAAGGGAGCGGGAACTGTGGCCATTCCTGATGTCCGTCAGGGATGCTGGACTGCCCGATGTTCTTATTAGGCACCTCGGCGGCAATGATCTTATACGGATCACTGCTATTCATAAACTGTCGAGGGGCAGTGACCTGGCGTTTTATATCATGTATGGCTTACACACGGTCGCTATGGTCTAACATCGTGCCGAGACACCAATTTAGGGGAGACGTGGATCTCCGTGGTTTGGACTGTTCCGGCAGTCAGTGGACAGGGCTGTTGCTCGGTCCCTTGCTGAGCATGGCTGGGAGACAGCCATTGGAAACCTGCGGATAGGCTTACAAAATTTTTTGCTGGTAGGCAGGAGATAGGGTCCACCTGTCGGCTGGAGGTATGTACCTCTTTCTGGGCATGGTGCAAGCAGGCCTGGCGACCGAGCTGACGGTCTGGGTGGGCGGTGAGTCATCATGGACGCCTCCCCGTGTGGCAGGTAGCACTGGGAAGGTAAAGATTTATGACCCAGAGGTATCCGGCAGGTTCGCAATTGACTGGCCAACACTTAGACAGGTACAGGGGTAATAGCTTTGGCCGGTCAATGACGAACCAGGCAAGGGGTGATGGCAGGAGCTTAACAGCCTGCATCACCTTGAGATTTAATGGATACACGTCATAGGGTGGGGTCAGTAGATAGTTTATTGACTCCAGTCAACAATTTGTTTGTGTCAACAAACAAATTGATACAAATAGTTACATGTAGCCAATTGCCATTGGCATTTTGGGTGGAACCTTACCAGTGTTACTGCGGCCTGCTTGCCTTAAAGAATTACAATTGGATGATTACACCAATTGAAAGTTATAATTTGGACTAGGGCATTATTCAATAAAAGTGGCCCGATGCCTTTATCCATATACTGGTGTCTGAGTCTTTCTTTGGGGGGTGCGCCTGCAAAGTCGTGCAACTTTGTATGATGCATTGGGGTTTTCCCAGGTTGCATTGTGCCTTGGCAGTATAAAAGGCAGGACACATGTGTGCATTGCTCTTGTGGGTTTTGCATGAGGCAAAGAATGTTTAGGAGTCGTTTTGAGCATGATTTTGGATTTTTTTTGAATTTTTTCATCAGAATTTTTAGAAGCATTCCTGGGATTTTTGCAGCATTCTTCAGGTTCTTGGACAACCAGGGTTGTTTGACAAGTTTTTGTAATGTTTTTAGCCTTTAGACAATGATTTCTTAAAGTTCTGTCAGTTTCCTGCCTGTTTCCTTGACTTTGCACTGAAGTCTGTGCTGTTACAGTACAATATATCTCTATGGAAATGACGTTGTATGAGGCATCGCGGCTAGGATTTTGCATGCCTCATACAAAGTCCAAATCAGTATAAAGTCCAAACTTGTGGAACCCAGTTTGGACATTGTATGAGGTATCACTGTATATATAACTGAAAATAAATCCCACTGACTTTAATAAGGCTTCCTTCTGCATTGGCTCACACAACAATAACATTGCAGTGTGAGTGTTTTTTCACACTTTTGTATTGTCAGCCCAAGAAGAGAATAATTCTCGATTCTGTGTCTGGAAGCAGTCATGCCTGCTCTAATACTCAGAAAGATGTCTGCTTGACTCTTCTTCCTACAGTAAAGTTGCAGTCCTAATACACCCTCTCACCCAGAAGCAACCACCTTTGCTTACTGAGTTCATAGGTGCAGAATTACAGGCTCAGCTGCCTATTGGGAATAAGTATTGCTAAACTGGATGGGGCTCATTTTGAAGTGGACCCCAATTTATGAAATGAGTTGACTGTGAAAATTAGATCTGCTTTCACAATAATGACATTTCATAAACAGCTAAAAATGACCCTTTTCCAACAAGTATTTCCCTCTTATGTAAATTGATTATAAATGTGCAGGATTCCTCAATTAATGAATTATATTATTTCCAATTTAATTTCAATTCAATTCTGATTGGCTGATTGAGTTACATTTTGGCTGCGAAATGGAAAATGTAGGTTATTATTTAGTGTATGACTCTAAATTTGTTGATGTCATCTAGGTATGTATTTTAGTCATATTTCTGGCTTGTTTCAGGCAGTGGTTAAGCTGCTGTCCTGCAAGCAAAAGGTTGTGAGTTCAATCCTGAACAGGGATCAAGGTTGACTCATCCTTCAATCCTTCCAAGGTCAGTAAAATGAATACCCAGCATGTTGGTGGCAAAATGCTAATTAACTTGTGAACCACCCAGAGAGTGTGCTAAGTGCTATGGGGCAGTATATAAGTGTGATTGCTTTGCTTTATTTTATCATGTTTGAATTTTTTTTGTTTGATACTATTGTTCTGTCAGTTGTTTATTTCATTGCTGTAAGACACCCAAGAGTGGTGCTTGCACCAACTAAGGTTGGGGTATTAGATAGATAGATAGATAGATAGATAGATAGATAGATAGATAGATAGATAGATAGATAGATAGATAGATAGATAGATAGATAGATAGATAGATAAACTGAGAGGAAGGAATAATTGCATTTTCAGGAAGCAGTTGACATTGTTGTTAATGAAGCCATGGGTATAGTGATAGGATGTCTCAAACCTACACCAGTTGAGAAAATATACCCTCTAATATCCGGAGAGAAGTAGTGACGGATGCTGAGAGAAATAAGCGAGAGAATGACCCTCAACACCCTCTGAACAGATATGAGCCTCAAGCCCGCTGGCTCAGATCCAGGTAGAGCTTGTTATAGCAAGAACAAATGTTCTTGAGGTTATGCAAGAGCAAAACCAAATTAGAAGATGGAGGAAGGACCTCATTGGACAAGGAACAACATTAAAGGAGGATATATATTAAAGGAGGATATAACTGAGGATCCTGGCAAGACTGAGTGGCTGTGGGTCAGGGGCCCTGCATTATCCCAGGAGCTACCATCTTTGGAGCTGGATGGGGCTTTCTTGCCACAGACAGACCCAGTGTGTAATTTTGGGGTCCTCCTGGAGCCACGACTCCTGCTCGATGAGCAGGTGGCAGTCGTGGCTAGGAGGGCTTTTGCACAACTTCATGTCATTCGCCATTTACACCCGCTCCTGGACCGGGACTCCTTGCTTATGGTCACACATACTCTGGTCACCTCCAGACTGTATTATTGTAATGTGCTCTACATGAGTCTGCCCTTGATGACCATTCACAGGCTGCAGCTGATTCAGAATGCATCTGCCCATGTAGTGATGGGGTGCAGGCATGCCTCACACTTGCTATGGGAGCTGCATTGGTTGCCAGTGTGCCTCCAGGTGCAATTCAAGGTGCTTTAAAGCCCTACATGGTAGTGGGCCAGGATACTTAAGAGACTGTATCACCCCAAGGATATCTGCCCATCCCACTAGAGTGGACCGGAGGGGCTCTTTAAAAATACCAACTGCTATACAGGCTTGCCTCTCTAGCACTGGAAGAAGAGCCTTTTCATTATCTGCTCCAGCCCTATGGAACCTCCTGCCAGTTGAACTGCATCTCCAGACAGAACTGCTGCCCTTCAGGAAAGAGCTGAAAACCTGGCTGGCAGGGCATGTGTGGGGAGGTGGAGAGGGAGCACCTACACACACACACTGTCTCATTTAGAGCAGGATCACTCATGCTTTTAAAAGTTTTTAACTAGATTTTTAATTGGTGTAGGTGGGAGGTAGTTTTTCAGTGTTTTTAGAAATTTTAAGGCTTTCTATAATTTAAACTTTGGGGATTCCATGTACACCACTGTCGTGTCTAGACCTTTGTAAATAATAGTCCAGCAAATGATGAACAGAACAACAAACAACGGTGTATTGTAAAGTCTTGTAGTTCACAATTACAAAGATATCCAGACAACAGATGGCTATGCAAGTCCCCATGTAAACAGTCTCCAGAGTCAAACATAGTGTTCACTAAGCTTCACCCTGTGTGTGAGTGTGTTGGAGAGGACCAAGGCTAGCCTGATGAGGTCTAACCTGCAGAGAATAGGGAAGTATAGATCCAGCCCGGCCACACTCTTGTTTGCCCGTGGCGCTTATATACTGTCTCAGCTGAGGCTATTCCATATACAATGTAACAACCCGCCGGACACCCTTAATTAACCAGTCACAACATAATACCTACAGTTTTAACCAATCAGGAACAGGATCCAAAGTTGCACCCAATCATAGAACTCTAATTAACATAAGGAGCATTCCCAGAAGGGAGAATATGTGCCAAAACTTGCTCCTAATTCAGATGGCAGGAAATCACCATTTTGTCTTGAAAAGCGTTGCTGGCGCAACTTGCAAATTACTTGAATACACAATAGCCTCTCAGCATTGCATGTCAATTGGGGTAGCTATACAAATTGAATAAATAAATACATAACTCTCAACCTTCCCTACATCACTTGGAGGTCTCTGAATTGACTAAGAGTTGGAGTTCCTAAATGCAAGACCAACATGCTCAAGTGGAGACTGCTGGCAGACAACAACACACAGTGTGAATGTGGAGAGATACAGAATCTGGCTTATTTACTGGTCTGCTGATTGCTGCAAGAGGCATGCACCAATGAGGACTTGGGTTTGGGAAATTACAAAGCAAAACAAGTGGCTTCATTTTGGCAGTCCAGGGTGTGATCAAGACATGAAAGAAGAAGAAAAAGGGAACAGTGGTATTTGAAGAAAAAAGCAAATGATTTCATTAAGAGCCACCAAAAGAAGTTGCAAAATGATTTTTTTATTTTAGATTACTGTATTTTTTTTTAGGAAAACAGAAAATAGATTTTTAAATGTAACTTGTGGGGTACACAGAAAGAGCCTTCTCGAAGATGGTATTTTTGAACCACAATCGGGCATACCCTGGTAACAACACCTATATGTTGCTGGCTTTCTCATACAATCGGAACAAAAATGCAATGAACACAATTCCTATTTAAAAACAGCATATAAACAGAGTATCAGCAAACCCTGAAACACAGTAACAAAAAGAAAGCAATCAGGCAAAAATACATCATAAATACAATAATCAGAGCATTAATACATAAGTCATCAATCGAACAACAGTACAATAATAATATAATACACTAATGAAATCAGAAAAGAAAACATATCAGTCTCAAAAAAACATTAAAGTTCTAACATAGCAAAATTAATTACACAATCCCTTGGCCACCAACATCCCCAAAACAGAACGCCATGGCTTGCACGTCCCTGACGGAGCCAAAGAGGAGGACGACCCAGCCTTTAAGGCCAGGAAATGGACCGGCAACTCTGGTGGTACGACTTTGGTGGAAAAGTCCCGCCGCGGCAATGCCGATCAGCTGCGCTCCCACCTCCCCTGCTGGGCAGGGCGGGGGAGGGAGCCGACGGTGGAATCATCCCATTTTAACTAAATTTAGTGGAGTCTCAGACTCCTCTAGATCGCTGTTTCTCTTGAACAATGGCTCCACCAACTACATGGACCGAGTGGCTGCCTTTCTGTCAGATGCCATCCAATCTCGACCATTCAGCAGTTGAAGATTCTTGATTTTACATGTTTTGGTTATGCCGCTCCTTGTCAGGAGCGGTTATGCCGCTCCTGATTCCTGTGGATTGTTGTGGACCTTGCCTAGTTCTTGAAAGTCCATCCTTTCCTTGCTCCAACCCCTGAAGATACTCTGCCTTGTCTGTTCTCCTCACTTCTGGCTCATTTGGACTATGTTTTCATTATCTTGACTAATCCTGCTCCCCTGGCTTGATTTGATCTGGACTGTGATACAGTTACTGTTCGGCCCGTTACCTGATTGTTCTGAGTCCTGGCATTCATAATATCTGCAAGCTGCCCATGCTCCGAACTCTGACGCACACTGATCAAGCTCATACTGTCTACAATCACTTTGCCAAATATAGTCCTGACTCAAGTATCTGTTCAATAGTTATGATGTTTTTTTTTTTTGGACTGCCCTCTTATCTGAAGTGGTTTATAGAATGCAGCTTTTTAAAATATTTTTTTATTAAATTTTTAACAATAATACAACCTAAAAAGAATAACAACTATAAATGAAAATACAAACATCATACTTACAAATACAATATATGACAAAAAATATATAAGAAAAAAGCATAAGAATATAATTAAACTACAACTTAATAATATACTACCTTCCTCTTTCTTCCATACATCTATAGTTATATTTCCAAAAGTTTTTAATACATTATAATACTCTTATAACTATCCTAATATAGATATTCAAACTGTATTCTTAAACTCATCAATTTGATACAACTATTAAGTCAAAGTAAAAATACAATAATTAAAATACAATTTTCACATAATACACGCAGTGTTATTTACAATGCCCTGGAGAAAACTGAGTGTCACAGTTGTTTTCTAACTCCAGAAACTCATTTGTTCCGGTACTGGTCTATTCCCTTCATCCCCCTTCAATGAGTAATCCACGAATAGTTGCCATATTTTCCAAAATCTATTTTCTTTAACTATACCCTTTTTCTTATTCATTTCCCATGTTAGCTTATCGTTCAACGCAAGATCCCACATCTCCTTATACCATTCTTCTATTTTCAGAGTTGCTTCATTTTTCCAATTCCTGGAAAATGTCAACATTATCAACAATAAAGTCAACATTAGCAACAATAGCTCTTTTTTTATCCTTATTTAAATCCATATTTTCCACATCTGTCAACAAAACAGTACTTAGCCCAAATTTAAGTCTCATGCCCATAACAGAACAAATCTCTTTCTCAATTTCCCCCAAAAAATCCTTTACCACATTACAACCCCACCACATGTGTTCATATGTTCCCAGTGTATCCTTACATCTCCAACACATTTTATTTTTATTTTTATCTATTTGATGTAACCTCAATGGGGTCAAGTACCATTTCCACAACATTTTATAATTATGTTCTTTCACTCTAATAGACATTGTTCTCATGATCCTTTTCTTCCATTTATTTCTCCAAACCTCATCTACTATCTTTATTTTCTATTCTGGTTCCCAATTTATTTTCAACGCTTCTTGTGGATTACCATTTTTATTTAACATTATATATATTTTACTTACTAAGCCCTTAATACCCCTTTCTCCCTTTCTTATCTTTGATATCAATTCTTCAAACTCTGTCATACCTCTTTCCAAACTGACTTCCGTCAAATATTTACTATTCCATTTATTTACCAACACAATCTGGAGCCAGTTCAACATCAATTGTGCAAACATATCTGCTTTTCTCTCTCCATCTTTACAAACTCGTATCCAGTCTTTCAACAGGAAAACATCATTTCTAAATAAAATTTCTTTCACCCTTTTGTCAATTTGTATTGGAAATTTTTGATATCCTCTATTTCTATTATAAGAGATGTATCTGGAGCCAATTCCATCTTCAACTTTTTCCATATTCCTAATATTGTCTTCATCATTTTATTTTTTGTAACTATTTTACCCATATTACTAACTAAAAAGACCATTTCCCCCATTTGATTTAGATCCCTCATCTCAATTTCTTCCCATATTGCCTTTTCCCTTGCTAAAATTTTCACAATATTTTTAATTTGAAAAGCTCTGTAATAATTCCTCAAATTTGGCAATCCTAGTCCTCCTTCTTTCTGAGATAAGTACTACAGTTTTGTTTGTTTTTTACAATTCTAGGTTTCTTTCCACCATTACAAAAATTATTTAACACATTTTGAAATTCCTTAATTTTCTTATCACTTAATTGGATCGGCAGGGCATCAAACAAAAAAATTAAATCTCCATAGCAACATCATTTTATATAACGCAATCCTGCTGAACCAAGACAACTTCAACTTTTGATATTGCTGTATTTTATCTTTAATTTCCACTTTCTGTTTTCCATAAATCAATTTCTTAAGGTCCTCAAATTTATTTGAAATATTTATTCCCAGATACTTCAAATTATCATTGACGTGTAATTTAAATTTACCCTTTATTTTCTGCTGTTCCTCCTTATCAATATTACACAATATCATTTCTGACTTATCCCAATTTATTCTCAAACCTGTTATCTCTTCAAAATCTTTTAACTGCTCTTGTATTCTTTCTAATGCCTTCCTAGGATGCTTCATTGTTATCAAGGTATCATCAGCATACAAACTTATCTTATTTCCTAGTATTCCTTCAATATCCTTATCTTCTCTTATAGCCTTTGCCAACAACTCCATTGCCATAATAAACAAAATTGGTGATAATGGACAACCCTGCCTTGTTCCAGCTTCTAATTTTACTTCTGTAACATCATCATTTACCCTAACAATGGCAGTACCATATTGATATAATTGTTCAATCTTCCTTCTGAATTTATCTCCAAATCCATAACATTTAATTATCTTGTTAATTGTTGCCAACTGTAATGAATCAAATGCCTTGAAAATATCTAATGATAATAATCCAACTTTCTCATTTGTTTGTCCTACAATATCTATTAAATCTAAATGTCTCCTTGTCAAATCTGCCATATGTCTTCCTTTCAAAAAAAATGTTTGATCTTCATTTATATAATTACCCATAAAACTGTTCAGTCTGTTTGCCAACATTGCTGTAAAAATCTTAGCATCTTGATTTATCAATGAAATAGGCCTATATGATTCCACTTTTTCTAAATCTTTTCCAGGTTTTGGTAATAAAACAATTATAGTTCTATACCATGAAGTTGGAATTTGCCCTCCTTCCAAAATATAATTATATAATTTCATCAATTTTGGAACACAATGTCTTTAAATTCCTTATAAAATGCAGCTGATAACCCATCTTCCCCCGGGGCTTTATCTGACTTCAAGTTGGCTATTACATCTTTTATTTATTTCTCCGTTATTCGCTCTTCCATTCTATTTCTGTGTTCCTGTTTTATCTTATTTTCTATTTGTTTCCCCAATTGATCCTTTAACTTCTCCAAATCTATATTCTTTTTAGCATATAAATCCTGATAAAAATATTTGGCAATCTTACATTTATCTCTAATCCTATTACATCTTATTCCCTCTTTATTAACCAATATTCCAATTTCCCTTTTATTTCTCTTATCTTTAGCAGCTGTTGCTAATAATTTTGAATTCTTATTACTGTATTCAAAATATTCCCTTTTTAAATACACCAAATCTCTTTTTACCTTTTCAATGTCCTTTCCTACCAATTCCGTCTTTAATCTTTGCATCTTGTTGAAAATCTTATCATTTGTCTTAACATGCTCTTCTTGTAACTGCTTTATCTCTTTTTCAACTTTGTCTTGTGTTTCCTTAAATTGTTTATTTCTAATGCTAGCCAACTTAATACTCTCCCCTCTAAAAACCAACTTCATGGCATCCCATACCATATTATAACTCACCTCATCCGTATCATTCCAATACCAACTTTCCTTCCATTTTTCAGTTATTTGCTCTTTACATTTATGGTCTTTAAAAACTTTAGCATCATATCTCCAATTCCTTCTAATTTTCTTTACTCCCTCTATCCTTAATTCTATCAACACTTTTGCATGATCTGATTCTTTAAAAATTCCCACCTCATCTATATTCCTAATCATACTCTCTGTTACAAATATGTAATCTATTCTGGAGTATGTATTATGCACCTGTAAAAATGTATAAACTCTTTCCAAACCTTTAAACTCCCTCCATGTATCTTTCAAGCCTACAGATTTCATCCATTTATCAAGAATCTGCATTTTAGATCCTCTTCCACTCCTTGCTATATTTGTACAGTCCAAATTTGACCTTGTTAAATTGAAATCTCCAGCTACTATCATTTTTGTTGCTTTTTCTTTCTCCAATATACCATATATATTGTCTAAAAACTCCCCTTTATGATCATTTGGTGATATATGTTCACTAAAATTATTTCCTCATCGTCAATCTTCCCTTTTATTATTAAGTATCTACCTTCCAGGTCAGAAACACTATTTATAATCTCAAAACCTAGTCTACTTGAGATCAGAACCGCAACCCCTCTTGCTTTTGATGTACCATAGGACTTCTCATAAATTTGTATCCATCCTAAAAAAATCTTATTTGTATCCCCGATTTTTGATGAGTTTCCTGCAAAAAGACTATATCCAGTTTATCTTTCCTCAGGGCTGATTCTATTCTTCTCCTCTTCACTTGAGAACCAGTACCTTTCACATGCCAAGATAACACTTTAATATTTCTCATACCTTAATCTTAAAAACCATCTTCTATGACCTTTGCTTCCTCCTACAGGCATGTTTCCCTCTACCACACATAATAACAACAACTAAAACAATAAACATTCATATCTACCCTCCCCACTTCTTTCTACAAAAGTAGCCCTTGACTATCAAAGAGAAGAGGGGGGAACGTGCAAGATGTGCCTACTATCTAATGCTCCAGTGCACAATCTTATTTTTGAAAACACACAAACATTTATAAAGATTATTTCTTTCACCTGCATCCTCCCATTTTCTTCTCCATCCCCTAAATCCTGACTCACCCTTCATCAACCACCGTCAATGCTTTAAAATCCACATATGTTCCTCCTGTAGCACCCCTCTCTTCAGCATTTCCATACTCTTTTTATTTCCCCCCAATTCTATTAAAGCTTTCCTTAATCCAAGCCATTCTTGTGAAGCCACCTTAACCAGATCAATCAAGCACAAATATTCCAAAGCATCCATCCCTGCATCAATTGTATGCATTTTCTTGTCATAAAAAAACCTCAATTGTTGTGGAAATCTCCAATTGTATTTTATCCCATGTTCAATCAAAACTTTTGTGGCTGGTTTCATCTTATAATGCCAACCACGTTATTCCACTGATATATTGTTGTAAACCTCAACATCATTCCCATCAATTTTTAAAATGCCAGACCCAGCTTGTTTTATAAAAGCCATCACCTTTAATTTATCCCCCCAATTTGCAAACTTAACCAAACATTTCTTTGAATACTTTTCCCTTTCCTTGCACCCGATCTAAAAACATTTGTAATATCTTCATTCTCAAAATCTTTCCCCATTTTCAAACTGTTTAGCCAATTAACTATTCTTTCCTTTAGTTGGTCTGGCATTTTTTCCATAAGATTACGAATTATTATGTTCTGTTTTCTCATCATCTCTTCCAGCATGTCTATCCTTTTCTCCTGCACTTCTACTTTCATTTTAGTATCCTTTTCTTCCTCATGTAACCCTTTCATTTCATATCTTTTTGCATCGACTTAACACTTATATCCATCCTCTGAAAATTCAAATCAACCTTCTTAGAAAAATCCATGAACATTGCAACTAGCATATCCTGATTTTCCATAATTTCTTCTTTGTCTTTTACCCTTGTTTCCTTAATTTCACAAAAACCCTTCATATTTGCCTCCTCCATCCTCCCAAATTTCTTAAACAATTTACCCAACTCAACCATAATTTGCATTTGATCCATTGGTGCAGGTTCTGGTGCTGCTGTTGATGGGGGTGCTTCTTCAGTTGCTAATTTATCCTTCTTCTCATCCTTCTTCACATCCATCTTCTTAGGCTTCACCACCTCTTCATCCTTTCCCTTTCCTTTTCCAAGTTTTTCCATTGTAACTTCAAATAATAATCTCAATGCAGCAACCCCTTTATTTCCTCCGAATCCATCTTCCTGATCAAATTCCAGATTCAATTAAATATAGTAAACTTATAAAGGTATGACTTCTTTAATTCTTCAAGATCCAAAACAAAAGTTTAGCTGATCCTTGTATAATCCAATTGTAATATTGCTTAAAAATGTCCTAAAGTCAGTTAAATATTCCCAGCAACTATATACAAAATTAATTTCTTAGTAACAATTTCTTTTTCTTTCAATGTATAATTTTACAATTTTAATCAATTAACCTTTAAACAATCAAAATACTTAACTAAAAAACGTATATATAATTTTTTGTATTGTCCTTATTATAACCAACTTATCAATTAATCATACCAAGTCAATTAAATCAAGTGTAGTATATGTAGTATACATTCAGTTTAATTTATCAATTTATTTTTTTAAAATTTTGATTTGTAATTAATACCCAATCAAGCCAAATTAATCTACAATTGATGATTAACCAAATAATCTATATAAAAACCAATTAAATACTGGATCAATTTATAATAGTTAAAATGGAAAAATGAAAAAAAGAAAAAGAAAAAGAATTGCCTCTTTATATGTATAAAAAAATTAAGAGAGAAGAAGGGGGAGGAGGAAATTTTCATCATCTGTCCTCTGTATATATTAGGAGAAAGAGAAGGGATCAAAGCAGAAAATAAAACCACATTAAAGAAAGAGAAAAAACCCCAATCTCCAAACTTCATCCAATTTATATCAGTCCACCAGTCCATCTTATTATTAAAAAAGCCCAACTAACTCCAACATGCAACAAAAACAAAAAAAGAAAAAATCTCACTGCAGCCTCCGAGACCAGTCTTCTTTCTTCCTCCTCCTCCTCCTCCCGCCCGAACTCGCCAAAATCATCTGTCTTAAACTCTCCTCCAATCTTTACTTCTTTCTTTAATTCCTTCTTCCTTCTCCGTCCTTTTCCTCCTCTCTCTCTTGCTTCTCTCCACACTTCTTCCCCAAATCCACCACCTCCACAACTACTTCTCCACCATTGCTTCCCCTTCGCTCTTTAACTTTCATTTTCTTCTTCCGCCGGCATTAACCCCCATCCACTCACTCACTCTCACTTTCTTTTGACTTCTACCCTCCTCTTTCCTCCTCACCATTTTCTTCACCAGGCACCCACAATCAGCTCACCAGTCTCGTCCACCACCAACACAAAGTTTGTGCTTCCACTTAGGCTTTCTCTTTGCCTTTCTCTCCCTTCGGTCTTCTCTCAGAAGTCTCACCCACCCATGACCTGTGACCAGCCTGCTCAGCCCCCGACTTTTGCCGCAAGCCTCACCCACTGCTGCCGCTGCTCCATGGATTTCAACCCCTGGCACTGATGACCAAAGGTAACTTTTCCTGGACACTTAAAATCCTTGCTGCTGGATTTTTTGGGTTTTTTTTAGTAAGAAAATCTTATTTGAAAACACATTGTAGAGCACACAGCGTTAAAGCAGATGATAATCCTTCGCCATCTTGGCCACACACCCCAGAATGCAGCTATAACTGGCCATAAAATTGTGACCTTCTAATGTAAGATTTCATTGTACAATGACAGCCATTAATTTACTTTAGTCAGCAATAAATTTCAAGACGTAAAGAAAGAGAGAGCAAACAGGATAGTTACTGAATAAAATATAAAAGAATAATTAAAATCCTGTATAATACTCTGAAAAGCTATTATCAAAATGGTTTGAAGTAAGTGCAGCAAAAAATTCCAGATAAGAATTCAAAAGAACAAGAGCTACAATTAATAATTTGCTAGACTGACATGAAACATCAATTATGGAATGCACATATTACATTCAGATCATTACACACTACAGACAATTGATGGGATGTGGAATTTTTAGGACTTGCTGATATATTTTCTTGTGGATAAGCTTTTGTCTATTTTAGTGATGACTACATCTAGCAAACTCCTAGCTATAAATGAAAAGATCAAGGATTTCCCCCCCCCTTTCCTTTCCTTCTTTCTCATCACTTTCATAGAACACAAAATACTAATTAATCCCCAATATAAAGATTTGAAACCAGTTTTGCTGGAAATAGAGGTTTTAATATCAAAAGAAACTGATGCTTTAGAAAGTACCTAGTGCTGAGCTTTGAGAATTTTAATTGCTATGAAGAAATGAAGTTTCTACACTGCAGACCTAGACCAATCCATTCCGAAGTAAATTCCACTGAAATCACTGGGCTTAATCCCAGATGTATTTACAGAGAAATACAGTTTTAGGGCATGTTATATTAATGAGAGAGAGAAAGGAAATGGCCAGTCCTAGATTAAATGGGGCCTTAGGAGAGGAGATTGCAATCACATCTCATCACCTGTGATGCACGTAAAAGGAGGAGGAGAGTCTTTGGTGCTGCCTCCTTTTCAATACTGTAGTTTAATATTTTTAATCACTGTGTAGCTATTCACAGTTTTGCTGAATGATCAACATATATTACTCATCTCTGTGATACAAGCCATAGTCCACCTAATCCTAACCATGTTATATAAGGGGAATATCTACATTCATCCTTAATCTATGTATACTTCTGACTTCATTGCTTTTGCAAGAACAATGCTATGCACACAGGATAACCACACACTTTCCCAAGGAGATCATGTGAATGAAAGATGGCCAGATCCATACTAAGAATCTACACTGAAGCTGCTTTGAATTCAGGCCATAGTAGTGGTTCTCCAACAATACTTGACAGGTGATGTCCTTCCTAAGAAGATATTATAAAACCATTGTGGAATTCCAGTACCCTTTTAAAAAATATATGCTGGTGAAATAAAAGGCTATGTCTATTCTGAAAAAACATACTATGTGAAATGATAATCTTCATTACCAGCAGAACACCAACATTGGGGTAACTGTTCCCTCTTGGAAGTACATTTTGAGAGGACAACCCAGGTAACTGCCTAGGAGGGGACTTGCTGAGGCTTTCACTGACCTACTCAACAACTGAAACAAATGGCAAAATGGTTTGTCTTCATCTACTGTTGGGAAAGTTAATCATTTGGCCATAACTGCATTTGCAGGCGCACCCCCCCAATAACGGACACAGACAACATTGAAAGTGGATAACAGCAAAGGGCCACATTTATTGATTCAATGCCCTAGTCCGAATTATAAATTTGTATTGGTAAAACGACCAATCATAATTCCTAAGGCAAGCAGGCCGAAGTAACACTGGTAAGGTACCACCCCAAAATAGCCAACGGCAATTGGTTACAATGTATCAATTTGTATCAATTTGTTTGTTAACAACAAACAAATTGTTGACCGTAGTCAATAACTAACTCATGACCCCACCCTCTGACGCGTATCCGTGAAATCACAGGGGTGATGCATGCTGGTTAGCAATCGTCATCACCCCATCGCCTGGTTCGTCATTGACCGGACAACGTTTAACTAATTTATTCCTGTCTAGTGTTGTCCAGTCAATTGCGAACCTGCCGGATACTTGTGGGTCATACTGTTTACCTTACCAGTGCTACCCGCCCATGTGACCAAAGTCAACAGTAGGAACGCAGAAAGACCCCTATATCAAACCATAGCAACAGTGTGGGATGGGCAAAAAAGCCAGGACCCGGAGCCAATATGGGTCCCAACCAAAAATTCCCACCCGGCCCCGAAGCGACCATAATATCACACTGTTAACTAGGGAGGGGGTGGAGGGGAAAAAACTTCTCCGCTCCGTCGCTGAGGCAAAATGGCAGCTCGGCTGCCTCGTGGCCACCCCTTTTATAAGGGAGCTGGCCACGCCCCTAACTACCCGGATTCTCTGTCCTGTGGGGGGGGGGGCCCGCAAAGGGCGCGGCGGCCATTTTGGCGCCGCGCTTGCATTGCAGGCGCACCCCCCCAATAACGGACACAGACAACATTGAAAGTGGATAACAGCAAAGGGCCACATTTATTGATTCAATGCCCTAGTCCGAATTATAAATTTGTATTGGTAAAACGACCAATCATAATTCCTAAGGCAAGCAGGCCGAAGTAACACTGGTAAGGTACCACCCCAAAATTGCCAACGGCAATTGGTTACAATGTATCAATTTGTATCAATTTGTTTGTTAACAACAAACAAATTGTTGACCGTATCCGTGAAATCACAGGGGTGATGCATGCTGGTTAGCAATCGTCATCACCCCATCGCCTGGTTCGTCGTTGACCGGACAACGTTTAACTAATTTATTCCTGTCTAGTGTTGTCCAGTCAATTGCGAACCTGCCGGATACTTGTGGGTCATACTGTTTACCTTACCAGTGCTACCCGCCACACGGAGGGGCTTCACAGAAGACCTGACGCCCCCCCCAGACCGTCAGCTCGGTCAACAGGCCTGCTCGCCAGTCACCCAACAGGAGGTCCATACCTCCTCACGACAGATGGACCCCATCCCCTGCATACAGGTCATAATTTTGTAGACTAATATCGGGGTGATGACTAACCCGCCCCCAAGCCCTGGTGGCAAGAAACCGAGCCACTGCCTTATTGACCGCGCGCCTAGCGCGGTCAAGAGCCAGGAGGTTAACGCCCCCTCTGTAAGAATGGCGCGGAACAATGTCCGACCAAACCAGGGTTGTGGCAGGCCAGACATAATGCAAGTAGGCGAGTTCCTCGCAAATCGCATGCTTGAGCGATAAGCCGGTGACCTGGCCCAAATCATTGCCCCCCA
The DNA here is from genome assembly GCA_035047345.1 of Bradypodion ventrale. Lineage (NCBI taxonomy): Eukaryota > Metazoa > Chordata > Lepidosauria > Squamata > Chamaeleonidae > Bradypodion > Bradypodion ventrale. Next base: position 191,757,645 of record JAWDJE010000004.1, read on the forward strand.
GGTGTATGATTAGAATGTCAGGCGGGTCAGCCCCCAGGCCAGAAAAAAGGAAAGGCCGCAGCTCCTGCCATAACATCCCAGGCTTACCATGCCATGTGAGACTGGCGTGTTCACCCAGTCCCAGTCGGGGTCCACTCTGTCGCCGCAGCGTAACGCGCTGCCCTGTGCACATAGCTGTGGCCCACCAGCCATACTGTCACCGGTGTAATACGACACCCAGGGTCTGTAAGAAAATTGAGAAAAAAGGCGGTAAGGTGACTGGATTGGTACTCATGGCGGGAGTGGGCGCACATAAAACTGAAAACATTGTGAGCCCCACCTCCCCATGCTGCGTATGTCAGCCCCAGAGTACCCAAAAGCAGCTGCTGTAGAGGCTGCGCCAATACGGAACGAATGTGTGCCATAACGGGCACCTGGTAGGCCCACCCTGGTGAGGGCTCTGCCTGTCACCTTCCAAAACTGAAATTTAGTAAGGGGAGACCCATCTTGGTGACAGAAAAACGGGCCGTGGTGCATGCCACGCAGTGCCAGGAATTCCTGTAGGGCACCAACCGGACAGATGTCTGCCAAAGAACACCGTAGCAGTCTTACTCCACTGCCTACGCCATGCTGATCTGTTTTAGAGGAGCGGATCCTCAACTGGGCCCAGTCTTTGGCAACATAGACATCTTCGAGTTCCAGTGCCCTACCACTTGCATCCGCCTTAGACAGCATCACGAGTTCGCTGACGCGGAGCGCTCCAAAAAATGCCACCGTTGTGGCTGCATGAAAGAGGGCTGCCTCATAATGATCAAAACAGAGGCCTGGCCAGCCCCGGGCCAACTGGGTAAGAACCCATGGGGAAATAGGGTGCCGGTCGTCCGGGCAACGCCCGCGCTCACGCACCCACCCCTCCAAAACGTGTCTCACACGGAAGTCAGAGGTGGTATCCACATGACCCCCTACTTTGGCCATAAAAGCCAACGCCGAGAGCTTGGATGCTATGGTGCGAGGTGCGAGGCCCTGTGCATGCAGGTGAACCATGAACCGCAGAACATGGTCCACCGGGATAGGCCAGGTCTCTGGCAAGTGAAATTGAGTAGCAAAAACCCTGTACGAATTGAATGCTTGTTGATACGCCTTACGCGTGCGTGGCACTAGTGACAGGCCAATCGCCCGGTTCACCTCTCCTTGCCAATAGTCCACATCTCGTCCGGGAGTGGCGAGGGAAATTCCTCCGCATCCGGGGCCAAGGCGCGGAACCGGGAGATCTGCAGGCGGGACAAAGCGTCAGCAATATCGTTATTAACCCCTGGGACATGCCTGGCCCTGAACAAGACGTTGAGGCGCAGGCAGCGCAGTACAAAATGGCGCACTAGATCCATAACCCTGGGCGATTTAGAAGTCTGTGCATTGACAATGTGTACAACGGCAGCATTGTCGCACCAGAAATGCACCACTGAATTAGCCCACTGTTCGCCCCATAGCATCAAAGCCCCCAGAATGGGAAAAAATTCCAGGTATGTGAGATCCCGCAGGCGACCTGTGCCTGCCCATGCCGGTGGCCACCCACCATAGGCCCACTTCCCATTGAAGTACATCCCATAACCCAGGGATCCTGAGGCATCAGACTGGATCTGGAAATTGGGGGATGCCAGGAGGTCAGACCTCCAAAATGAGACCCCGTTAAACTCCCTCAGGAATTGCAACCAGACGAACATGTCTGCCCTGATACCCCGGGTAAGCCTGACTCTGTGGTGGGGCCTGGATAACCCTGCCATGGCGTCGCATAAGCGCCGGGCAAAAGCCCTGCCCGGTGCGACCACCCTGCAAGCAAAATTAAGGTGCCCATGTAGCACCTGCAGTTCCCTCAGGGATGCCTTACGCTTGGCCAGCAATTCAGAGATAAGGGTCACTATCCTGGACACCTTATCACCCGGCAACCTAGAAGCCTGCACTACTGTGTCAATCTCAACCCCCAGGAATACTAACTTGGTCGATGGGCCCTCGGTCTTTTCGGGCGCTAAAGGGACACCAAGTTCCTGCATTAGCGTCTGAAATGTATTGAGGAGACGTGCGCACGTGTCCCAGCCCCGTTCACCCCCGAATAGAAAATCATCCAGGTAATGGGCTACAGACCGGGACCCTGACCTGCGGACGAAAGCCCACTCTAGGAAGGTACTAAAACGCTCGAAAGCCGAGCATGATATGGAGCAGCCAAAAGGCATGGCCTTATCAAAATAATATTCCCCTTTAAATTTAAAACCCAGCAATTCAAAGTCGCCCGGGTGCACCGGCAAGAGGCGAAAAGCTGACTTAATGTCGCACTTGGCCAGCAGGGCACCCGGGCCACACGAGCGCACCATGCGCAGCGCATGGTCAAACGATGTATACCTGACCGAACAAAGGTCATCAGGTATAGCATCGTTGACCGATCGGCCTGCTGGGTAGGACAAATGATGAATAAGGCGAAACTCCCCTAGGGACTTTTTGGGAACCAAACCCAATGGCGAGACCTTAAGATTGGGAAACGGGGGTGCGGGGAAAGGTCCAGCGACCCTGCCCGCGTCTAACTCCTTTTTAATGCTGGCCGCAGCCACCTCCTCCCTTCCTCTGAGGGATAAAAGGTTGGGAGCATCCTGAGGGGACCTATCACCCATAAAAGGGATACGAAATCCCTGCTTAAAACTTTGAAGGAGATACTCCCCGTCCTCCCCCTTCGGGTACGATGCGAGCCAGCGCTCCAGCATGTCCACCTTAATTGGGGAGGGGGCCTTTTGGAGAACTAGCTCCATCCGTGGCAGCCTTGCCAGCCCACTGTCCACCCCTCCCTCTGCCTCGCGCCCCCCCAGGCTTGGGACAAGCAGAGGCTGCGTGGGGACCAGAACATGTGGGACACTCATGCTTATACCTGCAGTTCTTTCGATTGCAGGAACCATTTGACGAGAAAGTCCAGCACAGCAGGCGAGCTGGAACCCCCTGCCCCGCCGGTTGGCGGGTAACCTGCGCTGGAGCCGCTCGCTGGACCGCATGTCCACAATGGTATCTATCCCCCGGGGCAGGGCGTGTGGGTGTCATATACAAGAGCCACAGTCTCTGGCACGGCTCGTCCCATCTCATCTCGGGGTGGAGGGGAATCCTCATACGGAATTCCTCATCATATGCTAGCCATGAGGGGCCCGGAAAATCGACCATCGCCCTATATATGTTGTCCAAATATTGGACCATGGGAATAGCTAAATCCGGCCGCGCCCTCAGATACACCGCCATATATATTAAATAAGCGGGGAGCCAGTTGGCCCAGGTACGCGGCGGCTTACGGCGGCGTGCCTGCTCCTTATCCTTCTCATCCTGACCCTCCAAGTGATCACCCAATGGCAAGGAATACCCTGCCGTTGGCAAAGCCGAAAAGGGGACAGCCGGCCTATTAAAAGGGGCCTGAGCTAACCCTGCCACCCCCAGGACATTCCCAGCAGTATAAGGACCGAGGCCCACCCCAGTGGGCATGGTGGCAGTCGTTGTCGCCGGGTGGGTCGCCAGCAGCGTGGCCCCCGCACCACCCGCGCGAGGCCAAGGCCACTGAAAGGCCCCCCCTATGTTGGGAATGTGTGTAGATGTACTTGCTTGCACCGTATACTCACATGCTGCACCCCCGCGGGCCGCCCCCACCGGGGGTTCCGGCCCACTGGGGGCGTCGGAGCTCACGACCGATGTAGAGCTCATCACCGGGGCTTGACCCGCACCAGGTTGCTGGCTGGGGAGCTGCGAGGCAGTGGCCGGAGCCGCGCCACCCGCCTGCAGCAGCTCAACCCTCCCCGCCGGCTGTTGTCCTGCTGCCGACAGCGCCTCAAAAGGTACCCCGAAGGGGGCGCCTGCCTGACTGGCCCGGGCCAAAGACGCCTCCAGGGCCGCAATGCGGGCCAGTAAGGTGTCCACGTTGACCATGGGCAAAGGGCCGGCCGGCCCGCCTGATCCTGGCATGGGGACAGGTCCCTGCGCCCCAGGGCCCATATATGGCCATTGGCCAGCGCCAAAGCCCGGTAGGGCTGGTGAAGAAACCTGCCAAGGCAGGGAGCCGGGCCACCCCCCAAGGCTAGAGGGCCCCGGGAGAGGCTGCGGCCCAAAAGAAATAGGCCCGACGGAGTGGGCAGGAGGAGGAGCGGTGTCCACCGCTCGCGGGCCGCGGGCCGGAGCGCCCTCCGCGCCCGCACTCTGATCGGGCCAAGGGGCAATAGACCCCATTCCACCAGCCCCGGCCGGGGGTGGCAAAGGTGGCTGCTGAGGAGGCGGCACCACGGTCCTCCGACCTGGGTTGCGCCTCCTAACAGCCCGAGCTGAACTCGAAGCTGCCTTCTTTTTCGAAGGCATCTCTCCTGAAGCAAAAAAGGGAAGCCAGCCAGGCAGAATCGCCACCAAAAGGCTTCCCGGTAAGCTAACGAGCGACGGAGACGCAGGGAAAAAACTTCTCCGCTCCGTCGCTGAGGCAAAATGGCAGCTCGGCTGCCTCGTGGCCACCCCTTTTATAAGGGAGCTGGCCACGCCCCTAACTACCCGGATTCTCTGTCCTGTGGGGGGGGGGCCGCAAAGGGCGCGGCGGCCATTTTGGCGCCGCGCTTGCATAATGTTAATTTTCATGATGTTCTGTTTATCCAGTTCATGACATTTACATCAATATTCATTCAAATGAGTGAGCTGAACCTTATTGAGGATTATGTCTGAAACCAGGGAAGGCTGCAAAGTTAAAACATATACAAATATATACAATAACAAATAATATCTATGTGCTCCCTCCACCAGTGGGACTTTATAAATATTATGATACAATTATTTTATTTATTCTTACATTACCACATTTACCCTGCTTCACTTCTAAAAGGATAATACATCCTGTTCTGGCCTTTTCCTTTCCCCTAAAACATGATCTAAATATTATCTCCATATACTGTATCTTTAAAATCATTTTCTTTCACTAACTTATGTTTACTTTAATTTCTTGTGTTAATTCATTGTTAATAGTCGGATTCCTTATCTCTTTAAACTAATCATCAAGTTAAAAATCAAAGTCTACTTTCCATTTTTAATTAATCTTACTGCTGTAACAAATATAATCATTCATCTTTTTTGCCAATCTAATTGTGCATTTCTCAGCAGATATATTTAAGGCACTTCTCAATGGGAAATTTGTTCTCCTTAAAGTATAAGTTCTAAAAGTGATGTTATTGATATTTATCTTTAAGACATCCCTTTAATGTCTTCATCCAATGTTATTTTCCCCACTTCTTTGCTTCATTCTCCTGAAACCATGGTTTATTTTAGGTCCAACAGGTGTAGAATAATACCGTTCTTCCCATTTGCAGTTGAAGCATCACTGCTTGTTTTTTGTTTTTGTTTTTTTACAATGCATCTGTAGACATTTCACAACTTTGCTCTTGATCAGCATGCATGGAACATCCCTGGGATATAATGCCTGATTTATACCCTGTCATATGAACAGTCAATTAGCAGTCACAAAGGGAAAGGAAAGGAAAGGTAAAACTCAACAGAATGCAAGTGCGGCGCAAAAATGGCCGGCACGCTCTTTGCGGGCCCCCCACCCACCCGGACTCAGACATCCAGGTGAGTTAGGGAGGCGTGGCCACCCTCTTTAAAAGGGGTGGCCACAAGGCAGCTCGGCTGCCATTTTCTTGGAAAGCGACGGAGCGGAGAAGTTTTCTCCGTCGCTTTTCCCCCCCGGCTTCCGCCTTGCTCTTTTCAAAAGGGAATTTTCTCTTTCTTCTTTATTATTCGGCTTGGGAGACATGGCTCCCAAGCAAAAAGCGATGGCTCCTAAGCCACGGCCGAGAGGGAGGGCTCTGCCCACCCCCCACCCCAACATCCAGGGGGCCACCCCCGGGCCAGAGGGCTTGGGCGGCACCCCTGCAACTGGGTAGTAGGGCCGGTTTAGCCACTACCACCAATGTGGGCGGACAGGCTGCTGCCTACCCGCCTGATGCCAGGGTTCAAGCAGGGGCGGCACAGGCCGGCCCCTCTTGGATCTTTGCCCCGTTCTGGGCAGGCCGACCCACTTGGGCCTGGTGCGGGTTTCCGCCCCACCATTCCCCTGGCCCCACATGGGCTGGATTATTGGTCATGACCCTATTTGGGCCCAGGGTCCACACTTGGGTTTGTACCTCTACAATTGCCTGGTGGGCCATCCGGTCCGCCCGGCCCACCTTATACAGGTGGGTCCGAGGCTGTTGATGCCCTCCTTGCATGCATTTCGGTGCTGGAGGCATCAATGGGCATTGCCCCGCCACCTTCCGAAGGTGGGTTTGCACATCCGGCATTTCCGGCCCACACGTCGACCACCGCTGTCCAGCGGGCTGCCACCATGGTCGAGCTGCTTGAGGCCATCAGGCCAGCCCAAGCTGGCGCCTCGCAGCTCCCCGCCAGATCATCGCAACGGAGCTTGCTGCAGGGGTCTGGTCCTGCGTGGCAAGGGTGTAGTGGCACGCAGAGCTCGATCCCCATCGCAAGCTCCTATGCCCACCGTGGGCCAGAACCCCCAGTGGGGGTGGCCCACGGGGGTGCACCGGGTGAGTATCCTGGTCAATTGAGTACACCAGTGACACTACCTGGCAACATTGGGGTGTGTGTGCAGTGGCCATGGCCATGACAGGTTACCACGGGTGGACAGTTGTATCCACACTGTCCCGTTAACTCCTGGTTCCCCAATTACCCCCCGTTATGACAGGGGTGACCGCCCCTATGGGTATGACTAATGTTTCAGGGGTTGTTCAGGGCCCACTGTGTACACCCTCGATTCAATCTGTGCCAACTGCGGCCCTGCCGACAGCCGGTTATTCCTTGCCCCTTGGTGACCACCTTTCCCAGGCCATGAGGGAGAAGATTTGGAGGGGGAATATGTGGACATTTTCTCCCTCCTAAACCGTGAGCCCACCAAGGAGGAGAAGGAAGGGCAGGACGATAGGGACAAGGAGTTGTCCCATAGTCGTAAGCCACCGCGCACCTGGGCCACTTGGTTACCGGCTTACCTCATTTATATGGCGGTATACCTGAGGGCCCGCCCTGACTTGGCCATTCCAATGGTGCAATACCTGGATAATATTTATCAGGTGGTGGTCGATTTCCCTGGACCGTCATGGTTGGCCTATGACGAGGAGTTTAGGATGAGAGTGGCCCTCCATCCTGAGATGAGGTGGGATGAGCCCTGCCAGCAATTGTGGCTCTTGTACATGACCCCCACGCGGCCAGCGCCTGGTGACCGGTACCATTGTGGCCATGCCGTGCAGTGGGTGGCTGCTACACAGGTTCCCTGCCAGACAGCGAGGCAGGGGGTTCCAGCCCGCCTGCTGTGTTGGAGCTTCTCCGCCAGTGGAGTGTGCAACAAGCGTCAGTGTCAGTTTCGGCACGAGTGCCCATCTTGCTCTGGACCTCACACCACCTCCGCGTGCCCGCGGGCTGGTGAGTCATGAGGCAGAAGAAGGGGTGGGCAGGGGGCGGTCAGAGCTCCCTCTGACAGTGCGACCAATCAGAAAGGCCCCCTCCCCAATTAATGTCCAGGTGCTGAAGCATTGGCTTGCCGCTTATCCTAGATGGGATGATGCGAAGTACCTACTTGAGGGTTTTCAATTTGGCTTCCGCATATCATTTCAGGGAGTACGCGGGCCTCAAGACCCCCCGAACTTAATTTCCCTCAGGGGTAATGAGGATATCGCCGCCCAATCTATAGCTAAGGACGTCACTGCACTGAGGGTTGCTGGGCCATTTGCTGACCCACCATTCCCGAACTTGAAGGTGTCACCTTTGGGTTTAGTCCCTAAGAAGTCCCCGGGTGAATTTTGGTTAATTCACCACCTTTCTTACCCTGCGGGTTCTTCGGTCAATGATGTAATACCTGATGACCTTTGCTCGGTCAGGTATACTTCCTATGACCAGGCCTTGCAGATGGTATGCTCGTGTGGCCCAGGGGCGCTACTGGCAAAGTGTGATATCAAATCGGCATTCCGATTGTTGCCAGTGCACCCGGATGACTTTGAGCTGTTAGGTTTCCATTTTTGGGGCAGTTCTTATGTAGATAAGGCCATGCCTTTTGACTGTTCTATCTCATGTTCTGCTTTCGAACAGTTTAGCACCTTCCTTCACTGGGCTTTTGTTCGTAGATCAGGGTCCCGGTCTGTAGCCCACTACCTCGATGACTTTTTGTTCGGAGGGGAACAAGGCACGGACATGTGCGCTCGTCTCCTCGCCACTTTTCAGGTGCTTATGCGGGAACTGGGTGTTCCCCTGGCACTTGAAAAGACTGAGGGACCAGCCACCACTCTCACCTTTTTAGGTATTGAGATTGACACTGTTGCCCGGACATCCAGGTTGCCCATGGAAAAGGTGACGCGGATCTCTGATGCGATTCTGGCAATGCTTGCCAGGCGTAAGGTGTCTCTCCGAGAGTTGCAAGTGCTTCACGGCCACCTCAACTTTGCCTGTAGGTTAGTAACACCTGGCAGGGCCTATGCCAGGTGTCTGTGTGAAAACCATGGCAGGCCTTTTAAAATGCCACCACAGGGTTTGGCTGAGCAGAGGTTTATGGGCGGATCTTACGGTCTGGCTTACATTCCTGCAGGATTTTAATGGCATCTCCTTCTGGAGATCGGAGCTTATGCTCAGCCCACATTTCCAAGTACAGTCGGATGCCTCCCGCTCCCTGGGTTATAGGATTTACTTTAAAGGAAGGTGGTCCTATGGTCAATGGCCTCAGACATGGCAAGGCATGGATCGTTTATGCGATCTTACTTTCCTGGAGTTTTTTCCCATCTTGGGTGCCCTGATGCTCTGGGGGGATAGGTGGGCTAATTCAGTAGTTCACTTTTGGTGTGACAATGCTGCAGTGGTGCACATTGTCAATGCCCAGACATCCAAATCCCCCAGAGTTATGGCATTAGTTCACCAATTTGTTTTGAGGTCTTTATGCCTTAATGTGCTTTTCAGGGCCAGACATGTACCAGGCATTGATAATGATATTGCTGACGCTTTATCCCGCCTGCAGATCCCCCGGTTCCGTGCCTTGGCACCAGAAGCAGAGGAACTGCCCTCTCCACTCCTGGCCGAGATCTGGACATTTGGCGAGGAGAGGAGAACCGGGCGATCGGCATGTCTTTGGCACCTCGCACGCGTAAGGCGTATATACATGCACTCCTACAGTTTAGGAACTTTTGCGGACAAAGGCAGTTGCCCGAAGTGTGGCCGATCCCGGTTGACCAGATTCTACAGTTCATGGTTTACCTTCATGATCTAGGGTTAGCCCCTCGCACCATTGCCACTAGGCTTTCAGCTTTGGCATTTATGGCTAAGGCGAGGGGTTTCATTGACTGTGTGAATGACTTCCGCATACGTCATGTATTAGAAGGGTGGACGCGTGAACGCAGTCGCCGCCCGGACACACATCACCCTGTTTCACCAGAGGTTCTGACGCACCTTGCACAAGGTTGGCATAGCTTGTGTTACGATAGGTATGAGGAGGCACTCTTTCATGCAGCTACCACCGTGGCCTTTTTTGGAGCACTCCGTATCAGTGAGCTGGTCCTATTGTCGAAGAGGGACACGTCTCGTAGGGCACTGGAACTCGACGATGTCTTTCTTACCCAGGAGTGGGCCCAGTTGAGGATTCATTCCTCAAAGGCCAATTAGCACGGAGTAGGCAGTGGTGTCAGACTGCTACGGTGTACGATTGCTGACATCTGTCCGGTTGGTGCCCTACATGAGTTTTTCGCAGTGTGTGGCATGCACCCTGGCCCATTTTTCTGCCACCAGGATGGGTCTCCCCTTACCAAATTTCAGTTTTGGAAGGTGACCGGTATGGCACTTCACAGTGTCAGCCTCCCTGGGGCTGTGTGTTACGCACACCGGTGGCAGTATGGCTGGTGGGCCACAGTTTTGTGCACTGGGCAGCACAGTATGCTGCGGTGACAGACTGGGGACCCCATCTCGGGCTACGTGCAGCCGCACATATGCGTTGGTACGGTAAGCGTGGCATGAGATGGCAGGAACTGTTGCCATTCCTGATGTCCATCAGGGATGCTGGACCGCCTGATGTCTTGATTCTGCACCTCGGCGGCAATGATCTCGGACAGATCACTGGCCTCTCTTTTAAAATGTTGGTGTGCAGTGACCTGGCCTTTTTACATCACTTATGGCTGTACACGCGGCTGCTATGGTATGACATCGTGCCGAGACACCGTTATAGGGGAGGCATTGACCTCCATGGCCTGGATCGTGCTCGACGGTCACTGAACAGGGCTGTCGCCCGGTTCCTTTTTGACAATGGCTTTGGAACAGTCATTCGACATCCTAGGATAGGCTTGCAGGATTATGGTCTATATGCAAGAGATGGGGTCCATCTGTCGGCCAGAGGTTTGGACCTCTTTCTGGAGGACGTGCAAGCAGGCCTGGTGACCGAGCTGACGGTCTGGGGGGGGCGGTGAGTCATCACGGATGCCTCCCCGTGTGGCGGGTAGCACTGGTAAGGTAACAGATTTATGAGCCATAGGTATCCAGCAGGTTCGCAATTGACTGGCCAACACGTAGATAGGTACAGGGGAATAAGATTGGCCGGTCAAGGGTGAACCATGCAAGGGCTGATGGCAGGAGCTGCACAGCCTGCATCAACCTGATATTGAACGGATACACGTCATAGGGTGGGGTCAGTAGATAGTATATTGACTCCTGTCAATAATTTGTTTGTGTCAACAAACAAATTGATACAAATAGATACATGTAGCCAATTTCCATTGGCATTTTGGGAGGAACCTTGCCAGTGTTACTGTGGCCTGCTTGCCTTAAAGAATTACAATTGGATGATACACCAATTGAAAGTGATAATTTGGACTAGGGCATTATTCAATAAAAGTGGCCCGATGCCTTTAATCCAATACCGGTGTCTGAGTCTTTCTTTGGGGGGTGCGCCTGCAATGCAAGTGCGGTGCCAAAATGGCCGCCACGCTCTTTGCGGGGGCCCCACCCACCCGGACTCAGACATCCGGGTGAGTTAGGGGGGCATGGCCATCCTCTTTAAAAGGGGTGGCCACGAGGCAGCTCGGCTGCAATTTTCTTGGAAAGCGACAGAGTGGAGAAGTTTTTCCCTCCACCCCCTCCCTAGTGGACAGTGTGATTTTCTGGTCGCTTCAGGGCCGGGTGGGAATTTTTTGCTTGAACCTACAATTGGCTCTCTGGTTCTTGTTTTTTCGCCCATCCCACACTGTCGCTAGTGTTTGAGATACGGGGTAAGTTGACTTTGGTCACTTTTGGCGGGTAGCACTGGTAAGGTAACAGATTTATGACCCATAGGTATCCGGCAGGTTCGCAATTGACTGGCCAACACGTAGATAGGTACAGGGGAATAAGATTGGCCGGTCAAGGGTGAACCATGCAAGGGCTGATGGCAGTAGCTGCACAGCCTGCATCACCCTGATATTGAATGGATACACGCCATAGGGTGGGGTCAGTAGATAGTATATTGACTCCGGTCAACAATTTGTTTGTGTCAACAAACAAATTGATACAAATAGATACATGTAGTCAATTTCCATTGGCATTTTGGGAGGAACCTTACCAGTGTTACTGCGGCCTGCTTGCCCTAAAGAATTACAATTGGATGATACACCAATTGAAAGTGATAATTCAGACTAGGGCATTATTCAATAAAAGTGGCCCGATGCCTTTAATCCAATACCGGTGTCTGAGTCTTTCTTTGGGTGGTGCGCCTACAATGAATTTCTTAAGAAAAGTGGTTTTCCTAAAGAGAAGTGGATTTTAAAGACAGATTTGAACATGACTCCCTGTAAGCTTCATACTCCTCCAATACAAGTGATAGAATATTGTGCCTGCAAGAGTCCAATATAGTGCAGACTACCTTTTTTAGCAATATCCAGTTTCATCAAAAGAAACTGTACTAACTGCCGAAACATTTAAGCTTCTAGTTCCAGGTATCTAGTTGCCATCCAGATTTCTTTTATTTCTGTTTAGCCAGACAGGAAAATGATTCTTCATCTTCTACCCAAGCAGATACAGTATACCAGAAAGCAGTACAGTACCTGCTATGCTATCAAAACCTTTCTACAAGGACCTTCATTTCTACTATGCTACATAACTGTCTCAAGAAGCCCTTGTTGAACAGAACTTAGGGGGAGGAGTACAAGGAGACTTTAGTGATGATCACTCTTATTCTGAAATAATGGAAAAGGGAAGGAATGGAAAATTTATATGTCAAAACACAACAGTTAGCAGGCAACCCCATAAGATATTTATACGTTGTCCCATAGGGAGCTCAGCATAGGTTTTATGCCAACAGAAAACGTTTTGAATATTTCTGATTGTTTTGATAAGAGATTCTAGTCTCTTTACGTAGACACAGCCATAGCAGATTCTTGCAAGGTTTTTCTCATCCATCATGATGAAAAACACAATATCATTCATTTTGAAACAAGTCCCTATGGGGAAAGGTATGGCAAACATAAGATTACAAGGAAAGCTGTGGATTACAACTATTTTTTTCATAAACATACTTTCACAAACAATACTTTATTACTGTTTGAAACAAATAATCAGCATACATAAACATTGGAGGGAAGGGGGTTACCAATTCTCTTTTGCAAATGTGACATTATTAATAGATTTTGCAAATGTAGAAGATTGAAAATGTCATCCAATTGATTTCCTGCATCTCATGTTAATGCTTCAGAGAGTCTGCTTATTTTTCCTACCAGGTTTGAAGGGGAAGGCTTGCTTCCTAATGCTACATTATTTACAATGGAGGATGTCATGATCCAGAAGGCAAAACAACTTGTCAATATCTTATTAACAAAATTTGAAGCCATTGGCAAAGGCTGATAAAGGAGCCATAAAAAGCAAAGTCATCAACCTTATTGTTAAGATAACACAGAAGCAGATATTAAGAGTTAAGGTTAGTATTTAGGAAAAACTCCTTTCAGACAGTTGTCATTTACAAGCTGTCTAAATAATATCTGTGCATTGTAATGAATCAAAATGGAGTCTTTGCTTTTATTGAGTTAAGATCTTCACTTATTCTTTTTTCCTTGAGTGGGAGGTAAAGAAAGTCTGGGAACATGTCCTTAGCCAGGTGCAGCTTTCTTTCCTCTTGGAGATAGTAATAACAAGCTGAAACTGTGAGAATGGAAATAGGTATAATGGACATTGAATATACAGCCTTATTGGGTAACATGTATTGGCTCACCTCTGGCCCTGTCACCGCCGGAGGAAGAAGAGGAGGACCAGCTCCCCAACTGTGGCTCGTTCGGCCGGTGAAGCTGCTCCCATCTGCCTTCCCGGCTCCACCTGCCCGGGGAAGGTTAAAAGGCGGCCAGAGTGCTCCCACCCGCTCGCCTCTGGCCCCATCACCACTGGAGGAAGAAGAGAAGGACTGGCTCCCCAGCTGCGGCTTGTTCAGGCAGTTGAGCTGCTCCTGCCTGCCTTCCCGGGATCCAGATTTGCCCAGATGCTCACCTCCTCTTGCCGCTTCGGTGGGAGGATGGAGGCGAGACTGGCTTGACTAGCCTCAGCTGAGCATGGCTGGTGCAGCACCTATAAGAAGACCGCCACTGCTGCTTCAGACCCCCAGACGCTCGCCCAGATGCTTGCCCATCCTTGCTGCTTGGCGGGAGTGTGGAGGCAAGACCGGCCAGGCGGGACAGGACATGAGAAGGGATGACAGTTTGTGCGGGGCACCAAGCGGCTTTAAGAACTGCTGCAATCGCCTCACCATTAGAGACCGGGACCTCCTCTTGGCCAACTGGGTTTCGAGAGAAGAAGGACTTTTCACCACCACAGCCGCTGCCACCCATGGGCTTGGCTTTGGTTGGAGCAAGGAGGCTTGCCGGCTCCGAGTGCCAGGACTCACAACACCTGCCAGCACCTTCGGGACCAGTTCCCGCTCCAACCCTCCCCGCCCCAATTTTTGGGCTTTGAAGGGTCTGTGCTATGATACATTATTATATGTTATTATATTGTATGCTGTTTTAGGAGCTTGGATTTTTTGTATAGGAACTGTATTTGGATATTTTGTATCTTTGCATATTTTGTATTTTTGTGTTGTTATTGATTGAGATTTACATGTAATTTTGTAACTGTGAATGGCTTTGGGTTGCCTTATGGCAAGGAAAGTGGTATACAAATATTGTAGTAACAACAACAACGTACAGGAAGAGGTGGAATGAAGATGAAAGATGGGTTCAGCTATCTTAGAATGTTGTAGAAGAAATGCCTTGATTAGAGTTTGCATGTTCCAAAGAACAGGTGAAGACAGGAGTTACCATGCTTGCTTGTAAAAAAAACCCCTTTTCTATTTTTGTGATCCTGAACTTTGATATATTTTCCCTTCAAAATAAAACCTGATTTGTATCAGAAGATTTATTTTTATATAGAGCATAAGCTGGTGGGAGATTTCCAGTTCCTTTATTTCTTTATTGACAATGCTACATATTGCTACCCAATTTGCATTGGTATTTCTACCTGATCTGGCTGGTTTGTAAGCATAAATAGTCAGATTGAAACATATCATAGATTTCTCTAACCTGGAGCAGACCACATGTACTCTGAAGCAGCAAAAGGGTTTATGCTGGCTACCTGTATGGGTGCAGATCTCAGTTAGGTGGAATGAGTTCTATGGTAGTGGGATAATGTCCTTTGTTATACTTACATGCATTAAAGATGCTATTTTATTCCTATCCCTGTTGCCAAAAAGTTCATGAGGAAATCATAGAGACAGCTTTGCAACATGTGAATTTTCAAAGAGAAATATTTAAGCTAGTAGATATGCTCAGTTAACCAAAGTGCATTTTCTCATGTTGGGTGTTCCCTGGTGCAAACATTGTAACAGGAGCTGCTATAGAAAGAATGAGAACAAGCAAGATCATGCTTCTTGTGGAGAGGTTATGCACAGATTCTCTTCACAGGATCTGTGCTTTTGAAGAAATAAATCAATGATGTGAACTACACATTGGCTGCTGTGCAGATGAGACACTGAATACATGGAGATCAAGGATATGGCCAGTGGTTATGACCCATTCCCTGCTCCCACATATTTATTTCCACTGAATGGCTTTCTTTATACATTATAGGCACAATTCATGTGACTTCTTCCCCCTGTTTTTGAGAATGAATGAAATCCATCCAAACTATATAGAGAATCCTTCAAAAATGCATTACATGTTGTCTTCTTTGCACTAATATTAAAATTCCTACTTCTCCCAGGGTGAGGGTGGGGGACAGCATTGGATGGAGACCTTGACCAGGAGCCCTGATGAGTCTTGATGAAGTCTACTGCCACTAAAATACAACAGACATTGGGTAGCAGCAATATAAAAATCCAATGGATGCCAAAGACAAAGGATATCATTTAGGTTTTGGTATAGAAAATTGTGAGTATGATGGTTTTCTTCTTTCATGTCCTGATCAGTCCCTGGACTGCCAAAATGAAGCCACTTTGTTCACTTTGTCATTGCCCAAACCCAAGTCCTCGTTGGTGCATGTCTCTGGCAGCAATTGGGCCGGACAATGTGTATCTCCATATTCACACCATATGTTGTTGTTTACCAGCAATCCCCACTTAAGCATGTTGGTCTTGCATTTAGGGACTCGAAACCTCAGCCTATTCAGGTACCTCCCAGTGATGTAGGAGAGATTGAGATATTCAGCTATATCCACCTCTAATGATGTTCCTTTCCCTGTGAGCTCCTTCCTCTATCTTCTAATTTAGTTTTGCTCTTGTGTACCCCCAATAATGTTTGTTCTTGCAATAAAGCTCTTCCTGAATTTGAGCCAGTGGACTTGAGGCTCATATCCATTCAGAGAGTGTCAAGGGTCATTCTCTTGCTTAGTTCTCTCAGCATCTGCTGCTACTTCTCTCCTGATCTTAGGTAGCGCAATACCAACAAGGGGGTATATCTTCTCAACTGGTGTAGGTTTAAGGCATCCTGTCACTACCTGCATGGCTTCATTAACAGCAATGTCAATTTCTTTTGCATGTATAGATGCGTTCCATACTGGAGCAGCATACTCTGCTGCAGAGACGCTCAGGGCCAAACCTGATGTGCGCAGTGTGGATGGTTGTGAGTTGTATAGTTTGTGAGTTTCCTGATGATGTTGTTACTTGTACTAACTTTGGCTTTGTTATTCAGGCAGTGTTGTTTAATGAGAGTGTCTGGTCAAGCGTCACAACAAGGTATTTTGGTGTTGAACAGTGCTGTACTTGATTCCCTTGCCACGTAACATTGAACTGAACCGATGCCTCTCGGTTTTGAAGGTGGAAAGCACATAATTGAGTCATGCTTCGATTAGGCTTCAAATGGTTGATATTATAATACTGTTCTAATTCTTCAAGTGCTCCAGTAAGTTTTCCAGCTACCTCATCAAAGCTTGATCCTTGAATGGTCATTGCTCTGTCATCCACAATGTCTGACTCTCTGGAGTAGTGCTTATGTCTGTTTACAGCCAAAGAACCAGCACTGTCTGCATCTGCAGATATTCCCATGGTAATGTGGCAGTCATGACTAGATGCTGGTGAACACAGAGCACTGTTACCGTTCCCACCAAGGCAGTGCCCAGTTATCTATTTGCAATTTCTTGCTTTCAAACTGCTAGGATTGGCGGGAGCTGGAACAGACAATGGGAGCTCACTGTGTCATACAGCACCTGGGTCTCAAACTGTTGACTTGCCAACCTTCCGTCCTCAAGCTCAGTGTCTTAATCACTAAGCTGCCATTGCTCATTCTCTTTTTCTGAGGACATCCTGGGGCTGTGCAGCTTGCCCAAGGCCACACAGACTGCCTCTTCTAGGATACACAGCGAGGAATCAAATTTCAAACCTTTGGCTCATCAGCCAGATACAGTGATACCTCATACAAGGTCCAAACTTGGTTCCACGAGTTTGGACTTTATACGGATTTGGACTTTGTATGAGGCATGCAAAATCCTAGCTGCGATGTCTCATACAACATCCAAATCCTTGCCGCTATGCCTCGTACAACGTTGTTTCCATAGAGATATATTGTACTGTAACAGCACAGACTTCAGGGCAAAGTCAAGCAAACAGACAGGAAACTGATAGAACTTTAAGAAATCATTGTCTAAAGGCTAAATACATTACAAAAACATGTCAAACAACCCTGATTGTCTAAGAATCTGAAGAATGCTGGAAAAATCCCAGGAATGCTTCTAAAAATTCTGACAAGAAAATAAAAAAAAATCCAAAATCGCGCTCAATACCACTCTTAAACACTCTTCGCCTCATGCAAAACCCACAAGAGCAATGCACGCATGTGTCCTGCCTTTTATACTGCCCAGGCACAATGCAACCTGGGAAAACCCCCAATGCCTCATACAAAGTCACAGCGACTTTGTATGAGGCAATTTTTTTCAAGGAATTAGGCGATGTTGTATGAATTCGATGTTGTATGACGTGGACTTTGTATGAGGTATTACTGTACTCAAATCACTAAGCTATTCTGCTAACTCTAATTGCATTCCATCAAGTCAACTCTGACTTGTGGTGACATTTCCTATGGTTTACAAGATAGAGAATACACAGAAGTGATTTATCTTTCCCTTCTTCTGAGAGTGCCCTGGAACTGTACAGTTTACCTATGATTGCAAAGGCTGGCTTTTCCCCTGAGAGGTACAATGTGAAATTGAACTCCGAACCTCTGAATCCATAGCCAGATACCTAAACCATTGAGCTATCCAGCTAGCTGTATAAAGTACAGATGACACTAAGTAAATGAATAAATCCACAACACATTAAAACGTTAAAGGTGAACATTCAGAGTCTCAAAGTTAATGAGGTTTGTTGAATGAGATCTAGTAAAGGGCATATAAATACTGATATTACCATGCTTTATTAGGGCAGGAAGAACACGCAGAATTTTTTTTTGGAGCTGCAATCAGAGTGGCAAAAGAAATGAGTGCAATTGTCACAAAACTCTGTTCCATGCTCAGATTGGTTAATGATTTTCCAAATGAGATCCCACAAATATCTGCATCATACAAGAAAATAAGGATATCCTAACCACTAATAAAAATGGGAGGAATTATAGAAAAATTCTGCAAAGGACTCAAATTGTTATAAAACACACCTAGAGAAATCATTACAAACATCATACATTGTAAAGTGTTCTGTATGCTGTATAACTTGGAACTGTTGTCTTTAACACAAGGTACCAGAAAAGCATTTGAAAAGCCAATTTATTTCAGAAAATCAAAAATGTATTGGATGGACACAGTGACCATTGAAGAAGCACATTCAACTTCCAGCGGGGACAAACAACAAGAAGATGTTTCCATAACATCCAAATCACATTGTGTGAGTCCAGGAGTCAAGGCTGGCTATAGTGAGGGACTAGATTAATAAAATAAATGCTAATTCCAGTAAGACAAAGATATTGTGGGTGAGTGGTTCCTGTGTTTAGAAGATAGATCGGTTGAATTCTCAGTAAAGGAGTAGGTATGTAGCCAGGATATACTCTTGAATTCAAGGCTTTATTTGAGGCAAAGTAGGGTTGGAGTTGTATATTAAGACAAAAATCATCAAAATAGAAGAATTACACAACTTTAAAGATGACAATGAAGAAACTGAGATAGTGAAATGTTTTTGTACATTGGTTCAAGCATCAACCCAAATTGGATTGCAGCCAAGAAATTAGAAGACTGGGACTTGGAAGAGTATTAATGTAGAAATTAGAAAAGATCAAGTGCAAGGATGTTTTACTGAAGACTAATATCATTCACACTGTTGTGTTCCTGATCCCCATATTTGGATGTGAAAGCTGGACAGTAAAGAATGCTGATAGGAAGAAAATTGTTTCATTTGAAATATGCTGCTGGGGAAGAGCTCTAAGGATATGCTGGACTGACAGAAGGATGAACAAGTGGGTCTTAGAGCAAACCAAGCCTGAACAGTCTCTGGAGGCAAAAGATAACAAAGCTGAGTTGTCCTATTTTAGACACATCTTTGGGAAAAGTCAATAATGCTGGGAAAGGTTGACGGCAGCAGGAAAAGAAGAAGATCAAACATGAGATGGATTGACTCTATGTCTTGTGTTTGCAAGAACCAAGGAAGGTTGTTGGGGACAGCGTGTTTTGGAGATCTCATTCATAGATTCATCATAAGTCAGAGAGGACTTGATAGCATCTAACAAGAACAACAAGCATCATTCAATTGTCCTCACTAAAGTATTACCTATGGTCATTCTGAGTTTATCTGAGATTTTCTGTTGCAAATTTGAATAGATCATCCCAATATTAACATCTAAACATATGGAAGGCATTTGTTGCTGGATTTAATCAAATGCATTGATTACCCTGGTATTGTACACATCTGGAATTGCACTTCAGTGTCCTTCCCTACATAGATCAACCTTCTTTTTCGCCTATCATCACTGCCTCCCCCCATCCATTCTCTCCTCCTTTCCCTCCTTGTTTTACTGTTCATAGATGGGTGAACACTGGCCAACAGAAACACACCCAAAAGTAATGTCATCAAATGACACCCACCCACAAATAGTGTGGTCCATCACACATCAAAATGGTATTGGGATCTACACAAACAAATCTCAACTGGAACGAAGCAGAGCAAAGCAGAACAAAAATACGCCATCACCATGCAATGGTGTAAACAAACAAACAAAAAGGAAGAAAGCAGTTTTGTCCAACTCTGTTGGCATCAGTTCATACTCTCCATTGTGTGGACACTGGGATGCAGTACCAGTATCATGGGTTCAAGGAAAGCTGAACAAGTGCTCAGTGTGGGCAGGTTGTTAGACTTGTTTTTAGTGTTCTAATGTACTGTAATACTGATATTTCTAAAAGCTTGAGCGATAATATCAATTTAATTAACTAAAGAAAAGTTTAAAATAGAAAATCAGGTTAGGATTGCAAGATTCAGCATGAAAGCATGAAAGCAGCATTCAAAAAAAACTTTAATAATTTATTGTCCTATCAAGGAGTGATAAAGTCATGTAAGAAGCAGATAGATGGGAGCAACTGGTAGCAATTGACATAATGGAAGCGTGGCGCCAAAATGGCCGCCATCCGGGTAGTTAGGGGTGTGGCCAGCACCCTAATAAAAGGGCTGGCCACGAGGCAGCCGTGCTGCCATTTTGGCGAAGCGACGGAGCGGAGAAGTTTTTTCCCTCTTACCTCCGTCGCTCGTGTTCTCACAGGGGAAGCCTTTTTCGGGCAGCTTTCTTTCCTTAGGCTTCCTGGCTAGGCTAGCTATGCCCTCCAAGAAGAAGGCAGCTGCGAATGCGGCTCGAGCGGTGCGGAGGCGCCAGCCGGGTCGGAGGATTGCGACTGCGCCCACCCAGCAGCCGCCTCTCACGGATCCCACCGGGACCGGTGGGATGGGATAGGTGGCCCCTTGGCCCGATGCGCGGGGCACGCAGGTGGCCCCGGACGGGGCCTCTGCCTTCGGCCCGCAAACGGCGACCACTGCCTCCGGCATGGGCCATGCGGCGGGGCCTTCTGGCCTGGGTTCGCAGTTCCCCGTGGGGGGGGGCGACTCATGGGGGGTGGTTGGGTCCTCTACCATGGCAGGGCGTGCACACGGCCCCTCAAGGGCCGAGCATGGGCTCTTGGCCGTATTTGGCCCTGCGGCCCAAGGACCTGGACAGGTGCCGGCTGGCCCTTTGCCCCTTGTAGGGGCTGGGGGCTATGTTAACGTGGAGGCCCTTCTGGCCCGCGTTGCGGCCCTCGAGGCATCCCTGGCAAGGGCCAACCAAGCGGGGGCGTCTTTTGGTTTCCAGATTGACCCTTTGGCTGCCGGGCAGCGGCAGGCGACGGGTCGGGTAGAGCTACCTGAGGTGCGCGGGCCGGTGGCGGCCACTACCTCGCAGCTCCCCACTCAGCAGGTGCAACAAACGTGTGCTGATCGTGCCCCGTCGACGGGCTCAGTTTCGGTCATGAGCTCCGACGCCCGCAGCGGGCCGGAACCCCCGGTGGGGGCGGCCCGTGGGGGTGCATCGGGTGAGTATGCAGTTCAAGCTAGTGCACCCACACAACTGACTTCCCTGGGGGGGGGCTTTTCAGTGGCCATGGCCTCACACGGGTGGTCCGGCTGTCCAATTGCCTCCGGCCCACCCGGCGACTTCATCCCTGACCCAGGGTCCGGGTTGGGGTGGCTCCCCCTATGCGGTAGGAAATGTGTCGGGGATTCCTGGGTTGGTGCAGGCTCCCTTTGCCTTGCCCGCAATCCCCTCTGTGCCGGTTTCGGCATTGCCGACAGCAGGATATTCCTTGCCCCTGGGGGACCATCTGGCCCAATCCACCAAGGAGAAGATCTGGAGGGGCGAGTATGTGGACATCTTCTCCCTTCTTAACAGGGAGCCAACCAAGGAGGAGAGGGAAGGGCAGGATGAGAAGGATAAGGAGCAGGCACGTCGTCGTAAGCCGCCTCGCACGTGGGCAAATTGGTTGCCAGCATACCTGATTTACATGGCTGTTTACCTTAGGGCCAGGCCGGATCTGGCCATCCCTATGGTCCAGTATTTGGACAACATTTACCGGGCTATGGTTGACTTCCCGGGTCCGTCGTGGCTGGCTTACGACGAGGAATTCTGCATGAGGATTCCACTGCACCCAGAAATGAGGTGGGATGAGCCCTGCCAGAAGCTGTGGCTTCTGTACATGACCCCCACGCACCTGGCGCCTGGGGAGAGATACCATTGTGGACATGCGGTCCAACGAGTGGCCACGGCACAGGCTCCCCGCCAATTGGCGGGGCAGGGGGTTCCAGCCCGCCTGCTGTGCTGGACCTTCTCGTCCAATGGTTCTTGCAACAGGAAGAATTGCAAGTACAAGCATGAGTGCCCCTCTTGTGCTGGCCCCCACGCAGCCTCTGCCTGCCCCAGGCCGGGAGGATTTAGGGGCAGGGGCAGGGGTGGACAAGGGGCAAGTAGGACTGCTGCCGAAGGAGCAGGTCCACCAAAAGGCCCCCTTACCAATTAATGTGGACGTGCTGGAGCGTTGGCTCGCATTGTACCCAAGGAGGGCGGACGCAGTGTACCTCCTTCAGGGTTTTTGACTGGGATTCCGTATTCCTTTCACGGGGAATAGGTCACCTCAAGACACACCCAACCTTTTGTCACTTAGGGGAAGGGAGGAGGTGGCTGTAGCCAGCATTAATAAGGAGGTTGATGCGGGCAGGGTCGCTGGCCCATTTCCCGCACCCCCGTTCCCCAACCTCAAAGTATCCCCACTAGGACTAGTCCCCAAGAAGTCCCCGGGCGAGTTCCGCCTCATTCATCACCTGTCCTACCCAGCCGGTCGCTCGGTCAACGATGCTATACCTGATGACCTTTGCTCGGTCAGGTATACATCTTTTGACCAGGCATTGCGCATGGTGCGCTCGTGTGGCCCGGGTGCACTGTTAGCTAAGTGTGACATTAAGTCGGCTTTTCGTCTCCTGCCGGTGCACCCGGGTGACTTTGAGTTGCTGGGTTTCAAATTCCGGGGTGAATATTATTTTGACAAAGCCATGCCTTTCGGCTGTTCCATATCCTGCTCGGCTTTCGAGCGTTTCAGTACATTCCTGCAGTGGGCATTTGTCCGTAGGTCAGGGTCTCGGTCTGTAGCCCATTACCTGGACGACTTTTTGTTCGGGGGTGAACGGGGCTGGGACACGTGCACACGTCTCCTCAACACATTTCAGACGCCAATGGAGGAACTTGGTGTCCCTTTAGCGCCCGAAAAGACCGAAGGCCCGTCTGATAAGTTAGTATTCCTGGGGGTGGAGATTGACACAGTAGTGCAGGCGTCTAGGTTGCCGGGAGACAAGGTGTCAAGGATAGTGTCCCTTATATCGGACTTGCTGGCTAAGCGCAAGGCATCCCTTCGGGAACTGCAGGTGCTACATGGACACCTTAATTTCGCTTGCAGGGTGGTCGCACCTGGCAGGGGATTTGCTCGGCGCTTGTGCGACGCCATGGCAGGTTTATCCAGACCCCACCATAGGGTGAGATTGACACGGGGCGTTAGGGCAGATATGCACATATGGCTCCAGTTCCTGAGGGAGTTCAATGGGGTCTCATTTTGGAGGTCCGACCTCCTGGCTTCACCTCATTTTCAGATTCAGTCTGATGCCTCGGGATCCCTTGGTTATGGGATGTACTTCAATGGGAAGTGGGCTTATGGTGGATGGCCACCAGCCTGGTCAGGCACGGGTCGCCTGAGGGATCTCACATATTTGGAATTTTTTCCCATACTGGGGGCTTTGATGCTATGGGGTGAGGAGTGGGCCAACTCTGTCGTGCATTTCTGGTGTGACAATGCGGCCGTTGTCCACATTGTCAACTCACAGACCTCTAAATCTCCCAGGGTCATGGACCTCGTGCTTCCAGTTTGTATTGCGCAGCCTGCACCTCAATGTACTGTTCAGGGCCAGGCATGTCCCAGGGGTGAATAATGATATCGCTGACGCTTTGTCCCGCCTGCAGATCTCCCGGTTCCGTGCCTTGGCCCCGGATGCGGAGGAATTTCCCTCGCCACTCCCGGAGGAGATAGGGACCTTTGGCAAGGAGAGGTGAACCGGGCGATCGGCATGTCGCTGGCGCCACGCACGCGTAAGGCGTATCACCACGCGTTGGTCTCCTTTCGGACATTCTGTACCCAATCTCAACTCCCAGATACCTGGCCGATCCCAGTGGCCCACGCCCTTTGTTTCATGGTTTACCTGCATGCCCAGGGCCTTGCACCCCGCACCATAGCATCTAGGCTGTCAGCGCTGGCTTTCATGGCCAAGGTGGGAGGTCATGCGGACAGTACCGCTGACTTCCGTGTGAGACACGTTTTGAAGGGGTGGGTGCGGGAATGTGGGCGTAGCCTGGACGACCGCCACCCAATTTCCCCCGGGGTACTTACCCAACTGGCACGGGGCTAGCATGACCTATGTTTCGATAGGTATGAGGCAGCCCTGTTTCATGCGGCTACAACGGTGGCCTTTTTTGGAGCGCTCTGCATCAGCGAACTTGTGATGCTGTCTAAGGCGGATGCAAGTCGTAGGGCACTGGAACTCGAAGATGTCTATGTTTGCAATAATTGGGCTCAGTTGAGGATTCGTTCCTCCAAAACAGATCAGCATGGCGTAGGCAGTGGAGTAAGACTGCTACGATGTTCCTTGGCAGACATCTGTCCGGTTGGTGCCCTACAGGAGTTCCTTGCACTGCGTGGCACGCACCATGGCCCGTTTTTCTGTCACCAAGATGGGTCTCCCCTCACTAAATTTCAGTTTTGGAAGGTGACTGGAAAGGCGCTGGCTAATGTGGGCCTCCCTGGGGCCCGTTATGGCACCCATTCATTTAGAATTGGTGCGGCCTCTACGGCGGCCGCTTATGGGTACTCCAGGGCTGACATACGCAGCATGGGGAGGTGGGGCTCACAGTGTTTTCAGTTTTATGTTCGCCCACTCCCACCGTGAGTACCGCTTTTAGTCACCACATTTCTTCCTTCCCTGTTTTTCCTTGACAGACCCGGGGTGTCGTATCACACCGGTGACAGTATGGCTGGTGGGCCATAGCTACGTGCACAGGGCAGCGCGTTACGCTGCGGCGACAGATTGGGGACCCCGACTGGGACTCGGTGCGTACGCAAGTCTCACATGGTACGGTAAGCCCGGTATGTTGTGGAGGGAGCTCTTGCCATTCCTCTTTTCGGCAAGGAACGCTGACCCGCCCGACATCTTGATCATACATCTTGGGGGTAATGATTTGGGACAGGTCACTGGCTTATCGCTGAAGCATGCGATTTGCAGTGACCTCGCCTACTTACATTACGTATGGCCCGCCACAACCCTTGTTTGGTCAGATATGGTCCCACGGCACGCTTATAGGGGAGGCCTTGACCTTCAGGCCTTGGACCGCGCTAGGCGCATGGTGAACAGGGCGGTGGCCCGATTCCTTTCGACCAAGGGCTGGGGGCGGGTCAGTCCTCATCCGGCCATTAGTCTGCAAAATTATGGGCTTTATGCAGGGGATGGGGTCCATCTGTCGCGAGGAGGTATGGACCTCCTGCTGAGTGATTGGCGAGCAGGCCTGTCGACCGAGCTGACGGTCTTGGGGGGGCGTCGAGCCTTTATTGAAGCCTCTCCAGGTGGCGGGTAGCACTGGTAAGGTAAACATTTATGACCCACAGGTATCCGGCAGGTTCGCAATTGACTGGACAACACTAGATAGGCATAAGTTGTTTAAACGTTGTCCGGTCAACGACGAACCAGGCGAGGGGGTGATGGTTACCACTAGACAGCTGGAATCACCCCCTGATTTTATGGATACACGTCAGAGGGTGGGGTCATTAGTTAGATATTGACTACGGTCAACAATTTGTTTGTTGTCAACAAACAAATTGATACAAATAGATACATTGTAACAATTGCCGTTGGCAATTTTGGGTGGTACCTTACCAGTGTTACTTCGGCCTGCTTGCCTTAAGAATTATGATTGGTCGTTTTACCAATAGAAATTTATAATTTGGACTAGGGCATGAATCAATAAATGTGGCCCAATACCGTTATCCACTTTCATTTGTGTCTGAGTCCATTATTGGGGGGGGGGGTGCGCCTGCAATGGAAGTGTGGCGCCAAAATGGCCGCCACGCTCTTTGTGGGGCCCCCCCACCGGACGAAGCCATCCGGGTAGTTAGGGGCGTGGCCAGCACCCTAATAAAAGGGCTGGCCACGAGGCAGCCATGCTGCCATTTTGGCGAAGCGACGGAGCGGAGAAGTTTTTTCCCCTCCACCCCCTCCCTAGTTAACAGTGTGATTTCTTGGTCGCTTCGGGGCCGGGTGGGAATTTTTGGCTGGGACTTGCAATTGGCCCTTGAGTCCTGGCTTTTTTGCCCATCCCACACTGTTGCTATGGTTTGATATAGGGGTTTGTTCTGTGCTGCTGTTGACTTTGGTCACATGGGCGGGTAGCACTGGTAAGGTAAACATTTATGACCCACAGGTATCCGGCAGGTTCGCAATTGACTGGACAACACTAGATAGGCATAAGTTGTTTAAACGTTGTCCAGTCAACGACGAACCAGGCGAGGGGGTGATGGTTACCACTAGACAGCTGGAATCACCCCCTGATTTTACGGATACACGTCAGAGGGTGGGGTCATTAGTTAGATATTGACTACGGTCAATAATTTGTTTGTTGTCAACAAACAAATTGATACAAATAGATACATTGTAACAATTGCCGTTGGCAATTTTGGGTGGTACCTTACCAGTGTTACTTCGGCCTGCTTGCCTTAAGAATTATGATTGGTCGTTTTACCAATAGAAATTTATAATTCGGACTAGGGCATGAATCAATAAATGTGGCCCAATGCCGTTATCCACTTTCATTTGTGTCTGAGTCCATTATTGGGGGGGTGCGCCTGCAAAGAAATCTGAGGGCCTGTCCACACTAACCACAGGCTGGTCTGAACTGCCTCAAGTTGCTTGAGGATGAGGAAGGAGCAAAATGTTTAGCCTGCTTTCTCCATCCAGTCCAAATAGCATAAGCCACCTAATACTGATATCATGAAGTGTTTGAATAGCTGCTTTATACTACCAGCAAATTGTAAACTTCCCTTGATCATTAGGTGAAGATCAGAGTAAATGAAATGATTTTTTTGGTTCGTTAGATGACCAATGTTGCACTGCCTTGCTTAGATGACTATTTTATTTTATTTCCCATTCTGTATATAGTCAATCAAAACTGCAGCTGCAGGTAATTTCTTGATCAGCAATACACAGAAAGGGAAAGGGAAACAGTTTTTACTATCATCAAAGTGATACAGTGCAATAGCAATCATCTACCAAACATTTTTTTTAAAAAAAATCACTTCTCCTGACCATCAGCAGACAATCAGGGGAAGTTTTCGATTTCCAATATCCTACAATGGCTTGTGTGCCACTTCAAAATACTGGAATTTGACACCAAAAGCAGCTTGGACAGCTGCAAGGTTCCTATATATTCCATTCCCAGCATCTACAGGTCGTGGAAAAAGCATATATGGGAGCATGGTAAAATAGTAGAACCCCCTGACAGGAGCAGAAATGACATGCATGGGGAGAGTTGCCTTCTCCAGTATCCATCATGTGTAGATGCCTATCGCAAAATACCCCAAACAGCAGACTTAATGTCCATCTAAACAACTGCTGAGTAAACTCCATCAGTTCTCTTACATAGGATCAATGATGCAACATACTGAGCACTATTGTTTGATTGATGAAAGGCTTTATAATAGATATAAAATCAGAGAACTATTGGATCAGGACTAAACCTCAGCTAATGGCATAAACCTCTAATCCATGGTTTGGTCTACTATTGCTTCAGACAGAAGATGCTGAGAAACAGAATAAATAGAACTGTATATGGCATATCGCCTCCTCCAACTCTCATTAAGCTTCTGTGCTCAGGACTATTGGAAAAAGCTGCCATGTCACTGATAATCAGATAAATATCAACTGCCAGCCTGGCCAAGTTTTGTACATGGAGTCCAGGGTATAGAAGAGAGGATCTCTCTTTTCTTTTGCCCAAGGCACCAAATGTTTACAATCAGCCCTCTTCTCCTCAACCTATGAAGCAGATAGAAGTGTCGTAACTGGACCTTGCCAGAGACTTTTTCCTGCAGAAGTGGACAGAAAAGGAAAAAAGTGAGCTTGTTACCACATTAAAGAGATCTCTGAGACATTTTGCACACAGGACATTAACTTTCACCAAAATAACCTTCAAAAGAACGAGTTTTATTTGTATTCTGAGGGAACACCTGGAATTTACAAGTGCTTTAGTTATCACAAACACAATGAAGGAATCTGATGGCACAGTGATAGAAGTGTTATTGATTTTGCACTGTCAAGAATGGTGACCATGACAGCTCATTCCTCATGAGCACATCACTGGCTGTAGCAGCAGGTCTTAATCAACAGCCAACTATATCCCCCTCAATTATTTGCAGCAACACATGCTCAAAATGTGCTGAAGTTTGACACACATTAATAAAGCGCAGGTCTTCAGGGGGATTTTGATGCATCTGCTTAATGTTGCCATTACCCATCACACGTTAAATCATGTTAGGGAGGGAAACACCTCTTTAAAGTTATTTAAGGTTCACTTTGCTTCAATGATTTCAATTTAAAAATTAGCATTTTTACAAACACCATCAACTAACATGCACCATTTTTATGCAGGGGAAATAAGGCAATAATCTATATTCTACTGCCCTCTGGCTGAAATAAATAAATGCTGCTGGGTCCTATAAATATTCAGTATATGTAAATGCTACTTTATTGACGTATGTAAGTGTCATGTTGCTGTTTTAACATAAGTGTTTTCCTTAATCCATTGGTGAAAGAAATGTTTGATATCAGCCAAACAGTCTTGAGGAATCTGAGTCAGCAATAGGCTTTGGCTGAGTTAAGCTGCTGAACCTGCACGTTCCTACTATGAAGTAAGTCTCATGAAGTTTGCCGGGATTTACTTCCTGAGCTAATGCAAAATTTCTTTCCCAACAATTGTAGAGGTTTTCCCTTAGCATCATAAAAGTAGACATGTGAATTATCTGGGGGACACACAATCCTCAAGGCCAGTTAGTGACCTGCTTCAAACTATCTCCAGCTAAGCATGAAGAAACACCCATAATTAAAAGCTTTCATCAGTCTTGATTCACCAGCATGAATCAAAACACAAGAACCTTACTTTAGTGCCCTGGTGGCAAATCTATGGGATGTGTGCGAGAAGTGGCACACAGAAACCTTTCTTGTGGCACATCAGTGATTGAGAGGAAGCCCCGCTCAGCCCAGCCAGCCCAGCACCGCTTCCCCACCACCCCTCTCCCTCCGCCAAAGGGGAGGTGAGAGGGGAGATTGAAATCCTGACCAGGAGGCTGCAGCCGGGTGATGTGAGGTAGGGAGCACTTGTAGTGGGTGGGGAGGCCCCATGAGGGTTGCACCCAGAAGTGTCAAGCACACATGAGGTGTCACTGGTCCACCTCGGGTGGCTTGCATGCACATGCACCCATGTGACTTTGCTGTAGGTACGCTGGCAACATTACATGAGTGTGTGGGCACTCGTGGTGCCTGCCCGTGTGCTGTCTCCTCTTCCTTGGGCACTCAGTCTCCAAAAGGTTCTCCATCACTGCTTTAGTGCTAGAGGGGACCACCATTCAAGTGGTTCAAACAATGAAGAACCACTATGAAAACTCAGAATTGTCTAAGTAACCAGGGCTATGAAATCTTTCACCACCTGATTAAGAATTCCTTCTTCATACCCATAAATTTCATTGTGGTCCTTATAACAGCTGTGAGAGAAGTAGGCTTACCCAGAATAATATATTGCTGCAAGCTACTGTTGAAGAAAAGCAAGGAGAGATAAGGAAAACTATCTAAAAGAACAGTGCAAAGAAATGGAAGAAAACAACAAAAGAGGCAGAACCAGAGATCTTTTCAAAAAAATCCGGGAAATCAAGGGAACATTTAAAGCAAAAATGAACATGATAAGGGACAAAGACGGAAAGGAGCTAGCTGATGCAGAAGAGATTAAGAAAAGATGGAAAGAGTACACAGAGGAACTCTACAAAAAGGAACTCAACACTCCTGATAGTCACAATGATGAAGAAATTGAACCTGAGCCAGACATCCTGGAGAGTGAAGTCAGAAAGGCCCTAAAGAGCACTGCAAACAACAAAGCTAGTGGAGATGATGGTATCCCAGTTGAATTTTTCAAAGCTCTAAAAGATGATGGCATCAAATTACTGCATTCAATATGCCAGCAGATTTGGAAAACAAAACAGTGGCCACAGGACTGGAAAAGATCAGTATATGTTCCAATCCCAAAAAAGGGCAATGCCAAAGAATGTTCAAATTATCGAACAATTGCGCTCATCCCACACGCCAGCAAGGTGATGCTCAAGATAATACAGGATAGACTTCAGCAGCATGTGGAAAGAGAATTACCAGAGGTGCAGGCTGGTTTCAGAAGAGGCAGGGGGACTAGAGACCACATTGCCAACATACGTTGGATCATGGAGAAAACAAAGGAATACCAGAAACAAGTTTATTTTTGCTTTATTGACTACACTAAGGCATTTGATTGTGTGGATCACAACAAGATGTGGCAAGTGATTAAAGAGATGGGAATACCAGAGCACCTCATATGCCTCCTGAGAAATCTGTACATGAACCAAGAAGCAACAGTTAGGACAGAACACGGAATGACAGAGTGGTTTGGAATAGGAAAAGGAGTAAGGCAAGGCTGCATTCTGTCACCCTGCTTATTCAACTTATACACAGAGCACATAATGCGCAATGCAGGGATGGAGGAATCACAATATGGGATCAAAATTGCTGGGAGAAACATCAACAATCTGAGATATGCAGACGACACCACCCTAATGGCAGAAAGTGAGGAAGACCTAAAGAATCTCCTGATGGGTTTGAAGGAAGAGAGTGCAAAAGCTGGCTTGAGACTCAATATCAAGAAAACCAAGATAATGGCAACAGGCCCGATCAGTTCCTGGAAAATAGATGGGGAAGAAGTAGAAGCAGTGACAGATTTTACGTTCTTAGGATCTAAGATCACTGCAGATGGAGATTGCAGCCATGAAATAAAGAGGCGGCTGATTCTAGGGAGACAAGCCATGAGAAACCTGGGGAACATAGTGAAAAGCAGAGACATCACCTTGAAAACAAAAATTAGAATAGTCGAAGCAATGGTATTCCCAGTGGTAATGTACGGATGTGAGAGCTGGACAATTAGGAAAGCTGAACGCAGAAGAATAGATGCCTTTGAAATGTGGTGTTGGAGGAGAGTTTTGAGGGTACCTTGGACAGCGAGGAGAACAAATAGGTCAATCTTAGAAGAAATCAACACTGACTGCTCATTGGAAGGTCAAATAGTAAAGATGAGGCTAAAGTACTTTGGGCATCAAATGAGAAGGGAGGATTCACTTGAGAAGGCCGTGATGTTGGGAAAGGTGGAGGGCAAAAGAAGAAGGGGGAGGCCAAGGATGAGATGGATAGATGGTATTGTAGACACAATGGGCACAGAGCTGGGAGGACTGAGGGGGATGGTGGAGGACAGAGGCGCCTGGAGAACGATGGTCCATAGGGTCGCAAAGGGTCGGAATCGACTGTGCGACTGAACAACAAACAAACTGTTGAAGCAATGCAAAATATTTGAGGATGGTTTGGTCCTTACTGAACAATTAAGAACCATTAACTTTGCAAAATAACTGTCCTCTTTTGTTGATTTGGACTGATAT
Source organism: Bradypodion ventrale (assembly GCA_035047345.1). Taxonomy (NCBI): domain Eukaryota; kingdom Metazoa; phylum Chordata; class Lepidosauria; order Squamata; family Chamaeleonidae; genus Bradypodion; species Bradypodion ventrale. The sequence goes on from JAWDJE010000004.1 coordinate 191,788,914, forward strand.
AGCTGCCTGCATTTTTGACACTTCTTTTTGGAGATGACTATGGTAACTAGTGATTCTACACTTCCAAAGTTGTTACTACACTACTTACTGGGAGAGGGATGACCATAGTGAATTGTAAGAGATGGTCAGAAAAGTGAATTGAATGCTAATACTGCTGGCATTTTTTAATAATATGGCAAATCAAAACTAAGTATTAAAGAATTTTAAAGATATTAAGAGTTTGACTTTCTTTGCAGGCGCACCCCCCCCAATAACGGACTCAGACAACATTGAAAGTGGATAACAGCATCGGGCCACATTTATTGATTCAATGCCCTAATCCGAATTATAAATTTGTATTGGTAAAACGACCAATCATAATTCTTAAGGCAAGCAGGCCGAAGTAACACTGGTAAGGTACCACCCCAAAATTGCCAACGGCAATTGGTTACAATGTATCAATTTGTATCAATTTGTTTGTTGACAACAAACAAATTGTTGACCGTAGTCAATATCTAACTCATGACCCCACCCTCTGACTCGTATCCGTGAAATCACGGGGTGATGCATGCTGGCTAGCTATCGCCATCACCCCGTCGCCTGGTTCGTCGTTGACCGGACAACGTTTAACTAATTTGTTCCTGTCTAGTGTTGTCCAGTCAATTGCGAACCTGCCGGATACCTGTGGGTCATACTGTTTACCTTACCAGTGCTACCCGCCAATGTGACCGGAGTCAACAGTAGAAACGAAAGGAACCCCTATATCAAACCATAGCAACAGTGTGGGATGGGCAAAAAAGCCAGGACCCGAAAGCCAATGTGGGTCCCAACCAAAAATTCCCACCCGGCCCCGAAGCGACCAAAATATCACACTGTTAACTAGGGAGGGGGTGGAGGGGAAAAAACTTCTCCGCTCCGTCGCTTTAGCTAAAATGGCAGCACGGCTGCCTCGTGGCCACCCCTTTTATAAGGGAGCTGGCCACGCCCTAAACTACCCGGATTCTTCGTCCTGTGGGGGGGGCCCGCAAAGAGCGCGGCGGCCATTTTGGCACCGCGCTTGCATTGCAGGCGCACCCCCCCAATAACGGACTCAGACAACATTGAAAGTGGATAACAGCATCGGGCCACATTTATTGATTCAATGCCCTAATCCGAATTATAAATTTGTATTGGTAAAACGACCAATCATAATTCTTAAGGCAAGCAGGCCGAAGTAACACTGGTAAGGTACCACCCCAAAATTGCCAACGGCAATTGGTTACAATGTATCAATTTGTATCAATTTGTTTGTTGACAACAAACAAATTGTTGACCGTAGTCAATATCTAACTCATGACCCCACCCTCTGACTCGTATCCGTGAAATCACGGGGTGATGCATGCTGGCTAGCTATCGCCATCACCCCGTCGCCTGGTTCGTCATTGACCGGACAACGTTTAACTAATTTGTTCTTGTCTAGTGTTGTCCAGTCAATTGCGAACCTGCCGGATACCTGTGGGTCATACTGTTTACCTTACCAGTGCTACCCGCCACACGCTTTAGCTAAAATGGCAGCACGGCTGCCTCGTGGCCACCCCTTTTATAAGGGAGCTGGCCACGCCCTAAACTACCCGGATTCTTCGTCCTGTGGGGGGGGCCCGCAAAGAGCGCGGCGGCCATTTTGGCGCTGCGCTTGCATTATCTTCACAAGGAGGTTCTAATGCATAAAATGCAGGGTGGAAGAAAAACATATTTATTTTCTCATTTTTTGCAGACAACTAGAGCAAAGACTGCCCAAAAGAATTCACCTGAAATTAAATTCTTCTCTTCAATTCTGTTGTTTCCCCTCCATCATATTTATGGCTGCTTGACTCAAAGCTATTGTATTGGTGACTTAGTCTCCAAAATCATGTAGCATGGTTTGCTCCAAGGTTGGATGTGACTAGCGGGCAACAAGAAATTTCCCAATGACTGAAGTGTATCTAAATGACTTGCTGAAGAATAGATTCCTATTTCTGTTTAAATCACTGTGTCCTTTCCACTTCTCAGCAATTATACATTCAGGATAATTTCTTCTAACAAGCTATAAGGTCCCAGATCAGTGCCCAAAAGAAGGAATGGTAAACTAATTCTGAGTAATCTGTAGGTTGTGTCTTGAACGCTCGACTAGGCGCTGGCTTACAGGAGGCATGTACTGATCCTTTAGGCTGTGATAATTTCCTTTATCCGCACACTCCCAGTGCAGCCTAAGGTCGCCTCACTGTACCGCTTCCCAATCGGCTTCAAAGAACTCCACCTGTCGCTTACAGGGAGTATGCAGTGGTTTAATATATTGGTAGCAAATGGGGGCATAGAGCAAAACACTAGGATATAGCCTGATAAACTGACATCTACTCTGTGGATGTTACTCACAAAGAGTTTTATTTTCCATTAGCATCTGAAAAAGAACAGAGACAGAAACAAAAGACAAAGTACATAGCAAAACATAGTTAGTAAGGTTCCCTTTGGTCAGAGGGACCCATCTAGCAGATGGGTCTTTCCCTGAAGGGTGATTTCAGTCCGGCTTGAGGAGACAGGTGCCTTCAACTCAAGGGGACCAAAGAACTGAGGGAAAGGGCTCTGCTTTTATACACAAAAAGGAGCAGATTTCCCTCCCACCTTTGCATTCCTAGGATGACTCAATCTGCAGGTGTTCAGAGTCACGGGGTTTTGATTGACAGGTGGGGAGGCATCTTCTCCCTTGTGGGGTAGTCAGATGTCTCTGTCGTCACTCTGCCACCTGACCTATTTGTCATCCTCCCTCGTGGGGTCTGCAGGTGCACATTCCTTTGAGGGAATGCAGCTGCACTTTGGCTCATCAGAAAGGAATGTGTTTACAAGTGCTTCAGTAGCTCTTAGTGATAAGGTTGCCATGGTTACTCAAGGATCATGACAGGTTGAAAACCCTGGAAAGTATGTGGCTCTTTGCCATAACACTTTTGAAGTGAACACCAATTGGTAGAGGATTTAATTTAATTTAATAGTCATACTTATATATGCCGCCCACTCAGGTAGAACCCAACTCAGGGCGGCATTACAACAAGTTCTAAAAACATATAAAAACACGTAAAAAAACCATATCCCACCCACCCACTATAAAAGAGAAGAGAGGGTTCTTAATTGTTTACATAAGCCAGCAGGCGGGGACCGTGTTCCCACTAGGGCCCCACACCTGCCCTGCCAGCCAGGTCTTCAATCTTCTCCTGAAGGGCAGCAAATCTCTTTGAAGTCTTAGATCTGTTGGCAGGAGGTTCCAGAGGGTTGGTGCAGACACGGAGAAGGCCCTCCTTCGGGTGCTGGATAGATGTGCTCCACTAGTTGATGGCACTATTATAGAGCCCATCCGGTCTGCTCTGGTTGGATGGGCAGACACTCTTGGGACGATGCAGTCTCTAAGGTATCCTGTCCCACTGCCATATAGGGCTTTAAAGGTTAAAACCAGCACCTTGAATGGCACCCGGAGGCAAACTAGTAACCAGTACAGCTCCCGAAGTAGCGGTGAGGTATGGGCATATCGTCTGCACCCCATCACCACCTGGGCCGCCACATTCTGGACTAGCTGCAGCCTCCGAATGGTCATCAAGGGCAGCCCCATGTAGAGCGCATTACAGTAATCTAGTCGGGAAGTGACCATAGCATGAGTGACCATAAGCAAGGAGTCCCAGTCCAGGAGCGTGCGCAACTGCCGAATCACCCGAAGTTGGCCAAAAGCCCTCCTGGCCACAGTCACTACCTGTTCTTCTATCAGCAGCTGTGAGTCCAGAAGGACTCCCAGGTTGTGCACCGGGTCTGTCTGGGGCAAAACAGCCCCATCCAGAACCAAAGATGGTAGCTCCCGGGATAACACGGGGCCCCTTAGCCATAGCCACTCTGTCTTGCTGGGATTCAGCTGAAGCCCTTTGCCCCTATCCAGACCCCAACGGCCTCCAGGCATCCAGACAGGATTTCAACGGCATCACTGGGGTCCCCATGGGCCGAGATATACAACTGAGTGTCATCCACATACTGATGGTACCACACCCCATGGGAACGAATTAACTCACCCAGTGGCTTCATGTAGATGTTAAATAGGAGAGGAGAGAGCACCAAACCCTGAGGCGCCCCATACTTGAGAAGCCTAGGGCTAGACCTCTCACTCTCCAACCACACTGACTGGGTACGGTCATCCAGAAAAGAGGAAAACCAGGACAACACAGTGCCCTGGATCTCCAGTCCTTTGAGGCATTCTAGAAAGATACCATGGTTGATGGTATCAAAAGCCGCTGAAAGGTCAAGAAGAGCAAGGATGGATGGATAACCCCTGTCCTGCTCCTGCCAGAGATCATCCATCAGTGTGACCAATGCCGTCTATGTACCATACCCGGGCCTGGATCCTGATTGAAAGGCGTCAAGATAATTCTGCTTCCTCCAGGACACTCTGCAGCTGGCACGCCACCGCCTTCTCCAATCCCTTACCCAGAAAGGGAAGGTTGGAAACTGGCCTGTAGTTGTTAAGGACAGCTGGGTCAAGAGATATTTTCTTCAGGAGGGGGCGCACCAAAGCATGTTTTAGCAGTGCAGGAAACACCCCCTCCCGTAATGATGCATTTATTATCACCCCGACCCAGCCACCTGTCACCACCTTGGAGGCTTTCACCAACCAGGTGGGACAGGGGTCCAAAGGACATGTAGTGTCATGCACAACTGCAAGGAGCCTGTCCACTTCATCAGGGACAACAGGATCAAACCGATCCCAGATCATACAGCAAGACTGTGCTCCGTTCCCCCCCCCCCGACCCTCCCCATCCGTGCCGCCCTGAACAAATCTGATCAATTTTCTCCACTAGATGGTCAGCAAAGTCCTCAGCCGAACCCTGCCAACCGGGCACCGATTCCGCCCCCCTAACAAGGAGGGACCTGGTTACCTGGAACAGGGTGGCTGGGCAATTATCAGTGGAGGCAATAAGGGTGGTGAAGTATTGCTGCCTCACCACCCCCATCGCCATTAGGTAGGCCCTAATAGCAGCTCTAGCTAGTGTCCAATCGGAGTCATCCCGGGTCTTCACCCAGAGGCGCTCTAGGATGGAATGTGTGTGAATGGAACCGTATTCCAATATAATGCCATTCTGTCTACTAAACAGGTAAATGTGATGTTTCTTATATCTTAATCTATAAATCCAAGGGTTAACCGTTGGAACTGGCTATAGGTTGCTATGCCTCGCCCTACTTGCCTGCACTCACCCTTCGTGCACACGGCCGATCTGGGTACGCAGGTCAACGAAGGATTGAGAAAACTGGCAGTGGGGCAACAGCCCCACAAACGTGAAGAAAGGGAAACAACTTCACTTCCCAACATTCCTTGCACCGTGCCGTGCCAGAGCCAATCAGGCTGAGAGGCTCTCGCACGGCGCAGCGTTCGGAAACGCGCCGCAGCCAATCAAAAGAAAAGCATTTTAAAAATGCAGCACAAACACAAAGCACCAACCCATTACTACAAGCCCCAGTGTCCTGCGCGCCATGAGCGCGCAGAACGCTGAGGAAACCTGTGCCCGAAAAATTAAAAAGAAAAACAACTCACCGCCTAACAGCCAAGCAAACTCCAGCCGGCTTTCTTTCCCTCACCAACAGCGCCTGAAGGTCCCGACTGGAGTTTCCCCTTTAATATCAGTGGGTAGGGGTTGCGATCCCCCTCTCCGCTGGCTACCCTAGGGTTGGGAGGATTGTGGGAACAAAAGGGGTATGTTTCCCAAACCCTTCTGGACTCAGGACACCAGGGAGAGGGGATCGATTCCCACCCCCTCCTAAAAACAACTCCATCTTTTCTTCTCTTTAAAAACGGAGTTGTTTTAAGGAGGGGGGGAGGGAATCGATCCACTCTGCCTGGTCTACTGGGTCCAGAAGAGTTGGGGGGACATACCTCTTTTGTCCCCACAAACCTCCCAACCCCAGGGGAGCCAGCGAAGAGGGGGGTCGCAACCTCCCACCCACTGATATTAAAGGGGAAACCCCGATCTACTTTCACGACTCCACACAAACAAAGCACCATAACACAATAAAGCCCCCCTCCCTATCACCTAGCCCACCCTTCCTAACCCCCAACGACCATACCCCCCTCCCCACCACCTAGCCCACCCTTCCTAACCCCCAATGACCATGCCCCCCTCCCCACCACCTAGCCCACCCTTCCTAACCCCCAATGACCACGTACCTTCCCCACCACCAAATAAATATTTTTTTAAAAATTACTAAAAACACTCAAACACATCCAAAAATACATAAAAACAAAAACACCAAAAACAATACGAAGTAAACAAAGACACAATCAAACACAAAACAAACAGACAAAAAATACAAATTCCAACCCCCCCTCCCCCCCGCCCACACACACACACACAAAAGAAAGAAAACAAGCAAACTTACCAAAAGAGGTGCTACCTCCACCAGGACTGGAAAAGAAATGAATAAAGAAAGACACTACTTACCAGAAGAAGCTCCACCCAGAGGCCAGGAGAGAAAAAAAAGTCAAAATACAATAACCCCTACCAGCACCACCTGCTGGCCACAATAGTAAAAACAATTCAAAAACACACAACAGCCCCAAACAAAACACAAATTCACAATTTTACACAAAAGGTCACACCAATAAAAACAAGTAAAAAAATTACACTAAACACACTTTCACACAAATCACAAATATATGTCAATAAAATACAATAGAAACTTTTAAAAATCCTGTGCTGAGTTATAACTCAAATTTAAACTCAAAACATCTAAACACATTTTAAAAACATTGAATGTAAAAAAACATTTACTTTTACATTATTAAAATTATTACCGACGGTACAACTAATTAAAAAAATTCAAAAAACTAAAACATTATTCGCTTACATAAAACAATTTGAAAAAATTATATCATACTTTCTTCTTTTATTAATCCTCAAAAAAAAAAAAAAAAACAGGTCACAGTTAATAACAGCCAAGCCAAACAAATTTTACATAAATAACCATTTAAAAAATTAAAATTACAGACTAAGCAATTTTTTTAAAAAATTAACACAATTTAACCTTCCAACACAATGTAAAACTATTGCACAAATAAAATTGGTTCATTTTTTATTAAAACACACGGGGGGAAAAGCCCGGCAACGCCGGGCAACCCTTGCTAGTATATATATATATATATATATATATATATATATATATATATATATATATATATATATATATATATATATATATATATATATATATATATATATATATATATATATATATATATATATATATATACTAGCACAGAGAGAGAGAGAGAGAAGTTTTAGTGAAGCTCAGTTTGAGTTTGGCAGTTTAGTTCAGTTTGAGTTAGAGACAAAAAACTACAAAGCTGTAAGACTGAAGTCTGCATCAAAGACAGAAAGCGAACAGTGAAACAGTTAAGAGCTGTGTTGAAGGGTGTCTGTTTTTTGTAAAGAAGGTGTAGAGATACACTGTGTTTACACTGAAACATGCATTAAAGCAAGAATTTTCTATATGTAGAAAACTGTGTGAATCATGAAGGAAGAAAAGAATAAAATAAATGAGATCTCAGTTATATGATAAAAATTTAGCAACTTGTAATCTTATTCTTTTACTTTTAATTAAAAAAATTCTCTCTCTGGATTGGTTTACAAATCCTGTTTCTTATTTTTGAAAATAGTAGCCACCAATCTACTATTATTTTACACATACTGCTGGCCAATGCTAATTCACTGAATCTAGGTTGTGTCACCAAACTAGCAGCCTGTGTGTGTTTCACCAGCAGCCTTCTTGCTCATTCTTCTTTTTTTTTTTATTCAAAAAGGACAGCATAAATTTGGCGTTATCTGTGGCAGGATTTGGGCACGAGTAGAGAAGGAACACTAGCTCACCAGATGTTGGTAAAAGTGTTAAATATAAACATCAAACCCATATTATGGAATACAGGTACCATCATGCATCTGGCTGCTAGCCCCTCCCACAAGGGTTGAAGGTGCTTACTGGAGTTAAAAAAGAGATAATTCCAGTGAAGTGATGGAGAACCTTAGCACTCCAGGTTTTCTTGGACTTCAATTACCAGAAGCCCTTGTCAGCATTCCTGCTGATCAGGGCTTCTGGGATTGAAGTTCAAGAACATCTGGAGTGCCAAGGTTCACCATCACTGCTCTAGTGGAAGGAATCCTATTATGATTAAACAGCAATCCCAAATTTAGTGAAAGCATTTGGGATGGTTGTCATTTAGTAGCAACATTTACCAGGTAGAGGAAGGTAGGGTAATCAGCACAAAGGATCATCATAAATTTGAATTGACTTTATGGCATTGAATTATTATTAATAATCCTGTCTATTAATCTAAGAAGAGCAATAGGTACACTGCTGCTCCAAAATTCTGCCTCAACCCCCCCCCCCCTGATTACTTTTTAACCTACTTTTTTCATGTGTGGCATGACAATGACAACCTAAATTTTTTAAAAAATGACAAATTGCTTTAATAACAAGAACAATGTAAGTATTAGGGCCAACCAAATGCATAACAAAAGAAAAAGCCCTGAATTTTTGTTCACTCATGACCTCCCCTGAGTAGAAGGGGGATTTTTTATGGCCATCCTAAGCAGTCCTGCCAAAAACTGCCTGAACAGTCCACATGGCCTTTGAGGAATGAAGTATTTGAAATGTATACTGTATACTAGACTTAGACTATTTTCTGTGTTTCTTTTGTTTTTTTATGTCAGTTGTGATATAAGATTAAAATTAAAGCTCCACACTACCTTACACCTCTTAATATGAACACATCCTTGTCCTTGGGGCCTGTTCAGACTGCCCACTTAGGTGCAAGCTGCATTACTTTTGAAAGCACCACTTATGCTGGGGCAGGGGGAGGAGCAACTCTGCCCACTTCCCCTGTTTATCTGATCAGAAGGAGTGAAATTTGTAACGCCTTTGCAGGCGCACCCCCCAAAGAAATACTCAGACACCGGTATATGGATAAAGGCATTGGGCCACTTTTATTGAATCATGCCCTAGTCCGAATTATAACTTTCAATTGGTACTCATCCAATTATAATTCTTAAGGCAAGCAGGCCGCAGTAACGCTGGTAAAGTTCCTCCCAAAATTGCCAACGACAATTGGCTACAATGTATCCATTTGTATCAATTTGTTTGTTGACACAAACAAATTGTTGACCGTAGTCAATAAACTATCTACTGACCCCACCCTCTGACGTGTATCCGTCAAATCACGGGGTGATGCATGCTGAAAAGCTCCTGCCATCACCCCTTGCCTGGTTCGTCGTTGACCGGTCAACGTTATTACACCTGTACCTGTCTAAGTGTTGGCCAGTCAATTGCGAACCTGCCGGATACCTATGGGTCATAAATATTTACCTTACCAGTGCTACCCGCCACACGGGGAGGCGTCCATGATGACTCATCGCCCCCCCCCCAGACCGTCAGCTCGGTCGCCAGGCCTGCTTGCACCACACCCAGAACGAGGTACATACCTCCAGCCGACAGGTGGACTCCTTCCCCTGCCTACCGGCAAAATTTTTGTAAGCCTATCCTCAGGTGTCCAATGGCTGTCTCCCAGCCATGCTCAGCAAGGGACTGAGCAACAGCCCTGTCCACTGACTGCCGGAACAGTCCGAACCACGGAGATCCACATCTCCCCTAAATTGGTGTCTCGGCACGATGTTAGACCATAGCGACCGTGTGTAAGCCATACGTGATAAAAATGCCAGGTCACAGCCCCTCGACAGTTTAGTAACAGCAGTGATCCATATAAGATCGTTGCCGCCGAGGTGCCTATTAAGAACATCGGGTGGTCCAGCATCCCCGACGGACATCCGGAATGACAACAGTTCCCGCCCCTTGTGCCGCGCATACCATACCATCGCATACGTGCGGATGCACACAGCCCAAGTCGGGGTCCACTCTCTGTCGCCGCAGCATATACTGCTGTCCAGTGTACATAGCTGCAGCCCACCAGCCCCACTGCCACCGGTGTGTAGAGACACACAGGATCTGTAAAAGAGGAGAAGAGGTTAAGGTCATAACTAGGTACTCATACAGTGAGGGCACGTACATATAAGAAATTGCGCGTACACGCATGTCGGCCTCCAAGTACTCCAAACGTAGCTGCGATCAACACGACGCCTATCCTAAATAAATGGGTGCCAAAACAGGCCCCCACACCACGAAGCGCGGCACCGGTCACCCTCCATAACATTACTTCGGCAAGGGTAGACCTATCCTGGTGGCAGAAAAACAGGCTGGGGCGCGCAGCAGGCACTGTCGAAAATTCATGTAGGGCACCAACCGGACAGATGTCTCCAATAAAACTTCGTAGCAGTCTAACTCCGCTGCCTACGCCGTGCTGAACAACCTGTGAGGACTGTATCCCCACTTGAGCCCACTCATGTGTGACGGAGACATCGTCGAGTTCCAGTGCCCTACGAGACACATCCGCCTTACACAGGTGGTACCAACTCTGGCACCCACACACTGATGCGGAGCGCTCCAAAAAGGCTACCGTGGTAGCTGCGTGGCCAAGAGCCACCTCACACCTATCTGAACATAAGTAATGCCAGCCTCGTGCAAGGAGGGTCAAAAAACCTGGAAACTAGGGTGACGAGTGTACAGGCGGCGGACACGTTCCCGTGCCCGCCCCTCCCAAACACGACGCATGAACGCATGGTGATACGCCTTATGCGTGCGAGGTTCCAATGACATGCCCGGTTCGCCTCTCGTCGCCAAACGTCCGAAATCGACCGGGAGTGGCGAGTGGAACTCCTCTGCTTCCGGAGTAAGGCCCGGAACCGGGGGATCTGCGGGTGGGAGAAAGCAGCAGCAATGTTGTTATTAATACATGGAACATGTCTGGCAAAGAACAGCACATTTAGGCGTAGGCTTCTCAAAAGGAATAGACAAACTAATGTCATAACCCTAGGGGATTTGCATGTCTGGGTGTTGACAATATGCACCACTGCCGCATTGTCACACCTAAATTGGACCACTGAGTAGGCCCACTCATCGCCCCATAGCATCAGTGCTCCCCAAAATGGGGAGAAACGTAAGGAAGATAAGATCGCGGAGGCGATCCGTGCACCCACCCCCAGAGTAAACCCCCATAAGTCAGGGAACCAGAGGTATCCGACCGTACTTGAAATCTAGGGCAGACCATCAGGTCTGATCTCCAGGAAGAGACCCCGTTAAAACCCAGGAGTAATTTGAGCCAGACCAGAGGGTCCACCCGTATACCCCTGATCAGCCGGACCCTGTGTCGACGTTGTAACAGGCCAGCCATGGCATCACACAGGCGCCTGGCCAATGCTCTGCCGGACAGAACCACCGTGCAGGCAGAAGTAAGGTGGCCATGAAGTAACTGCAGCTCACAAGGGGACACTTTATGTTTGGCAATCAATGCCAAAATCGCTGCGGAGATCCAAGCCACCTTATTCATGGTTAACCCGGATGCCCGCGCGACAGAGTCGATTTAGAAATGTGAGCTTAGTAGCTGGGCCCTCGGTCTATTCAGGCGCCAAGGGGACACCCAGTTCCCACCTGAGTGTCTGAAATGAAATGAGGAGACGCGTGCACGTGTCCAAGCCCCGTTCACCCCCGAACCAAAAGTCGTCGAGGTAATGGGCTAGAGACCGAGACCCCTACCTGTGAGGAAAGGCCCACTGAATGAAAATCCCGAATTGTTCGAGTGCTGAACATGTATTAACTCAGTCAGAAGTGGTTGGCCTTATCTAAGTAAAATTCCCCTCCGGACCTAAAAACCCAATAGCTGCACATCCATTGGGTGCACTGGCAATAATCTGAAATCCGAGTGCATATCGCACTGTGCCCGAACAGCACCAGGACTGGGTGAGCATGCCACCCATAGGGGCCGAACCAACTACGAGTACCTGACTGAGCGAGGTCATCAGGAATGGCATCCCTGAATGGATAACCCACAGGGTAAGCTAAATGGAGGATTAAATGACATTCACCCCGGTCCTAGCTCGGTACGAGCCTCATAGGGGAGACAGTCGACTTAGGAAAGGTGGTTCCAAGAAGGGCCCCGCTACTCTCATAGCCCCAACTCCCTCAGCTGCACAGTGGAGCCCCCTCTTCGTTACCCTTCAAGGGAACCAGATTAGTAGCATCCTGGGACCCCTAACACCCCTGAATGGAATACAAAAAGCCCCATGGAAAACCCTCCAGCAGGTACCCCGCCCCATCCCCTCTTGGATGAGCTAATTGCCATCTCTCCCGCCTGAGTACACCAATTGGGGAGGGGGGGAGCTTTGTCAAGGCTAGTTCTTTAGACAGAGCTCTGATCGCCCCTGTGCACCCCTACCTCTGCCCCGTAACCAACCAACCCGCGTGCACGCGGAGGCGGCGTAAGGGCCGACGCAAAAGGTGACACCAAGTCGGTAACGACACTGGCGCTTAGCACACACATTGCCAGCTGAGCAGGTCGAACACAGCAGGCGGGCTGGAACCCCCTGCCCGACCAGTTAGCGTGGAGCCTGTGTCTGAGCAGCCCACTGCTCAGCATGACCACCATGGTACCTATCACCAGGCACCAGTCACGTGGGAGTGATGTACACGAGCACAACTGCTGACAGTGCTCATCCCACCTCCTCTCAGGGTATAGAGCCACCCTCATCCGCATTCCTCACCGTAAGCCAACCGCTATGGGCCCATCCAGTCAACCATCGCCCTGTAAATCTTAGCGATGGATGGAACCATCAGGATGTCCCAATCAGGCCGGGCCCTGCGGCATACCACCATATATACAAGATATGCCGCCAACCAGTTGGCCCAAGGTGCGCGGTGGCTCACGACGATGGGACAGCTCTTTGTCTCAGTCGTCCTGTCCCTCTCTCTCCTCCGCAGTGGGCTAACAGTTCAATAGGGGGAATATCCACATGTCCCCCTCCAGCCCTTACCCCTCATGACCTGCAGCAAATAATCATCCAGGGGCAAGTAATTACCAGCCGTCGGCAAAGCCATCGACGGCACATTCTATATAAAGGGCATACGCAGGAGGACCCGGACTGCCCCTGCGATGCTCGGCACTGTCCCGGGGGCGGACACCCCCCTGTGTGGTGGCTTACTCTGGCGGGACAGCTCTATGTCTCTGTCATCCTGTCCGTCTCTCCCCTCCTTAGTGGGCTCTCGTTTCATAGGGAGAATATATCCACGTACTCCCCCCGCCAAATCTTTTCCCTCGTGACCTGGGACAACTGATCACCAAGGGGCAATGAATAATCAGCCATCGGCAAGGCCGTCACCGGCACATGAGGTACACAGGGCATATGCAGCGGGACCTGGACAGCCCCTGCAATGCCCGGCACTTCCCCGGGGGCGGAAACCCCCACCTCCAATGTCATGCCAGTATGCAACCAAGGGGCACTGGGATAGGCTGGCAACTGATGCCCACACGCCTCAAATTGGCGAGGCCATGTCCACTGAACCCCGCCGCTGGAAGTGGACTGTGATGTGGGTGCATTAACTTGAACCATACTCACTAGGTGCACCCCCGTGAGCCACCCCCACTGGGGGTTCCGGCCCACGGTGGGCGTCGGAGCTCGCGACCAGGAATCGAGCTCTGGGGCCACATCTGACCACTCCCCGGCTGTAGCTCAGGACGAACAGGGAGCTGCGAGACAGCGGCAGGCACAGGCCGAAGTGTCTCAAGCAGCTCGAGCCGACTGGCCGCCTGATGAAGTGTGGCGGCCATCAAGGTAGCCGGCGGGCATGAAGGGCCCCCAGTATATAGGGAAGGGCCCACTCCCACGGGGTTGTGTGTAATCCCCAAGGATGCCTCCAGCACCGTATCCACTGAGTATAAAGTGGGCCAGGTGGGCCGGACGGCCTGCTAGGCATTAGACCAGGATCCCCAATTTGAGAGCCCAGGCCAGAATAGGGTCATGCCCAAACTCCGGCCCATGAGGGGCCAGAGGTAAACCGTGCTGTGTGCCAGCACCAGACCCTCCCCCATTGTCCCGGCCCATGGCCGGCAACTGCGAGCCGAGGGCCGGAGCCCCCGAAGGGCCGGCCTGAGGCTGGGGAGCCGAGGGCCATACTCCAGCCTGCCCCTCTCCACCGGTATCGGTGGGTAAAACCAGTGTCGTGCCCTGCTGCAGGGGCGCAGCCCTGGTCCTCCAACCCGAGGGCTGTCCCCCGCCCTGCGCAGGGCCCGCCAAAGTCCTCCCTCTTGGCCGCGGCTTCAGCGCCAGGGCCTTTCGCTTGGGAGGCATTCCGTCGAGAAGATCAGGATCTCTTTCCAGGGATTGAAATCAGCCCCAAAAGCACAGAGCCACCAGAGTGAAAAGGCTCTGTGCGATCCTCCCTTCCGATCAGGGAGGCTCAAGGGCTAAATAGCCGAAGACTGGACAGCAAACAGCGACGGAGAAAACTTCTCCTCTCCGTCGCTATTTTAAAATGGCAGCTCGGCTGCCTCGTGGCGACCCCTTTTATAGAGGGGTGGCCACGCCCCCTAACTCACCCGGATGTCTGAGTCCGGGTGGGGGGCCCCCCGCAAAGAGCGCGGTGGCCATTTTGGCGCCGCACTTTCATTAGATCATCATTAATGTTTAGGAGCTGCAGTGGCTCAGTGGTTAAGAAGCTCACCTTGTTTGCTGGAAGGCTGGCAAGTCAGCAGTTTGAGACCCAGGTACTGCATGATGGATTGAGTGCCTGTCTCGGTCCCAGCTCTTAGGGACATGAAAGGAGCCTCATTTGGGCATTCCCTGAGCAGAGTTTCTTCCACAAAAATCCTTTTAACCCAGAATAATTTCTAACATGAAAATATCATCATCATTATCATCATCATTAATGTGATGCATCATTTTTTTCAGTTTTAAAAATAATTTCTTTGTTCTATGTATAGTAGACCCTCACATAACGACATTACTTGGTTCCCCAAGTAGCGTTGCTAAGCGATTTTTGTTGTTATGCGGGTTTCTACGGAGTTTATATTTATTATTTATTTATTTTCTAGATTTCTACCCCGCCCTCCTAGTGCAACGCACCACTCAGGGCATAACAAAGTTTTTAGCATTGTTGTCCAGTTATTTTAGCATTGTTGTCCAGACAACAGCACTAAAAACGTTATGCGGGGGAACATGTGGTGCATAATGACACGTTGTTAAGCGAAAATGATGCTATCCGACCGCGCTGTTATGTGAGGGTTGACTTGTATTGCTGATTGAAAAGCTGCCTACAGCCAGCAATACACAGACAAATAAAGAAAAATAATTATTTTAATTTAAATAAATTGATACATCACATTAGCAATAATCTATAGACATTTTAAAAATTCACTTCCCAAGACTGTTCATGAACAATCAAGGGAAAGTTTTGATTTCCAATATGCTGAAGAAACACATTAGCCACTTTAGCATACTGGATGCTGATTTGGGAAGCAGCATTTGACAGCTGCAAGGCTCTCCTAGTGTTTACAAGTACAGTAAAGCCCCGTACAACAAAGGGTTCTTATAATGAAAAAGTCGTAGTACGAAAGGAAATCAAAGAAAAATTGTGCTTCATAGTCAAACGTTGTTTCCAGTGCTTATTTTGGTGATGGCAGGGGCGGCAGCAGAATTGCACACTTTTTTTCATTTGCATTTGCAGCTTCAATGTGGGGTGAGGGAAGGTTTTTGCTTTCTTTTTGGCCCCAAAAAGTGCCAATTTCATCACTTCCGGTTTCTCTGAGGTACTTCTGGTTTTGGGTTTTTTGATGCCAAAAATCACTGAAAATGGGGTTCCATGATATCAAAAATGCACCTTTTTTTAAATGGCACAAAAATGCTCTCCTAAGGCCCCCAGATCCAAGGCAGGCCTTGGAGGACTAAAACAAACAACCAGAAATGTGTCTGCAAAACCAGAAGTGGCTATATCAGCACTTTTTCAGGTCAAAAAGAAAGCAAAAATACTCTCCCACCTGCCACCACCTTTGGGGCTACAAATGCAGCTGAAAAAAGTGCATGATTCTGCCTCTGACACACACACCCAGCCGCATTTCAGCACTCCACATTTTGGTGGTAAGGTAGGTAGATGTTTTTAACATTTTAATGTGTGCTGTAGGTAGAGTGGCCATATGTAACGGAAAACCATGAATTTCATGTTTTGTAACTGTCCCACCAGTTCCATTAAAATGTTGAAAATTCATGGTTTTCAAACCACTTGATTTAGGGGGGGGGGGGTTAACAGATTTTTCTTGCACTTGGAACCAGCAGCAGGTGGCAGCAGCAGCAGCTTGGTGAACAAGGAAGAAAGGGGGGAAACGCGCCTTTTGTTGTGGTGTCTGTAGCAGCAGCCGTTACACAAACAGGATGGAATGAGCTCCCTTCTTTGCCCCAGCTCCTGCAAACCTAGCAGTTCAAAAGCAAGAAATGGCAAGTAGATAAATAGGGACCACTTGGGTGGAAAGGTAAACCGCGTTCTGTGCGCTCCTGTGTCTAGTCATGTCTGTCGCATGAACACAGCAAGGGAGGCACCAACTCCAGGCGTTCAGGAGGGTTTTTCCTTCCCCCCTCCTCCTGTCAACTCTTTCTTTCTCTCCCGCCTCTCTCCTGGAGTTTGGGGGTGGAGGAGCCTCTTTCCCCAGCCAGCAGGCTTTCTTTTTCCCCTTTCCCCAGATTAAATCTGGAGGGAAGTGCCTTCCAGCAACATGAGCATGGCTGTGGGGCTTTCGCCTGGTCAGAGGCAAAGAGTTGACAGGAGTGCTGGCTCTTCAACTTTGAAACAGAGATGAGCACTAAACCCTAGAGTCAGATATGACTGGCTTTTGAGCAAGGGCAACCTTTACTCCTGTCCCATTTTTGTGAGGGAAATATGGCATCTCTAGCTATAGGGGTTTGAAGATTTTTTTCCTTTTTTAAGGTCTGGAATAGAGGTTTGGGTTTAAAATGCATTCCTATGGGGAAACATGCTTCATACTATGTAAATATCATAGAACGAAAGGTCACATAGATCACATTAATTTTATTCCACGGGGTACCACTGTACTGGGAAGAGCATATATGAGAGTGTGCTGAAAAAGTAGACACCCCCCTGACAGGTGCTCAAAATGAGCATATGAAGGAGATTGGAACCACTCTCACATCCAGTGTGTCTTGATGCCATAAAAGGGTGGACCACCCCACCCCCCAAAATACTCAGAGACCTAATGTCTATCTGGACAGACTCTTACTCCTTTGGTTATCCTTTTCACTGTATTTATAACATTATTCTATTATTATTTTTTAAAAAAACCTTCAATTAGTCAATTCCTAGTGTTAAAATCATATATTTTTTTTGTCTTGACATTTGCCTAGTTCACCGTGTAAGTCAACAGAGCCCCCATGGCCATGGGAGGCTGAAGATGACAACGCAACGACGCGCCCTCTTCGGCCCTTCCACCAGTGGTTTTGGATGGAGTGCTGTGGCATATTTGTGATGTTACTTTTGTTTTTGTTGCGGTGGGACTTCTTAAATGAGTGTTTTTCTCTTTTTGTAATGCTTTTTTTGATACTGTGATTTGTGATGATGATATGATATTGTTTGATTCTACTGTATTCTGTTGTACTGCAACATTGTAATTATTAGATGTATTGTGACTGTTGTTAACGGATGACAAAAAACCGTTTGAATGAAAAGGATAACTGTGTTGTCTCTGAAGATAATATGTAATAAATGTATCCAACTTGGTAAAAGGTTCAAATGCTTGAATCTTCTTCACAAACGAAAGGCTGAATATATACAAGAATTAATAATGAAAAAGATTCCTCTATGGGAAATTTTTCACAGTTATTCTAAAGTAATTTTTACAGTTCTAACACAAATAATTCCTCTATGGGTATGTATGATTCACTGATACAGCTATTATTTTCAAAGTCGATACCAGTTATTTCAACTTTTCGAATTGCTTTTTCTTCCTCAGGAAATATGCACACAAAGATAATTGTACATAAATGTAATAATTAGCATGGCAAAATAATCCGGACTACTGTTACATTTGATAAATTTCTTATAAACTATTATTATTATCATAATGCAAGTTCTAGCAGCTCTATTACACGTCTGATCAAGGACTCAAATACTGTATCTAAAAAGAAAGGAGCTAACCAATGTGTAAAAGGTTTCTTAAAAACGCGTCCTTGCCTCCGCTCATTCTACTAGGTGCGTATGGACATTAATAATGGTTGTAAAGCAGCTGCCTTTATGCTTAGTGAAAGATGACACACGTGTAACCGATGTAGTTAACTCCCAAAACCTGCTACTGTAACCACAAGCACTTATGACCTACACTGTTACTTATAGAAATGCTGCGAGATCCAGCTCCTGATTTAATCCTTGTGGATGCATGGTGTCAAAAATGTGAATAAAAAATGCTTCCCGCTGTCGTAGTCTTTTATTGATGTCACACCTCTCGAATAACCTTGGTCTTACCATTTCCAATACAACAAATTAGAAATCCCTGTCAGAGTGGCGTTTTTCCATGTAATGGGTTACTAATGGTGCGTCTGTTACCTGGTTTCTGATTTTTGACGTGTGTTCCAATATCCGCTTCCTCAGCGACCGACTGGTAAGTCCCACATAGCGCATCTGACAGGGGCATTCCCACATGTAGATAACACATCTGCTGGCACAACTGGTGAGGGATCTCACCATAAAAGTTAATTGCTTCTTTGGAATATAAATCTCTTTGGTTTCCCAGCAAAATTGACACACTATACATGAATGGCACTTATAATGTCCAGTTGGAAACTTAATATCATTGATAATAGCTCTGGCAGTATGGTCTGAACATACAAGAATATTACTAATGGATTTAGATCTTCTGAAACCTATCATCGGTTTTTCATTACAGCCGGGAAGTTCACTGACCAAATGCCAGTGTTTGTAGATGATATTCTTTATCTGACTGGCTGCTGGGGAAAACTCGAAAGAGCACCTGGTAGAATTACCTCCTCCCCGTTGTTTCCTATCTAGCAACTGCTTTCTGGGTGTGTCCCTTGCTCTCTGGAAAGCTTTGTTAACTATGTGCGCTGGGTAGCCTCTGTTGGTAAGTTTTTTGTGGATCGCTAGGGCGGATTTGTTAAAGTCTGCGGATTCCGTGGAATTCCTCTTGGCACGGGCAAACAGGCCATATGGAATATTATTTCTGACAAAGGCTGGGTGATAGGAAGAGTATTTTAAGTACGGATTCCTATCCGTGGTTTTCCTATATAGCCTGACTGCTCTTCTTCTAAAGTCGGAAATATAAACCTCTACATCCAGGAATGGAAGAGAGACAATGCCAAAGTGAGGAGTGAACCGCAAGTTACTGTCGATGGAGTTAATCCATCGTACGAAATCAGTAACAATATCCTGAGAGTCAAGGATAAAGAACAAGTCATCTATAAATCTGCCATAACGGATGATGTGCAGTAAGAAAGGATTGGAAGCATGATTGTACATGTGTAGAGTTTCAAAATTGTTCAAGTACATGTTGGCCACTGAGGGGGCCAGGGGGCTCCCCACGGCCATGCCCTTAATCTGCAAGTAGTAGGACTTTTCAAATCGGAAATAATTATGTTCAAATATTATATCCAATGAATCCATTAAAAAATGGGTTGGGTGAAGTGGCGAATCCCTCGTGTCTAACTTGTCCTGTACTATCGTTCTTGCTTCCTCAAGGGGGATGTTTGTGTACAATGCCTCCACATCGAGTGTTAGTAACACCTCTTCTTTAGTAATCTCCAAACCCTCAACTTGAGAAATAAAATGTGTGGTGTCTTTTATAAATGAAGGGGTTTGTCTCGCGTATTTGTTAATGTAGAAATCTATATATTTAGCAATGGGCTCGAGGGCAGAATTTACTCCAGAGACGATAGGTCTTGCGGGGGTGGGAGCACCCTCAGCTTTCTTTTTGTGGATTTTAGGGATGAGATGGAAGATAGGGGTTCTCGGGTACTCATTGTATAAAACCCTTGCAGTTTTGTCTGTAATGTATCCTAAAGATATACCCCCATAAACCACCATTTTAATGATGTTCATAACATGATGGGTAGGGTCATGACTGATGTTTCTATATGATGACTCATCCCCCAACTGCCTGGAAGCCTCCACTGTGTAATCAGAGGTGTCTAACACAACTATTCCTCCACCCTTATCCGCCTGCTTTATAATGATAGAAGTATCTTGTGCTAAGTTTGTAGGGTTACACGATCCTCTCTAGATAGGTTACACCAACCTTTGATGTGATTGTTCTCAATGTTGCCAATGTCCCGTAGTACCTGTTTTTGAAAAACTTCAATGGCTGGATCGTCGACCACTGGGTTGAACTGAGATTTAGGTTTAAACATATCCCTAGATTGTACATCCATTCCCCTGAAAAAAACTTTCAATTTAAGCATCCTAATGAGTTTAAACACATCCACCCGAGTGTTAAAGGAGTGAGATAAGGGAGTAGGGACAAAGGTGAGACCCAGTGAAAGAAGACGTACCTCATTAGTTGATAGAGGTCTAGAGGATAAGTTGAAAATTACATTTTCCTGGCCCCCCTCAAGGTCCTTCTTTTCCCTAAAAAAGAAGAGCTCGAGCGTTGCTGAATGCCCTGTCGGTTCCTTGTTCTAAAGTCATATGGTTTTTGTTGAGAATCACTCAAGAGGTGGACGGGGCATCAGAATCCGAAGTTTCGAAATCCGAAGAATAGGTCTGGTCCTTCCAGGTGACTCGTTTGACCCACGTGGAACCTTGCTGAAAACGCCATCTGTATATTCTTGCTGAAGAATAATCCTGTGTATCCCTCTGAAACTTGTTCTTCTTAAATTGGATAAGAGATTCCCGGAACTGATGGATTTTATTGTTGACATCCTCTAATGATTTTTCATAGGTATGGTTGTTGACTTCTGATTTGAGAGATGTTTGGAGTTTGTCGATGACTTGATGCACTAAGTCCAATTCTTTATGTGATTGTTTGATGATAAGTAGAATGAGGTCGAACGAGCAGCGGTCTAAAATGGCAACCCAATTCTCAGTAAATTCTTTATCTTGACTAAAAAGGGTGGGGCCCTTATTAATTCTTAAGCCTCCGGGTATCCTAGAAAGCCGGTGGTAGTCGGCCAAAAATGATGCATGCATTTGAAATCTAACTGTCAATTTTGCTGGAAAACCAAAGAGATTTATATTCCAAAGAAGCAATTAACTTTTACGTTGAGATCCCTCACCAGTTGTGCCAGCAGATGTGTTATCTACATGTGGGAATGCCCCTGTCAGATGCGCTATGTGGGACTTACCAGTCGGTCGCTGAGGAAGCGGATATCGGAACACAGGTCAAAAATCAGAAACCAGGTAACAGAAGCACCATTAGTAACCCATTACATGGGAAAACGCCACTCTGACAGGGATTTCCAATTTGTTGTATTGGAAATGGTAAGACCAAGGTTATTCGAGAGGTGTGACATCAATAAAATACTACGATAGTGGGAAGCATTTTTTATTTGCTTTTTTGACACCATGCATCCAAAAGGATTAAATCAGGAGCTGGATCTCGCAGCGTTTCTATAAGTAACAGTGTAGGTCATAAGTGCTTGCGGTTACAGTAGCAGGTTTCGGGAGTTAACTACATCGGTTACACGTGTGTCATCTTTCACTAAGCATAAAGGCAGCTGCTTCACAACCATTATTAACGTTCATACGCACCTAATAGAATGAGCGGAGGCAAGGACGCGTTGTTAAGAAACCTTTTACACATTGGTTAGCTCCTTTCTTTTTAGATACAGTATTTGAGTCCTTGATCAGACGTGTAATAGAGCTGCTAGAACTTGCATTATGATAATAATAATAGTTTATAAGAAATTTATCAAATGTAACAGTAGTCCGGATTATTTTGCCATGCTAATTATTACATTTATGTACAATTATCTTTGTGTGCAGATTTCCTGAGGAAGAAAAAGCAATTTGAAAAGTTGAAATAACTGGTATCGACTTTGAAAATAATAGCTGTATCAATGAACCATACATACCCTTAGAGGAATTATTTGTGTTATCAAGAACTGTAAAAATTACTTTAGAAGAACTGTTAAAAATTACCCATAGAGGAATCTTTTTCGTTATTAATTCTTGTATATATTCAGCCTTTCGTTTGTGAAGAGGATTCAAGCGTTTGAACCTTTTACCAAGTTGGATACATTTATTACATATTATCTTCAGAGACAACACAGTTATCCTTTTCATTCAAACGGTTTTTTCGTCATCCGTTGAGTACCGTACCGTTTGCGCCTATTACCCTTCATTGTGACTGTTGTTAGCCACCCTGAGTCGCATAGCCGAGTGGGCGGCATGCAAATCCAATAAATGAAATCAAATCAAATCTAACACACTCTTTGCATGGATGGGGAGTGAGAAAGAAGATCACTGCCATTTCCTTCTCCTGACTCGGTGATCACATCCTCTTCATGTGCGAGTAAGAAGAAGAATCTGGTAGTATCAACCTCATCCTCAAAAGTAGAAATGTGGCTGCTTCACATAACAAGAAAAGTTGGCTATAGGGCTGAGAAAGTATCTTTCTTGAACATAGTTAGTCAGAAGTGCAAGGATAAAAAGAAAATCTCCTAAAACTAATAAGATTGAGTGCAACTTCTCTAGTTTTTATTGCATTGCAGATGTATTGTCACTTCTGGAACTAAATATGAGAACATGAAAAGCAATTGTGGATGTTATGGATATTTAACTATGACACTTTAATCCTGTTTTTCATCATGTCAAATTTATTAGTGTTGTTAATGCTTATTATAATATTTGCTAGTTTATTCATGTAATAAACAGATTGAGAGATTGCAAAGGCCTTTGGCTCTACACAGTACAGTCACATTCAGACACACAATACAGATCAACAAGACAGTACAGCACACAGTACTTCTGTGTGCTGTGCCTGTGTGCTTAAAGTTCAATGGCCTCCAACCACTAATTCATATCTCTTCCCTGTCTCAAACTCTTCATCACAACTACAAAATAGCAGCAAATTCAAATAGATACATATCTTTGTCTCTTGACAGGCAAATACATTGTTGGGGGGGGGAGAATCTGATACAATGCACTTGAATCAGATTTGTACTCATGATTTAATCAAGGAAGGCAGCAAGTAATGATAATGATGGGCAAATAGACAACTGTGAATATCTGAATAGGTCAGCCATTTGGATTTTAATTTGGCAAAGCTAACAACTAATCTGAAGATAAACAGTGAATATTTTCACCATCAATGAATAGCTTCTTATTGTAAGAATTAAAAGATGTACATAAATCAGGCTGTTCTCCACATATGGCACATTGAAAACTCTTTCCTCTAAAGAGGCTTAGGCAGAAACCTACTCACAGAAATTAAATGGCATAAACCTTAACAATAAACTGTCACTAATTAAGAAGCCGAGGCTTGTACCACTCATTACAAACAAGTCACCTGACTGTTGCATTATAAGGAATGCATGCCTCAATTTCTTAGCTAGTAGAATGTGATGTATACCCTTTAACTAATGTCAGAATGGGATGGTAATAAAATGCTGGCCTTATACCTGTAACAGTGTGCTTAAAATGTAAGGGTAAAGCCATTTCCAATATATAGCTATATAGCAGCCACAAACTGGTAGATAATGGTCAGATTCTGCACAATCCAAGCATCCTACGTTCAAGGGTTATGGTCCCTTCTATCCAATGGGCCATAGGTGGATCTGTATTTCTCAAAAGCTATTATTTCCTACCAAGGATCAAAGATAATGACATATTTGAAGGTACAGTGGTACCTCATACAACAATTTTAGCCCATTCCATGGGGCTCGTTGTTGTATGAAACAATTGCTATATGATGCATGCATCGTATAGCGATTTTCCTTATAGGATGCATCATAAATTTGAATTGACAAATTATTTTTTTGCTAAGTGGTTTTCCCATTGAAAAACTGTTGTATGATTTTTTTTTCATAGGGAAAATTGTCATGCAGGATGCCATCCCCCCCCCCCCCCCCAAACCTAATTGTAATGCAATTTCGTTGCTATATGGGGTGATTGTTGTATGAGGTTCCACTGTAATTAAATTTTAGATATGTTGTATAAAACATAAGTAGTTGAATTTTTGTTTGCTGTGTGAAAATCTATTGCACGACCATAAACTGTTTCATTCTTCCATGTGGGCCTGATCCAGCTCTTTCAGCTGAACCAACTGTTGTGGTTAATTTTGCCCCTTATATCAGTGCAATATAGTAGATTTCAAACACATAGATCTAGCAGGTTGAGCTGATGAGCAAAATTGCTCACTACCTCCTCCCTCCGGTCACTCAGTAGCTCTTCTGCCATTAGAACTAAAATTGTATTAATTATGGAAGTACACTTTTCACATTTTTTGCTTCCTCTAACTTACTTGACAGTAAGTTAAAATAGCACTGATGAGACAGCACCCTTGGCCATTAAATAAAGAAATACATACACACCATCTATACACACTACCAAAATGCTTTTAGTATACTAACTCTTTGAAAGTTTCCCTAAAGTAACCAAGCAATGCTAGTTTAGAGTTTGCTAATTCCTAGAAACAACCTATGTGGGAGATTTTTTAACAAAGGAACTGTTGCCAGGCAGCATCCCCAGATCCTCCTACAATTCTCCAGTTTTTTAAAACCTGAAGCTCAAAACTGCCTGAAGAGTAAGATGTCTGAAAAAATTAGGTGCAAGCACATTTGCCTTGTGGTTTCATGTCATTTAAGAACATAAGAACATAAGAACAGCCTTGCTGGAACAGGCCACAGCCCATCCAGTCCAGCATTCTGTCTCACACAGTGGCTCACCATTTCCTTCAGGGTATTCCCAAGCAGATGCCTTCACCTGCTTAGGATTCCCTGGAAATGATATTGAGAGATATCCTGCCTATCTCTCCAACCCGCAGGTTGTCCTTAAGTATCCATAATTATAGCCATTGATACTCTTGTCCTCCATGAACTTGTCTAATCCTTTCTTAAAGCTGTCAAGACTGACAGCTGTCACCACTTCTTCTGGCAGGGAGTTCCATAGACCAGTAATCCTCTGGGTGAAAAAGTACTTTCTCTTATTTGTTTGAGAACTAGTACCCAAAAGTTTCATGGAGTGTCCCCTAGTTCTAGTGTTATGCGATAGGGAAAACAGTTTTTCCTTATCTACTTTGTCCACACCGTGCATGATTTTATAAACTTCAATCAGGTCACCTTTTAGACTTCGTCGTTCAAGAGTGAAGAGGCCCAACCGTTGCAGCCTCAGATGGTAAGGAAGGTGTTCCAGTCCCCTAATCATTCTGGTTGCCCTCCTCTGCACTTTTTCCAGCTCCATAATATCCTTCTGGAGGTATGGCGACCAGAACTGTACACAGTATTCCAGGTGGGGCCTCACCATAGATTTATAAAGAGGCAAAATGACACTTGCTGACTTATTTTCTATACCCTTTCTAATGATCCCTAGCATTGAGTTTGCTTTTTTCACTGCTGAGGCACACTGGGTTGACACCTTCATTGAGCTGTCCACCAGGACACCAAGGTCCCTTTCCTGGTTTGTCGCAGAGAGTTCAGACCCCATCAGTTTATAAATGTAATTGGGGTTCTTTGCCCCAACATGCATCACTCTGCACTTACCTAATGTTGAAACTCATTTGCCACTGTTTTGCCCACTCCCCCAGTGTCGAGAGATCCCTCTGGAGCTCCTCACAATCTCTCACAGTTTTCACTACCCTGTATAATTTAGTGTCATCAGCAAATTTGGCTACCTTGCTTTTTACTCCTACCTCTAGATCATTTATGAAGAGGTTGAAAAGCAAGGGTCCCAGTACTGAACCTTGGGGGACCCCACTCTTTACTTCCCTCCACTTGGAGAAGTGTCCATTTAGTGCTACCCTCTGTTTCCTGTCCCTTAGCCAGTTGCTGATCCAGGACAAGACCTGTCCCTTTATTCCATGACTGGTAAGTTTATTCAAGAGCCTTTGGTGTGGGACCTTGTCAAAAGCCTTCTGAAAGTCCAGATAAACAATGTCAACTTGATCCCCCTTATCCACATGCTTGTTGACACTCTCAAAAAATTCCAACAGATTAGTGAGGCATGATTTGCCCTTGCAAAAGCCATGTTGGCTCTCCTTTAGCAGCACCTTCTCTTCTATGTGCCTATTAATTCTATCTTTTAGGATGGTTTCCATCACTTTACCTGGGACACATGTCAAACTGACAGGTCGGTAATTTCCTGGATCACCCCTGGATCCTTTTTTGAAAATTGGTGTTACATTCGCTACCTTCCAGTCATCAGGCACAAAGCCTGATTTGAGGGAAAGATTATATATTTTGGCTAGGAGATCAGCAATTTCATCTTTAAGTTCTCTGAGAACTCGTGGATGCATGCCATCTGGTCCTGGTGATTTGTTAGTGTTTAGCTTAACAAGACATGCAAGGATCTCCTCCCTGGTTATTTCTATCTGGCTTAATTCTTCGGTTTCCCTCCCTACGAAGATAGGCTCTGTTTTGGGCATGTGGCCTCTGTCTTCTTCAGTGAATACTGAAGCAAAGAATTCATTGAGTCTCTCTGCAATCTCTGTTTCCTCTTTAATAACCCCTTGCCTTCCATTGTCATCTAATGGTCCAATGGCCTTCCTAGTTGGGTTCTTACTTCTAATGTACTTAAAGAAGTCTTTGTTATTTCTCTGAGTATTTTTAGTTATACTCTCCTCAAAGTCTTGCTTTGCTTTCCTGATTGTTGCCTTGCATTTGTTCTGCCAGAATTTATGTTCCTGCCTGCTGTCCTCATTCGTACAAGCCTTCCATCTTCTAAATGAGCTTTTCTTACTCTTGATCACTTCCCGAACAGCTCCTGTAAGCCACACCGGAGTCCTCTTGGACCTGGCAGTGCCCTTTTTCCTTTTGGGTATGCATTCCAATTGAGCCTCTGTTATTGTTTTTGTAAACAGCCTGCATGCCTCTTGGAGTGTTTGGACTCTCTCAATTTTCCCTTTCAGCTTCTTTTTTACTAGTTTCCTCAACTTTGGGAAATTTCCTTTTTGAAAATTTAAGGTCTCTGTGTTAGATTTTATCAGTGACTTGCGGTCTATGATCAAGTTAAACATAATTGAGTTGTGGTCACTGTTCCCTATTGGATCAGTCACATTAACATCTTGCACCTGATCCTGAGTATTACTCAGGATCAAGTCAAGGATTCTTGTACCTCTAGTTGGGTATTCAACCATCTGTCCCAGGGAACAATCATTTAGCATATCTAGGAACTTTATCTCTTTATCATGTGCTGAACAACAGTTCACCCAGTCTATGTGAGGGTAATTGAAGTCCCCCATTATAACCAGGCTTCCCTTCTTGGATGCCTCCTTTACAACATTCTCCAACTGCCAGTCTCCCTCAAGAGTTTGGGTCGGAGGCCGATAGTATATGCCTACTGTTAGACCATCCTTGTGGCCTGGTACTCTTACCCACAGAGCTTCTAATGGTGACTCCAAATCACCTAGATATTCCAATTCATACGATTTTATCACTTCTTTGACATACAAGGCCACACCACCTCCCATTTGCCCCTTCCTATCTTTCCTGTACAGTTTGTAGCCTGGGATAACTGTATCCCATTGGTTATCATCCGTCCACCAGGTTTCAGTGATACCAATAATATCAATATTCTTATCTATTGCTAAGTATTCCAGCTCCCCTATTTTTTTCCGGAGGCTTCTGGCATTTGTATACAAGCATTTATATATGCTTTTCTGACACAGTCTTTTGTGTCCAGTTGCATTGTTAGACTGCCTCTTGCATCCTTCTGCTAGAATGCTAGTGACTAGCTCCTCGCTCTGCTCAGTAATTTTTGCATCCTCCTCACTACTCAAGTACACACTTTCCTGAACCGGATGCTGCCCAGCTCCTGTCAGCTTTCCCCCAGTTATCAGTTTAAAAGCTGCTCTGCAGCCTTTTCCTTTTGCTTCTATCAACACACAAAACAGTTGAAGTATAAGGGAAAGCTATGCTAAGTGCACCTGTTCTCAGCTCATGCCCTACATGAAAAGCATTCACTTTCCAAAATAGGTCTGAAACCACCTTATGAAGTGTTAATGCCATAGGCAACTTGTAGTCTGAGCAGAGAGATGGGAAGATATAAAGGGAGCCTTGTGGAAGACAGAAGAGTGAAAAAAAATCTCCTCAGTGGTATGGGAGGAAGAGAAGAGAGAAAACCCACCTGTTTATTCTGTAGAGACTTTGCAGGCACCCCCCCCCCCAAAGAAAGACTCAGACACCGGTATATGGATAAAGGCATTGGGCCACTTTTATTGAATAATGCCCTAGTCCGAATTATAACTTTCAATTGGTACTCATCCAATTATAATTCTTAAGGGAAGCAGGCCGCAGTAACACTGGTAAAGTTCCTCCCAAAATTGCCAATGGCAATTGGCTACAATGTATCCATTTGTATCCATTTGTTTGTTGACACAAACAAATTGTTGACCGTAGTCAATAAACTATCTACTGACCCCACCCTCTGACGTGTATCCGTCAAATCACGGGGTGATGCATGCTGAAAAGCTCCTGCCATCACCCCTTGCCTGGTTCGTCGTTGACTGGTCAACGTTATTACACCTGTACCTGTCTAAGTGTTGGCCAGTCAATTGCGAACCTGCCGGATACCTATGGGTCATAAATATTTACCTTACCAGTGCTACCCGCCTAAATGACCAAAGTCAAGAGCAAGAACGACCCCTATATCAAACCTCAGCAACAGTGTGGGATGGGCAAAAAAGCCAGAACCCAAGGGCCAATTGTGGGTTCCAGCCAAAAATTCCCACCCGGCCCCGAAGCGACCAAAATATCACACTGTTCACTAGGGAGGGGGTGGAGGGGAAACTTCTCCTCTCCGTCGCTATTTTAAAATGGCAGCTCGGCTGCCTCGTGGCCACCCCTTTTATAGAGGGGTGGCCATGCCCCCTAACTCACCCGGATGTCTGAGTCCGGGTGGGGGGGGCCCGCAAAGAGCGCGGCAGCCATTTTGGCACCGCGCTTTCATTGCAGGCGCACCCCCCAAAGAAAGACTCAGACACCGGTATATGGATAAAGGCATTGGGCCACTTTTATTGAATAATGCCCTAGTCCGAATTATAACTTTCAATTGGTACTCCTCCAATTATAATTCTTAAGGCAAGCAGGCCGCAGTAACACTGGTAAGGTTCCTCCCAAAATTGCCAACGGCAATTGGCTACAATGTATCCATTTGTATCAATTTGTTTGTTGACACAAACAAATTGTTGACCGTAGTCAATAAACTATCTACTGACCCCACCCTCTGACGTGTATCCGTCAAATCACGGGGTGATGCATGCTGAAAAGCTCCTGCCATCACCCCTTGCCTGGTTCGTCGTTGACCGGTCATCGTTATTACACTTGTACCTGTCTAAGTGTTGGCCAGTCAATTGCGAACCTGCCGGATACCTATGGGTCATAAATCTTTACCTTACCAGTGCTACCCGCCACACGGGGAGGCTTCAATGAAGACTCACCACCACCCCCCCAGACCGTCAGCTCGGTCAACAGGCCTGCTTGCAAATCTTCCAAAAAGAGGTTCATACCTCTAGCCGACAGGTGGACCCCATCCCCTACATACAGATCATAATTTTGTAAACTAATGGTGGGGTGTTGGATGACCATCCCCAAACCCTTGTCTGCCACGAACCGGGCAACTGCCCTGTTCACCGAGCGACGAGCGCAGTCAAGGGCACGGAGGTCAATGCCTCCCCTGTAACCATGACGTGGTATGATGTCCGACCATAGCAGCCTTGTGAACGGCCACACATAATGCAAATAAGCTAGGTCTCTGCAAATCGTGAATTTTAAAGAAAGGCCAGTGACCTGGCTGAGGTCATTGCCTCCGAGGTGCAGTACAAGGACATCAGGCGGTTCAGCATCCCTAATGGAGAAAAGGAATGGCAACAGTTCCCGCCATCTCATTCCACGCTTACCGTACCAACGTATGCATGCGGATGCACGCAGTCCAAGCTGGGGTCCCCACTCTGTCGCCGCAGCATACTGCGCTGCCCAGTGCACGTAACTGTGGCCCACCAGCCATACTGCCACCGGTGTGCGGGGACACACAGGGTCTGTAAGAGAAAAAAGAGAACAGTGACTTAACTGGTACTCATGCCTGAAGAGGACGAACATATAATGCAAAACGCATAGATCCCCATCTTCCCATACGTCGTATATCAGCCTCAGAGTACCCAAATGCAGCTGCAGTTGAAGCAGCACCTATTCTAAATGAATGGGTGCCGTAACGAGCCCCTGGGAGGCCAACACTGGAAAGTGCCATACCGGTTACCTTCCAAAATTGAAATTTAGTAAGGGGAGACCCATCCTGGTGGCAGAAAAACAGGCCAGGGTGCGTGCCACGCACTGCGAAGAACTCCTGTAGGGCACCAACCGGACAGATGTCTGCAATGGAACATCGTAGCAGTCTAACTCCACTGCCTACGCCATGCTGATCAACTTTTGAGGACCGTATCCTCAACTGAGCCCACTCATTAGAAACATAGACATTGTCGAGTTCCAGTGCCCTACGAGTCGCATCCGCCTTAGACAGTAGTACCAACTCACTGATGCGGAGCACTCCAAAGAAGGCCACCGTGGTAGCCGCATGAAAAAGAGCTGCCTCATACCTGTCAAAACATAGGTTAGGCCAGCCTTGTGCAAGGTGGGTAAGCACCCCTGGGGAAATTGGGTGACGAGTGTCCGGGCGGCGGCCACGTTCCCGTGTCCACCCCTCCAAAACATGCCGGATGCGGAAATCGTTCATGCTGTCAGCAAAACCCCTCACCTTGGCAATAAATGCCAGTGCTGCCAGCCTGGACCCCATAGTGCGGGGAGCGAGGCCCTGACTGTGTAAATAAACCATGAATTGTAAAACTTGTTCCACTGGAATGGGCCACACCTTGGGCAACTGAAGTTGCACACAAATTTTTTTAAATTGAACGAAAGCATGATGATACGCCTTACGCGTGCGGGGCGCCAAGGACATGCCGATCGCCCGGTTCACCTCTCCTTGCCAAATGTCCAGATCTCGGCCGGGAGTGGCGAGGGGAATTCCTCTGCGTCCGGAGCCAGAGCGCGGAACCGGGGGATCTGCAGGCGGGATAAAGCATCGGCAATATCATTGTTAATGCCTGGTACATGTCTGGCCCTAAAAAGCACATTGAGGCGTAGGCTACGTAACACGAATTGGTGAACTAAAGCCATCACCCTGGGTGATTTAGATGTCTGAGCATTGACAATGTGTACTACCGCAGCATTGTCACACCAAAAGTGAACCACAGAGTCGGCCCACTCCTTGCCCCATAGCATCAAAGCTCCCAGGATTGGAAAAAACTCAAGGAATGTAAGATCGCGGAGACGATCCATGCCCCGCCATGCTGGAGGCCATTGGCCATAAGCCCACCTCCCCTGGAAGTAAATCCCATATCCCAGGGAGCCGGAGGCATCCGACTGAACTTGAAACCTAGGGGAAACTAAAAGGTCGGACCTCCAAAAGGAGACCCTGTTGAAGTCCCGCAGGAATGAGAGCCAAACCAAAAGGTCAGCCCGCATGCCCCTGGTTAGTCGGACCCTATAATGGTGCCTTGTCAGGCCAGACATGGCGTCGCATTAGCGCGACGCAAATGCTCTGCCGGGCGTCACCACCCTGCAGGCAAAGTTAAGATGGCCATGAAGTACCTGAAGCTCACGAAGTGACACCTTACGTTTGGCCAGCAAGGCCAAAATCATCACGGAGATCCGGGTTACCTTCTCAATGGGTAACCGGGATGCCTGTGCGATCGTGTCAATTTCAATACCCAGAAATGTGAGCGTAGTGGATGGGCCCTTGGTCTTCTCGGGCACTAAAGGGACACCCAGTTCCTGCATTAGCGTCTGAAATGTGGTGAGGAGACACGTGCACGTGTCCGAGCCCCGTTCACCCCCGAACAAAAAGTCATTGAGGTAATGGGCTACAGACCGAGACCCGGACCTGCGAACAAAGGCCCACTGAAGGAAAGTGCTAAAACGTTCAAATGCTGAGCAGGATATAGAGCAGCCAAAAGGCATGGCCTTATCTACAAAGAACTTCCCTTGTAACCTAAAACCCAATAGGTCAAAGTCCTCCGGGTGCACTGGCAACAATCTGAATGCCGATTTAATGTCGCATTTTGCCAGGAGGGCACCAGGACCACAAGAGCGCACCATTCGCAGGGCTTGGTCAAAGGACGTATACCTGACCGAACAAAGGTCATCAGGTATAGCATCATTGACAGAATAACCCGCTGGGTACGATAAATGGTGGATTAAACGAAATTCCCCCGGGGCTTTTTTGGGTACCAACCCCAGAGGGGAGACCTTCAGGTTGGGAAAGGGTCGTACAGAAAAGGGGCCTGCCACCCTCTTGGCCTCAACCTCCTTAGTGATACTCAGGCAGCCACCTCTTCTCTACCCTTCAGGGACAGTAAATTGGGTGCATCTTGGGGTCCCCGCATTCCTTTGAATGGGATTCGGAAGCCCCACTGAAAACCTCAAGGAGGTACCTTGTGTCCTCTCTCCTTGGATAAGTTGAGAGCCATCGCTCCAACATATACACATTAACTGGGGAGGGGGCCTTTTGTCTGGCTAGCTCCATCAGCAGAAGCTCTGCCCGCTCCCTGTCCACCTCTACCTCTGCCCCGTGACCCGCCGGCCCGCGGACACGCGGAGGCAGCGTGGGGGCCAGCGCAAGAGGGACACTCATGTTTGTATCGGCACTGCCGCTTATTGCACACACCGCTAGCCGAGAAGCTCCAACACAGCAAGCGGGCTGGAACCCCCTGCCCCGCAGGGAAGCCTGCGTTGGAGCAGCTCGCTGAACGGAGTGTCCACAATGGTACCTATCCCCAGGCGCCGGATGCGTGGGAGTCATGTACAATAGCCACAATTTCTGACAGGGCTCATCCCATCTCATCTCCGGGTGCAAGGGCACCCTCATTCTAAATTCCTCATCGTAAGCCAACCATGATGGGCCAGGAAAATCCGCCATTGCCCTGTAAATATTGTCCAAATATTGGACCATAGGAATGGCCAGGTCAGGCCAGGCCCTGAGGTACACCGCCATATAAATAAGATATGCAGCAACCAGTTGGCCCAGGTGCGTGGTGGCTTACGACGGCGGGACAGCTCCTTATCTCTGTCATCCTGTCCCTCTCTCTCCTCCTTAGTGGGCTCACGGTTCAATAGGGAGAATATATCCATGTACTCCCCCGCCAGATCTTTTCCCTCGTGACCTGGGACAAATGATCACCAAGGGGCAACGAATAACCAGCCGTCGGCAAGGCCGTCACCGGCACATTAGGCACCCGGGGCATACACAGCGGAACCTGGACAGTCCCTGCGATGCCCGGCACTGCCCCGGGGGCGGAAACCCCCAACCCAACGCTGCACCAGTATGGAACCAAGGGGCACTGGGATAGGCTGGCAACTGATGCCCACTCGCCTTGACTTGACGAGGCCATGGCCACTGAACCCCACCATTGGAAGTGGGCTGTGATGTGGGTGCATTAACTTGAACCTGATACTCACTAGGTGCACCCCCGTGAGCCACCCCCACTGGGGGTTCCGGCCTACGGCGGGCGTCGGAGCTCGTGACCGGAATCGAGCTCTGGGGCCACACCTGACCACTCTCCTGCTGTAGCTCCGGACGAACAGGGAGCTGTGAGACACCGGCAGGGTCAGGCCGGAGTGTCTCAAGCAGCTCAACCCGGCTGGCCGCTTGTTGCAGTGTGGCGGCCGTCGAGGTAGCCGGTGAACCCAAAGGGCCCCCCGCAGAGAGTGAAGGGCCACCTGACATGGGGTTGTGCGCCATCCCCAAGGATGCCTCAAGCACAGCTAAACGCGTTAGCAATGCATCAACTGCCACAGATCCCCCAGTATAAAGTGGGCCTGGTGGGCCGGACGGCCCACCAGGCATTTGACCAGGAACCCCAGAATGAGAGCCTGGGCCCGAATAGGGCCATGCCCAAAACTCCGGCCCATGAGGGGCCAGAGGGGGAACGTGCTGGGCACCAGCACCGGGCCCACCCCCGCTGACCGGACCCATGGCCGGCAACTGTGGGCCGAGGGCCGAAGCCCCAGAAGGGCCGGTTGAAGGCTGGCTAGCCAAGGGCCAAGCAGCCTGCATCGCCCCACCGGTATCGGTGGAGGTAGTGACCTGCCGCGTGGGCGCAGCCCTGGTCCTCCGACCTGAGGGCTGCCCCCCGCGTTGCGCAGGGCCAGCAAAAGTCCTCCCCGTTGGCCGCGGTTTCATCGCCGGGGCCTTCCGTTTGGGAGGCATATCGAATAACAAGATCCCTTTCCAGGGATCAACCGATGCCAAAAAACACAGAGCAAGCAAGCCAAAAGCTCTGTGCAACTCCTTCCTTCCCAGCCGGGAAAGTCAAGGGCTAAAGAGCCGAAGAACCGAAAGGAACAGCGACGGAGAAAACTTCTCCTCTCCGTCGCTATTTTAAAATGGCAGCTCGGCTGCCTCGTGGCCACCCCTTTTATAGAGGGGTGGCCACGCCCCCTAACTCACCCGAATGTCTGAGTCCGGGTGGGGGGGCCGCAAAGAGCACGGCGGCCATTTTGGCGCCGCGCTTTCAATGGGTGGCTGAACTTTCTAAAGATCTAGAGACCAAGAAGGCAAGATAGTAACAGCAACATCTAAGAAAAGCAGTCCAAGCTATCTGAGACATACCATGTGTTATAACATCTAGGTGTTTCCGAAATTGCCCCCATAGGACTCAGTCAAAGTAAGAAACTATTGTGTGACTTTGGGGTCCTTGTAACTTGAACAGGAACATTCAAAGAAAAGACTGAAGACTTATGAGGAAACTAATATCCAGTTCTAGCTGTTTAAGAAATCCAGTAGCTGAGAGCCAGGCATCTCAAAAAGGTGGAAGATACCAATAAGGCAGGCACTGCTGGAGGGAGATGGCCCCCATACCTCCTCCACCCAGTTTGTATTTGTAATCCAAACTGGAAAATTGTAGCTAGCAATATGATTGACATCTGTAAGTCAGGCTAATTCTCCTTTCTTATCCTTTAATTTACTGACTTGCTGAAGCTGACAATGATTTTTAAACAGTTATTTGCAACGTTTGCTGCATTCACATATGCATACACACAAGCATTGCCTACCCACATGATCTATTTCAGCTAGAGAAAATTTAATTCTCTACTCCTTCAGTGAATATAGTATAACATCTGTTCTCTGTACAGATAGTACCAATGCATTATTCTAAATGCATTATTTAAATGCATTCATTAAAGGCACAGCTTCTAAAATCAAGTCATGCATCCCATTGTTTTTATTTGTAGTTCAGAAAATCTCTTATTTCAGCTTATAAATCCTGAAGGGTTTGCTAACAACTAGAAACTTCCCAGCTGAGATACTGACTATCTTTAGAATTTCCATCAATGGCACGACATCTTTCTCATTTAATGTAACAAAAATTAACCATGGGCATGATAATAAATCCAGCTGTAAACAAGCAAGCTGAATAATTTTACATTAACTTGCATTCTGGTTCCCTGGCATCCCATTGGCAGCATGGCTTACAAAAGTTAGTTGATGAGCTGAAGCTCAATGGTTGGGGGTGAACTAATTTGAAACATCTTAATCCCAAACAGGTGCCTAATACTCAAACGACCCAAATCTTAAATTTATTCCTATAGTTAGGAATAAATCTGGTGTCCCTAGAGTTCTTGAAAGTCTTATCTATCCAATAATGTTTCCTGTTGTATCACCCTGTAAAGCAGAATAATTTCCATCTGAGCCAGATAGTCATTTTCTGTCATTCTCAAAATCACAGGGTGACCTCAGCTCTTTCATTAGCTAAGGGTTTTATAAATTCGTATTTCCTTTGTAAAACAAAGAAAGAATGCAAGCACGGTGCCAAAATGGCCACCGCGCTCTTTGCGGGGGGGGGGGGGCACCCGGACGCAGACATCCGGGCTAGTTAGGGGGCATGGCCACCCCTCTATAAATGGGGTGGCCACGAGGCAGCTGTGCTGCCATTTTACGAAGCGACAGAGCAGAGAAGTTCGCTCTGACGCTTCTTTCCCGGCTTCACCTCTTTGCTAAAAGAGGCTCACTTTGCTGGCTGGCAAGTCAGTTCTAGATCTTCGATCAGAGGGTTTTTCCCTTCCTCTGACCAGTGCTTGCTTGAGTGGCCATGGCACCCAAGCACAAGGCCCAGGCGGCCCCTTGGCCACGTCCTAGGGGGAGGGCTCGGCCCACCCCCTCGACTTCCTCGGGGCTGCCACCGGGCCGGAGGGCTCGGACGGCACCCCCGCAGGGGGTGGGGTGGGGTTATAATACCCACTGCCACCAATGAGCCCAGTCTGAGGACTCGGGCAGGGGCGGCACAGGCCTGCTCCCCTGGGGTTCCTACCCCTGCTGCGCCTTTGCCCGGCTCAGGGCATAGCGGCCCACTCGCGCGCGGTGCAGGTTTCTGCCCCACCGTTCTTCTGACCCCTAATGGGCCGGATTACTGGGCATGGCCCTATTCTGGCCAGGGATTGCCACATGGGTTTATCCCTCAGCAATTGCCCTGTGGGCCATCCAGCCCACCTTATCCCGGTGGGTCTGAGACTGTGGATGCTCTCCTTGCCCGCATTTTGGTGCTGGAGGCTTCAATGGG
The DNA here is from genome assembly GCA_035047345.1 of Bradypodion ventrale. Lineage (NCBI taxonomy): Eukaryota > Metazoa > Chordata > Lepidosauria > Squamata > Chamaeleonidae > Bradypodion > Bradypodion ventrale. The sequence goes on from JAWDJE010000004.1 coordinate 191,825,581, forward strand.
CATTGTTCCACCACCTTTGGATGGTGGGCTTGCCAACTCTCCAGTTCCGGCCCACACGCCGGCCACGGCTGCGCAGCGGGCTGCCAACAGGGTTGAGCTGCTTGAGGCCATCAGGCCAGCCCAAGCTGGTGCCTCGCAGCTCCCCATCAGGCCAGTACAACAAGGCTATCCACCGGTTACCGGTCCTACTTGGCAGAGGCGCATCGGGATGCAGAGCTCGATACCTATCGCGAGCTCCGACGCCCACCGTGGGCCGGAACCCCCGGTGGGGGTGGCCCATGGGGGTGCACCGAGTGAGTATCCTGGTCAAGTCAGCACACCAGTGACACTATCCAATACCGCTGGGGGGTACAGTGGCCATGGCCGCAACAAGTGACTGTGGGAGGACAGTTTAATTCACACTGTCCAGTTAATTCCTGGTTGCCCAATTATCCCCTGGTTATTGCAGGGGTGACCGCCCCTATGGGTACGCCTAATTTCTCAGGGGGTCCTATAGGACCCACTGCGGGTGCCCCAATTCAATCTGTGCTGACGGCGGCCCTGCCAATGGCCGGTTACCCTTTACCCCTGGGTGATCATTTATCCCAGGCTACGAGGGAAAAGATTTGGCGGGGGGGGATACGTGGACATTTTCACCCTCCTGAACCGTGAACCCACTAAGGAGGAGAGGGAAGGGCAGGACGACAGGGACAAAGCGTTGTCCCGTCATCGTAAGCCACCTAGCACTTTGGCTAATTGGTTACCGGCCTATCTGATTTATATGGCAGTATACCTGAGGGCCCGTCCTGATCTGGCCATTCCAATGGTCCAGTACCTGGACAATATTTACCGGGACGTGGTTGATTTCCCTGGCCTGTCATGGTTGGCCTATGATGAAGAATTTAGGATGAGGGTGGCCCTTCATCCTGAGATGAGGTGGGACGAGCCCTGCCTGCAGCTGTGGCTGCTTTATATGACCCCCACGTGGCCGGCGCCTGGTGACCGGCACCACTGTGGCCATGCCGTACAGCAGGCTGCTGTGGCACAGACTCCCTGCCAGCCGGTGGGGCAGGGGGTTCGAGCCCGCCTGCTGTGTTGGAGTTTCTCCACCAACTAGTGTGCAACAAGCGCCAGTGTTGATATAGGCACGAGTGCCCTTCTTGTTCCGGCCCTCATGCCACCTCTGCGTGCCCACGGGCTGGTGGGTCACGAGGCAGAGGAAGGGGTGGGCAGGGGGTGGCCAGAGCTCCCTCTGATGTTGCTCCACCAATTAATGTCCTGGTGCTTGAACTATGGCTGTGCGCTTATCCTAGACAGGATGATGCGAGATACCTACTTGAGGGCTTTCAGTTTGGCTTCCGCATACCCTTTAAAGGTGTTTGTGGGCCTCAGGACACTCCGAACCTACTGTCTCTCAGGGGTAATGAGGAAATTGCTGTGGAGCAGATAGCCAAGAAGGTCAAGGCACAGAGGGTGGTGGGGCCATTCGTCGACCCCCCATATCCTAACTTGAAGGTATCCCCTCTAGGTTTAGTCCCTAAGAAGTCCCCGGGTGAATTCCGTCTAATTCACCACCTTTCTTACCCTGCAGGTTCCTCGGTCAATGACTCTATACCAGACGGCCTTTGCTCCGTCAGGTATACGTCCTTTGACAGGCATTACAGATGGTACGCTCGTGTGGTCCCGGGGCGCAATTGGCAAAGTTTGTTATCAAATCGGCATTCCGATTGTTGCCAGTGCACCTGGATGACTTTGAGCTGTTAGGTTTTTGTTTTCGGGACAAGTATTATGTGGACAAGGCTGTTCAATCTCATGTTCAGCCTTTGAACGATTTAGCACCTTCCTCCACTGAGCTTTTGTTTGTAGGTCAGGGTCCCGGTCGGTAGCCCACTACCTTGACGATTTTTTGTTCGGGGGTGGACATGGCACGGGCACATGTGCCCATCTGCTCACCACATTTCAGGTCCTTATGCGAGAACTGGGCGTCCCCCTAGCACCTGAAAAGACTGAGGGCCTAGCCACCACCCTTACCTTTTTAGGTATTGAAATCGACACCGTCGCCCAGACATCCAGGTTGCCTATGGAAAAGGTGACTCGGATCTCTGCTGCGATTTTGGCAATGCTTGCCAAGCATAAGGTGTCTCTTCGAGAGTTACTGGTGCTTCATGGCCACCTCAACTTCGCCTGTAGGGTAGTGACACCAGGCAGAGCCTTTGCCAGGCATCTGTGTGATGCCATGGTGGGCATTTCAAAACAACACCACAGGGTACGGCTGATCAGGGGTTTACGAGCAGACCTGGTGGTTTGGCTCACATTCCTACAGGACTTTAATGGCGTCTCCTTTTGGAGATCTGAGCTTATGGTCAGCCCTCATTTTCAAGTACAGTTGGATGCCTCCGGCTCCCTGGGTTATGGGATTTACTTTTTTTAAAAAATAAATTTTTTATTGATTAATTTTCAAAAAAAATACAAACATATATATAATATGACATAACAAAAATACATAAGCTTCATAAAAAATAATTGCAGAAATGATAATTGCATTATTGTCTGTTATAATACACATACCATTTAATAAACACATTAAAAATTAACACAGCGCCAATAACCAATTCATAAAACCTTCCCATAGTACTATAACTTGTTTGCAACTATCAACTTTTAATTTTCAACTACACATCACCCAGTGTTTATTTACAATGCCCCGGAGAGTTCGGACTCAATGTTATCTCCAAAAACTACTCTGAGATGGTACAGGTCTGCTATAATCCATACCCATAAGGGAGTGATCAACAAAGGGCTTCCAGATATTCCAAAATCTATTTGCCTTCAGTTTATCTCTTTTTACTTTTATCTCCCATGTCAATTTATCATTCAATGCTAGATTCCACATTTCCTTATACCACTCCCCCAATTGTATAGTAACATCATTTTTCCAATTTCTAGCAATACATTGTCTACCCGTGGTTAACATGATTTCTAATAACTCTTTTTCCTCCTTATTTAAACACATACCCTCCACATCGGTTAACATAATGGTACCTGACACCAGTTTGATTTTCTTACCCATTATTTCCCCTGCCTCGTTTTCTATTCTTTTCCAAAAATCATTTATCATTTTACAGCTCCACCACATATGTTCGTAGGTTCCAACAGTCTCTTTACATCTCCAACATAAATTATCCCTTTTATTATCAATCTGATGTAACCTCTGTGGTGTCAAGTACCATTGCCACAGCATTTTATAATTATGTTCCTTAATTCTTACTGACATAGTTCTCATTATCCTCTTTTTCCACTTATTTCTCCATTCATCATTGCCCAGCTTTATATTCAAATCCTGTTCCCACTTCAATTTCAAATCTTCCTGTGGATCACTCCCCTTATTTATTAAAACATAGAGTTTGCTTACTAGACCCTTAATGCTCTTATCTCCTTTTCGAATTTTCAAAACCAATTCTTCAAAATCCGTCATTTCCCTATCTATACATAATTCTTTTCCATATTTTTTGTTCCAATTATTAACCTTCAGTTTCTGAAACCAGTCCAATTTTAACTGCACAAACAATTGTTCTTTCTTAGTTTCATCTCCACAACTTCTTAACCATTCTTTCACCAGAGAAACTTAATTTTTATCCAATATTTCCTTTATTTTTTTATCTATTTTTATCGGAAAACACACCATATCTGCCAGTTCCAAAATTGGAGAGGCACCCGGAGCCAAATCCTTCTTTAATTTTTTCCACACATTCATGAGTCCCCTCATCATAATATTACTAGAAACTGTCGATTTAACTTTATCCCCTAAAAAGATCATTTTACCAATTTTCCTATAATCATTCATCTCAATCTCCTCCCAAATTGCTTTTCCCCTCGCCAAAATCTTCACAACATTCTTAATTTGAAATGCCTGGTAATACGCTAACAAATTTGGCATTCCCAAACCCCCTTCTTTCTGAGGCAGGTACCAGAATTTCTTTGGCAATCTAGATTTTTTACCCCCGTTACAAAAATTATTAAACATTTTTTGAAACTCACTAATCTCCTTTTCCTTCAATTGTATTGCAAGTGCATCAAATAAAAAATTAATCCTCGGCAACAACATCATTTTGCACATTGCAATTCTCCCAAACCATGACAACTTCAACTTTTGAAAACTCTGTATTTTAATCTTAAATTCTTCCTTCAGGCTGTAGTAGTTCAATCTTTTGAGTTCTTCCACTTTATTTGAAATAATTATTTCAAATATTTCAAATATTTCAAATTATCTTTAATTTGTATTTTAGATAGCCCCTCCATCCTTTCCTTTTCCTCTTCCCCCATATTACACAACATCATTTCCGATTTGTCCCAATTTATCATCAACCCTGTTATAGCCTCAAAATCCTCGATTTGTGCTTTAATCCTATCCATTGCCCCCTCTGGATGCTTCACCATTAATAATGTATCATCTGCATACATACTCTGCATACATACTTACTTTATTACCCATTATCCCTTCTATACTTAAATCCTCCCTTATATTTTTAGCCAAGATTTCCATTGCCATGATGAAGAAGATAGGGGACAAGGGACAACCCTGTCTAGTACCAGCCTCCAGCTTTAGCTCATCTGTAACTTCATCATTAACTCTAATCCTAGCAAACCCTTTCTGATATAACAAATCAATTACCCTTCTAAATCTATCCCCAAATCCATAGCCATTAACTATTTCCTTGATCGAAGACCATTGTAGCGAATCAAATGCCTTAAAAATATCTAAAGATATTAACCCCACCTTTTCCTTCATTTGATTAATGTTGTCAATTAGATCTAACACCCTCCTAGTCAAATCAGCCATGTGCCTTCCTTTTAAAAACCTACTTGATCAACTTTTATATATTCTCCCATAAATTTATTTAAGCGATTAGCCAATATTGCTGTGAAGATTTTGGCATCTTGATTTATAAGAGAGATTGGTCTATAGGATTCCACTTTTTCCCAAAATTTTCCCACTTTTGGCAGTAGAACGATAATAGTGCTATACCACAAAGTTGGTATTTGTCCACCATCTAAAATGTAATTATATAGCTTTACCAACTTTGGCACCACAACATCTTTGAATTCCTTATAAAACTCGGACGAAAGTCCATCATCTCCCGGAGCTTTCCCCAGCTTCAGACCGCTGATTACTTCCTTCACCTCTTTCTCTGAAACTTGTTCTTCCATTTTGTCCCGATGATCCTGCTTTATTCCACTCCCTAATTGCCTTTCCAAAATCCCTTTAAGCTTCTCCACATCTATCTCTTTTTTTGCATATAATGCTTGATAAAAATCCTTCATAATTTTGCATTTATCACTAGCTTTATTACACCTTATTCCTTGTTTGTTGACCAAAACCCCAATTTCCCTTTTTTCCTTTTTAACTTTGGCCGCTCTTGCTAGTAATCTTGAATTCTTATTGCTAAATTCAACATACTCTCTTTTTAGATATATCAGATCTCTTTTTACTTTTTCTATATCCTTACCCAATAACTCTGCCTTCAATCTTTGTAATTTAGCAAAGATTTTTTTATCCTTGTTTTTTGAATGTTCTTCCTGTAGTTGTTTTGTTTCCTTTTCTTTTTCCTCCTGTGCTGCCTTATACAATCTGTATTTGTTACTTGCTAACTTTATACTTTCCCCTCTAAACACCGACTTCATGGCATCCCAAACCACATTAAAATTTACCTCCCCATTATCGTTCCACTGCCAACTTTCCATCCAACTTCCCATAATTTGATCTTTACATTTTTGGTCTTTGAATACATTGGGATCATATCTCCAACTTCTTCCTCTCCTACTATCCTTTCGTATCCTCAGTTCCAAAAACACTTTAGCATGATCTGATTCCTTAAAAATTCCTACTTCGATACCCTCGATACTTTTAACCAAATTTTCTGTTAAAAATACGTAATCTATTCTGGAATAGGACCCATGAACATGTGAAAAATAAGAATATACCCTTTCTGACCCCTTAACCTCTCTCCAAGAATCCTTCAGCCCCAGCGCAACCATCCAGTTATCGAGAACATTCCCTTTCATACCTGCTCCACACCTTGCTAAGTTCGTACAATCTAAATTTGACCTAATCAAATTAAAATCTCCAGCCACAATCATCTTTGCCACTTTTTCTAAAACCACAATTTTACGAACTTTTTCTAAAAATTCCACTTGATGTTCATTTGGAGCATAAATATTCACCAAAAGTATTTCCTCATCATCAATTTTCCCTCTCACTATCAAATACCTGCCCTCCTGATCCACAATAATTTTTGTTATCTCAAATCCTAATCTCTTAGAAATCAAAGTTGCGACTCCTCTCGCTTTTGAAGTGCCAAATGCCATTTCATAGTGTTGCATCCACCCCCAAAAAATCTTATTTGTATCCTTTGACTTTTGATGTGTTTCCTGTAAGAACACTATATCGGGTCTATCCTTCTTCAATGCCAACTGTAAGCTCCGCCTCTTAAGAACGGAACCTGTACCTTTTACATTCCAGGTTAATACCTTGATACTACTCATAATCTGTTACCATTTCACCTTCTCTAATTTCCAAACTCTCCATTAGGCGTGCTACCACCAACTCCCTACCCTCAAAAAGAAAAAATATACAAAAAACACACAATATCACTCTCCCCACTTTCTCCAGAAAAAAAGCCACCTTCGATATCCAAAGAGGGGAGGGGGGGAACATGGAAGATGTGCGTAGGAGTTAATGCATCGCGCCACCACATCTTTCTACAATCTTAGATATAAAGAATTGTTGCATCAACACTTTTTGCTCACTGCTCCTTACTTGCCTTCTCCTCCACCATGATCAATGACAACTCCTCCTCCTCTCTCCCCTGCTGTGCCCCACCCGTAGCACCACCAGCATCCGCCCCCTCATAATCTCTTCTTATGGCCCCCGAATCCAGCAAATCTTTTCTAAGAGTTAGCCACTCCTCCGAACCCGCTTTAACCAAATCAAGCAGACACAAATACTCCAATGGGTCGGTCCTCTCATCAATAACTTGAATTTTTCCCCAAAAAAACCCCGCAATTGCTGTGGAAATCTCCAATTGTACCTTGCACCTTTAGTCATCAACAGTTTGGTTACCGGTTTCATCTTATACCTCCAAGCTCTTTCCTTAATAGAAATATCGTTATACACTTCCACGTCAAAACCATCAATTTTCAGGGTGCCAGAACCTGCTTGTTTTAAAAAAGCCATTACTCTAAGTTTGTCACCCCAAAACATTTCTTTGGACCACTTTCCCTCTTTTTGAGCCCACCCTGTATGCACTCACAATGTCTTCCTGTACAAATTCCTTTCCCATACTTAAATTGTTTAACCACTGGACCACCCTCTCTCTTAAGAGGTCTGGCATCCGTTCAACCACGTGACGTATAACAATATTCTGTTTTCTCATCATATCTTCCATAGCATCAATCCTTTTTTCCTGTTCCTCCATTTTCACTTTATTCTCCCTCACCCCCTCCTGAGTCCCCTTTATTTCATTTCTCATAACCTTCACCTCATTTTGAACCAACTTCAAATTTCCTTCTATTTTTTGCAAATTTAATTCTACTTTTTTTGTTAAATCCATAACAGATGCTACCACCTTATCTTGCTTTTTCAACATTTCATTTCTGTCCTTTACTCTTCCATCTTCCATCTTTTCCATCTTCTGAAACAATTTACCAATTTCCACCATAATTTGGGTTTGATCATAAGGTTCAGGTGATGGTGATGACGACGGGGGGACCTCTTCCGTTGGTAGTTTTTCCTTTCTCTTTGATTTCACCACAGGCTCCTCCTCCTTTGCTTTTCCTCTTGTGCCCTTATCTATGATAACGTCCACTGAAAGTTCTAATGCTGCAATGCACTATATAGTTATTAAACACTCCAATTGAGCCTGGTCCAATGCAGCCAAAGCTGCCAGCAATCCTTTGAATATAGTATAACCTAGTTAATGGAGAAGAGCCAGCAAATCAATTGTTGTAATCCACAAGAAGCAGGAAGCAGGAACCAAACAACCAGTAAGTATTTGTAATCCAACGGAGCCAACCACCAAAATCAGCCACTAAACCTGCCCAGTATTTTCAGGGAGCAAATGCCCCAATATATCCACTTGTATCAGCTCAGCAGGGGTGAGAAAGGAAAGGAGAAAAATTCCCAAGAAAAAATTAAAAAGCTATAATCCACAAAGCGAAGGAGTAAAAAAGAAAAAAGTAAATCCACTCTTAGGGCAAACGAAACAAAAGCCCTTTTCCCAGCAGCTGCGACGGCTTCAGGCTTCAAGGGGGAAGCCCCTCCTCCTTCTTCTTCCCCAACTCAGGAAACTTTTTTTAAAAAAAGAACCACTCTTCTTTACTTCAGCCTCGGCTTCAAAATGCTGAGATGATTAGCACCCCAAAACCAAACTCTTTTCTTCAATAGCCACTTCCACACACCTCAAATCAATCTGCAGCTCCCCTGGGTCTCTCAAAAGCCATTGTCCAAAAAGCAAACTCCACTTTCGATTTCCAGGATTGCCGCCATTATCTCCTAGTACAACGCCCCTCTATTTTCTTCTGCCGACTCTTGCCACCTCCAATCACTTTAGGGCCAAAACAATCCACTGCCACCTCAAGCTCCCATCAACATATATATCAGTTGTTTAACTCACTTTCTTGCTGGTGCCACATTTATCGGTTCACCACCGTCTCGCCAGTCCCATTCTCAGCTCCTCGGTCAGGAGAAACCGCGGCTTCCGTCGCTTCCTCTCCCGCCGTGGATACCTCCCAAACTTCGACCGCCCTGCAACAGCTTTTCCCACCAGGCAAGAAGGAGACTTATCGCCACCAAAATACCTCAGTAATTTGCCTCATTAATTCCTTATTCTCTTCAATTACCACATTGATAAGCGCGAGCACATAAATCAAGATGTTACTCGCCGGCCATCTTAGCCATGCCCCATGAGATTTACTTTGAGGGAAGGTGGACCTATGGTCAATGGCCTCAGACATGGCAAGGCACGGTTCGCTTATGCGATCTTACGTTCCTGGAGTTCTTTCCCATTGTAGGGGCCCTAATGCTCTGGGGGGACAGATGGGCTAATTCGGTAGTTCACTTTTGGTGTGACAATGCTGCAGTGGTGCATATTGTCAACGCCCAAACATCTAAATCTCCCAGAGTCATGGCCTTAGTTCACCAATTTGTTTTGAGGTCCTTGCGCCTTAATGTGCTATTCAGGGCCAGACATGTGCCAAGCATTAATAACGATATTGCTGATGCTTTATTCCGCCTGCAGATCTCCCGGTTCCGTGCCTTGGCTCCAGATGCAGAGGAACTGCCCTCTCCACTCCCGGCCGAGATTTGGACATTTGGCGAGGAGAGGTGAACCGGGCGATCGGCATGTCTTTGGCACCCTGCACGCGTAAGGCGTATCTACATGCACTCCTCCAATTTAGGACCTTTTGTGGGCAAAGGCAATTGCCCGAAATGTGGCCAATACCGGTCAACCAGATTTTACAGTATATGGTGCACCTTCATGATCAGGAGTTAGCCCCACGCACCATCGCCACCAGGCTTTCCGCCTTGGCATTTATGGCCAAGTCACGGGGCTTCACTGACACCGTGAATGATTTCCGCATACGCCACGTATTGGAAGGGTGGACACGTGAGTGTGGCCGCCACCCGGACACACGTCACCCTGTTTCACCAGGTGTTCTGACCCACCTTGCACGAGGTTGGCATAGACTGTGCTACGATAGGTATGAGGAGGCTCTTTTTCATGCAGCTACCACCGTAGCTTTCTTTGGAGCTCTCCGAATCAGCGAGCTGGTCCCATTGTCAAAGGGGGACGTGTCTCATAGGGCACTGGAACTCGACGATGTCTTTATCAACCAGGAGTGGGCTCAGTTGAGGATTCATTCCTCAAAGGCCGATCAGCACAGAGTAGGCAGTGGTGTTAGACTGCTACGATGTACATTTGCTGACATCTGTCCAGTTGGTGCCCTACATGCATTTTTGGCAGTGCGTGGCACGCACCCTGGCCCATTTTTCTGCCACCAGGATGGGTCTCCCCTTACCAGATTTCAGTTCTGGAGGGCGACCGGTATGGCACTTCACAGTGTCGGCCTCCCTGGGGCTCGTTATGGCACCCATTCATTCAGGATAGGCGCCGCTTCAACTGCGGCTGCGTTTGGGTACTCTGAGGCTGATATATGTCGGATGGGTAGGTGGGGGTCCGCGCATTTTTCCTTATATGTACGTCCCCTCACTGTATGAGTACCATTTATGTCCTTACTTCCTTCTCCTTCTTTTACAGACCCTGTGTGTCTCCGCACACCGGTGGCAGTATGGCTGGTGGGCCACAGTTACGTGCACTGGGCGGCACAATATGCTGCAGCGACAGAGACCCCATCTCAGGCTGCGTGCATCCGCACGTATGCGGTGGTATGGCATGCGCAGCATGAGATGGCGGAAACTGTTGCCATTCCTGATGTCCATCAGGGATGCTGGACCGCCTGATGTCCTGATTCTGCACCTCGGCGGCAATGATCTTGCACAGATCACTGGCCTTTCCTTAAAAATGTCGGTGTGCAGCGACCTGGCGTTTTTACATCATTTATGGCTGTACACACGGTTGCTATGGTCTGACATCATGCCGAGACAGTGTTATAGAGGAGGCATGGACCTCCGGGGTTTGGACCATGCCCGGCGGTCAGTGAACAGGGCTGTTGCCTGATTTCTCGTTCAGAATGGCTTCAGAACAGCCATTCGACATCCGGGGATATGCTTGCAGGATTTTGATCTATATGCAGGAGTTGGGGTCCACCTGTCTGCTAGAGGTATGAACCTCTTTCTGGAGGATGTGCAAGCAGGCCTTGTGACCGAGCTGACGGTCGGGGGGGGCAGTGAGTTATCATGGACGCCTCCCCGTGTGGCGGGTAGCACTGGGTAAGGTAAAGATTTATGACCCATAGGTATCCGGCAGGTTCGCAATTGACTGGCCAACACGTAGATAGGCTCTTTGTGGGGCCCTCCACCTGGATGCAGACATCCGGGCTAGTTAGGGGTGTGTGGCCACCCCTCTATAAAAGGGGTGGCCACGAGGCAGCCGCGCTGCCATTTTACGAAGCGACGGAGTGGAGAAGTTTTTCCCTCCACCCCCTCCCTAGTGGACAGTGTGATTTTCTGGTCGCTTCGGGGCCGGGTGGGAATTTTTGCTTGAACCTACATTGGCCCTTTGGTTCTTGGCTTTTTCACCCATCCCACACTGTCACTAGTGTTTGAGTTACAGGGTAAGTTGACTTTGGTCACTTTTGGCGGATAGCACTGGGTAAGGTAAAGATTTATGACCCATAGGTATCCGGCAGGTTCGCAATTGACTGGCCAACACGTAGATAGGCTCTTTGCGGGGCCCTCCACCTGGACGCAGACATCCGGGCTAGTTAGGGGTGTGTGGCCACCCCTCTATAAAAGGGGTGGCCACGAGGCAGCCGCGCTGCCATTTTACGAAGCGACGGAGCGGAGAAGTTTTTCCCTCCACCCCCTCCCTAGTGGACAGTGTGATTTTCTGGTCGCTTCGGGGCCGGGTGGGAATTTTTGCTTGAACCTACATTGGCCCTTTGGTTCTTGGCTTTTTCACCCATCCCACACTGTCACTAGTGTTTGAGTTACAGGGTAAGTTGACTTTGGTCACTTTTGGCGGATAGCACTGCGTAAGGTAAAGATTTATGACCCATAGGTATCCGGCAGGTTCGCAATTGACTGGCCAACACGTAGATAGGCTCTTTGCGGGGCCCTCCACCTGGACGCAGACATCCGGGCTAGTTAGGGGTGTGTGGCCACCCCACTATAAAAGGGGTGGCCACGAGGCAGCCGCGCTGCCATTTTACGAAGCGACGGAGCGGAGAAGTTTTTCCCTCCACCCCCTCCCTAGTGGACAGTGTGATTTTCTGGTCGCTTCAGGGCCGGGTGGGAATTTTTGCTTGAACCTACATTGGCCCTTTGGTTCTTGGCTTTTTCACCCATCCCACACTGTCACTAGTGTTTGAGTTACAGGGTAAGTTGACTTTGGTCACTTTTGGCGGATAGCACTGGGTAAGGTAAAGATTTATGACCCATAGGTATCCGGCAGGTTCGCAATTGACTGGCCAACATGTAGATAGGTACAGGAGAAACAGGATTGGCCGGTCAAGGGCAAACCATGAAAGGGGTGATGTCAGGAGCTTCACAGCCTGCATCACCTTGTGATTTGACGGATACACGTCATAGGGTGGGGTTAGTAGATAGTATATTGACTCGGTCAACAATTTGTTTGTGTCAACAAACAAATTGATACAAATTGATACATGTAGCCAATTTCCATTGGCATTTAGGGTGGAACCTTACCAGTGTTACTGCGGCCTGCTTGCCTTAAAGAATTACAATTGGATGATACACCAATTGAAAGTGATAATTCGGACTAGGGCATTATTCAATAAAAGTGGCCCGATGCCTTTAATCCAATACTGGTGTCTGAGTCTTTATTTGGGTGGGTGCGCCTGCAAAGCCCCTTTCAACCACTTATAAGTTTTCTAAATACACAGCTAAGGATCTGTCTTCAGATTCAGAGATATTTGGAATACACTGAAGAATTTTATATTCAGATAGTTCCAAATATATCTAAATCCAAATCTGATAGTTCCAGATGTGTGTAATAATAATTCCTAATATTCAAAGTAAGCAAAAAGTGAAATTTCTGCTTGTTAGAGGAAGAAGTGAAACCTGTTTCTTAGACATCTTGGAGTGATTTCCTGAGAAATGAAACTTAAATTTAAATATGACCAGCTATTACCTTTGGTGTAGAAAATATTGTTTTCCATAGGTTTGTAGCAGAGCTTGCACTTAATCACATTTTCAAATGATACTTAGGTGCTGCCAGATTTACATGGAAGTGTCAGGTACAACACATGCCTCTTTTTTTCCTGAAAGGACACTGGTGAGAGTGGAGGCATCAGGCATAGAGCAACACACATGGGCAGGAAACTGGTGGACCTTGCTGAATGTAGCTATGATCGAGCCACACAGCTTACAGCATTCAAGAGGCTCTGTTGGACATATTGTACCAGTGGGATCTAGCTACACAAAAGCAGGGTCTGTTTGTCACAGATAATGCAGCAAACATGATGGCTAGGAAGATGAAATATGTGTGATGTATAGCCCATACTTTCAACTTAATTATTTTGGATGTTTTACAGGTTATGGGAGAACACATATACCTAATATTACTGAGCGAAAATGGCAGGGCATTTTCACTGCAGTGTCCAGGGCATTGAGGTGTTGCAAAAGAAGGGGGAAAAACTGGGATGACCATTGCACTACCCAATTCAGGAGGTGGCAGTTCAATGGTACTCCACTTTCTACCTTGCTTGAAAGAATCATGGGGCAGCAAAGGGCACTCCATGATTTGGCATGGGAGACTTCCATTGGTATAGCTGCTTGTCAGGGCAGAGAAGAGTGGGACATTATTGATCAAGTGGTATACATCTATTAAAGCTGTGAGAGTGCAACACAGGTCCTTAATTGGGTATCCAGGTGATACCAACGTTCCAGGATCTGGTTAGTATGATGTCATAATAATGGTACAGGCTAGATGGATAGGGGGATTCTACAGAGAGAGAGAACTGCATTCTTTCCAGCTTAAAATGGTGGACCTAATCAGCAAGCTAAAGGAACTGCTCCACTATAGTTTTGTCTCAGTGTGGAATAAGGAGGAATACATTCTAACAACCCATTTGGACCCCTGAATTAAAGAATAATTGATATTAAGAAACAGCAAAGGGATGGGGGCAGGGCAATGCTAGCCAACTTTCCTTCACCTGTAGCAGCAGCTAGTGAAGAAGGTCCATCAACTCTCCCCTCCAAGAACATACATATCTGGAAAGGTAAAGAAATTCGTAATGGTCATAGCAACCCCAACCAGCAGTACCAACAGTTGCATTCTAGAGTCCAAGTCAAAGTCCAAGAGTCAAAGGAACCTACAAAAACAAGGCAAGCTTTTTGGAACACTGTCTTGACTATTATGGCAAGGGCCTATCCTACAGAGACACCACCCCAGAGCAAGGGCATAGCAGAAGCAGAGGTACAGGCATACAGATAGAACCCTGCCAACCAATGAGATCAATCCATCATCTTCCTGGGCTAAGAGGATGTCTATTTCAAGAGGTCTGCCCAAGGTGGCCATCAGACTATTACTCTGTACACTAACTAGTATGCTCAGTGAGACACAAGGAGCATTGCCTGTCCATACCATTCATGCCTGGAACTTGGATCTGTAGAAAACCTATTTTCCTTTCATTAGCTTACCATTGCTAGGCTTCCCTGACATCTCCTTTAAGTAAGAGAGAATGACACTGTTCACAGTACTAGGCATGGCATGCTTCAACCTGCTGGTTTCTCCATCTGCCTCTTTCATTCTTCCAACTGCTACTCCAAGACAGTGCTCATTTTCTCACTGTTTGTACCCATCACAGGATCTTTGACCATCCATGCACTGAAGTGACCTGCCCACTTGTGTGGTAGCTGCACTTACCAAGCTCTGCAGAAACACTCATTTCTATATAAATAACATCTGATAAAAGTGGTGTGTAGTATCACAATGAAAATTTATTGTCACATTGCCTTATTCAATTTAATCAAACACAGATTGTTTAGGTGACCAAAGATAAGACATGCAGTGAGACCTTTCAGTGATACAACCCTTTCTCTGCAATAATATTACTATACTAGCAAAGGTTGCCCGGCGTTGCCGGGCTGTTTTAAATGGTGTTGGAAAGTTTTTGTTGTTGTTGTTGTTGTTAATGTTTGTAAAGAAGAGGTTAATCTACATTTGAAATTTTTTAAATTTTTATTTATACAAATTTTTTTGGATGGCCTGTTTTAAACTGTGATGAGTTTTGTTTGGTGTTTTGGTTTTGTGGATGAAAAAAAGAATAAAGGATGATATACTTTTTCGAAAAACTCTTGGGGCCTTTTGTGTGGGGCTATTGTGTCTTTTTGAATTTTTTTTATTATTGTGGGCAGCAAGTGCTGCTGGTAGGGGTTATCTTGTATTTTGACTGATTTTCTCTCATGGCCTCTGGGTGGAGCTTCTTCCAGTAAGTAGTCTCTTTCTTTATTCATTTCTTTTCCAGTCGTTGTGGTATGAGGTCATGTGGTGATGAGTTAGCTGTTTTCCTTTATTTGGGGTGGTGGTGGTGGTTGGATTTTGTGGTGTTTGGCTGGGTGCTGGGTGTTTTTGGAAATGTTTGTTGTTGTTTACTTTTTTGGTGTTATTTTTGTTTGTTTTTGTGTATTTTTGAATGTTTTTGATTGTTTTTGTGTTTTTTGGTGTCCTGGGGGAGGATCCCCTCTCATACAGACTCCTTTTGTCCCCCCCCACCCTCTCAACCCCAGGGGAGCCAGTAGAGAGGGGGATTCCCCCCCCAACTCCGTTTTTAAAGAGAAGTAACCACTTGGTTTCTTCTCTTTAATATGGGGCGTGTGTGGGGGGGGGAGGGAATCCCCTCTCTGCCTGGTCCCCTGGGATCAGGAGGGTGGGGGAGACAGACTCCTTTTGTCCCCCACCCTCTCAACCCCAGGGGAGCCAGTAGAGAGGGGGATTCCCCCCCCAACTCCGTTTTTAAAGTGAAGTAACCACTTGGTTTCTTCTCTTTAATATGGGGCGTGTGTGGGGGTGAGGGAATCCCCTCTCTGCTGGGTCCCCTGGGGTCAGAAGGGTGGGGGAGACAGACTCCATTTGTCCCCCCCCACCCTCTCAACCCCAGGGGATCCAGCAGAGAGGGGGATTTCCCCCCCAACTCCGTTTTTAAAGAGAAGTAACCACTTGGTTTCTTCTCTTTAATATGGGGCATGTTTGGGGGGGAGGGAATCCCCTCTCTGCCGGGTCCCCTGGGGTCAGGAGGGTGGGGGAGACAGACTCCTTTTGTCCCCCCCCACCCTCTCAACCCCAGGGGAGCCAGTAGAGAGGGGGAGCACAACACCCCCCCCATTGATATTAAAGGGGAAACTCCGATTAGGAGCTTCAGGCGCCGTTGGGGAGGGGGGCTTTGGTTCCCGCGGCTTGGCGGACTTGCTCTCCCAGTGTTTTTGTTTTTGCTTTATTTTTTGGGTGCCGGCTTCCTCAGTGTTCTGCACGCTCATGGTGCACAGGACGCTGAGGCTTGTAGTTATGGGTTGGTGCTTTGTGTTTGTGCTGCGTTTTTTAAAAATTGTTTTCTTTTGATTGGCTGCGGCGTGTTTCCGAACGCTGCACCATGCGAGAGCCTCTCAGCCTGATTGGCTCTGGTGCGGCGCGGCACAAGGAATGTTGGGAAGTGAAGTTGTTTCCCTTTCTTCGCATTTGTGGGGCTGTTGCCCCACTGCCGGTTTTCTCAATCCTTCGTTGACCTGCGGACCCAGATCGGCCGTGTGCACAAAGGGTGAGTGCAGGCAAGTAGGGCGAGGCATAGCAACCTATAGCCAGTTCCAACGGTTAACCCTTGGATTTATAGGTTAAGATAGAGCAGGGGTGTGCACTATTTTTCCGGTTAAGGACTAATAATAATAATAATAATAATAATAATAATAATAATAATAATAATAATAATAATAATAATAATAATAATAATAATAATAATAATAATAATAATAATAATAATAATAATAATAATAATAATAATAAAGGGTTTTTGCAGAAGAAACTCCACTCAGGGAATGCCCAAATGAGCCTCCTTTCATGTCCCCAATAGCTGGGACAGAGGCGGGTACTCAATCCATTATGCAATACCTGGGTCTCGAACTGCCCACTTGCCAGCCGTCCAGCTAACAAGGCAAGCTTCTTAACCACAGAGCCACTGCAGCCACAAATAGGTCCTGCAAACCAATAGGGGGCAGGGTTTAAAGATAGGAGAGAAAGAGCAAAAAGAAAAAAGCCTGCAGATGAGTAACATAATAAGAGCTGAAGTGGAACATAGTCTCACTATGTTAAGGGGAGAGTCATTGCAAAAGGGTAACTTATGAATTTATCAGAATGCTTGCTTGCTTGCTTGCTTGTGGATCTAAGGCAGCTCAATATTAAACCTAATATTTGTTGGAAGATATATTAGAAAAGAAATGAATTAGATTATCCTATACAGTGATACCTCATACAACGTCCAAACTTGGTTCCACAAGTTTGGACTTTATACGGATTTGAACTTTGTATGAGGCATACAAAATCCTAGCCACGATGCCTCATACAACGTCCAAATCCTTGCCGCGATGCCTCATACAATGTCGTTTCCATAGAGATATATTGTACTGTAACAGCACAGACTTCAGGGCAAAGTCAAGGAAACAGACAGGAAACTGACAGAACTTTAAGAAATCATTGTCTAAAGGCTAAAACATTACAAAAACTTGTCAAACAACCCTGATTGTCCAAGAACCTGAAGAATGCTGCAAAAATCCCAGGAATGCTTCTAAAAATCCTGATGAAAAAATTCAAAAAAATCCAAAATCGCCCGCAAAAACCACTCCTAAACACTCTTCACCTCAGGCAAAACCCACAAGAGCAATGCATGCATGTGTCCTGCCTTTTATACTGCCCAGGCACAATGCAACCTGGGAAAACCCCAATGCCTCATACAAAGTTGCACGACTTTGTATGAGGCAACTTTTTTCAAGGAATTAGGCGATGTTGTATGAATCCAATGTTGTATGAAGCGGACTTTGTATGAGGTATTACTGTATTACATCAATATGAAACTACATGATTTAAGACATTTAAAATAAGTTTTTTGTAACCTCATTTATATAATTACAAGAAGGAACTTTGGGATTGAGTTTTTTCACCTCAAACAGTTTTTTGTCTTCATTTATTGATTACTGTTTGGACAACCAATTGTTGCTCGTGGATCTAAGGCAGCTCAATATTAAACCCAATGGTATTTAAAGCTAGCAAACAATAAAGTATCACAATATTAAAAATAAATGAGTTAAACACATGTCCAATTTAAAACTAGAGGATAAAGAAAGAGGAGCTAATCATATCTTCTTGTCAATCCATACCACTATGCTTAATTATCTCCCAGTCATTCATTTCAGAAACTGCCCACCCTATGCATCCTCAATCCTTGGGTTTCATTTTATCCTTCAGAAGTAGACTGATTTTCACTGAGATGCAGTGTCTTACTGAAGCCACCCAGATGATACCAAAAATAGCTATTCTGTGGAAATAAAGCCACTATGATATTTTGACCCTTTCTGAGGGGAAAAAAATCTTGTTGATCCTCTTGGCAAGCATTATGGTTTTCTTCATGGAGTATCTTCTTAGAAATAAATCTTCATCTTGGGGGAAAATTCAATGAAAAGCAGACTCTCATGAGGAAAACAGAAATAAGGTATTTCTGCTTCAAGGCAGAAACAGCACCAGGTAGAAGGGACAACACAGTGTTCCTGTTACAAGAAGGTAATGTTGGATTTTGTATTTAGGGGGGGAACTGTAGGGGTAAAATATTATCTTGAGTCACAATGTCTCTTGAGCTATTTGGAAATTAATAAACACACTATGCAGGTTTGTGCTCACCAAGTCTAATCTTTCCTCATTTCTACAGAACAAAAGCAGCCCCTTGCAACTTGGCCACTTGCAAGAAGTAATCTCCCCAGAGGGGTTCTTGAAAGCAATGACTATGGAACAAAGGTGGCCATTTTAGCTAGCAGATAAAGGGGTGCTTATGAAATTAGCAACTTTGGGAACAAATGGGCTTGGCTTACAAGGGCACAATTCATCAGATGTTCTCTTGTGGAAGTGTGAAGGAGCTATGCAACAGCCTCAGTTTAAGAAGGCTACTTCATGCATCAAAGTGCTTCTTGTTATTGGACATACACACATTTTATCACACCATGGACCTATATTCCAGATCCTTTAACACCCTGCACCATTTCTTAATCACTATGAGTGGGCACAAAAACAGGTAATAAAAGTAGTATAATAATTTCACTGCCTTTTCTTCCAATATACAGCTGGGAATTGATAAAATTCCATTAGAGAGCTTAGACACGAAAGTTAGAGGTCTTGCAGTAGTGAAGAATAAAACAAGTTACTAGCTGATCTCACATTCTTCACATTGTGCATGAGGCCAAATTAAATGACACACTCTCTATAATTTGGAAACACATTTGTAGTAAACCTGAGGCCAGTGTATACCACTACCATGTTTTAAAAAAACCAGTGGCCATACCTAAAGCCAAACTTCTCAATTAACTCCTTTTCCCCCAGCACAACACATGAGAAACAGTCTGGCCTCTAAAAATGAGCCACCAAATGATTATATTTGTCACCATTTACTATTCTCATTACATTCTCTGTCAGGGGCACAGATTCATGCAGGGCCATTTTCTGCTCTCATTAGAACCTTAAGACAACCAACCAATCATGGTATTTAGTGCATTCTACAAGTACAAGGTTGTCAGTAAAAGAGCCTTTGACCTTTTCATTAGTCTCTCTTTTGGAAAGCCATTCACGCTCTTCCTTGTTTACAGTATGTCTAACCAGGGTGGAACAGCTGCCATGTACAAAGGTCAGCACCAAACAAACTGGGCACAGTCTGCTTATATGCTCCATTTCAGTTTAAATCCAAGAGTCCAAATAGAAACTTGTAACTGCAAAAATGGCACCAAATCCCTGCAACAGTCTGAACTTTTATGAAATGTGGCATCTGGGTGAACAAAAAAATCCTAGGATGATGTAAGGGTGGTTGGTTGCAAGATAGAGAGCTCTGTCTTATTTATAACCTTAAGGATATTGAGTATTTTTGAAATTTTTGGTTAATCCTCTTTCAATAGAAGGGTTTAGAAACATATAACAAGTACAGAGAGAATGGGGAAATAATAGTTATGAGTTCTCTCAGAAACCCTCCCTCATGAATTACTCTAAAATATATCTTGATCAGGAAGATAAACATCTTTCCTCATAATCTACTTGTGGATACATTGCAAGAATAAAGAAGATAAAAAGGATAGTCTCACTCAATCTTTGGAGGACAAAGAGACATGCATGGATGAAGCTATATGCTCTGGATCAAAAGGAGAAAAAGAGAGAGAAGGTAGCTAACAAAGACAAGAAACATACAGAGCAGCAAGAGGGGAAGAGGCAGTGATGCACTGAGGCCGGTTCTCAATGACTCGTGCGAACCGGTAGTGGAAATTCCCCCAGGCCGTGCCCACTTGGCCTTCCTCCCCAAGTCTGTGGGGAGAACCTCTTCCTGACCCCCCTGACCCCTGTCCTCTTCCTCCAGCTGCCCCTTCACCCCTACCTACCTGCCTGCTTTACTTTGCCAGACACAGACACAGCTCACATTCCCTCCAGGGCTCCCCTTTTCCCACCCAACCCCCTCATCAGACTCCAACCCCAGCTGTTGTCTTTGCCTGTGCCCCACTCTGCCTGCTCCTCCGGGCACCCGAGGACTCCCACCAGTGCCCTAATGTTCTCCCCTCCACAAGCCTCCTTCGCCGCCTCAGCCTGAGGTGGGGGTGGGGGTGGATGGAGGGCTGTTCACAATGCACCTTGGCCCAACAGGTGCCACCCATGTGAGAGACCGTAGAGGAGTAAGCGCAAGGTGCCCTCACTTGCCTCCTGCCTCTGGCTGCTCCTCACCCATTGGATGATGGTGAGCTTGGGCTGACTGAGGGAGACGCATGTGCCCCGTGAGAGTGAGAGCGTGCCAGGTGCTGAGTGCAAGGAAGAAGCTTGAGGGTGGGATCTGGGTGAGGAGGAATAAAGAGAGCAGAATGCAGGGGACAGGGATTTGACTCCTGTCCATGTGTGCTTGAAATATGGAAGGAAGAAGGTAGGGAGGCAAAGGAAGGAAGGATGTGCTTAGTTGCAAGTGCTATAAAGGATGCTGAGTGCTGAGGGATACGGGGAATGGGAAGCCAACAGGAATATGTGAAAAACCGTTAGTCACGCCCACAGAGATAGCCATGCTCATAGAGTTAGCCACACCCACAGAGTTAGCCACGCCCACAGAGTGGGTAGTTAAAAAAAATAGTCCATCACTGAGAAGAGGCAGAGCTTTCATTTGAATTCAGATATGGGAGGAAGTTGAATTGGTTGGTGCCAAAAGATAGAAATTCACTTTTAGCCATGGAAAGTCCCTCCCAATTACACCCACTATCAGGAGCATGCAAGGTTGTTAAAACTTCAGCAAAAAATTAAGCAGCTGATCAAGATCAATAATATCCCATTTCCTTCCTCCAATCTATCTTCAGTCTCTTCTGCTCACACTGTTGCAGTAGGTATGAAACTTGGAACAACTATTTTCGCCCCTCTAGTACAGAACTCCCTAGCCAGCAGTTCTGGCTGTGGATTCTGGTGACTGCTTTCTAAAAGTGTAATTGGCCCAAACTCTGAGTGTGAAATATTTCAGACTTGTTTTATATGCCATGATGTGATGGTGGAAGAAGGCTGTGGAGATGTAACAGGGAGTGAAAGAGCAAAGACACTGATAACTATCTTCTGCTATTCTGTTACATGACACATTCCTGAGACAAGATGGAAGAGAAAGGAAAGCAAACTCTATTTTCTTTAGGCATCCCAGCTCCCATTAGGACACATCAGTAAAGGCTTACTGACCATCCAGTGTTCCATCGAGCTACCAATCAAGATTTTAGAATCAAGAATTGTACAGCTGGGAGGAGCCCTGCAGAACCTCCTTGACCAAACCATAATGTGTTAAAGGGAAAACAGCTTACTATTTGAAAGACCTTTCAATGAGTTATAGATGCTGGAGAATTTCATTCCATTTTCATTGTTAATTGAAGGACAACCCAATTCTCCCTTCCCAGGCTATGCAGGGCCAAACACAAAGAGACAGAATATAACTATGCTATAGTTCTGCTTTTCTGCATATTTTTCACTTCAGATATGTGCATACAATAATTCATTTTTCAGGAGGAAACATTGAATTTGGCAGTGGATTTTGAAGCATTAAAAGAAAAAGATTTATAGAAAATGGAGTGTAAGGGACATAAAATTGAGTACATGGGAAACGAATATGGAATGGAAGCACCCATTCATCTCCAGTACAATATTTATGTATTTTAAAACTGTCCTTTGCTCCATAGCTCACTGAGTTGCATAATTGGCTACAGAGTCAGTGTTCGAGAATGTGAATTCCCTCTGTGCCATCTGGGATAGTTGCCAGCCTGCGTAGCCCCTGGCAAGAGGCACTGTCTGTCTGCTCAATATCTTATACATGACCTGTTACAGATGGCTTTACCACAGGTAGTAACAGGTCAGATGAGAGAAGGTTGGCTCTCACATTAAGAACAGTGAAATGGCTTCCATGAATAGCCAAGTTTCTATGTCATGCAAGGGCAGCAAATTATTAGTTATTTATTTGTGACAGCTGAATTTTTTTCCTTCCAGGATTTGAAAGAAGTGCTCATGCATTTTTTTCCTGATTCATAGGTCCAAATAATTTTCCTGAGTTGGTTCCTATGCATACTGATGACAGATAGGAAGCTTTGGGTAAAATCCTGCCAGGGCAGTTCCTCCAGCATAAACTGGAGTGGAGTGCTGGAAATAATAGATTTAAATTAATTTAAAGCTTCCCATCTTTCTGTTTCAGCTTCTGAGGCTCCCTACAGCTCCCTATTGCCCCAGGAAAGTCTTTGGGAGCTTCTGGATAGGGAGACAGATTTTGATAGACTAAAATTGCTGCCACATTGCCAGCAATCCCAAAGAGTTTGCCAGGGCAGAAAGGAACCCAAGGGAGCCTCTTAGGCTGAGGAGATAGGAAGCTTTAAATTAATTTAAATTATTTTCAGAACTCCAATCCAGTTTACACCAGCAAAATTGTGCCAACAAACCAAGGCTATGAGTTCATGTCAGGGCTGCAGCAGAAGTACCAAAAGGTTTCAAATGTGCAGTTTCAGAGATCAGGGGCTATTTTTCAACTTGAATTCATACAGCAAATGTAAGAAAACACTGTTGGTGAAAAAACTGCTTTCCAGGAGGAGGGAAATGCACACTTAGCTGTACATCTGGTGGCTCCCAATTTTTAAATCTATTTCAAGCATAACAAACCAAAAGCAAAAACTGGAGTATTACAACATATGTAGTTCTACCTTTACCTCAGCATTGCTGAAGCAACTGTCAGCTTTTAATAGTCTAGTCACAAAGGTCACTTTGAAAGCCCTTGCCCAGTATTTCATCTAACTGTAGCAATAGCAATTACACTTATATACCACCCCATAGTGCTTAGTCCACTCTCTGGTCAGTTCACAAGGTAATTAGCATTTTGCCCACAACATACTGGGTACTCATGTTACTTCCAACTGGATTGGAAGGCTGAATCAACCTTAATCCCACCCATCAGGATCAAACTCACACTGTCACAACCTCTGCACCACAAGTGCATTTTTATGTTAAAAAAGCAAATGTTTGTTCTTTAATATATCTTAAAGTCTCATCTGTTGGGTCAAGTTTGGACTTGTAGAGACTTACTGAAGGAATGTATCTCAAGCTTTTCCAGCTTCCTATTAAAACATGACATCTCAGCAGTACTTTCTGATGAGACAGTAGATGATACACAGGATCTAGAATGTCTTGAGGTTACCTAAGAGGGTCTGAGGGTCAAACCTTGTCTCCTTGGAAGTGCACTACTCAGGG
Organism: Bradypodion ventrale; assembly: GCA_035047345.1. Lineage (NCBI taxonomy): Eukaryota > Metazoa > Chordata > Lepidosauria > Squamata > Chamaeleonidae > Bradypodion > Bradypodion ventrale. The sequence continues at coordinate 191,849,229 of JAWDJE010000004.1, forward strand.
TCTCTCTTGCTGAAATTGCTCAGTTCAGGGCAATGGCATTTTAGAGAATATTTCAAATTATTTCACTGGCATTCAATAATAATTGAAAACAATCAGCAAAAAAGAGAAATCAGAATGATCAAGCATCCTGAGGAATAGCTTGAAAAACAGACTGATTTGCTTAGTTAATACATTTCGTGGCATTATGATTAAGATGGATATCACACACTCCTGTCATCTATTCTTGGAGAACTGATTGGCCATACAAGAAATAGGATGCTGTAAAATGAACTCATGACATGGGGATATGAGGTTGGGAAGAAATATTTTGGATAAAACTGATTAATAGTCTTCCTTTCATTTTAAGATTCAGCTTTCATTATTTGTATAGGCCTCCCCCTCCCTGCCCCCCAATAATTCATGACAGAACCCTATGGTGAATGAAGATGAAAGAGACTGCCTTAGGAGACAGGCAGCAGCTGGAAAGTCTTCTACTATGAAGCCCCCCGCAGGAACTTTGTCAAGAGCTAAAGAGGATTCCCTAAACAACAAGAATGTTTTAGATTAGGCCATGTTAGCCTATGAGGAATGGTCTAGTAAACAAGTATGCACAAACATCATTGTTTCACACTATCTTTTTAATGTCACCTAAGTTAGCATATGGTTTATTAATTTCCCATTACAAAACTCACATAGTTCATGAAGACAAGCATTGCATGAAGCTTATTAATTCAGTACCAAGGACAGCTCCCTGCAGTTTATGAGCGCATCCATAAGAGTCACACTCTCCCTGTTGTACCATGGATAGTAGTGGCATGTGGGCCTCCACTAAGAGTTTAGGCATGTATCCAAGAAAGCTGAATCATCATTATCATCATCATCATCAATGCAGAGAGGAAATCATTAATCTGTGTATTTTCTTCTTGGAATGCATTTTCCTTCCATGTTCTGTTTTCACTGGACCCTGCTGGTTTCTTTTATATGTCTTGATGATTAAGAACATTTAGGCATCAGAGAGCAATAAAACTGGGATTCTCTTATGCCTATAAAATGAGCAAGACTTCTAAAAAGAAATAACGCTCCAGTGAACATGGAAGTTAAAGCCCAGGAAAAAATACACCTTGAAGACTTTACTGTGTTATTTAGAGAATCAAAGTACAATTAAGGCACATAACTGAAATTTTGATTGGTAAACAATACTTAATTATTAAGATTACCTCAGCATTACATTACTTGCATAAAGCTAGGAAACAGGTTGATGTTTCTTAGTGTTCCCTTATTTAACTAGATGTGGAGCACTAATAATAACATTAAAATAATTATTAATGTCTTACGTCACATTAATTCATAGTGAAGTTAATTAATTATTGCTAACTATTAGAATTATTATTTAATTAATTTAAAATGTAAAAACAAATTAACCAATGCGTGAATATTGCTCCTTCCCTTGGGAATCTTGCCCCCTAGACATGCCAAATTGCTCAACTCCGAAGTAAGGGTTTTCTGGGATTTTAGCAACAGACAATGAAATCAGTCTGGATGACTACATCAACAAACTACAGTCTGGAGCAAATGCACACCCTGTTCATTATAAAACACAAGCTATATAGGAGAAATGATGAAGCTTCAGTTGTGTTATTTGGCTAAGAAAAAATGGTAAGATTTAGAGAGTCAGTACTCTCTAAATCTCACCGGGCAGCCACCCCCAGACAGGGGGTGAAGAGGAGGAGGAGAGCCGGGCAAGCGGCGAGGAGGCCAGCCGCTGCCGCCACCAGGCAGCCACCCCCAGGCAGCCAGCCCCAGCCGGGGGGGTGAGGAGGAGGAGGGGGTGAGGAGGAGGAGGAGAGCCAGGTGAGCGGCGAGGAGGCCAGCCGCCGCCGCCGCCGGGCAGCCACCCCCAGCCGGGGGGTGAAGAGGAGGAGGAGAGCCAGGCAAGTGGCAAGGAGGGCAGCCGCCGCCACCACCAGGCAGCCACCCCCAGCCGGGGGGTGAGGAGGAGGAGGAGAGCCGGGCGAGCGGCGAGGAGGCCAGCCGCTGCCGCTGCCGGGCAGCCACCCCCAGCCGGGGGGTGAAGAGGAGGAGGAGAGCCGGGCGAGTGGCCAGGAGGCCAGGAGAAGACCAACTGACAGAAGGGAAGAGGGCAGAGGAGGAAGAGCAGGGGGCGAGACTCAGAGTCCCAGGCAAAGGATAAGTAGCTGATAGGCAAATGTAGAAGACTTAATATAACAACTGACATAGAGACTTTATACTGACTAAACATAGAAACTGACATACAGACTGTGTTTTAAAGTGTGATAATATGCATGATAATATGTTGTCTTAAATGTTTTAAACTTTTAAAAACTGTGATAAAATGTATGAGGAGAGAAAAATGGCGTAGACACTGGCAAACCACGCCACAAAGCTTGCCAAGAGAACCCTATTGACCAAAACAAAAGGCAAAACAAAGGAGCAGGCTAGGTGATACAGGATGCTTAACACCACAGAGGGGAGGAAGGGGAGGGACAGGAAAGGGGGAGGGGAATGCAATGTTGTAAAGAGCAATACTGCATAGGGACATGGAATGTGAGATCAATGAACCAAGGTAAACTGGAAGTGGTAAAAAATGAGATGGAAAGAATAAGCATTGACATCTTAGGCATCAGTGAGCTCAAATGGACAGGGATGGGGGAATTCAGCTCTGGAAACCATCATATCTACTACTGTGGGCAAGAAAACCTTAGAAGAAATGGAGTAGCCATAATGGTCAATAAAAGAGTGAGAAAAGCAGTAATGGGATACAATCTCAAAAATGACAGAATTATGTCAGTCAGATTTCAAGGCAAACCTTTCAATGTCACTGTGATCCAAATATACGCACCAACCACTGGTGCAGATGAAGCCACAATGGACCAGTTCTATGAGGACCTAGAACACCTCATAGAACAGACACCAAGAAATGATGTCTAAATTATATTAGGAGACTGGAATGCCAAAGTAGGAAATCAAAAAGTGGAGGGAATAACAGGAAAATTTGGTCTTGGAACACAGAATAAAGCAGGGCAAAGATTGATAGAGTTCTGCCAAGAGAACGCACTGGTTATAGCAAACACTCTCTTCCAGCAACACAAGAGGCAACTTTACACATGGACATCACCAGATGGCCAACACCGAAACCAGATTGACTACATACTCTGCAGCCAAAGATGGAGAACCTCCATACAGTCAGCAAAAACAAGACCTGGAGCAGATTGTGGCTCAGATCACAACCTACTGATCGCAAAATTCAGGCTTAGACTAAAGAAAATAGGGAAAACATGGAGAACAGAAAGATATCACCTAGACAGCATCCCTAAAGGATACACGGTGGAGGTGATGAACAGATTTAATGGCTTAGACTCGGTAGACAGAGTACCAGAAGAATTATGGATGGAGATGAGGGACATCATGCAGGAAGCAGCAAAGAAAAGCATACCAAAAGAAAAGAAGAGTAAGAAAGCAAAGTGGTTGTCTGACGAGGCTCTTAAAATAGCAGAGGGAAGAAGGAACGCAAAAGTCAAAGGAGAAAGGAAATACTACAATCATTTGAACACAGAATTTCAAAGAAAAGCAAGGAGAGATAAGGAAAACTACCTAAAAGAACAGTGCAGAGAAATGGAGGAAAACAACAAAAGAGGCAGAACCAGAGATCTTTTCAAAAAAAATCGGGGAAATCAAGGGAACATTTAAAGCAAAAATGACCATGATAAGGGACAAAGACGGAAAGGAGCTAGCTGATGCAGAAGAAATTAAGAAAAGATGGAAAGAGTACACAGAGGAACTTTACAAAAAGGACCTCAACACTCCTGACAATCACAATGATGAAGAAATTGAACTTGAGCCAGACATCCTGGAGAGTGAAGTCAGAAAGGCCCTAAAGAGCACTGCAAACAACAAAGCTAGTGGAGATGATGGTATCCCAGTTGAATTTTTCAAAGCGCTAAAAGATGACGGCGTCAAATTACTGCATTCAATATGCCAGCAGATTTGGAAAACAAAACAGTGGCCACATGATTGGAAAAGATCAGTATACGTCCCAATCCCAAAAAAGGGCAATGCCAAAGAATGTTCAAATTATCGAACAATCGCGCTCATCCCACATGCCAGCAAGGTGATGCTCAAGATAATACAGGACAGACTTCAGCAGCATGTGGAGAGAGAATTACCAGAGGTGCAGGCCGGTTTCAGAAGAGGCAGGGGGACTACAGACCACATTGCCAACATACACTGGATCATGGAGAAAACAAAGGAATACCAGAAACAAGTTTACTTTTGTTTTATTGCCTACACTAAGGCATTTGACTGTGTGGACCACAACAAGATGTGGCAAGTAATTAAAGAGATGGGAATACCAGAGCACCTCATATGCCTCCTGAGAAATCTGTACATGAACCAAGAAGCAACAGTTAGGACAGAACAGGCAATGACAGAGTGGTTTGGAATAGGAAAAGGAGTAAGACAAGGCTGCATTTTGTCACCATGCCTTTTCAACCTATACACAGAGCACATAATGCGCAGTGCAGGGATGGAGGAATCACAATATGGGATTAAAATCGCTGGGAGAAACATCAACAATCTGAGATATGCAGACGATACCACCCTAATGGCAGAAAGTGAGGAAGACCTAAAGAATTTCTTGATCAGGCTGAAGGAGGACAGTGCAAAAGCTGGCTTGAGACTAAATATCAAGAAAACCAAGATAATGGCAACAGGCCCAATCAGTTCCTGGAAAATAGACGGGGAAGAAGTAGAAGCAGTGACAGATTTTACTTTCTTAGGATCAAAGATCACTGCAGATGGGGATTGTAGCCATGAAATAAAAAGGCGACTGATTCTTGGGCGACAAGCAATGAGAAACCTGGGGAACATAGTGAAAAGCAGAGACATCACATTGCAAACAAAAATTAGAATAGTCAAAGCAATGGTTTTCCCAGTAGGTAATGTATGGATGTGAGAGCTGGACAATTAGGAAGGCTGAACGCAGAAGAATAGATTCCTTTGAAATGTGGTGTTGGAGGAGGGTTTTGAGAGTCCCCTGGACAGCGAGGAGAACAAATAGGTCAATCTTAGAAGAAATTAACCCTGACTGCTCATTGGAAGGCCAAATAGTAAAGATGAAGCTAAAATACTTTGGACATCAAATGAGAAGGGAGGATTCACTTGAGAAGGCATTGATGTTGGGAAAGGTGGAGGGCAAAAGAAGAAGGGGGAGGCCAAGGATGAGATGGCTAGATGGTGTTGTAGACACAATGGGCACAGAGCTGGGAGGGCTGAGGGGGATGGTGGAGGACAGAGGCGCCTGGAAAACAATGGTCCATAGGTTCGCAAAGGGTCAGAACCGACTGTGCGACTGAACAACAACAACAACTCTGTGTTTTACTCTTTTTACTCTGATGAGGCTTTCTGAGAATTGGTAGGGTGTACATTTCTGGAGATGTTTTGTTTCCTCTTTTTATTTTTATTTTTTGACATCTTGTCTAAGCCAAGGTGTAACCCAGCTGGAGATGGTCTGACAGCCTACTTTATTCCTTTAAAAATGGAATGTATTAATTGTACTGTTATAAGATGCTTTTTTAAAAAGCATAAAAGAAAAAAAGATCTGAAGAATGCACAGCCAGGAATTATGAACAAAGAATAATAGAGAACGTTCCTACTTGGTCATGCTTACATTGTTTCATACCAGACAGATCGTGAGGAGAATGAATATTCCAGGTTGGTCTACTAGTGTGGTCTTCTCATTTAAAAATTGTGTCTTGAGGCCAAATCTCATGTTTTCCTTTTCCAATGTGGTTGCTTTTCTATAATTAAAGCCTCACAATTCCTCCAGAATATCCTCCTTTCAATGTTACCCTGCAGCAAAAAGAACACTTAGCACTTTGCAACTATTTGTGGACTTATAAAAGCTCTGTTCAGGCATTGAAAGAAATGTTTATCAGAAAATGTAAAGAAGGCAGTGTGCTACTTGGCTGTGCATCCCACCATCCCACCATGTTGTAGACAGAGATAATGTGAAAGAGAGAGCTTTTGATCTCTTTGCATGATCCAGCACCTTGATTTTTCAGGACTTTCTCCTAGATCTTTTCCCTTTACTTTTGGCCTGCAGTTCTAATGTTGGTCAAATGTACAACACACACACACACACACACACACACACACACACACACACACACACAAATAGCCAGTGAACCAAAGTGCCAGCTAAGGATGGGTGTAGATCGATGCCAAGGCTTTAAAGGACACCTCAAATGTAAAAATGTTCTTCTTCTTCCAGTGACATTTTCTCTGAGATTTGTCTACTTGCTTGAAGATTTGGGGAAGCATAACAGTACCCTAAGACTATTTATCAGCTCCCTGAGATCTAGAAACCCAACTTCTAATTTGGGAATATGTTTTCCTCATTACTTTAAGAGCAATATTCCACTCAATCATGTTTCTGTAGACTCGACAGCTGACAGCATTGAGTCTCATAAAATGTTCTAGTTGAGCCACAGAGGTTCAGTAAAAATATCTGTATTCCTTAACATTTCCTTTTTGTTCCAAGTTTTTCAGTGGAGCTTAAGGCAAACTATTGTTTAAATAGCAGCAATCACTGTTGCAGTTCATAAATGATGTCAAATGTTTCAAGAGTTACAGTTCAAACTCTCCAGAAGAAGCCCAAAATGGGTGTAGGGGCTAAGAATTCCTAGTATATTATTTGTTGGAACCAACTTATAGAGACCCAAATGAGGCCTTCATGGTAAGTCAAATGTTTAAGGAATTGTTTTTATGAATTCTACACCCCCAGTGAGCTCTATGGCTGAGCAGGGACTCAAATCCAGATGTCTTAAGTCTTAGCCCGTCATTCTGTCCACTATACCACATTGGATATCACAACCTACTATTTATTTCGCTGCACTAAAATGTAAGTACAGTATGTGATATTCAGTACATGGTAAGGAGACTACAGTTCTGTGCCTGGCTTCCACCAAGATGCAGGGGACTATTCTGAGGAAAGAGAAGGGATTGACCTTTTCTTCATTCAAATTCAGAATATTATAAACACCAAGTAAGCACTTTTAATGGGTTACCTTCAGTACATGCCCCAATTGACATAATACAGTCATTTCATCATGTTTACCTGTCTTCTCCTTTCTGAGACCACTCACCATCATATTTTGATAAATCAAAGTTTGTTTATGTTTAAAATGTGGAGGATATGATAGCGTTGAAGCTCAGAATTCTTTTTGCATTGTCAACTCTTAAGAACTCAGCTTATGGACAATTAAGGCCCCTTAAAATCTCCTGTGTGAAAATCCATCTAATGATAATCTCCTTAAAGCAGCTTGGTGTAATAGTATAAGTTACATGTCCCTTTTCAGCTTTTGAATCTCTTAAGTCTATCTAAAGGATAGTACCTAGGGTTTAATCTCTAACTATATGGTTAAGTGATAGGTTTCTTTTATGGAAATGCAGGGAGGGAGGGATCAGAATCATGGTCCCAAATGGGATAGTCATCCATATATGCATTGAAACACACACCAGAGTATGTAAACAAAGTACTGTATGTTTGATCTACACTCCAGTGATGTCTAACCTTGGCAGTCCAGCTGATCAGCAGGTGTGCTGACTTGAGTTCTAATAATAGAAGTCTAAGAACAGCTGGAGTGCCAAGGTTGGCCATCAGGGCACTAGACTAATGCCTCACACATTTTTAAAAGCTCATTCTTAAAAATTGAGGAAGATTTGTGATTCCTCAAATTTGGTGCCTCCATGATGTTTTAGACCAGAGGGAATAAAAATAAATTCCATTGGCTGCAACAGTTCTTCAGGGGACTAAATGCAGACCCCTTAGGACACGTGGCAGTCCAAAACACCCCGACAGTAAAGAAGGAAAAGGAGGCAACAATGTGCTCAAAATGTGCACTTTGACCCTCACAGTGGTTCTTAACCTTGTTGGAGGTACTGAACCCTGCAGGTTTCATATGTGCATTCACCGAACCCTTCATAGAATTTGCCATAAATACCCTGGTGAATGGAACAGACACACACGCACACACCTTTGCCGAACCCCTGAGACTGACTCGCTGAACCCCTGGGGTTTGATCGAACCCAGGTTGACTCACCAAACTCCTGGGGTTTGATTGACCCAGGTATAAAACCACTGCACATCTAGGAAGTATGGAGGGGCTGTTTTGTTTTGTTCTGGGCTGCCCACCTCTGTTCCTCCACATCCCTAAAACTTCTGTAATTTTTAAAATTGCTTTTAGAGGGCACAAGGAGGCCCTTGTTTCAAAGATTTAAAAGACAAGAATTTGAATGGAGATGATGGAAGAGTGGCTGTGGCCTACTAAAGTCCAGAGACAGGCATATGGAGCCCCTGTCATCTGGAAGTTATCTCCCCCTGTTTCAAACTCTAGTACTTATCTGGTCCTGCCAGAATGGCCAGTGGTTAGAGATTATAGTGGTATACTTTAGAATATATCTGGAAACTGCCAGATTAAGACAGTTTAAAGGTAACGTATGAGGCTTGATGGTCCTACATGAGTGAGTTAAAGCAAGGGGGGAGACTGCTCAGCAAGGCCGTTAGAAAAAATAAAGATGTTAAATAGAAGGCAGTGGGGCGAGAAAACACATGCCAACCTGTGTAGCCCCACCAGATTGCCTACCAATGCTTAACTGGGCAAAATATGCTTAATTGGCTAAGCAGTACCAGACCAGGTAGCCTGATAAGGAGATGAAATATATCACCCCCTCAAAATATAAATACAAACCTTTCTACTGTTTAAAACACAGTGCAACTGACATCTACCAGTGCACTCAAAGAGTTGCTGTTTACAGACACAGATCATCCAGTCACTCCACCAAGGAAGGGTATGCTTCACTATGTTTTCAAAACAATAGCAATTAGCGATTACACTTATATACCACCCCATAGTGCTTAGTGCACTCTGGGTGGTTCAAATGCTAATTAGCATTTTGACCCCAACATGCTGGGTACTCATTTTACCAACCTCAGAAGGATGGAATGCTGAGTCAACCTTAAGCACTTGTCAGGATTGAACTCACAACCTTCTGGCTGCAGTACAGCAGTTTAACCACTGTGCCACCAGGATTTTACAATAGGTAAGGTACTCACTGAAAACAGAGACAGCATTATTTTTAATTCACCTAATTCTTCTATGATTCAGGTCACTCTTGCATATCACAATATTGATGCATTTTGTTTTCAATGAAATAAGCCAAATGCTTTCTTTGTAGTTTAGATATTGAAAATATAAAGTCTCTAAGAGTGCATCTTTTCATTTCAATTTTATGCACATAGCTAACTTGTTGAGACTAAGAAGCTGTGTTAAAATCTTTCTTAACTGTAAAACTGAGAGTACAGGTTTTGATAGTGACACATTTGAAATGTCATTTTAGTTTCCTGTTTTTTTCTATATTGTTAATATAAAAATCAAGTGTACCTCAGTAAAGATGTACTGATGATTCTGACACGTTATTTCTCTCTCTGTTATTAGCATAATTGATAAGTGTCTTAAACTATAAGTGCTATTATTAGCTGTTTATAGAAAGCTTATTTTAATTTTCCTTCTGATTAATATTGAAATGTTAAAGATTTGCCTCAGTCAATTACATTGAGGAAATTAAAGATTTTCTTTGTTATTTACTTTAATTACAAAGAATATTAATTACTTTATAGCCTGCTAATGCCATAGATGTGTTAGGTCATTCTGTTACACATTTATAAGTTTACTAATTGCACTATATAACTATATACCCAGGCTATGTATAAATTGCTGTGGCAAGTTGCTTCTAATTAAGAAGTTATTGTTTGCATTCCTTGTCATGTGTTTGCTGTGCAGACAGCCATGTGACCAAGAATGTGAATAAAGGTAAAGGTCTCACTTGCTCGAAAGCCAATCATATCTGACTCTAGGGTGCAGTGTTCATTTCCATTTACAGCCAAAGAGCAACTTATTAATTAGTAGCAATTTATCATGGCTATTTACACAATTGAATTTATGCTAGAGTAAATCCCCACTAGGATTCTAACCACTGAGTTTAGCCTCTGCTAATAATAAAAAATGTGATCTAGTTTGTTTTTCAACAACTTTCTTAAATATACACAATTTTTCTTTTAAAAATTCAGATATGGGAATTAGCAAAACTGACAAGGTCTTCCCATTCCTGCAAAACTTGGGTAGATCTGATAATGTAAGCTGTTCAAATGGGATAGCATATGAGAATTGTACTGAAAATCAAAGTGAATTTTTGGAGAAATAATATGATATGGTCACTAAAAACATAAGAATCAAAGGCTTTGTTTCACTTATAACAGCCAACATGGCATTAGTTCAGAAAAGAAGTGTCCACCCATTCATACCCACTTTCATTTTATTCTGTTAGCCCACAATAGTTGCCAATTAATCATATACTCTGCTGCCATTTGCCATCCAGAGAGGCCATGGGGAGGTGAGTAAAAGATCCTGTCCCCCCCCCCATCCAAAGACCTGGGGCCAGAGAGAAGGAAAAGGCATCAGGAGAAAGACAGAAGCCAACTCTGCTGCCATTTGCCATCCAGAGAGGCCAGGGGGAGGTGAGTAAAAGATCCTGGCCCCCATCGAAAGACCTGGGGCCAGAGAGAAGGAAAAGGCATCAGGAGAAAGACAGAAGCCCAACTCTGCTGCCATTTGCCATCCAGAGAGGCCAGGGGGAGGTGAGTAAAAGATCCTTCCCCCCCCCCCATCCAAAGACCTGGGGCCAGAGAGAAGGAAAAGGCATCAGGAGAAAGATAGAAGCCCAACTCTGCTGCCTATTTGCCATCCAGAGAGGCCCAGGGGGATGTGAGTAAAAGATCCTGCCCCTCCCACCCCATTCAAAGACCTGGGGCCAGAGAGAAGGACACCTCCGGAGACCCCCGACCACCCCCAGGAGATACCATCCACAACCACGATCACAGCGATGCCCGAGTCAGCGCCTTTGACCAACTCCATGCCGCCGAAGGGTGGCGAGAGCTGCTGAATGCATGTAAAGGATAAGAAATTTAACTGAAATAATATAATTCACTAAACACAGATGGCTTATAGCAACTGACATAGTGACTGTACAAGAAACTGACTTACATAGAGACTTGATATAGTGGACTTTTTATTTATTTATTTATTTATTTCCCTTCATTAATTAGTTCAACTTTTACTTTGGTACTATGTGATAAACTGTGATATTGTGCATGGTAATACCTTGTTTTAAAACTGTTTAAACTGTGATAACATGTGTGATGGGAAGAGACTGGCGTAGAGACCAGCAAGGCACACCACAAAGTTTGCCAAGAGAACCCTATGGACCAAAACAAAAGGCAAAAGAAGGGGATGCTCAGCACAGCAGATCTGAAAAGGGGGAGGGATACAAAAGGGGGAGAGAAATACAGTGTTGCAGGGAACAATACTGCATAGGGACATGGAATGTGAGGTCTATGAATCAAGGAAAATTGGAAGTGGTTTAAAATGAGATGGAAAGAATAAGCATTGACATCCTGGGCATCAGTGAGTTAAAATGGACAGGAATGGGTGAATTCAGCTCTGAAAACCATCATATCTACTACTGTGGGCAAGAAAACGCAGAAAAATCCTACAATACCTCATAGAACAGATACCAAGAAATGATGTCCAAATTATATTAGGAGACTGGAATGCCAACGTAGGAAATCAAAAAGTGGAGGGAATAACAGGCAAATTTGGTCTTGGAACACAGAATGAAGCAGGGCAAAGATTGATAGAGTTCTGCCAAGAGAACGCACTGGTCATAGCAAACACTCTCTTCCAGCAACACAAGAAGCGGCTTTACACATGGACATCACCAGATGGCCAGCATCGAAATCAGATTGATTACATACTCTGCAGTCAAAGATGGAGAACCTCCATACAGTCAGCAAAAACAAGAACTGGAGCAGACTGTGGCTCAGATCACAACCTACTGATCGCAAAATTCAGGCTTATACTAAAGAAAATGGGGAAAACAACTAGACCAGACAGATATGACCTACACAACCTCCCTAAAGAATACACGGTGGAGGTCATGAACAGATTTAATGTCCTGTACCTGATAGACAGAGTACCAGAAGAATTATAGACAGAGACGCAGGACATCATGCAGGAGGCAGCAAGAGAAACCATACCAAAAGAAAAAAAAGCGTAAGAAAGCAAAGTGGTTGTCTGATGAGGCCCTTAAAATAGCAGAGGAAATCAGGAATGCAAAAGTCCAAGGAGAAAGAAAAAATACAACCACCTGAATACAGAATTTCAAAGAAAAGCAAGGAGAGATAAGGAAAACTACGTAAACAAACAGTGCAAAGAAATGGAGGAAAACAACAAAAGAGGCAGGACTAGAGATCTTTTCAAAAAAATTGGAGAAATCAAGGGAACATTTAAAGCAAAAATGACCATGATAAGGGACAAAGATGGAAAGGAGTTAGCTGAAGCAGATCAAAAAGAGATGGCAAGAGTATACAGAGGAACTCTACAAAAAGGACCTCAACACTCCTGATAATAACAATAATGAGAAATTTGAACTTGAACCAGACATTCTGGAGAGTGAAGTCAGAAAGGCCCTAAAAAGCACTGCAAACAATAAGGCTAGTGGAAATGATGGTATCCCAGTTGAATTTTTCAAAGCCCTAAAAGATGATGGAATCAAACTACTGCATTCAATATGCCAGCAAATTTGGAAAACAAAACAGTGGCCACAGGATTGGAAAAGATCAGTGTACGTTCCAATTCCAAAAAAAGGCAATGCCAAAGAATGCTCAAATTACTGAACAATCACGCTCATCCCACATGCCAACAAGGTGATGCTCAAGATAATACAGGATAGACTTCAACAACATGTGGAGAGAGAACTACCAGAGGTGCAGGCCGGTTTCAGAAGAGGCAGGGGGACTACAGACCACATTGCCAACATACGTTGGATCACGGAGAAAACAAAAGAATACCAGAAACAAGTCTACTTTTGTTTTATTGACTACACCAAGGCTTTTGACTGTGTGGACCACAACAAAATGTGGCAAGTAATTAAAGAGATGGGAATTCCAGAACACCTCATATGCCTCATGAGAAATCTGTACACGAACCAAGAAGCAACAGTTAGGACAGAACACGGAATGACAGAGTGGTTTGGAATAGGAAAAGGAGTAAGACAAGGCTGCATTTTATCACCCTGCTTATTCAATCTATACACAGAGCACATAATGCACAATGCAGGGATGGAAGAATCACAATATGGGATCAAAATTGCTGGGAGAAACATCAACAATTTGAGATATGCAGACGATACCACCCTAATGGCAGAAAGTGAGGAAGACCTAAAGAACCTCTTGATTGGATTGCAGGAAAAGAGTGCAAAAGCTGGCTTGAGACTTAATATCAAGAAAACCAAGATAATGGCAACAGGTCCAATCAGTCCCTGGAAAATAGATGGGGAAGAAGTAGAAGCAGTGACAGATTTTACTTTCCTGGGATCTAAGATCACTGCAAATGGTGACTGTAGCCATGAAATAAAAAGACGACTGATTATGGGGAGACAAGCTATGAGAAACCTGGGGAATATAGTGAAAAGCAAAGACATCACCTTGGGGGGAAAAATTCGCATAGTCAAAGCAATGGTATTCCCAGTGGTAATGTATGGGTGTGAGAGCTGGACCATTAGGAAGGCTGAGCACAGAAGAATAGATGCCTTTAAGATGTGGTGTTGGAGAAGAGTCCTGACAGTCCCTTGGACAGCAAAGAGAACAAATAGGTCAATAACTGAAGAAATCAATCCTGACTGTTCATTGAAGGGACAAATAGTGAAGATGAAGCTAAAGTAGTTTGGACATCAAATGAGAAGGGAGGGCTCACTTGAGAAGGCCTTGATGCTGGGAAAGGTGGAGGGCAAGAGAAGAAGGGGGCGTCCAAAGATGAGATGGATAGATGGTATTGTGGACACAATGGGCACAGAGCTTGGTTGGCTGAGGAGAATGGTGGAGGACAGAGGTGCCTGGAGGAAAATGGTCCATGGGCTCGCAAAGGGTCAGAATCGACTGTGCGACTGAACAAAAAAAAAATTATTTATTTATTTATTTATTGTTAAATTTCTATACCGCCCACTCAGCCAAAGCCGACTCCGGGCGGTTCACACAGTGGGTAAAAACAGATAAAAACAAATAAAACAGATAAAAACCAGCAATAAGAACCCACCCCTAAAAAGAGAGGGGTGCAGGAACCGAAGAAACCATGGGGCAGGCATCCTCCCCTATATTAACCACCCAACTGAAGCCACACCTGCACCCCAAACTTGGCCCGCCAGCCAGGTTTTTAGTTCTTTCCTAAAGGGCAACAACTCCGTCTGGAGATGCAGTTCCACAGGCAGGGTGTTCCAAAAGTTGCCATATGTAGGCAAAAGTGCATAACGATAGATATCTTGGAATATGTTTGCAATTGAGTAGCAGAGAAAACTTTGTGTGTGTGCTTAAAAAGAGGTGGCCAACATGTAGAGAATGTTTTGCAAATATTTTATAAAAATGTGGGATGAATATTTTGTACATCAGGTACATTTAGCTACCATTCCCCAATTTCCCTTTTGACTTTTGGGATATTCTATATCTGTTGATTATGTTCAAGTACATCTCCAAATAAGATGCCTATTTCAGACACTGAAGACAACAAAGAATGTGAATGCATGCATTTTGCAACAATACCTCATTGTTAGGATAGCCCATTTTTAACATTTTTCTTCTACTTCCTCTATGTGACAGTCAATATAGCAGAAAGAAAAACAAATGACCTTAACTCTGGTGTTAAATTTGCTCACTTTAATTAAAAATACAGTAATACCTCATACAAAGTCCGCTTCATACAACATTGGATTCATACAACATTGCCTAATTCCTTGAAAAAAGTTGCCTCATACAAAGTCGTGCCACTTTGTATGAGGCATTGGGGTTTTCACAGGTTGCATTGTGCCTGGACAGTATAAAAGGCTGGACACATGCGTGCATTGCTCTTGCGAGTTTTGCATGAGGTGAAGAGTGTCTAGGAGTGGTTTTGAGCACAATTTTGGATTTTTTTGGATTTTTTCGTCAGAATTTTTAGAAGCATTCCTGGCGGGATTTTTGCAGCATTCTTCAGGTTCTTGGACAATCAGAGTTGTTTGACATGTTTTTGTAATGTTTTTAGCCCTTAGACAATGATTTCTTAAAGTTCTGTCAGTTTTCTGTCTGTTTTCTTGACTTTGCCCTGAAGTCTGTGCTGTTACAGTACAATGTATCTCTATGGAAATGACCTTGTATGAGGCATTGCAGCAAGGATTTGGACATTATATGAGGCATCGTGGCTAGGATTTTGCATGCCTCATACAAAGTCCAAATCCGTATAAAGTCCAAACTTGTGGAACCAAGTTTGGACATTGTATGAGGTATCACTGTACTAGTCTCATAACCATCTAAAGCTATTGGATTATATTTCTGTTTCTCTCTCTTCCCAACACTCCCCCTCCTCTTCAGTTGTTCCTGCTTCATCAACACTATATTTTGCCCTGTGTTTTGCTTCATCTATTGATTACCATGTCTTCTATAACTAAGCCACAGTTTTTCTGGGGCAAGCTACATATAACCCACAAGAAGAGGAGAAATTTTCTTAAGAAGTGGGCATATGAAATTGTCACAGCAGAAGCTCTTCACACCTCCCATAGTTTGCAGATTAGCTTTTTGATTGGTCATTAGGTGGTAAACATAGACATCAATGGCAAGTATGACAGCTCAGTTGTGAAGGTCTCTCTGGATCACCTCTCTGTAGCACTAATAGGTCTCAGCTTTTAATGATGAACTATTTGTAGCACACTATCTAGCTCTTTGACTGTAAATTCTGAAGCCAAATAGCTATTTCTTCTGAGTTTTTTGAAGTACCATGCACATTGATGGCATTGTGTTGTTGTTGTTGTCGTGCTTCACTGCTTTATTCCCTCTAATAAAGACAACAACATCCACCATAATCCTATGAATGAAATAGTTCAAAGAATTGTCTTGAGAAATAATCCCTAATGGGAACATTTTTGTGAACAGGGATAAAAATAAATATGCACTCCCTGAGGCTGCATAGATTGGATACTGATAACCAATAGTGAAATCCGTCTTTCATTACAGAACATAAAAATAGCATCAAGAAATAAAATAAAATCCATGTGTGCTTTTCTTTTCAATTCTGAGTACAGTTTAAAAGGTTATTCATCAGTGGCTTTCATAATGCATGATAAGTATGGGAATTCTTCCTTCACCTTGAAACATGGAAGACTTCATCTCAGGGGAAAGAGCAAAGAAAAAGCAAAGCCTCTTCCTGAAGACTATATTATTATTCTGCCTTAGGACAGAACTGATTTTCTCTTAGTACAATAGATATATACAATAGATATACTACAATAGATAGATCAAAGATTGAAGCTACTGTGCTCTTCTCCAGTGAATGCATTGCAGTTCCCAATCTCAGCCTCAGGCCAGTTCCACATGGTGTCTTTGCTCTTTCAAGAGGCAAGGATATATATATTTTAAAGGATTCTGAACCAAAAATGGAACATGTTAAATGAAAAAGAAAATCAGTGGTGCTGATGGTTTCTCATCAACTTTGTACAGTTATATTGCAGACATATTTTTTTTAAAAAAAAATTTGGGGGGGGAAGGGGCTATTTACCAGCTGTTGCATTGAGAAGTTCTGCTTCTCAATGCAACATCATTTTCTTTCATCTTTGTCTCCACTCCATTGGGACATTTTACAGTAGAACCCCATATAACGAAAAAACTCCATTCCACAGGGCTCTTCATTATACAAGTTCTTTTGTTATACGAAGCGCTATTGGCCATACCCTGCATAACGAAAATAAAATGTTCATTAAATGGGGTTTCGTTATGTGAGGTATACCTCGCTTAACAGGAAACCTGTATAATGAACATTTTTTTCATTGTGTGGAGTATACCTCGCTTAACAAAAACCCCATATAATTAAAAATTCATAATGCTGGGTATCGTGGTTAGTGCAAAAATGATTTATTATATGATTTTTTCATTATACAAAGCATTTGTTATACGGGGTTCCACTGTACAGCAGAGATTATAAGGGGAAATTGGTTACAATATCTTTGCAAAGCTCCGTCCCTCAACAACCATAAATTTAGACCAGAGGTGGCCAACCTTGGTGCCCCAGGTGTTCTTGGACTTCAATTACCAGAAGTCCAAGTAAGCACACAGAAAAAGCCTCCTTGAAGATTGTGGCATTTCTGAACCACAATCAGACGTACCCTAGTAATGGCCACCTTGTGTTGCCAGCTAATTTTCTCATACTAGGTCAGGTGAAGGAAACTGCAGAACGAACTCACCAAAGGGTGTGGGTTCCGCGAGCACAACTGGCATATACGGTCCCTGGCAGAGGTTACACCAGTCGAGAAAGCTCCTGGCCACTGGCCCTTGCCAGTATGGAAATTGGGGAGCGGATTAATAATCATGGGATTGATTCACCCACATCTGACCTGACCGGCAGTTCTGCTGAGGGAAGCTGAATCGCTAACCTCCGTTAGACATTAGGCAATTACACACTTACAGATCAGCCCAAGCCCGAGTGCAAATAGTGGCCATGTTTACCCTGGTGTAAGCCACGAACAATGGATTTCCCCTGTCAGTGTTTGCCCTAGTTAATTAACTACCCCAAGAGAGATTCCCCATTAACCCGGGTAAATGGGTGATGTGATTTTTCTGTCAGATGACGATTCTATCACACGTTGCCTTGAATTCCTATATATGATGATGTCTTTTCCTCAATAAACCACTGGTCTTCGCTCCATCTTGCCTCGTGTCGTTCCTTGACCAGTCTCCTCCGGTACCTCACGGCCGCCCTGCGGCCCCAATCCAACATCTGGTGACCCCGAGACGTGATCTTACCCGAGAGTAAGCGATCAACGCGGTCCGGTTCTACGCTAGAACCGTGTCCGATCATCCCTGAGGACAGCGCGGCAGCCCGGTCGGAAAGCCAGCTAATCGGGAAGACAGCTCCGCGACGAGGCATTTCAGAGAGGCATCCTGCAGCTTGCTCCGGCTTTCGCAGCGGCTTGCAGCACGGAAAAACACGTTCCGCTCAGGGTCGGCTGTGAACCCCTGACAGCGCAGAGGCCACCGAGGGCCCGTGGCGGCAGTCCACGCTCCGAGCTCTACCCATAGATTCGTCACGCAAAACCTATTGCCTGAACTACAGACGCGTCGAATCGTCCCGAGAAGGAGACTTCAAAGGACCCGGCAGGTAATATGGGGACTTGTCCTCAGCGGCAACGTCCGTCCGCTAGCCAAAGAATTCATGAGGATGAATTCAAAATCCTGGCCAGGGTATATCAGATAAGCTTTCACAGTGGAGAACTAGCGCGGCTTTTGGTGTTCTTGAGGGAACACTGCCTGCTTTACCCAGAAGCAGGTATGTTATCCCTTCAGCTCTGGGATCAGATAGGAGTCTGCATTCAGCAACCCCCGAAAGCTCCAGAAGGCGTAATTCGCACATGGAGCAAATGTAGGAAACTTTTAGCAGAGGTAGATCCAGTCCGGGTAGAAGCCAAAGAACCCCCAGCGTCAGCAGAGCCATCGGCGCCCACGGCGCTCTATCCGTCATTTCAGTTTAAGCAGAGTAGTGTAGGGAGCTTTCCCTCGGTGACAGCTGCAGACGTCACCGGTGGAATGCATGGAATGGGGAGCGCTGGCGCTTCTCTGACAGCTACAGGTTCCCGAACTACCAAGAGTGCCCTTCAGCGCACAGTTGAGGAAGAGATCAGGAAGGGGGAATTGCCAGCAGAAGAACTAGCTGAGCTTAGTCAGATTTGTCCAATTCGCTTGGAAATGGATGCCCTCACAGGGCAGCAGCAGGTAGTTCATTCACCAGTCCCGTATAAGCTCCTCATGGCTATACAGAAGGCCATTTCAGAGACAGGACTACAGAGTCGCTTCACTAGGGGCACGCTTCAGCAAGTGTGCGAGAACACCATGTTCATCCCGCACGACTGGAAAGCCGTCATGCGGATGATGCTCAACCCCAGCCAGTATTTGTTATGGGACAGCGAGTATCGCCTCGAGGCTCAGGCAAGGGCTGCCAGGATGGGGGGGGCAATAATTCCTGACCAGTTATATGGCTCAGGTGCCTTCGAATCCATCGATGCGCAGACCGCCCTGCCGCTCGCCACTCTTCAGTTGTCAGCTGAGGCGGCCTTCAGGGCTTTCCTCAAGGTCCCAGCAACTGACAAAGCGGCCAAAAATTACACCGCAGTCAAACAGGGCGCCCAGGAGTCCTACATGGACTTTATCAATCGCTTAGAGGAAGCGATTAGTAGACAGATCGATAATGAGCAAGCCCAACAAGAGCTCATGATGAAATTGGCTAAAGACAACGCCAATCTCGACTGCCGTAAGATCTTGCAGTCACTGGGCAATCGTCCCAACTTGACTCTCACGGACATGATTAGAGCTTGCGCCGACGTTGGCACAGACTCCTACAAAATGGGTCTGCTGGCAGCGGCGGTGCAAGGGGGTAGGAGACCCAAGAATAAGAACCAAGGGGCATGTCACAATTGTGGCAAGATCGGTCACTTCGCTAGGGAGTGCCGATCCAAGAGCGGCGGCCAACATTCCGGCCGAGTCCGATCCCGGAGATTGAGGACCTCACCCTGACCAAGGGGACCCGGTGGGAGAAGCGGCGACCGTGGATGACAGTGCCGAAGATCACCTGGGGGATGGTCAAGACCCTTTGCAATGAGGCCCAGGACGTCATCCAACCTGAGGACAGGGAACCGACACCGGAGAACTTCGTGGCTGCAGTCTTTGCCCAGATCACTGCCAACACCGTGGCAGTCACCATCATCCTGACCCTCTCCCTACTTGCGGGGGGAGGCGTTCAGGCAGCCTCACTAAAGGCCAGCGATCTGATGCCAGGCGGAGACCTCTCTGCCCGGATGCACTACAACCTATGGGAAAGGTTGGTGGGTCTCGTCAACCAGTCCGATTTTTGCCTGAAGCAGGACATCGGTTCTGCCTCAATCCTGAGCAACTGTCTCATCCCAGTGTGCCACACTCCAGACGCGCACACCAGGGATGGCGACTGGCTGGTGAGGCAGATTTTCGGTCCGTTTCTTCCAACAAGTTTCACAGCATACGCTCACTGGGGAATGCAGCTGACCATGACTTTGCCGGCTGATGCAGCCACTCTCCACACCCCTCGAGTGGCGGTCAGCCCGAACTCTACTTGTGCTTGAATGACCGGCTGCTCCGCAGTCGGCCGGACTCGGCACCGCTGTCTTGACGCTGGCAGCAGCAACTGGACTTGTAATAATCCAGAGACACTTGGTTCTATGTATGCTCATGTTACCCTACCTTCAGGTTGGTTCTTTACATGCAATCAGTACACTTGGAACTACATTCCCGCAAATGTATCAGATTCCATATGTTGTATCAGTCGCTTGACATTGTTACTCCCCACTAGGGATATGATTGTTCCAAGCACAAATGTTTACGCACCCATACGGCGCACTCGTGCCACCCAGTTAGACAGCTCATGTGATAGCAACATTAGGGTTCTGAGTCCAGCTGAGTACGTCTCGTTGGCAGTCAGCATACTCGGCGTGCCAGGCTTAGCCGTCGGCAACGCTCGGAGAATTGGTCAATTGGCTTGCGAATTGGCAAAGGCCATTAACCATACCTCCTCGGCAATAGCGCTGCTCAACCAGGAGCAGGCAGAACTTCGCCATGCCATCCTAGACAATCGAGCAGCTATCGACTACCTTCTGTTGTTACATCATTTGGGTTGTGAATCTGTCCACAGCATGTGTTGCTTTAATCTCACAGACAATACCCGTAAAGTACACAGCCAGCTCACGGACCTCCACACCCTAGTCAAGAACATCAAGGAGGATTCTTCATGGGGGTGGTGGGATTCGTTGTGGTCGTGGCTCCCATGGGGGTGGCTCCAGACAACGCTCAAAGTGATTGTGGGAGTGATTATACTGAGCATAGCAGGATGTTGTTTCGTGCAATGTATTCCCTTGCTGCTATCGAGATGTCCCCCATGGAGGGAACCCCGACACATCATTCCCACACACCAGCTGATGCCCCTCTTGCGCAGGGCCGTCTGTCAGGTCCAAAAATAACAGAGAAAGGGGGATGCGGGTTCCGCGAGCACAATTGGCATATACGGCCCCTGGCAGAGGTTACACCGGTCGAGAAAGCTCCTGGCCACTGGCCCTTGCCAGTATGGAAATTGGGGAGCGGATTAATAATCATGGGATTGATTCACCCACATCTGACCTGACCGGCAGTTCTGCTGAGGGAAGCTGAATCGCTAACCTCCGTTAGACATTAGGCAATTACACACTTACAGATCAGCCCAAGCCCGAGTGCAAATAGTGGCCATGTTTACCCTGGTGTAAGCCATGAACAATGGATTTCCCCTGTCAGTGTTTGCCCTAGTTAATTAACTTCCCCAAGAGAGATTCCCCATTAACCCGGGTAAATGGGTGATGTGATTTTTCTGTCAGATGACGATTCTATCACACGTTGCCTTGAATTCCTATATATGATGATGTCTTTTCCTCAATAAACCACTGGTCTTCGCTCCATCTTGCGTCGTGTCGTTCCTTGACCAGTCTCCTCCGGGACCTCACGGCCGCCCCGCGGCCCCAATCCAACAAAAGGGTGCCTTCATTATGGCAGTTTCACATCTGGCCTAGACATGGAAGAATGGGGGTGGGGGGAATGAATGGACAAATCCTATAGAATGTGAAGTGAGCTGAAAAATGGTTTAATCTCCATCAATACTTCAACACTGCCAACAAGTACACAGCTAGGACTTGGTTGATACAAAGCCTTTAAGGTCAGAATGCTTTTCCTGTCTGCCTGCTTTCCAATTGCTTCCTGACTATCTGAGAATTGATTGCCTTTAAGGGCACTTCAGATCTGTAACATATGGTAGCCCCCCTTCTTTTTCCATTGGCAGTCACCTTTTTTCTTTCTCAATATGCAAAATTAAACGATTTCATAAGAAGAGTACAAAAATTTGTGTATGTACAGTGCATATCTGAAATAATGTTTACTTCTTATAGAAGTTTAGATTAGTTTCTAAACATTACCCTGCATTCTGAAGCCAAAATTTCTGGCAATGTCCTTTTGGTTTGAATTTCCCTGTGGATGATGCAATGTATCTAGTTCACATATTGTACATAGGCCACACATTGGTCTTAAAAGCCACAGGTCTTAAATAGTGGATAGGTTTTGCTTTTAAAATGAGGATGTTCTATAAAGTTCTACTCAAATAAGTATTAGATTCCAGGTATTCTTACTGCCCCCCCCCCCAAAAAAAAAGGTGTTGACATCAACATTATCTTGAAAATTCTGTTTAAATGAAAATTTAATTTAATTTAATTTAATTTAATTTAATTTAATTTAATTTAATTTAATTTAATAGATTTATATAACATCCTATCCAATGGACTCTGGGCGGTGTAAAGGTAAAGGTAAAGGTTTCCCTTGCTCAAAAGCCAGTCGTATCCAACTCTAGGGTGCAGTGCTCATCTCTGTTTCAAAGCCGAAGAGCCAGCGCTGTCTGCTTCTGCAGACGTTTCCGTGGTCATGTGGCAGGCATGACTAGACACCAGAGCGCACGGAATGCTGTTACCTTTCCCACCGAAGTGGTCCCTATTTATCTACTTGCAATTTCTTGCTTTCGAACTGCTAGGTTGGCAGGAGCTGGGACGAAGACAGGAGATCATTTCCGTCCTGCAGTACTCGGGAATCGAACTGCTGACCTTCTGCTTCCCAGTCAGCATCTTAGCCACTTGAGCCACTGCAGTCCCTGGGCAGTGTACACAAGTTAAAACCAATATAAAACAATTAAAAACCCTTAAAAACATAGCAAAATTAGCCCCTGCTGTGCCATTTACTATCTAAAAACAAATATAAAATCTACAAAGCCTTAACATTAAAAAAATAATTACAGGAGGGGGGAGCATCAGACAAGCCAGAAAGGGGAGATTGTTGACAATCCTGTCCCCAAAACCCATTTTGCCAACCATGTCTTCAATTCTTTCCTAAATGGTAGCAACTGGGCCTGGAGGCGTAGTTCTACTGGGAGGAGGTTCCATAGTGTGGGGGCTATGAACGAGAAGGCTTTTTTCCTTGTGCTGGAGAGTAGAGCCTCCCTAACAGATGGTACCTGAAGGGTGCCCTCTCGGTTTGCTCTCGTGGGATGGGTCGATGTCCTAGGGACGATGCGGTCTCTGGGGTATTCTGGTCTGCTACCATGAAAGACTTTGAAGGTGACAACCAGCACCTTGAATTGCACCTGGAGACATATAGGCAGCCATTGCAGTCCACTACCTCTCTTAGAACAGCTAAATCCTTTATTCCTTTTTTCTTTGCAGAACAGAAAATGATTATTTTTTCAGCAACTTAGTTTCTCTGAATCCTCATGGTGAACAGAAATATCTCTTGGATCATCCAAGACATCCAGAGAACATTAAAAGGAATGTATTTATCATAATATAAATTATGCAACTTTGGAAGAATTTATTTACACATGTATGAATTCCAGTAGAACTTGTAAGAAACTAGAAGGTAGAATGGTAAGAAATGGTTTTTAAAATGCTATCAGGTCGCATTCCTGAGTAGCTTTCTCTTTATTTGCCCCACTGTGAATAATGAATGTGCACCAGGCTACATCCAGACAACTTCTGTTTTGATGAAAAACACATACAATTGCTATATCACATTTTAAATGGTTTTTACTACTTTTAGAACCTAGCACTGTTCTGCTCTGCCATATGTTTTACTTTTACATGTTTTATAGGCCACAGAGTTTTCACTCTTTGTCACTTGTTATATTATGGTTTTGGTATGTCTTTCCATCCCAGATATGAATTTTGATGATTTGGTGAATTTGGTTAATTTTATCATTCTACTTTCACTTTTTGGTACAGAGCCACATATCATCAATTGCAACTCATATCCGAGAATGCATTTTTTCCTGAAGCAGGAAAAAAGTCACTGGCGTGAATTTGCTTAAGGTGAATCCCAGCTTGCCATGAAGTGAGCCACACACTGTGATCACACAGCCATCTCCTGTGGCACAAATCAAATGAGACATGCAGGATTTAACACCGGTACTGCAATGGACTGCTGCAACCTTGAGGATATGGACAAAGTATGCCTTCACAGCCCGTCCATCTGGCATGGCCTCTTCTACCTCCATGACCATTGGGAATCAGAGTTCCCCCTCTGCTCATTTTGCCATTGGGCCCAATTTTGATGGTTTCCAGTGGCATTTCATCCACTGAGGGGGGCCATCACCCCACCTAAAGGGGCTTATCCATCTGTAGCAGTTGCCCCCTTGAGGGAATCAGGTTAGTTAACCACCACCTGACACTTGGTGTTGAGTTGCTGGCTGTATGGACTACTCCATTGCCATCGCAAGATGTCCAGCCAGACTATTTCAGTTACAGAGCCACATATACGTATTGCACTAAATAAGCAAAGAAAGGTGCCTCATAAAGTGTTTTAGACTGACACTGTGGAGATCTGATTCAAATACTCAATTCCAGTGATGCTCACAAGGTGACTGTGGGTCAAAATATGCCCTCATCTAACTCAGCAGGTTCTCCTGAGAATAAAAACAAAATGTGGGCAACCTTAAGAATGGAAAGTTAGGATATAAATTTGGAGAATCACTTTGTGTGAGAGAGGGAAGCTGAACAAAAGGGCCAAAGCAAGGTGGGGCAGACAAACAGGTGTCTAAGAAAACAAGACATAGAACATGAAAGGGAAGGGGGGAAAGGACTGAAAGGAGAAGTGATTAAGAGAAATTGTGAAAAGAAAAGACCCAAAGGAGACATGTGAAAGGAAAGTGAATGAAAAGATAGGGATGTTACCCATAGCCAGAGTGACAAATAGAAGACTGTTGGTGTTGGCCCCAGACCTCTGATTATGCAAGGTAATGGAGGAATGAGTGAGAAAGAGATTAGGAGACCATTTGGAAAATAAGAATGCTTGTCTGCCAGGTTTGGAGTTTGACCAACTTAATTCTGTAGAAGGAAACATAGTGATGATTGTAAGATTAATTAGAAATTTAAAACTGTAATAGGAAGTTGTACAAGTCAAAATATACTTGGTCACCCTTTGAGTGTAAAATTCAGCCCAGCCAGTAGCTCCTTCAGATAGCCCCCTGCAATACAATTTGTTACAATAACTTCTAGAGTAGAATTGAACCTCAAGCTTCTCCATTACAATCAATCAATCAATCTCTAAAATTGGCTCCACTCTGACTTTGAGTATCATGCTGTTCTAATACTCTGTGTTCCCTTGGTGGACCTGTTATTTCCTCAGGATAACATCAACAGGTAACAATGGATTTATGAACAATCAGTGAGGTGATCCTCAGAAAATATGAGCTGCCTTCTTCAGTGGAGCCATCTGCTATTCTGAAGTCCCTAATGGCCTGTGGATCTCATTTGGAGTTGCACATCTCTCCAGATTCTTCAAGGATAGATGTGTTCTGTGTTCTCCACATCTTCAGGGTTCACTTTTGAGTTTCTGCCTATGATTCTTTTTCAAGTTTGCTTTGAAGTAGTAGCTAGATGAAGTGAAGGCATGCTACACAGAGATAGCTTCTAAAAACAGCTAAGAGAGATGCTGAAACTGAAATCCTCAAGGGGAGAGCAAAGAATGACTACCTGGCTTTAATTTATTATTAGTTACTGATATTGTCATAAGATCTGTGTTTTTAAAAGTCTGATTACTAGTTGCAGTGTCTTGATAAACCATCTGGAGTTTTATCTTGGGATTTTTCTTCCTTATAGGAAGAGATTCTTCTTAAAATATATTAATCTGATTACTATTTTGCATTAAGAAAACATTAATATGCTAGGAATTAACTTCAGGAGGTTTGGAGTGAATGGGGCAGATTTCATGACTTTTTAATATTCCTTTCATGTTCATTTTTCATTCATTCCATTTTAATTTCAGCACAGTTGCCGTGCAATGTCTTAAGGGCACCCAAGGTTTGTGTAATATACTTTGTATCCACAGACGCTCAGTAATGAAAATAGAATCTGTTTCTCATTGAAGGAAAATGTGTCTTTTGCCTCTCTGTTTTATCTTATCTTAGTATAATTCTATAAATATTTAGATCTCTCATAACATTTTGCTAATGTCCTGAGCACAAGGAACCCTCTGAAAGAATCAATTAACACTTGGCTATTGGGTTCTAGGAGCTGGAGTCAAACAAACAAACAAACCAAAAAGAGAGAACAAAAGAAGCTTTCTCTTAGCTCTATTCTTTAACAAGCACATTTTTGTATAGCCACGTCTGATAACCCCCAAACCCTGGTCATCCTTGGAATTCCACCTTACAGGCTCAGGAAGAAATAAAACTAGAGTGCATGCATCCATCTGTTGCAGTGGAAGAGGAATCAGAAGGGACTTCACATTTAGATTGATGGTAGTTCCACGCGAGCCCACAGTAGATATAAACCATGCTTCTCAACCTTTGGTTTTTGGGCTTCAATTCCCAGAAACCTAGGTCAAGTCCCCAAAATGCTGATCAGCCAATGTACTGACTTAGGTTTCTGGGAATTGAACTGCGCCCTGTGAGCATGTGCCCTACTTTGAGAAAAACTGGTATAAAGGTTGGGAAACACTACTTTAAACTTTCTCAGGCTACCTCTGTTTTAATTGCTGTTATGTTCCATCATGTTGTACCCAACATACGGTAACATTAAGAGGGTTTTCAAGATACATGTGTGAGTTAATTAAAGAGTGGCTTTACCATGCTAGCTCCCAGTGAGTTTTCAAAGCCAAGTTCTATCCACTAACATCACATTAGCTCCCAATGTGTTTTTACTGGTGAAAACCAACATCAGCAAATGAAAGCGCGGCGCCAAAATGGCCGCCGCGCTCTTTGCGGGGGGCCCCCACCCGGACGCAGACATCTGGGTGAGTTAGGGGGCGTGGCCACCCCTCTATAAAAGGGGTGTCCACGAGGCAGATGAGCTGCCATTTTAGAAAAAGCGACAGAGAGAAGTTTTCTCCGTCGCTCTTCATCTCTTCAGTCTTCGGCTCTTTAGCCATTTCGGCACTTGCGATCCCCGGAAAGGGATCGTCTTCTCTTCAGCGATGCCTCCCAAGAGGAAGGCCACGGCGACCAAGCCGCGGCCAAGAGGGAGGAACTTGCCTGGCCCTGCGGTTGCAAGGGGACAGCATTCGGGTCGGAGGACCACGACTGCGCCCCCGCAACAGGGCTCCGCATCATCTTCACCCACCGTTACCGGTGGGATGGGGCAGATTAGGGCATGGCCCTTGGCTCTCCAGCCTCAGGCTGGCCCTACAGGGGCTTCGGCCCCCGGCCCACAATTGCCGGCCACGGGTCAAGACAACGGGGGAGGGCCTGGTGCGGTCACACAGCAGGGCTTGCCTCCGGCCCCTCATTGGCCGGAGTTTTGGGCATGGCCCTATTCAGGACCTGGCTCACAAATGGGGGTCCTCGGTGTATCACCCAGTGGGCCGTGTGGCCCACCTTGCCCGCCTTATACCGGGGGTTCTGCCACAGTTGATGCATTGTTGGCACGTTTAGCCGTGCTGGAAGCATCCCTGGGGGTCACAAACAACCCCTCGGGGGGGGGGGGGGCTTCACTGCCGACTGGGGCCCCCTTTTGCCTGCCTAACACCTCGACGGCCGCCACTCTGCAGCAGGCGGCCAGTAGGGTTGAGCTGCTGGCCACGATCTCGCAGCTCCCCGTTCATCCTGAACTACAGCTGGGGAGTGGCCAGATGTGGCCCCAGAGCTCGATTGCGGTCGCGAGCTCCGACGCCCACCGTGGGCCGGAACCCCCAGTGGGGGCGGCTCACGGGGGTGCACCCAGTGAGTATCAGGTTCAAGCTAATGTCCCCACATCACAGTCCACTTCAGGTGTTAGTTTTCAGTGGCCATGGCCTCGTCACGTCGAGGCGGGTGGGTATCAGTTCCCAGCTTACCCTGGTGCCACTGGGTCCCATACTGGCACAACATTGGGCGGGGGGGTTCCCGCCCCTAGGGCTGTACCGGGCATCGCAGGGACTGTCCAGGCACCGCTGCCGATGCCCCGTGTGAATACCGTGCCGGTGTCGGCATTGCCAACGGCAGGGTATTCCTTGCCCCTCGAGGATCATTTGTCCCTGGCCACGAGGGAAAAGATTTGGAGGGGGAGTATGTCGATATTTTCTCCCTATTGAACCGTGAGCCCACCAAGGAAGAAAAAGAGGGGCAGGATGACAGAGACAAAGAGCTGTCTCGTCGTCACAAGCCACCACGCACTTGGGCCAACTGGTTACCCGCATATCTTATTTATATGGCGGTGTACCTCAGGGCCCGGCCCGATTTGGCCATTCCTATGGTCAAATATTTGGACAATATTTACAGGGCGATGGTGGATTTTCCTGGCCCATCATGGTTGGCTTACGATGAGGAATTCAGGATGAGGGTGCCCTTACACCCGGAGATGAGATGGGATGAGCCATGCCAGAAGTTGTGGCTTTTATACATGACCCCCATGCACCCGGCGCCTGGGGAGAGGTACCATTGCGGCCATGCCATCCAGCGAGCTACTCCAACGCAGGCTCCCCGCCAGTTGGCGGGGCAGGGGGTTCCAGCCCACTTGCTGTGTTGGAGTTTCTCGGCCAATGGCATATGCAATAGACGGCAGTGCCGATACAAACACGAGTGTCCCTCTTGTGCTGGCCCCCATGCCGCCGCTGCGTGTCTGTGAGCCGGTGGGTCACGGGGCAGAGGTAGAGGTGGACAGGGAGCGGGAAGAACTGCCGCTGATGGAGCTGGTCAGTCAAAAGGCCCCCTCCCCGGTTAACATATTTATGTTAGAGAGGTGGCTCTCGACTTACCCGAGGAGGGACGAGGCGAGGTACCTACTCGAGGGTTTCCAGTGTGGTTTTCATATCCCATTCAAGGGGGTGCGGGGACCCCAAGATGCTCCTAATTTGCTTTCCCTGAAGGGTAGGGAGGAGGTGACTGCCCTAAGTATCGCCAAGGAGGTAAATGCAGGGAGGGTAGCGGGCCCCTTTTCTAGGCCTCCCTTTCCCAATCTTAAGGTTTCCCCTTTAGGTTTGGTTCCCAAGAAGGCCCCTGGTGAATTTCGTTTAATTCACCATTTATCATACCCGGCGGGTCATTAGGTCAATGACGCCATTCCTGATGACCTTTGTTCGGTCAGGTATATGTCATTTGACCAGGCCCTGCGCATGGTGCACTCTTGTGGCCCGGGGGCACTTCTGGCGAAATGTGACATTAAATCGGCATTCCGGCTGTTGCCAGTGCACCTGGGTGACTTTGAGTTATTGGTTTTAAATTCCAGGGAAAATTTTATGTAGATAAAGCCATGCCTTTTGGCTGCTCTATTTCCTGTTCAGCATTTGAATGTTTTAGCACTTTTCTTCAGTGGGCCTTTGTTCGCAGGTCTGGGTCCCGGTCTGTAGCCCATTACCTCAATGATTTTTTGTTCGGGGGTGAACGGGGCTTGGACACATGCACGCGTCTCCTCACAACATTTCA
The DNA here is from genome assembly GCA_035047345.1 of Bradypodion ventrale. Classification (NCBI taxonomy): domain Eukaryota; kingdom Metazoa; phylum Chordata; class Lepidosauria; order Squamata; family Chamaeleonidae; genus Bradypodion; species Bradypodion ventrale. The sequence continues at coordinate 191,878,835 of JAWDJE010000004.1, forward strand.
GACGCTAATGCAGAAACTGGGTGTCCCTTTAGCGCCCGAAAAGACCGAGGGCCCATCCACTACGCTCACATTTCTGGGTATTGAAATTGACACGGTCGCGCAGACATCCAGGTTACCTATGGACAAGGTCACACGGATCTCTGCGTTGATTTTGGCCTTACTGGCCAAACGTAAAGTGTCACTTCGTGAGCTCCAAGTTCTACATGGTCATCTTACTTTTGCCTGCAGGGTGGTCACGCCTGGCAGAGCTTTTGCTCGACGCCTATGTGACGCCATGATTGGGCTATCGAGGCGCCACCACAGGGTCCGACTGACCAGGGGCATGAGGGCTGACCTATTGGTTTGGCTTAAGTTCCTGCGGAAATTCAATGGGGTATCATTTTGGAGATCTGACCTCTTGGTTTCCCCTAGGTTTCAGGTTCAGTCGGATGCCTCTGGGTCCCTCAGATATGGGATTTATTTTGAGGGGAGGTGGGCCTACAGCCAATGGCCTCCAGCATGGCGGGGCACGGATTGTCTATGCGATCTTACATTCCTCGAGTTCTTCCCGATACTGGGAGCTTTGATGCTATGGGGTGAGGAGTGGGCCAATTCAGTTGTCCATTTTTGGTGCGACAATGCTGCGGTAGTGCACATTGTCAATTCTCAGACATCTAAATCACCCAGAGTCATGGAGTTAGTTCGCCAGTTTGTGTTACGCAGCCTACGCCTCAATGTGCTCTTTAGGGCCAGACATGTACCAGGCATTAATAATGATATTGCTGATGCTTTATCCCGCCTGCAGATCCCCCGGTTCCGCGCCTTGGCTCCGGATGCGGAGGAATTCCCCTCGCCACTCCCGAACGAGATTTGGACATTTGGCAAGGAGAGGTGAACCGGGCGATCGGCATGTCACTCGCGCCCCGCACGCGTAAGGCGTATCACCACGCATTTAATCAATTTAAACATTTTTGTGTGCAACTCCGGTTGCCCGAAGTGTGGCCCATTCCAATTGAACATGTTCTACAATGTATGGTTTACCTACACAGTCTGGGCCTAGCTCCCCGCACCATAGCATCCAGGCTGTCAGCACTGGCATTCATGGCCAAGGTGAGGGGTTTTGCTGACAACATAAATGATTTCCGTATACAACATGTTTTGGAGGGGTGGACACGGGAACGTGGACACCGCCCGGACACTCGCCACCCAATTTCTCCAGGGGTCCTTACCCACCTTGCATGAGGCTGGCATGACCTGTGTTTTGACAGGTATGAGGCAGCTCTTTTTCATGCGGCTACCACTGTGGCCTTTTTTTTGGAGCGCTCCGCATCAGTGAGTTGGTACTACTGTCTAAGGCGGATTCGGCTCGTAGGGCACTGGAACTCGAAGATGTCTATGTCTCTAATGAGTGGGCTCAGTTGAGGATACGGTCCTCAAAAGTTGAGTAGGCAGTGGTGTTAGACTGCTACGATGTTCCATTGCAGACATCTGTCCGGTTGGTGCCCTACAGGAGTTCATTGCAGTGCGTGGCACGCATCCTGGCCCATTTTTCTGCCACCAAGATGGGTCTCCCCTGACTAAATTTCAATTTTGGAAGGTGACCGGTAAGGCACTATCCAGTGTTGGCCTCCCCGGGACTCGTTACAGCACCCATTCTTTTAGAATAGGGGCTGCTTCTACTGCGGCTGCATTTGGGTACTCTGAGGCTGATATACGCCGTATGGGGAGATGGGGATCTAAGTCTTTTGCATTATATGTTCGCCCTATTCAGGTATGAGTACCAGATAAGTCACCGTTCTCTCCGTTTTATCTTACAGACCCTGTGTGTCCCTGCACACCGGTGGCAGTATGGCTGGTGGGCCATAGCTATGTGCACTGGGCAGCGCAGTACGCTGCAGCGACAGAGTGGGGACCCCAGCTTGGACTACGTGCCTCCGCATGTATCAGGTGGTATGGTAAGCGTGGAATGTTATGGCGGGAACTGTTGCCATTCCTTTTCTCCATCAGGGATGCTGAACCGCCTGATGTCCTGGTGCTGCACCTCGGGGGCAATGACCTAGGCCAGGTCACTGGCCTTTCTTTAAAATATGCGATTTGCAGCGACCTAGCTTATTTGCATTATGTGTGGCCTTCCACAACGCTGCTATGGTCGGACATCATACCCCATCATGCTTACAGGGGGGGTATTAACCTCCATGCCCTTGACCCTGCTCGCCGCTCGGTGAACAGGGCAGTTGCCCGGTTCTTTGCAGACAAGGGTTTGGGGCGGGTCATCCGACACCCCACCATTAATTTACAAAATTATGATCTTTATACAGGGGATGGGGTCCATCTGTCGGCTAGAGGTATGAACCTCTTTTTGGAAGATTTGCAAGCAGGCCTGTTGACCGAGCTGACGGTCTGGGGGGGCGATGAGTCTTTATTGAAGCCTCCCCGTGTGGCGGGTAGCACTGGTAAGGTAAATATTTATGACCCATAGGTATCCGGCAGGTTCGCAATTGACTGGCCAACACTTAGACAGGTACAAGTTTAATAACGTTGACCGGTCAATGACGAACCAGGCAATGGGGTGATGGCAGGAGCTCTTCAGCATGCATCACCCCGTGATTTGACGGATACACGTCAGAGGGTGGGGTCAGTAGATAGTTTATTGACTACGGTCAACAATTTGTTTGTCATAACAAACAAATTGATACAAATGGATACATTGTAGCCAATTGCCGTTGGCAATTTTGGGAGGAACCTTACCAGTGTTACTGCGGCCTGCTTGCCTTAAGAATTATAATTGGCTGAGTACCAATTGAAATTTATAATTCGGACTAGGGCATTATTCAATAAATGTGGCCCAATGCCGTTATCCATATACCAGTGTCTGAGTCTTTCTTTGGGGGGTGCGCCTGCAAAGCTCCTAGTAGTTATCACAGCTTCTTCTTACTAAACATCCTAATGTATATCTAATGGCAAAAGAAGCAATGAGCACTTCCCAAAAGACTTCTTTATATAGTGTCTCCATGCAACTGTGAAACCAACTGATATAACATTCCTTCCTTTGTCTTAGCAAATACTGGAAATGTTTGTTTGTTTTTTGGAAGCTGAAAGGTTAACATTGCCCCCAGCTTAGTCAAACTAGCACTCCCAGGACCCTTTGGGGGAAAAGAAACTCACAACAGTTAAACTGTGTCTATTATAATTGAGAGTTTGACAATGTACTCTAAGATATATATAACTAAAAAGCCTGATTTCAATGGGGTTAGAAAATTATTGATTTCATTGTCACAACAATGTTTGTTCTCTCTATTTATTTATTTCTCTCTCTCTCTCTTCCACTCCCTCACAAAAAAAATCTTTTTCTTTAACACAGATCAGCCTTCAGCAGCTTTCCCTGCACTGGAAACCCTTTAGTTTCTTTCTGCCCTCAGGAGTCCTTTTCCCAACCCCTTTCCCCTCCTTTCTTTCAGTTGTCTTTATCCATCATTCTTCTTCTCTCTACAGCCTACTCTATCTTCCCAAATGCCAGAATTGAGCACTTGTTTGTTTGTTTGTTTGCTTGCTTGCTTGCTTGCTTGCTTGCTTGCTTGTTTGTTTGTTTGTTTGTTTGTTTGTTTGTTTGTTGGTTGGTTGGTTGGTTGGTTGGTTGGTTGGTTGGGTGGGTGGGTGGGTCCATTGATTGATTGATTACTGCCCATCTAATGACAAACACTAATCTGGGCAGCCAATTACAACGATAATATCCAACAAACTGAACCAAAATAAACAATAACCCACCCCCATAGCTCACAACAGAATAATGAATAAAAATACAATAACAATAAAATACATACAAAATGACAATGCAGTCTGAAATTAATTAAAACTTCTGTCACATTGATAATAAGATCATCTTATCCAACCCTATCCATGGGAAGAATGTTTTTAAAGTCTTCTTTTAGGAACATTGCTTTTATTACCTTCTTAAAGGCCTGGAGGGAGAGGGCATAATGCATCTTCGAATCTAGTTCATTCCATAATAAGGAAGCCATCACTAAGAAGGCATATTTCTGTGTCATAATCATTTTTACCTCTCTCTGGGTGGCTAGCCACAATGTTATGTCCTGAGACAACCTGATTGAACAGGCAACTGTTCTCTGGGATTTCACCCTAGCAATAAGGTGCCTCTCCTACTCTGAAGGCCAGACTTTTTTTGAAACAAGGAAATAAATTTGGGGGTTTGGTTTAAGCAGAATGTGACTCAGGACATTTAATTGTTCTAATTGCCTCCCTTCAAAAATTATCCCCTAGAGAATTTCTAGCCATGATGATAGCCAATATCTGGAATGGATAGGGCACCTGAAGAAGAAAATTTCTTTTTCTCATTCTTTTGCATTTCTGTCTAGGTGATCTAACTCATCAATGCTGGCATCAAAGTGCTTTTAAAAATTAAATGGTACTATTTAGACATATCTAGATCTCCGAAGCAGGGTATTTGCTTCTTCTGATTGCTAACTTTCCCTGAAGGCTAACATGCCCTCCTCAGTGTCAGAAGTGGGGGTAGAAGAGGGTTTCTTTGTCTCCTCCTTCCCTCCATTCAGCTGTTTAAAAAAACAAAGACAGCATGCAGCTTTTCTACATAGGTTCAAGTGAGCACAAATATGAACCAATGTGAAATGGATTCACTTTTTTTAAAAGAGTAGTCCCAGAGGCAATGGGGAGAAAAACTACAGATTTATGGTGATGGGGATTAAAGGCTGATTCACATTTCCTTTATAAGACAAGAAAAATATGAATCAGTCTGCCCAAAATGCATACTATAGTTCAGTGGTTTAGGTATCTAGCTGCAGTGCCAGAGGCTAAGAGTTTGATTCCCCACTGTACTTCCTTGACAGGGGCTAGAGCTGATGATCCATAGGGTCTCTTCCAGCTCTGCAGTTCTAAGATGATTATTGTCAAGTAACCCAGCACTCAGCCTAACTTTCTAGTGCCTGTCACACCTGCTTGCATATCTTCATCCAGAGTCAGGAGGAATCGTCAGAAGGATACACAGCAACAGGGCTGCCATCAGGACAGTACTACCAGTACTGCAGTATAGGGCCCGGAGCTGACAGGGGCCCTGTTGTGACAGAGAAAAGTATGTGGGGGGGGGAATAGGATTGCTCAGAAATTTCTGATGGCGGCCCTGTACAGCAAGACTAAAGTCATTGCCAAGCTAAGAGTGATTTTCCTTCTATAAAATTATGCTGTCACCACCTCCTTGAATTTATCAATAGTAAAAAGTTTAATAAACAATATCTATCATGGCAATCCATTATCAAATTTGATACACAGATTGCTATATGCTGCTAGATATTTTATAAGACACTGATTGGAAGGCAGGAGGTCAGCAGTTCAATTCCCAAGTAATGCAGGACGGAATGAGCTCTCATCTTTGTCCCAGCTCCTGCCAACCTAGCAGTTCGAAAGCAAGAAATTGCAAGTAGATAAATAGGGACCACTTCAGTGGGAAGGTAAACAGCATTCCGTGTACCCCGGTGTCTAGTAATGCCTGCCACATGACCACGGAAACATCTGCAAAAACAGACAGAGCTGGCTCTTCGGCTTTGAAACAGAGATTAGCAGTGAACCCTAGAGTCGGATAAGACTGGCTGTCAAGCAAGGGGAACCTTTACCTTTACCACCTTCACTAACCCTCCTGCAAATTCTCTTTTACAACATGAGCACAACAGAATTGAAATAGGGGTGAAAGAATTCTAATATTAATTCTGGTTTAAAAGTAAAAATTATTTTCTCAGTACTATGTAAAGTTAAACAGATTAGATTGACCTATCATATAGAACTGATGATGAGGCTAAAGTAAACAGAAGGCTTTGTGTCCACAAGCTCAGCACAGTTTGTACAGCTGACAGGGAACTGTAAATAATATTTGTGTGAAATGACATGATGTGACATGAGACATGTTTGTTATATGACGTGATCTAAATAACAGTTACTGAATTTTCTGACCTGATATGAATGAAAATGTCAGAAGGTTAATTAATAATTTTGGCTTATCCCATAGTGATGTAATGTGCAGAAATTTCCAAATTTTAAGCTATAAAAAGATGGCTCTGAAAATGTATATTCATTCAGGGACTATTAGCTTGGTAAAGCGTTCCTGAATCTGTTTGGCCAAATATTAACAAATAAAACTGCTAAATCTGTCTTAGCATGTGGAATGTGATTTTGTCTAGTTCAGTATTCCATAACATTTTTGGCGACTCCGCCAGGACTGACTTGACAAATAGCAGATGCCATTGTCACTCTAGAAGGCTGTTCCTGTTGGGATAAAACGGCGCCTCTCCAGAGATAACCTAAAATGCTGGCATAGTAGACCTTTGATCTACTCTAGGAAATCAGTGAAGAGGTGGCGAGTAACTGTCAGAAGAAACAGACCAGTCAAGGATCCGGAAAGCTAAGACAGATGGAGAACTCTCCAGAAGCTGGAACTGGAGCTGGATTTTCAAAAGCCTGCAGGCAAGTATGAAACTATATGAAACTGTATGAAACTGTAGAAGTATACTTATGTGTCCCCACGCATTTGAGGAGTGGAAGTGGAGCCTGATCACCTTCAAGGGGATGGGACAGCGATTCCTAAGTCCTTAATGAACCACGGGTGGTAACCCAGTGTTCCTGGAAAAGTCAGGGCAGCGAACCTGATTTTTGTGTGTGAGATTTTATATATATATTGTGTGGGTGGTTAAACCATTGTGTTCCCTGATGGTAGCCCTTGATTTTTTGGGTGCCCCAGGCCGGTGGTAGTGTTTAGTTTAGAATGGGTGGTGGTAGTAGCGTTCCAAGAATGCCGCTACAGTGTTTCCTTGAGAACTTTGAGGTATTTACACCAGAGAAACATGAACCCCCTTTAACAAAATTTAAGTTAAGAAAGTTTTGTGAATATGAATGGCCCAGTTTCAAAGTAGGGTGGCCTCCAGAAGGCTCCTTAGATTTGGGTCTTATAAATAGAGTGTTTCGAAGGATAACACAGAATAAACAATGGGATCAGAATCCCTACATATCAGCATGGCAAGCTGTAATGCAGAAAGCCGTGACCCCACCTTGGCTACGGAAATGCCAGGCTGAATGTGTAAAAGCATATTTAATGAAGGAAAAGAAATCCAAAGATAAGAAATCTAAATTAGGAAGGAAAGTGGTCAGAACACCCAATACCCCAAAAATAGAATGGCAGACAGAAGAAAGATTGAAAATTTTAAGCAGAAATGAAAAAGATGAAATTCTGTTTCAAAGACCTCCACCTTATGTCATGCCAAAATCAGTGCCACAAGATGGCCAAGTTCCACATATTTATCCAGATCTTGCATTAGCAAATGCAGGAAGCAGTCACTCTGCAGGAAGATTTCAGACCCCAGACAGAAGTGAGACTTCCCCAACCACAGAAAAACTAAGAAAAGTAACTGACATCTTGAAAGATGTAATTGAACAGGGAGAAGAAAAATTCAAAAGGTACAGCCAATCTTCTCCCTATAAGAATGAAGCTGGTAGGGAGCCACCTCCGAACACCCCAATGGCACACGTCATGCCAACGATGAAAAAAAGAAAGGAGATAATGGCCCCACTGAGGGAGATGATAACCAGCCATATGAGGGAAGATGATGAACTAGTAAACCAGTCAATCTTCCAATATGTGCCTTTTACTACAACAGACCTATTAAACTGGAAACAGCATTATGGACCTTTTAGTACCAAGCCGAATGAGGTGATTGAACTAATTGGAACCATAGTCCAAACACATAATCCCACATGGAGTGATATGTAGCAAATAATAAATATGCTCAATATGGAAGATAAGCAAAAATTAAAACTGGCAAAAGACAGGATCCTTCGTAGAAATTTCCCAAACGCTGACCAGGAGGCAGCGCGCTTTGAGGCAGCTGCTGACCAAAACCCAAATTGGGATCCTAATGATTCAACACACAGGACAAGTCTTCAACAGTACAGATATTTGAATTTGGAAAGCTTAAAGGAAGCAGCAAAAGGTCCTGTCAATTTTAACAAACCTGCTAATATAATTCAAGAGAAAGAAGAATCCCCTGAAAGTTTCTTAGCCAGGTTAATTGAGGCTTATAAAGTGAACACAGGGATTAATATGGAAGATCCTGAAACCGCCAGATGTTAAATGAAAGATTCATTACTCAGAGTGCATCAGATGTAAGAAAGAGATTACAAAAGCTGGAAGGAGCATTGGGAAAGAACACAAGTGAAATGGTGCAAATTGCGAGGAAGGTCTACTTTAATAGGGAGGAGGAGGAAGAGAAGAAGGAGAATATGAGAGAATATAAAAGAGCTGCGATGATCACCCTTGCTTTGGGAAGAGGCAACAATCAGTGTACTTACTGTAAGCAAGAGGGCCATTGGCAGACGAATTGCCCCGAGAGAGGAATGAGAAAAATACACCCATTTGGCAGAGGAAGTTATGGATACAGACAAAAAGAACATGATTTGGCTGAGATGGAATGGGACGATTGAAGAAACCAGAGGAATTTGGGAAATCCCAGAAAAAGAAGAGAAAAGGGGGGGGAGAAAAAACAGCTGAGCACTTGATAGCTAACCCCAAGATTTTGAATCCCTAGTCAGCCCCAAGCTTTAAGGCTACTAGGTTTGTCCAAACTGTTTCAGGCAGTATGTGAAAATACGCAGAAATAAAAGTGTAAATGTCACAGGTCAGTTGCCTAACTCCAGAGGAACTTGAAGGCCTGTGCAAGAAGGAAGTTTACTTTTTCTGCAGACATACAAGTACATACTGGCCATGTCCTCCAGATGATTTGGAAAATAAGGGACATTTATGGGTTAGTAATCAAAGACTGATCAAAGCTGCCCAGAATGCCTAGATGCCTTGCAATTAATCAGAAAACAGAAGGCACAGTTGGCAAAAAGGGAAAAAAAGGGCAGAAGCAAAGCGAAAAACAGCTATGTTTAAACAGCCAAAACAAACACAGGAGTTGTATTTGATTAAAGAATTTGAGGACTTGAAAGTATAAGACATCTGAAGTTCATGAAAATAAAATAAAAAGCCAGTAAGGGAATACTTACTTAAAGCAGGGAGGCTTAGTGGAATCATCCTTGTTCATTTAATCCACAGTTAGGAAGAGGTTGAGAAAGCAAGTGGGATTGTTGAAAGCATTTCGGAATTGTATGAAAGTAAATCAATAAGTCCAGGTTTTAGCCAATGACAATGCATGATATGAGAACTCCCTTCTGTACAAAGTATCCTATTTCCCCATTTGAATTTCTGTCCTAAACACATAGAGATGGCCAGATCTGGCCTGCATAGAAGAAAATGGAAGTTAGGAAATTATTAACTCAGTCACTGCAGTAGAAATCAATATGTGAATCAGTGCAGGAGGCTTGACCTCCCCATCTCCATGGCAACACATGGCTTTAAGTCAGGAGATTGGTTATAGTTAAACATTGATAACATGGATCATTGAACTATATACTGTCAGTAGTATCCTTTCTCTTACAGTTTAAGACCTTGGAAAGATGGAATGCATAGATTTTGCTTAAATAATCAATGCAAGAGAGAAGACGGCAGCTTGGCGTTGGGCACAGACTGGAAGCTGTCAAAACGCCCAGCCGAAGCTTGAGGAATCTGCAATCAACATGATAGAAATGTTTATTTATTGCAATAGAATGTGAAAAAGTTATTAAACTTTAATAATTTTCAAGAAATCAGGAGGGAATGAAATAGGGGTGAAAGAATTCTAATATTAATTCTGGTTTAAAAGTAAAAATTATTTTCTCAGTACTATGTAAAGTTAAACAGATCAGATTGACCTATCATATAGAACTGATGACGAGGCTAAAGTAAACAGAAGGCTTTGTGTCCACAAGCTCAGCACAGTTTGTACAGCTGACAGGGAACTGTAAATAATATTTGTGTGAAATGACATGATGTGACATGAGACATATTTCTTATATGACGTGATCTAAATAACAGTTACTGAATGTTCTGACCTGATATGAATGAAAATGTCAGAAGGTTAATTAATAATTTTGGCTTATCCCATAATGATGTAATGTGTAGAAATTTCCAAATTTTATGCTATAAAAAGATGGCTCTGAAAATGAATATTCATTTAGGAACTATTAGCTTGGTAAAGCGTTCCTGAATCTGTTTGGCCAAATTTTAACAAATAAAACTCCTAAATCTGTTTTAGCGTGTGGAATGTGATTTTGTCTAGTTCAGTATTCCATAACAGAATGTGCCCACACAAGTAAGGGGTTAAACCAGTAAGAGGTTAAATTCACTAGATTATGCTTTGCTTGGCAACTTCACACTTTAAAGATTGAAAGGGAGACATTTAAAACTAATCTGAATAATCATTTGTTACTGCTAGCTGTAGGAAGCTGTATTGATATACATGCTTGTCTGTCATTCTGCTTGATTACTCTTTACCTCATTGTTTTGTGATCCATTTGCCTTGTGACATTGTAACCTAATATTTTGAAATTCACCCTTTAATTTAAGTTATTTTCTTTAATTTTTAAATAAAGTTCTTTGAACCTTTCAGTTTTCCTTGAACTAATCATCAGGCACCTATGTGCACTAAGCATTACATGTTCCATGTTCCCCAGAGCACAGACCTTTGCCCGTAAGGTGGTGGCAGATGATGACTGCATCACCTAATACCCAATTGCTAACCATATTTTGATCTAGCGTCAATAGAGATTTCTTTTGTGCACCCCCTTCATTGACCATTGGGTGTTTTTCAATGGTCAACATTTGTACACATGTAAAATTAAGCATTGCAAATCACACAACAAAATTGGGAATAAAATTCACAGAAATACATTCAACTGAAGCCTGGAAATTAATGGAATACATTCAGGAATTAGACCAAGTGGCTGATATTGGAGTCACCTTTGACATATGTTAATCTGTTAATCTCACCTCAGGAAATTAACTAAATGCCTATCTCTCTTGCTGGCCAAAGCCATTGTTTAACTTGAAGCTCAGCTCTTGTTCAAAATTGAAGTTGATTTCCTTTAAGATAGGAATGTATAGGTAACTTCTATGGAATTATTTCTGTTTGTGTCTGATTGATATTAATACTGGATATTATGTCTTCTCATTCCAAGGAACAGTTAAATGGAAAATCTATACCTATAAAGCAAAGGTGTGGGTTTTGGTGTCTGGAATGCACTGTTGCACCCCTTGACCAAACCCCATGAGATTTGGCACACATGTACCTTGCACACATGAGCAAGTCACTGTATATTCAACAGGAGGGTTTGTGTCTGCCCCAGTGCTAGGCCAACCAGGGGGGATTGTGATGTCATAACCGAGCTCACATCACAGGCCCACCCCTGGCCAATGGGTTTCCTGGGCAACACTGGCACTCAGCTAGGCAGGTTGGGACCATCTGGGCGAAGCCGGGCAGCCCTGCTAGTTATAACTAAAGGACAGCCTTGATATTAGATCAATGCAGATGTGTGGAGGAAAAACACCCTTTGCCCTCAGGAAATTCTTGTCAAAAGATTCAAACTAGCTTTTCCAGCCAGGCCCATCAGCCAGACATGGAAGTCAATAGCTATTGTTGTGGAAATAAAGCTGGCAGAAAGGACTTGTCAGTTTACATATCAATATGTTTACAAGGAGTCAAGAGGCCAATTTTCATTGGAGAAATGCCCCCCCCCCCATCTATGATGTACTAACAACCTGATTGGCCTTGGACATTTAAAATGATAACTCTGATTTGCTCATCTTTACAATCTCTGATATGATTTGCCCTTCATTGTGAAGGCTGGGATGCATAATTAAAAGAGAGTATTTTATTACTGTATTGTTTTGTACTTGAAGAAACATCTGGGTTTTTTTTTGTGTGTTACTAATCTGCTATACTTATCTTTTGATCTGTGTACTCATCTTCTTTGAATGGCCATGAGCTTCCCCTTTGTTTTCCTAAACTGTAACATTCATCTGTAATAATCTGCAGTCATTAGTTTGCTTGGCCTTGCTGCCACCTGGTTCATTATAAAAACTGAGCTCTGAATTCAAACCTGACCTGATTCCTGGCTTTTTCCCATCTGCCTAGTTTTAGGTAGGTCCTTTGCCTTTTTGAAATGGCACCTTTCCGGGAAAGGGGGGGGCAAACTCTGTATTGCTATTGCTTATTGTTTTCTTATTTTCTTATTTGGTTTCTAAGTAAACTTCTCTAATTTGTATCAAACAATTTGACTGTGGCTCAAAGCTTTCACCCATGAAATGGTTCTTTAAATATTAAAAAAAAATATTTCCCACTCCTTGGCTTGGGTGCTTGTAGCTCTGATAAGTCTGAAATTTAGTTAACAACATCTTGACCTCTGCATCTGGTGAATATAAACCATGCCTGGAAGTTTTACTCCTTTGTCTGAAGAAGTGGACTTGATCCACAAAACCTCACAGTAAAAATATAGCATTCTTTAAAGTGCTGCAGTGTTTTTGTTTTAATTTTTTTGGTTTTGTGTTCTTAGATTATTAGGAAGATAGAAATATTTCCATTCATAGATCACCATGTCTGAACCTCCACCTTGCTCTTCTCCAGATATAAGGATGAAAGATATTTTCCATCCCTTGGAAATCTCCTTTTCTAGAGTAATTGGCAGATCCTCTCAAGGGCTCCCAAGGGCCATCAACTCTTAATATTTTTCAATCTTCAGTGAGGACTCTCTATTGTTCTTCTTCCTAGAAGACAAAGGTTGAAGGAATCCTCAGATTTCTGAACAGCTAGGCCCATCATCCCTGGCTAGCTTTCCATTGTTATTCCAAGTTACTTTCTCGTCTTTCCAGTTTACAGGGTACAGACCATTATCTCTCTACTCTGCCAGATGGCTCCTGGGTGAGACATTCTATACTACTGTACTTTGTCTTTCACATGTCCACTGAGAATTTGCAGCATGCATTTTTGCCTGACCCACATATTAACATTTTACTTTCTTGCCAGTGATGATGAAAGTTTTAATGCATTTTTCCAGTGTAGTCCTACTTGATTACTGATAGTTCTTTCATCATTGTGCTAAAATAAAACAGAGATGTGTTGCAGATATGCAAATGTCACTTTGAGGAACTGCCTACATTTTTAAATGAAAGATGTGATATTTCATTAGATTTCACCCTAACAAAATATGAAATAATACATCAAGTATCATGGTTCACACTGTCGTTTACTTTGATAATATTTTTTCCCAACATTAAACTGATTGACACAGAACATTGCATAGCAGGCATGAAAAATTCATTTCAGCTTTGAGAACAAGAAACAGCCCCTTCTTGAATGCCATTCATAATTCATAATTCCATTCCACTATTTTAAATTAATAAATTATTTGCCATATTCACCAATGGCTCCCATGTAAGGAAACATCAAAACACTAGCTCTTTGCTGACAATTTAGTGTCAGCTGCAACAATGTCTCTCCAACAAGAATTATTATGTGAGTGGCCTATTTATGTGTGACCAAAATAACAGTAATAGAAATTCATATGAGGTCAGTGTCTCTTCTACAAAGTGGAAAAATCCAAAACTTTTAAATGTCTGACTCAGCTGGATAAAGCTACAATCAGAGATGAATTTGTAGGTCTGATATTGCACTTCTCATCCATGAATAAACCATTCACATTCAGTTGTTCTTGAAAAGGAGCCAGAGGCTGATCATGGAAATGAATATCTAATGCAAACATATTGAATTACCAGCTTTCTTTTGGAAGGATGCATTCTATGACAATTAAATCACTTTCATACTGGTTTAATCCTGCAATGTAAATGTAGTGTGACATCCTTTTAACCTTAAAGCATTTCACTTCCTTCAGTCATAAATCAATCAAAAAGTAAAAGGATAATATGGTTGTTTGATTTAAAATGTTACTGGCAAAAGGATCAATGGATTTGAAGACACATTAGAATAGATACTGCTTCAGCCTTTCATAGATTGTTGACCTAGGAAATGGTTTGCCATATTATAATCTCTTAAATCTACCCAAAAAAGCAGCTTTCATAGGGTGCAAGACCTATCAGTTCCAATTACAAATCCCTATATCCCACCAGTACCATTTCTGGAATGTTTGTCATAGCTGCAGACATCAGCATTGCTGTAGTAGAAGTGACATCAAGGTTAAGTTATCTGGATACGCTAATGCTACTGCTTTATGGTAAGTGAAAGAGAGAAGAAACATGTCCCCAAAATATCTTGCCCCAAAAAAGACGAACAGAAAGTAATGAAGATTAATCAAACTGAATGTTTTTGCTCTTCCCTAGACCTATAATTTCGAGACTGGAAAAACCCATAGGTTCCCTCAGGTTTTGAAGTTGTTAATTGTTTGCACTATTGAATTGGTAATGGCTACAGAATGCTTCAAAAAGCCTCTATGGTGTATAGGATAGAGTACAAGAAAACTGCTACAACAAAACAGAGATTTGTCCCATTGTTTGGTCTCCTCTGAGACTGGTTGCATTGCTTCTTTTCCCAGCAATCACACGGCATACAGACCATCAGGGGGCAGCTCATCCTTGATACATGCCTACCCTCATCTTTTTGGCTCAGGGCCACAAATTAGTTAGTTGGTTAGTTAGTTAGTTAGGTTTGACTGTGTCTATTTGCTTGCTTGCTTGCTTGCTTGCTTGTTTGTTTTGGTCCAGAAACAATGTATTTTCACATCACAAATGGAGCTGGTCCATGTAAATTATGACACATAACCTCTGAGGGAGACAGCAGACCCACTCATTGGGGCAGGTGGCAATGAAGGTAGAGTCATGGTCCCTTCTATAATCCTCTCACCTCTTACTCATCCCATCCTGCTCCATTCCCGCTATCCCATTCACAGAAAAGGAAATTTAGGCAGGTGACCTTAGGATAGCAAAATACTGATGGTTTTGACAAGCTGAATTTTTTTTAAAAAAGATGTAGACATATAATTCATTCCTTGGCCACCTATGGATGATAGCATTGAATGAAAGATAATGAAACAAGTCAGAACTTCACTATCACACTGGCAGTGGGCATGATTTCATTAAACAACAGTGCGGCTATGACACCTATATTAACAAGAAAGGAAATCCAATCACACAGTCAATACCACATAGCTCAATCCTGCTTTGTAGCCAGAGTGAGGGAAATCAGTGCAGTGCCCCTACTAGATCCTGTGTATCCTGACAGGATTGCACCCACTTGCTATTTGATTTTTAATATGACAGATAATTAAAGTATTTATTTAAAGAATGAGAAAATGTTTTAAGAACAGGAACAATTTAGGAATAGACTGTTGAAAAAATAAGTGAATAATATAAGTTGAATATACAGAGTGGCCCATGAGATCCTGCCCATCCTTTTTTGGGCACCCATGCCATCTCCCCAGTATTCACCCTACCCCTCTGCCCAGTAGTCCAATGGGAGTGCTTCCTCCCTCCTCCCAGCACAAAGTTTGCCCCGCCCCTCTGCCCAGCAGCCCAATGGGAGTGCTTCCCCCCTCCCCCAGCAGAGCCCTACTCTCTTTGTCCTGGGTAGGGACATGGGCCACTCTGTACAACAGAAGCCTCATCTAGAAAAGCCCCCAAATGATTGTTCATTCAAGACTTTCTCTGGGGATAGATTTTTCATAATCTCAGCCACTATAGTTGCTTAAATGGTCCTAGAGAAAAATAGCCTAATCCTGGACGATTTATATATTAGAACTTTGCTTTATGAAGCACAGTTGAACTTTACATCTCAAACTTTGCTTTACTCTGGTTCCAGTTCCATTTGTGCTCTACCCAGCCAGCACTAAAGAAGGCTGCAATGAGAAAGTAAGGGCATGCTCAGTAGGTATTATGGTAAGTAGTACAGGGTTGTGTGCTTATTGCTAAAGGATGGAAAAAAAGAAATATAGTAGCATCTGAAAAAATCTTTAGTAAATCAATTCACAAAGCACTAGAAAGATTGCTTATTCATAGGGTCACCATAATTCAGAAACAACTTATGGTACATAATAACAACAATAACAGCAGCAGCAGCAACCATGTAGGCAGAGCAGTCAGAGCAGACCAGAGGGGCTCCCTAATTGTACCATCAGCTAGAGGGACCCGTCTCTCTAGCACAAGGAGGAGGGCCTTCTCCGTGTCCACACCAGCCCTTTGGAACCTCCTGCCAGTAGAATTACGATTGCAGACGGAGTTGCTGCCCTTTAGGAAGGGTCTTTAAACCTGGCTGGCAGGGCAGTTATGGGGGCCTGATGGAAATGTGGCCCCTGCCTGCTGGCTTGTTCAATAAGCAAGATCCTCCCTCCCTCGCCCTTCTTTTTTAAGAATGGGGCGGGCGAGTTTCTTTTATGTGGGTGTTTTTTTATCTGTTTTTATATTTTTATGCTTGTGTTTAAGATTGTCTGTAACCCGCCCTGAGTTGGGCTTGCCTGAGTGAGTGGCGCATAAATCTAAAAATAAATTAAATTAAATTAAATATCCAATGGCTGCCTTCAATCGCATAATAAACAGGCTCGTAGCACTAGGGAAGAGCAAACCATTCTTCCCTGGCTAAGCTGCAGTTAAGAAAGGAAAGGAAATTACTCAGCACCACCAGAATAGAAGAAAATATCAGAAGTGAAAGAAGACTTGTGATGTCAACTTGATAGGATGACAGCTCCCAGATCTGTCAGACCTCTAATGCCCTATAATGGAATTTTAATGAATAGTGCAATGAAGCAGAAAATTATTGACAGAAATGGCTTACTGACAAAAGTCATCAAAAGATATAATGAGCCATGCATATGTGGAATAGAAATAGCATATTTTATCCACTTGAGAAGAGACTTCACCTCTGCAGAAGTGAAAAAGAAAAACAGAACAGTAAGGAAACTAAAGAAGAAAAGGCTTGCTAGTTAATTTGGAATACATTTCAGCACTATAACAAAAGGTAGGGGTCAAGTGTGGCAGCATTTTTAGCTATATGATGCTGAATGTTCTGTTTGTTTGTTTTTTGCTCTAAGAGTTGACTGTTGGATGTGGCTGCCATACTAACAGAGGGACTGCGGTGGCTCAAGTGATTAAGATGCTGAACTTGCTGACTGGAAGGTTGGAGTTCAATTCCTGGGTACTGCATGACAGAGTGAGCGTCCATCTCTGTCCCAGCACCTAGCAGTTCAAAAGCAAGAAATTGCAGGTAGATGAATAGGGACCACATCGGTGGGAAGGTAACAGCATTCTGTGCACTCCAACATCTAGGCATGCCTGCCACATGTCCACGGAAACGTCTGCAGACACAGACAGCACTGGCTCTTTGTCTATAAACAGAGATGAGCACTGAACCCTAGAGTTGGATATGACTGGCTTTTGAGCACAGGTGACCTTTACCTTTACCTCACCATACTAACAACTGAGTTGAAAGACAAAAGTATTGTTTGGTGAGTTAACACTAGATTGTTCAATGTTTTTTAAAGTCCATAATCACCCCTGAGAAAGAAATACAAGATCAAAGTGAGGGGTAGAAGTCCTCATCACACTCATGTGCCCAATGCAGTAACTACTTAATGTTGTCATCATTATATACAAGAGAAGTATCCATGGCAAGAGAGTATGACAAACAACAGATCTACCCAGTTATTTAATTTAATTTAATTTAATTCTCACACTTGTATGCTGCCCAATCAGGAAACCCGACTCAGGGTGGCTCACACAATATTATGCAGCAAACACAATAATACAATATACAATATAGACAATAATTATACCTTATTCATCCTACAAAAGCACATATCATAATATAAAACAATACAACAATACAATAGTACAACAGCCTCTCCACTCCGTCCTCAGGCAACTCCGAGGGCAGCTGCGGCGAAGTCCTGCCGCTCACCGCTGTAGTGGCCTTTTGTGCCCAGGGTTGGCCTTTTGTGCCCTAGATGCAGTGGCGGAGTTCTGCCACCCCATCGTAGCAGCCTTTTGTTCCCTGGCCAGGGCGGGGCCCAAGACGCCGACAGTGATGGTGGGTCCCGGTGCCTGATGCTGCAGCGGCCTCTTCGCCCTGGCCACAAGGAAGTCTGGGGGCGGCGAAGAATAGTGTAGTAGTTTCTGTAGGAAACTAGGAAGGATGTCCTAAATCTGGGGGGTGGGGAGTGTTTGTTCCCCCTTCTTTACCTTATCCCTTTAATCCACCCGTATGATTATTGAAGGAAATGGATATGAAAATGGCACATGTTGTTCAGAATTCCCTAGACCAGAAAGTTGCAATGTTTGAGAAGGATAAGCACAGGCTAGAATGCTGTGATGCATCAAAACCACTGTAAACATTTTATAATAGTGAAGCGTGATAGTGGAAGGATTGCTGCTGCCTGGTCCCATTTATAACCTAGTATATTTCTCCTCTGCCAATTTTTCTGATTTACTGTTCATCTCATCTATACTGACTGCTCTGCCTAACTCTTATCCTATGTCCTTAGATCCTCAGTAGTTCCAAACTTAAGAGAGAAGAATTAACAGAAAATATTACTACTGCATTTTTTTCTCTCTCTCCAGTGTTTTTATACACCCTACAAAGAAAAAGCAAACATGATTTGTAAGCTTTATCAAAGTCACACTCCTTCCCAAAAAGTACAGCAGACAACAGCCACATAATAAAATGTGTTCAAGGAATAGAAGGTAGATTTGTCCATTAAACCTGCCTACCACTTCCCTTCCTTCATCTCTTTCCCACTATTTTTTTAACTCACAGTACTGTAGCATACAAGATTCTATGAAGAACTGCCTTTCCTGATAAAAAATCTTATGCAAAATTTCAGCCTGTATTCTGTTTCAGTTTTGTTGGTTTCAGAAAGAAAACCAGTTCACCCCCAGGAAAAAAGAGAAGCAGTAGAAAGTATTTTAATTCAGTTTGTGATTTGGCCATCATCTGAATCCAGAGCACATCTCTATTTCATTATTTCTTTCAACAGAAATAAAAAAAGGCTATGCAGTCTGGAAGAATAAAGGATCTTCTTGGCCATAACAAAGCTTTCCTGTGTTAGAATCTGGATTTCTTGTGTATTCTTTCTTTATTTGTTTAGATCAGGTGTTCTCAATGTTTTCAGGTTGCGGGTCTGACCATGCCCATGGACAGCTGATCGAGCTGGTCACATGGTTCCTCCCACCAGAAACAGAAGTAAAACATGCCCGCACATGTGCAGAACACTGCTGTAAATGTATATTGCACGGGCACATTTTACTTCTGCTTCCAGGAGCGGCACAGGCAGCATGGGCCAGGTGAATTAGCATTGGAGACCTGGTCTTGCCCATGGGTCGTAGGTTGTGAATGCCTGGTTTAGATGGTGAGTAGCTCTAGGGGTTGTGGTGGGAGATGTGCTGATTGAAAAAGTGGAATTATTGGCATACAATACATTTGCATTAGTTTAGCTGAGAAAATTGGAGAAGGCAATATGATTTGGAATCATGTGGTGTAAGTGAAGATAGAGTCAGATACAGACTGTGGTAAGGGGAGGGAAACTAGAAAAACAGCTCAGAGAGATTTGCTTAAAAAAAGAAAAGAACATATGAGCCCTGGTGGCATAGTGGTTAAACTGCTGCACTGCAGCCAAAACTTTGTGAGTTCAATCCTGATGGGATAAAAGATTGACTCAGTCTTCTATCCTTCTGAGGTTGGTAAAATGAGAACCCAGCATGTTGGGCGGCAAAATACTTACTAACTTGTGAACTGCCCAGAGAGTGCATACAAGTGTAATTGCTATTGCTATATTTGACAGCAGGCTGTATTTGCTAATCCATCTCTTATGCCTACCTTGTATATAACCTGTACTTTTGTTTCAGTCCAGTATGTCTAAAGAAGTGAATACAGTAGACCCTCGAATAACGATGCTACTTGGTTCCCCAAGTAGCGTCGCTATTCGAATAATGTCGTTATACGAATAACGACAAAAAAGTCATTATTCGAATAATGACAGTAAAAATACCGTTGTTAATCGAATAACGACGCCATTATTCGAATAACGACGGGGAAAAGTACCATCATTATTCAAATAATGTCATTGCAGGCGCACGCCCCAATAAAGGACTCAGACACTGGTAAAAGTGGATAACGGCATTGGTCCACATTTATTGATTCATGCCCTAGTCCGAATTATAAATTTCTATTGGTATTCAACCAATTATAATTCTTAAGGCAAGCAGGCCGAAGTAACACTGGTAAGGTTCCACCCAAAATTGCCAACGGCAATTGGTTACAATGTATCCATTTGTATCAATTTGTTTGTTGACAACAAACAAATTGTTGACCGTAGTCAATAATCTAACTAGTGACCCCACCCTCTGACGCGTATCCGTAAAATAACGGGGTGATGCCTGCTGCCCAGCTCATGCCATCACCCCATTGCCTGGTTCGTCGTTGACCGGACAACGTTAAAACGTTAACCAACTTGTGCCTGTCTAGTGTTGTCCAGTCAATTGCGAACCTGCCGGATACCTGTGGGTCATAAACGTTTACCTTACCAGTGCTACCCGCCCATGTGACCAAAGTCAACAGCAGCAGCCAGAATCCCTATGTCAAACCATAGCAACAGTGTGGGATGGGCAAAAAAGCCAGGACCTGAAAGCCAATTGTAGGTCCCAGCCAAAAATTCCCACCCGGCCCCGAAGCGACCAAAATATCACACTGTTAACTTGGGAGGGGGTGGAGGGGAAAAACTTCTCCTCTCCGTCGCTTCGCAAAATGGCAGCGCGGCTGCCTCGTGGCCACCCCTTTTAAAGGGGTGCTGGCCACGCCCCCTAACTACCCGGATGTCCAAGTCCGGTGGGGGGGGGGGGCGCAAAGAGCGCGGCGGCCATTTTGGCACCGCGCTTGCATTGCAGGCGCACCCCCCAATAAAGGACTCAGACACTGGTAAAAGTGGATAACGGCATTGGGCCACATTTATTGATTCATGCCCTAGTCCGAATTATAAATTTCTATTGGTATTCAACCAATTATAATTCTTAAGGCAAGCAGGCCGAAGTAACACTGGTAAGGTTCCACCCAAAATTGCCAACGGCAATTGGTTACAATGTATCCATTTGTATCAATTTGTTTGTTGACAACAAACAAATTGTTGACCGTAGTCAATAATCTAACTAGTGACCCCACCCTCTGATGCGTATCCGTAAAATAACGGGGTGATGCCTGCTGCCCAGCTCATGCCATCACCCCATTGCCTGGTTCGTTGTTGACCGGACAACGTTAACCAACTTGTGCCTGTCTAGTGTTGTCCAGTCAATTGCGAACCTGCCGGATACCTGTGGGTCATAAATGTTTACCTTACCAGTGCTACCCGCCACACTGGGAGGCTTCAATAAAGGCTCACCGCCCCCCCCAGACCGTCAGCTCAGTCAACAGGCCTGCTCGCCAATCTCCTAACAAGAGGTCCATACCTCCCGGCGACAGATGGACCCCATCCCCTGTGTAAAGCTCATAATTTTGGAGACTGATGGTGGGGTGTTGTATGACACGCCCCCAACCCTTGTCCATAAGGCAATAGCCCTGTTCACCAAGCGCCGAGCCCGATCAAGGGCCCGGAGGTTAAACCCTCCCCTGTAAGCATGCCGCGGTATCATGTCCGACCAAAGCAGGGTTGTGGCGGGCCACACATAATGCAGGTAGGCCAGGTCACCGCAAATCGCATGCTTCAGCGATAGGCCCGTGACCTGTCCCAAATCATTACCCCCGAGGTGTATAATCAGGACATCAGGCGGGTCAGCATCCCTGATGGAGAAAAGGAATGGCAACAGTTCCCGCCATAACATTCCGCGCTTACCGTACCACCTGAGACTTGCGGATGCACCTAGTCCCAGTCGGGGTCCCCACTCTGTCGCCGCAGCAAACTGCGCTGCCCTGTGCACATAGCTGTGGCCCACCAGCCATACTGTCACCAGTGTAAGACGACACCCAGGGTCTGTCAAGGAAAAAAGGAAAGAGGGCCGTGACTTAACTGGTACTCACTGTTGAAGAGGGCGAACATACAACCGAAAACATCGTGATCCCCACCGTCCCATGTTGCAGATTTCGGCCCCAGAGTACCCAAACGCCTCTGCGGTGGAAGCCGCCCCTATCCTAAATGAATGGGTGCCGTAACGAGCCCCAGGGAGGCCAACACTGGCTAGTGCCTTACCGGTCACCTTCCAAAATTGAAATTTAGTAAGGGGAGACCCATCTTGGTGACAGAAAAACGGGCCAGGGTGCGTACCACGTAGTGCAAGGAACTCCTGTAGGGCACCAACCGGACAGATGTCTGCCATGGAACATCGTAGCAGTCTTACACCACTGCCTACACCGTGCTGATCAACCTTAGAGGAACATATCCTCAGCTGAGCCCAATCATTGGAAACATAGACATCTTCGAGTTCCAGTGCCCTACGACTCGCATCCCCCTTAGACAGTAGCACCAGCTCACTGATGCGGAGCGCTCAAAAAAAGGCCACCGTAGTAGCCGCGTGAAACAGGGTTGCCTCATACCTGTCAAAACACAGGTCATGCCAACCCCGTGCAAGGTGGGTAAGTACCCCTGGAGAATAGGGTGGCGGTCGTCCGGGCTGCGCCCACGTTCCCGCGCCCACCCTTCCAAAACATGTCGTATGCGAAAATCATTTGTGCTGTCAGCAAAACCACCCACCTTGGCCATGAATGCCAGCGCTGACAGCCTGGATGCTTTGGTGCGGGGGGCTAAGCCCTGGGCATGTAAGTAAACCATAAATTGGAGGACGTGAGCCACTGGGATGGGCCAACTTTCAGGCAGCCGTGATTGGGCACAAAAGGCCCTGAATCAACTGAATGCATGGTTATATGCCTTACGCGTGCGGGGGGCGAGCGACATGCTGATTGCCCGGTTCACCTCTCCTTGCCAAGCGTCCATATCTCGTCCGGGAGCGGCGAGGGAAATTCCTCTGCGTCCGGGGCCAAGGCACGGAACCGGGGGATCTGCAGGCGGGACAAAGCGTCAGCAATATCGCTATTAATACCTGGAACATGTCTAGCCCTAAAAAGCACATTGAGACGTAGGCTGCGCAACACAAACTGGCGAACCAGTTCCATGACCCTTGGAGATTTAGACATCTGTGAGTTGACAATGTGAACCACTGCCGCATTGTCACACCAGAAATGGACGACCGAATTGGCCTACTCCTCGCCCCATAGCATCAAAGCTCCCAGAATGGGGAAAAATTCCAGGTACGTGAGGTCGCGCAAGCGATCCGTGCCCCACCAGGCTGGCGGCCATCTGCCGTAGGCCCACTTCCCTTCGAAGTAAATCCCATAACCCAGGGACCCTGATGCATCCGACTGAACCTGAAAACGAGGGGAAACCAAAAGGTCGGATCTCCAAAATGACACCCCATTGAATTCCCTCAGGAACTGGAGCCAAATGAGCATATCATCCCTCATGCCCTTGTTCAGTCGGACCCTGTGGTGGGGCCTGGTCAAGCAAATGCTCTGCCAGGTGCGACGACCCTGCAAGCGAAATTGAGGTGACCATGTAACACCTGGAGCTCCCGAAGGGACACCTTGCGTTTCGCCAGCAAGTCCAAAATGAGTGCAACGATCCGTGAAACCTTATCAGCAGGTAACCTGGATGCCTGCACAACCGTGTCAATCTCAACCCCCAGGAATGTGAGCTTGGTTGAAGGGCCCTCGGTCTTTTCGGGCGCTAAAGGGACACCGAGTTCCTTCATTAGCGTCTGAAATGTATTCAGGAGACGTGTGCACGTGTCCCAGCCCCGTTCACCCCCGAATAAGAAATCATCAAGGTAGTGGGCTACAGACCGGGACCCTGACCTGCGAACAAAGGCCCATTGGAGGAAGGTGCTGAAGCGCTCAAATGCCGAGCATGAAATGGAGCAGCAAAAAGGCATGGCTTTGTCGAAATAAAATTCACCCCGGAACTTGAAACCCAGCAACTCAAAGTCGCCCGGGTGCACTGGCAGGAGACGGAACGCGGACTTAATGTCGCACTTAGCTAGTAGTGCACCCAGGCCACATGAGCGCACCATGCGCAGGGCCTGGTCAAAAGATGTATACCTGACCGAACAAAGGTCGTCAGGGATAGCATCGTTGACCGAACGGCCAGCCGGGTAAGACAAATGGTGTATCAAACGGAACTCTCCCGGTGACTTCTTGGGCACCAACCCCAACGGGGAAACCTTGAGGTTGGGAAATGGCGGGAAAGGGAAAGGGCCAGCGACCCTGCCTGCAGCTACCTCCTTAGCCATACTCATGGCAGCCACCTCCTCCCTTCCCCTGAGTGATAACAGGTTGGGTGCATCTTGCGGGGACCTGACCCCTGTGAAAGGAATGTGAAACCCTTGCTGAAAAACCCTCAAGCAGGTAAGCTGCATCCGTCCTCCTTGGGTACATCGTGAGCCAACGCTCCAACATGTCCACATTAATTGGGGAGGGGGCCTTTTGCCTCACCAGCTCCCTCTGCGGCAGTTCTGCCCGCTCCCTGTCCACCTCTACCTCTGCCCCGCAGTCCGCCTGCCCTAGGACACGCAGAGGCGGCATGGGGGCCAGCACAAGAGGGACACTCATGCCTGTATCGGCACTGCTTCCTGTTGCACGCACCATTGGCCGAGAAGCTCCAACACAGCAGGCGGGCTGGAATCCCCTGCCCCGCCACCTGGCGGGGTGCCTGGGCTGGAGCAGCTCGCTGGACCGCATGTCCACAATGGTACCTCTCCCCTGGCGCCGGGCGCGTGGGGGTCATGTACAGAAGCCACAGCTTCTGACAGGGCTCATCCCACCTCATTTCCGGGTGTAGGGGCACTCTCATATGGAATTCCTCGTCGTAAGCCAACCACGACGGGCCAGGGAAATCAACCATCGCCCGGTATATGTTGTCCAAATACTGGACCATCGGAATTGCCAGGTCAGGCCGGGCCCTGAGGTACACCGCCATGTATATAAGGTACGCGGGTAACCAGTTGGCCCACGTGCGTGGCGGCTTACGTCGACGAGACTGTTCCTTGTCCTTCTCGTCCTGCCCCTCCCACTCCTCTTTGGTGGATTCTCTATTCAAGAGGGAGAAAATGTCCACATACTCCCCCCGCCAGATCTTTTCCTTGGTGGCCTGAGCCAGGTGATCCCCAAGGGGCAATGAATAACCTGCTGTCGGTAAGGCCGACACCGGAACATTGACAGTGCTGGGCACCGTGAAAGGGGCCTGGACCAGCCCCGCCACCCCCAGTAAGTTCCCAGGAGGACAGGGTACCCCGCCCCAAGAGGGGCCTTGAAGTGTTGGAGCCGTACCCTGATTGGGTGGCGGCGGCTGACCCGCTGCCCCAGCCAGGCGAGGCCACGGCCACTGCAAACCTCCCCCCATTGTGGGTTGTGGTGTGGGTGCACTAGCTTGGACCGTATACTCACAAGTTGCACCCCCATGGGCCGCCCCCACCGGGGGTTCCGGCCCACTGCGGGCGTCGGAGCTCGCGACCGCAACCGAACTCGTAGATGTGGCCTGACCACTGCCAGCTGGCGGCATCTGCTGGGTGGGGAGCTGCGAGGCCGCGGCCGGTGCCGACCTACTTGCCTCAGGCAGCTCGACCCTTTCGGCCGCCTGCCGAGAACCGGCAGGCGCTGAGTTGACCTGTAAACCAAACGGTGCCCCGGATGGATTAACTACCCTTAAAGATGCCTCGAGGGCCGCTACGCGGGCCAGCAGGGCATCCACGTTTACATAGCCCCCAACGCTGACAGGGGACAAAAGGGCAGCCGACCCACCGGTCACCGGCGCCGGGCCAGGTCTCTGGACCCCTGGGCCCGCATAGGCCATGCCCCAACCACCGGCCCTGGAGGGGCCGGGGGCATGCCCTGCCAGGGAAGGGAACCCAGCCAACCCCCTTGGTTAAAGCCCACCGCTGGAAGCTGCATGCCAAGGCACGAATGCCCAGCTTGGCTATGCGCCAAGCCCGGGCCGGTGGCCGCTAATTGCGGGCCGGGGGCTGTATCCCCTGCAGGGCCGGTCTGAGGCTGCCCAGCCTCAGGCCAGGGAGCAATCGACCCCATCCCGCCGGTCCTGGTGGGCGCCCCCGGAAAGGGGGCCTGCTGAGGGGGCGCAGTCGCAGTCCTCCGACCCGGCTGGTGCCTCCTGGAAGTGCGAACCGCGTTCGCCATCGCCTTCTTCTTGGAAGGCATTGCTGCCAATCGTTGGGAAGCCGGAGAAAGAAGCGCAGAAGAAACCACTGCCCAAAGAAGGCTTCCCAGCTAAATGGAAGAGCGACGGAGCAATCGGGGAAAAACTTCTCCTCTCCGTCGCTTCGCAAAATGGCAGCGCTGTTGCCTCGTGGCCACCCCTTTTAAAGGGGTACTGGCCACGCCCCCTAACTACCCGGATGTCCAAGTCCGGTGGGGGGGCCCCGCAAAGAGCGTGGTGGCCATTTTGGCGCCACACTTGCATTATTCAAACAATCATATTGGGAGCGTCATAGCGTCATTAATCGAAAATAACGCTATTCGAACGCGTCGTTAATCGAGGGTCCACTGTATATCCATGAAAGCTCACACTGAAATATAACAGCTAGTCTTTAAGGTTCCACAACATTTTTGTCTCTTATTTTCTGTTTTTCTTTTTGTCTGGATAAGAATATTTGAGAATGACAGGATTGCCTGTATTTCTATATACTTGATTACTGTTTACTAACATAGAATGTATGTGTTGGAGGGGGTGGCGAGCATGCAGACAGAAGTAAGTAACAGCCTGAAACTGTAAATATTGAATAGTCCTTGGTTCCTTTAATAAACAATATTGACCAGAATCTTGTGAGTTTACACCCACCAGCAGTCCTCCATCAGCATAAAGTGCAGCAGTTAATCACCACAAGTTAAGAAACAGTGTGATTAAATGTGAGACTGGCCTCCCTGAACAGGGTCTGGGAACACTACTTCCTCCATCTGTTAGTCCAGACACATCTACACTGTTATGTATGTTCATCTAGTTTTATTTACAACTCCAAACCACAACTAATAATATAATATACGCAGGGTCAATTCCAGCCACTACCCCTTGTTCACTGCCCTTGTTCTATCCCTTGTTCAACCACCCCAGTTAAGGTCACCAGGGGTTCTGTCCTTGTCCTTCACTGTTGGTCTGTCTGTTGGATACAGTGGAAACACTGGACAGAACCTCAGTGTTCACAGCTTGTGGATCCTCAGAGGTGATTTGTGGGGGTGGGGTTTGGGGGGGGCACACACTACAGAAAGAGCCTCTTTGAAGATTGTGTTAGTTTTGAACCACAATCAGGTGTACCCTGGTAGCAGCAAACCTGTGTTCCTGACTAATCTTTCTCACATTAGGTCAGGTGAAAGGAAACTGGAGAATCAACTCACCAAAAGGTGCCTTCATTTTGGCAGTTTCATGTCTGGCCTAGACCTAGAAGACAAAGAAGAGGTGTCAAAGTTGATGATAGCACCTACTGCCTCTCATCCAGTGTTTGCAAAGTGCTCCTCATGTCCCTGTTTTCTCTGGTATCTTCATCTCATCTTTCTTGTTTCCCCCAGTTTAATGGTTTCAGGGGTATCTTTGGGTGCTGATACCATTTGTACCTCAGCCACCAGCACCTTAAAACACATAAGGGATCCGCTTCAGAAATTGAACTCCAGTCTTTTGGAGGGAGGGGGTTCCTCAGGCTCCTCCCACTTCACCAAGTACCTTTCCACTGCTTCTCTAGGGTGTCTCTCCAGTCCTCTTCCTCAGCCACTCCCTCCTCCTCCAAGACCTCAGGAGGAGAGTCCTCAAATTGTCTATGCCTTCCTGTCTGATAGCCTCACTCTCCCAGCTGACTGCCTCTTCCATTTCCCAATTAACCTTCTTTTCCGGGTAAGGGGTCACCATATCCACACTCCCTTCCTATCCTGTGTGTCACCTTTTAGTGCTTTAGTCTCCACTCTTTCCTTGTGGGGCTCTGAGTCTTTCTAGCCTGGTTCTCTGGGCATGCCCCCAGTCATAGGTGGTTTCCCATAATCTATAGGCAAACCGACAGTGTATGGAACTCTGGGGCCACACACACACACACACCCAGGGGTTTTCTTGCTCACCTTCCCAGGTAGGGTCTGACTCCCCCACCACCTCGGTCACCTGGGATCCTGCCGAGGCATCCCGGGCATGGTCTGGGGCCATTTCCACTGCTGATGCATCACTTATGGCCGTCTGGTGGCGGTGGGTTCATGACCGGACCTGTTGCATCGCTGCTGCCCCTCGCTGCTCCTCTGTCTTGACCGGTGCTGGTTGAGGGTGCAGGGTGGTGGCGGGGTGTCCGGCAGCTGTAAGGCCTGGCCTGCCACGCAGCTGCTGCCGCCCGACACTCCTCCCTCCAGGTCTGGGCTGGCTGAGGGGGTCCGGTGTCGGTGGGGCATCCGCCGCCAGCGCAGCTGTTTTAGGGCTGGGCCTGCTGTGCAGCTGGTGCTTCTCACTGCTCTGGCCCATTCAGTTGTGTGAGGGGGCACGGCACAGGCCTGGCCATGCTGCAGCCCTGCCCCACTATTGTTTCAGCTGCCGCCCACACACCCTCTTTCGTCCCAGCCTCCGACGTCCCCACCGCTGCCATTTTGGTCACTGTCACCTCGTTTGTTGCCACCTGTACCAGCTGCACACATGCTGCACCACCTGGATCGCCGGTGAGGCCATGTCACATGTGCGGACATCCAGGCATGCACACTACCGCCTTTCCTGGACTTTTTTCCCATTGGATGTGGGTGTCCCCTTTGTGACCCATGTTTTGGGGCAAAAACCACCAAATGGGGTTCGCTATCCCCCCATGGCATTCTTGCCAGTCCAAGGAACGTGTGTGGCACTCGTCCAGGGGTGTGGGAGCCTATCGTGGACATACAAAACCACACCTTTGTTTTATAGATATAGATGAGCAACACAAACCTAACAGGAAGGAATATGAAAGAACGTGCTGAATACAGTGAACTGAAACTGGCAGCAAATCCAAAAAGGGTGGGTGATACATAATAGTTAGTGGAAGAGCAAGGGGAAATCATCCTGCAGTTCCAGAGCATGTCTCACGTTGGCTACTGCTGCTGCTGTTTTCACACACTCTCATACAGTGTAATCTCTCTTTTCTCTCCATCTGGTTCTGATTGGCCACACATAGCCCCCTAGTATATAAGATGCCACATCAGCGGCTGCTATTCTTCACCTCTAGGCAGCCAGCTTTTCTCTCAAATTGCACCAAACTCCAGCAGATGTTATAAGCTGCCACCCTCATATATGTGAATTGCTATTAAAAATTCTGAACTTCCTGCTTCCATTTTCATCACCTCTTTTGGTGCATGAGCAGCCTGGAGTGCTTACTATAAATTCAGCAGTATAAAAGCTACGGTTTCTATTTGACATTTCTTTTAGTCAAGACACTGCGTTTTTCCCCCTGCAGATTCTTTGCTCCTAGGCATCTGCTTATTTCTTTAAGATTTTTTTTTAAAAAAATATGTTCCCAAGCTCTGCTAGACCTCCTTCAGTGAGAAAGAGACAGTACTTACCCTTTCCTGATAATCTGTCTCAATAAAAGATACAAACATATCAACATTCTGTTTGTCCCTCCAGTGAGGCAATGAGACTGAAAAATCAAAAGAAAATTGCTGATGGTGCTTCAAAGGAGAGATTGTTTATTCTCAGCTGACAGCCTCATATTGATGCTACCTATTTATTGAAGGACAGTCTATTATGACCTCTTACTAATAGGCAACTTGTTTGAAAAGGAGAGACTGACCATTACAACTGCTTGCAGATGCTGCCAGTTTCCATTAGAGAGACTTATTTGGCTCTCTCCTTCATGTTGTCTGTCTGTTTGCCTGCCTGTCTGCCTGTGGATCAGAGGCAGAGAGCATGGTGAGGTCATATTGATGTTGCTTGTCTGAAGAAGAGAAACTAGCTATTGCAACTTCTTGTTAATGTTGTGTGTCTGGGGAAGAGAGACTCATTATGGCCTCTTCATGATGCTAGGTATGCCTGGGGGAAAGCACCAACCCCTCCTCTCCCCCCCCCCAAAAAAAAACACACACACAAACAAACACAGATTTATCATTCTGGTGCCAGACTTCTGATGTTGACTGGCCATGTAATGCCGCCTGTTTAAATGAGAGAGAGAGAGAGAGAGAGTGGAGGTGACCTCTTACTATTAACACCTGCTTGGGGACAAGACACCATCCATTCAGACAATACACTGTTTCTGCCTGCTTGGAAGACAGAGTGAGCAATGTGGCCTCTTGCTGACACACTGGTTCAGAAATTCTCAACCTGTGGCCCACAGATCAGATGTGGCCCATGGCACCATTTCATGTGACCCATCACCACCTCCACCACACCAGGAAGTGCCATGTGGTGGAGGAAGGACAAAATGGCTGTCTGGCCCCCGAAGCTGTCTGAGGAGCGTGACCCAGCCCTTGGCTTAAAAAGGTTGCAAACTTCTGCACTAGATACTACTCAGCCCAATTCAATGTGTTGACTATCACTTTGCATGGTTTGGGGCCCAAAGTATCAGGAGCAGTGGTGCCTCCTATCCTGCAAACAAAAAGCTTGAGATTATTTATTGAGTCATTCCATCTTGTATTAACTCATCCTCTTTTTCTGTTGCTTCCATCTTTTCCTAACATTGTTGTGTTTCCCAATGTCATGTCCAAAGTAGTGTCAAAAAAGTAAGTGTTGTTACAGTTGTACCCATAGTCATTAAATGAGATTGATTGGTTAAGTATGTCACTTTTCTCCCCATATGGGACATAGGGTGGATTACAATCAAGAAAAAGAGCATAATAAACCAAATTTAAGCAGTCAGATACAGTAGACCCTCACATAATGACGTTGCTTGGTTCCCCAAGTAGCGTTGCTATAGGGGAAACATCGTTGTACGGTTTTCAATGACGGCTGCACCATCTAGCGGTAAAAACTGTCATTATCCACACAATAACATTAAAAAACGTCATTAATCCGCACAACGATGGTTTTTTTGTCGTTGTGCAGATAGTCACGTGGTGAGTGATGACGCGTCATTAATCGGAAATGATGCTATTCAGATGCATCATTAATCGAGGGTCCACTGTACTGTATATTTTTAAATCACAAAGAAACAACCATCTTTTAAAAAGACATTTCCATGCAATTCAGTGTATGCAACATCCATCCATAATGTATCTACCTATACAAATCAATAAAAAGCCTATCTAAAAAGGGTGGACAAAAAAAGGGAGCCAACTTGGGAGCAACCACTGAAATGGCCCTCTCACAAAGGACACAATTATTATTATGAAACATGCAAATAAAAATGAATGTATAAAGACTGATTAACTTTAGAACAGACAGAAAAGAAAGGTTATGTTCTTCATATCAACATGCCTCTATAAGTCATTCTGCAAACTTTATGTCTTGATATGGTATGTTTTCTCAGCATAGCAGGGGTGAGGAGAGAGAAAAATAGCAGTGCTCTGACTGACCAGTGAGAGGTACATTTCTACTTTGTGATGCATTGCGATATTTGAACAAAATGACTGAGGAACAAATCAGTAAAGAAAGAAAGAAAATGGCTATATGGGCTCTGCCATCATGTTACTTTAAAGATCCGTGTTCTCATAGGTAGCAAACGAGAAGAGAGAGAAGGTCTTCTATTGATTTATTCATATATGTAAAATGATCCAGCCTTTGATAAACTTTCGAGAAATCCAAAAGTTCTCTCTCACAACCACCAGACTAGGCTGTTTTGCTCACTGTATAAAGCAGAGTTTGATCCTCTTCTTCAAAAATTTTCTCGGCTTCCTAGTGACTCCCTGAAAACATTTGCCTTGACAGTATTTTTTTACCTTCCCTTTAGGGTGTTTAAAATGTTCCTAACTAGATGTGAATGTACAATACAATCAAGTCCCTTCCTTTCGTTCCTTGCTTTAGGGTTTTGTAGGTGGTTCACTCACTTTTTTTTGCCTCTGGCTTGAAGGAAATAATAAGATCTTTTTTGATTAATTTTATACCTGCAAGTTTCCAGGCACTCTTTGAAGTACTGAGGTTTGCAGTTTATGAGCCTAGCCTTGCTCTTGCAAATCATTCCGACACTTCTACTATTATAAAAGACAAGCTTTACCTTTTGGAGTTGCACTGCACAAAATCAAAGCCCAGGTAGAAAATAACATGATATCTCTTTTTTTTTCTTATACTTTGAAGAGTAAGAGATGTGACTGTTCCAGAGAGTTGTAAGTTTCCATTTGTCCTTCCCTTCCTAGCTTGTTTATGTGTAGCTTAAGTGGTCATGAAAGGCAAATTACATTTGGTGAAAATGGGCTTCTTCTCTTCTGTTCCCAGGACTTTCAAAGTACATAATGGGCTAAAGTATTTGCATCTCCTCTCATTTGAGTTTCCTGGTTCCCTACAAAGCTCGTAGGCAGTGTCTTCCTTAAGACATTTTGTTTTCAGCTTTGTTTCCAGGACACAAGGACAAACTGTGTGAAGGCAGTCCTGCCTGTCTCCATGTTCATCTGCTTGAATTGAGCCCTGCTTTCTACCACCTTTCAGATTACAGGCCTTGCCTTTTGATCTGCGACAGAGAGGCACAACACATCAACATTTAGCATGAGTACAAACAACTAATAATTGTGACATATATAAAAAAGATTCAAGCATTGAAGAGGCTGGAATTATAAGATGAGTGTAGACAACAGAATACCTGATACAAGGAAGCACAGCATCATTTTATAAGAAGCTGTAAAAGACATTCTGGTTTGTAGAAAAAGACCTCTTGGATTTCTTCTTTCTCTTCCTCTCTCATACTTGGCAAGGAAAATGTGGGGGAGATCTTCCACAGTGCTTAAACTTACCATTACTTTTGTTCTGTTGAAGGAATCCGTGTATCTGGCCAAATAACATATTACAAAGGCTGCATGGCTATCCATAAATCTGAATGCATTGTACAAATAAGGGAGAATGGAGCAACATGACCAAATGAAGAAGTAGATATCAAATAAGACTAGCATTTTTTTGCCCGGCCTTGCCGGGTAGGTTTTGGGTTTTTTTAATGTGTTGGGGTATTTTGGGGTGTGATGCTAAGGAAGAAGGGGATGGCCAAAGATATGGCAAGGGTGAGAGGCAGGGATCCACCAGGGTAGGCTTCTCCCCTGACGGATTTCTGCCTCTCACCCTTGTCATTCTCCTTCCACTGTTTTGAAAACAGCCCTTGAAACAACGGAGGAAGAATGTCAAGGGCAAGAGGCAGGAATTCATGAGGAGAGGAACCTACCCTGGCGGATCCCTTCCTCTTGCCCTGCAATTTCCCTTCCGCTGTTTCGAAAACAGCCCTCGAAACAACAGAGGGGAAATTGCAGGGCGAGAGGCAGGGATTCATTAGGGTTGGCTCCTCCCATGATGGATTCCTGTCTCTTGCCCTTGACATTCTCACTCCATTGTTTCGAGGGCTGTTTTCAAAACAGCGGAAGGAGAATTGCAAGGGCAAGAGGCAGGAATCCATCAGGGGAGCAGCCTACCCTGGCAGATCCCTGCTTGGTGCCTTCTCCCGGAGGGAAGTAGTTCGTTTCCCTTGGTTGATGGGGGCCGAAAGCTTCGGCCCCCACCCTCTGTGGAAGGTGATGGTTTCCCTCCAGGAGACAAAGGCCAAGAACAGAGTGCCATTTTTGGCCTTTGTCTCCTGGATGGAAGTGGTTTGTTTCCTTCGGTTGGCGGGAGCCAAAGCTTTCGGCCCCCGCCCTCCATGGAAGCCAATAGCTTCCCTCCGGGAGATGAAGGCCGAGAATGGAGTGCCGTTCTCGGCCATCTCCCAGAGGGAAGTGGTTTGTTTCCTTCAGTTGGTGGGAGACGAAGCCTTCGGCCCCTGCCCTCCGTGGAAGGCAATGGCTTCCCTCCGGGAGATGAAGGCTGAGAACAGAGTGCCATTCTTGGCCATCGTCTTCTGGAGGGAAGTGGTTCATTTCCTTCAGTTTGCAGGGGCCGAAGCTTTCGGCCTCCACCCTTCATGGAAGGCAATGGCTTCCCTACGGGAGATGAAGGCCGAGAATGAAGTGTCTCCCAGAGGGAAGTGATTTGCTTCCCTTGGTTTGCGGGGGCCGAAGCTTTCGGCCCCCACACCTCGTAGAAGATGATCGCACATTGGCTGTTGGTTTTTTTACACACACGCCGGCTGCCCCACCTCCACCGCACTTGCATCCTTCAGCCTGATTGGCTGAGAGGTGGTGCAGCACAGAGGACACTAGGAAGCATAGATTTTTTTGTTCGGGTTTGTGGGGCGTTGGCCCCACTCTCGGCTTCCGGACCCTTGCAGTGATGCTTGCAGCGTCAAAAGGTAAGTGTGGACAGCTCATTACAGGATAGTAGGGATGGGTGTGGCCACACATGCCGGACACGCATGGCCCAACCCCCTTCTTATAGGTATAGATATGGACAGAAATGTTTTGTAAATTCCAAGTGGAAAAACAAAATAATTTTTTAAACAGAGAAGATAACATCCAGTACAGACTGTGACAAATATTGACAAATCTGTTAGTAACACCTGATGCTGAACTACAGTTTCCTGAATAGCAACACTGCATTAATAAACAATTGCCTATCTTGATAGCTTGCCACATTTGGGAGAATCTGCATAGAAGAACAGAAACAATCTTACATCTGGCAATATTACAAATTAAAGTTATGGGTATATAATCTACTATGATTAATTTAAGAAAGAAGAAAATAAATTTTACATAAAAGTAGGATTCACTGATATGCTGTGCAGTATTCTTCCAACTGTAACCCAAAATGTCCTTTGTGGTCTTTGGAAGCATGTGGTATCTTCTCAGTGAGCTCAGTGATGGTAGGCAGATTTTGCTTAACACGACAGTATTTTGCAACCACAGGGGCACAATAATATAATTGTTTGGTGACAATGACCCAAGAATCAGATGGATAGCACAGCTAATTCTCCCTGTTTTCCATTTTCTGCAAAGATAAGGGACATATACAGTATATATATATATTTATTTATTACCTTTATATCCCACCCATCTGGGATATTTTCCCACTCTGGGCAGTGACACCATCTATTTCAAATATCTCAAGTATTTTAGAGGTTTGTGAGATTAGATCAAAAGTCTAACTAACCCAGCATTCTATTCTCACAGATACATAGAAAGAGCCTCCACAAATATTGTGGTATTTTTGGACCACAGCCAGGCGTACCCTGGTAATGGCAACCTTGTGCTGCTGGCTATTCTTTCTCACACTGGGTAAGGCAAAAGGAACTGCAGAATGGTCTTTTTCCTGCCATTGTGATTCACGTAATTAATGCATTCTCTGGGATGTTTCTTACAATGAAGATTACTTTAACTAAATTTCTTACAGTAAAGATTACTATAACTAAATTTCCCATAGGAATGCATTGAATGTCATTTCCCATTGGAATGCATTGAAAACCAAAATATTTAAACTGAAATACGGTTTCCCATATATCCTATAGGAATTGATTGAAAACCATTTAATCCGTTCTGGGACGGAAATCCGTAAACAGAGCCACTATTTTATATAGATTTCCTTTTGTTATGCGATTTTTATGTTAACCGAGCCTTTTGTTAACCGAGGTCCCACTGTAATATACTTTGTGCGGTGGCAAAACAAATGGCACAACTTCCACCAAAACTACAGGTTTTTAAGGCTACAATAAGTATGTTCTAGGGTCAATCAAGCCTGAGCACTCTCCTTCAAAGTAAAATGATCAAACTGAGACTAGCATGTTAGTTTATTTAGCCACCTGAGCCAAAAAAATCCCACAAGGGCCTCTATTTTCTCTTCCCTAGCAATAAAAATTGATTAATAATAAATTAACTACCTAACAAATTGCTGCTTTTTCACAACACTCCAGTTTAGCTCCTCAGGCTGCTGCTTCCATCTGCCTCATGATAGGGTTTGCCCTGCTGCTCTCTTTTCATGACACTCCAGCTAGGAACTTGAGAGGAAACAGCATCAATCCAAGTCTCATGACAGCCAAACTTTTATCTCCTAGTTCATTGTTGGAATACTGAGAATTTTTTACCTCCAAAGCCTGCTGTGCAATTCACAGTTCGATTCCTTCTGTAATTTAATGAAAGCTATAATTATTGCCTTGCTATGTTGGGGACCGACAGTTTAGCAGGATAAATATATCTTATAGGTATATGGAGTGAACAAATCTTGTGGTTTATGATCAGCTGAAACATATTATGTAACTTACTCTAAGACTTAGTGGCATTCCAAGATAAACGTTGCCATTTTTTAAGAAACTGTCTCACAATAAATTACCATCATGCCTGTGAAATGTACACAGGGATTCTGTCAGAGAATAAACCATCCAAATTAAACTTCAGAAGGAACACTAGCTAATCATTTTAAATGCATTTATATTTCATATTTAAACTTTTTCTTAACATTGGGAAGGGAGATAACAGATGGTGGAAATGACTGCACTCTGCAACCAGGACACAATAGAAGAAGGAATGCTGTTGAATGTTTTGTTATGGGTCAAGATAAAGCAGGAAAAATCCGTTTGAGGCACAAGGAATGTAATAACATATGGTTGATTTTAATATCACAATTTATAATATTTCACAGTCTTCCAGTAATTCTATGTTGTAAAAGTTGACCAGTTAAACAACTCTTTCGGGGGAACTTCCTTTCTTCAGACAACTTAATAGCTTTACTTTCCAACTTATGTAAAGACAATTGATACACGCTAAGTTGAATAACAATACTTTATTAACAATATTTTATAACAGTACTTTAAAGAGAAGCTTCAAGCTCTCCCCTAACTACATTTTTGCATTCAATATTCATGACCAGAATTCAGTTCCCCTCGTGGGATTCTGCCACCTGAAGTAAATGAGGAGTTCATGCCTTCACCTGCTAAAATCATCAGGGAAATGCCATAGCCATACCTGTCAAGTATCCCAGTTTGGCCGGGATTTCCCGTATTTCAGTGCCCATTTTTCCAATTTCCCACCACCATCCCGTAATTTGACCAGCAGGGGGAAGCAGCCGGCTGCGCATGGGCTCTGGGCAGGATACTTCTGTGCATGCGCAGAAGGGTTCTGTGCAGAAGGATTCTGCACAGAAGGAGTTGTTGCTGTGCATGCGCAGCCGGCCTGGAGCAGTTCCCGGATTTTCCAGAGCCACGCTTGACAGGTATGGCCATAGCACTACAAAGCAAAGCAATCACACTTATATACCGCCCCATAGTGCTTAGTGCATTCTCTTGGTGGTTCACAAGTTATTTAGCATTTTGCCCTCAACATGCTGGGTATTTGTTTTACCAACCATGGAAGGATGGAAGACTGAGTCAACCTTGTTTCCTGGTCAGGATTGAACTCACAGTGTTTTGGTTGCAGGACAGCAATTTAACCACTGCACTCCCAGGGCTCCCAGGAGAAAGCAGCACAAAAAATAAACCAAGGGGTTTGGAAGGGAGAGAAAGGTGTAGAAAATGAAGAAAGGAGGCAACTGCAAATTAAGATAAGAAGGATCTCATTTGAACATTAAAGGCTATTCCAGTAAACTAAGAGAAGGGATGCACAGTGGCAAACTAAGGCCACTGTGCGCTTTGCTGGCCCTGCCCCTTGGATACGGGCACCTGGTCTGGTGCGGGGCGGAGCAACCTCCCCTTTAAAGGGGGCTGTGCGGCCATCCCTTGCCGGCAGATCTTGAGATCGGCTTGGCCATGGGCGCGTTTGCCCTCCAGCCCAGCTGATCTTTCTGGCTCGGCGCATCTCCAGGCCTAAAGCCTACAGCACCGCCGAGCCTTCTCCTTGAACTGCAGGCACCCGGATAGGCAATGGAGCGGGCACCGCAAGGTGGTATTTAGAGCCCACGTTTGGTCACTTAATTTCGGTGATGGCGCCAAAGAAGAGGCCCGGCTCAAGGGGGCTCTGTACCGCGCGGTGCGTGCGGGCGACCAGACTGGCACTGGCTTCCAATAGGCCTGTATCTGGGGCCCGGTCCCAGGCTCAGCGCAGGCCGACTTCTGAGCCTGGACCTCCCCCGAGCCGGAGGGCTCAGGCGAGGCCAGGAGCATCGACGCGCACAGAAACCCCCGGGGTGCTGGGACTGCTCCTGTGGCAAGCCGGGCAAGCCTCCACCTGCCTGAACAATCCTCAGCTGCGGGAGTCGCAGGGCCTCAAGCCCTTTTGGGGTGGCAGGGCTGAAAGCCCCACAGGGTCCCCAGCATGGGGAACAGGGGTCCCTGGAGGCCCGTATTGTGGCCCTGGAGCGGGCTGCAGGCCTCATGCCCCACACAGCTGCTCGTTGGTCGGGCAGACGCTCGATGGCTCGGGGCCTAGGACGGGCCACTGCTGAGTGGCCCCAGTTGTCCATGTCCTTTGATCAGAGGGTGGATCAATTGGAGGACACCCACTCATGGTCAGCGGACCACCATCTCTGGATGGAGGTGGGGGACCGGCATTCCTCAACCCAGGTGGAGAGTTCCGGCATCGGGAGGCAATCACTAGTTGGTCAAACGAGCTCGATATCGGTTGCGAGCTCTGACGCCTCACGTCAGTCGGAATCCCCGGTAGGGGTGGCTGGGGGAGGTGCACCTGGTGAGTATAATGGTCAAGGTAGCTCACATGTTGTGGTCCCTTGCCCCCCAGCCTCTGTTTTGCAGTGGCCCTGGCCACACCAGTCAGCTTCAACATATCCTACCCAGGCACCCATATTGTCTGCCACACAGGCAGGTGCTTGGAGAGCACCCGGCCCACTGCCGCCACAGGGGGTACCACCCGCCGGGCCATCCCTGCCATATCCTATATGGCCTTATCCCTCCCCCCCCCCGTGAATGCGGCCTACCACACTGTCCCGACCTCGGCTCTACCGACTGCGGGCTTGTCTTTGCCGCTCAGGGAACATCTTTTGCCAGCCACTAGGGACAAGATATGGCACCGGGAGTATATTGACCTATTCAGCCTTTTAAACAGGGAGCCCACCAGAGAAGAGAAGGAAGATGATCGGGACAAGGAATTGTCCCGCCGTCGTAAACCTCCACACACCTGGTCCAACTGGCTACCGGCGTATCTTATTTACGCTGTGGTATCCGTTAGGGCCCAGCCGGACCTGGCCCTCCAGCTAATACAGTACCTTGACATCATCTATAGGGCCTATGTGGATTTCCCAGGGCAATCATGGCTTGCCTATGATGAGGTATACCGCATGCGGGCCGCCCTTCACCCTGAGATGCATTGGGACGAGCCCAACCAATTACTGTGGCTGCTCTACATGACTCCGTCACGTCCGGCCTCAGGTGACTGTTACCATTGTGGCCATGTTGTACAATGACCCGGCCCTGCACAGTCTCCCCACCAGCAGGCAGGGCAGGGGTTTCCAGCCCACCTGGAAACAGCAGGAATTTCTCGTCACCAGGTGGATGTTCCCACAAACAGTGCAGGTTTAGACATGAATGCACTATCTGCACCGGACCCCATCCAGCAACCACTTACCTGATTGGGCAGCTTGCAAGGCAGGGGTCGCGGGCAACAAGGTGGGGGATGCAGCACATCAGATGCAGCATCTGCTGCTAAAGGCCCCCTCCCCAATCAAAATTGATGTGCTTGGTAGGTGGCAGCGTGTATACCCCAGGATGGATGATGCGGCTTATCTGGGGGATGGTTTCTCTTTTGGCTTCCGCATCCCTTTTGTCAGTGAACAAGCACCACAGGATGCCCCAATTTGCAATCATTGAGGGGTAAGGAGGATTTGGCCTGGGCAAATATTTTTAAAGAGATACAGGAAGGAAGGGTAGCTGGACCCTTTGATAAACCCCCGTATCTGAACCTCAAGGTGTCCCCACTTGGCCTGGTAGACAAGAAGTCATCAGGAGAATTTCGCCTGATACACCACCTGTCCTACCCAGTGGGCTCCTCTGTTAACGATTCTATACCGGAGGAACTTTGTTCAGTCCAGTATACATCCTTTGATCAGGCGTTACAGATGGTCCGTGCTTGTGGTAATGGGGCATTGCTGGCCAAGTGCGACATCAAGTCCGCATTCCAACTCCTTCCTGTCCATCCCAACGATTTTGAGCAACTAGGTTTTTTGCTTTGAGGGGAAGTATTTGGTCAACAAGGCCATACCTTTCGGTTGCTCCATATCCTGCTCGGCCTTTGAGCGTTTCAGTACTTTCCTGCATTGGGCATTTGTTTGCAGATCCAGGTCCCACTCCGTTGCACATTATTTGGACGATTTTTTGTTAAGTGGGAGGCGTGACTCTGGGATCTGCAAACAACTGTTGCTCACTTTTCAGCGGCTTATGGCCAAGCTTGGGGTACCACTGGCCCCGGAAAAGACTGAGGGCCCGGCCACCATGTTGACTTTTCTGGGGATTGAAATTGATACTGTAGCACAATCGTCCAGGTTACCCAGGGAGAAGGTGGTACGAATCACAGACGCTATCACGGCCATGCTGGCCAAGCACAAAGTTTCACTCCATGAATTGCAGGTTTTTCACGGGTACCTCACAGGTACTGGGTAGTTACACCCAGTCGGGCTTTTGCAAGGCGCTTCTGTGATGCTATGGCGGGTCTGTCCAGGAAGCACCACAGGGTTAGTCTCACAAAGGGTATGAAGGCTGACCTACGCGTCTGGCTCAAATTTCTGACCAAATTTAATGGGGTTTCTTTTTGGTGCACTGAATGTTACGCGTCACCCAAATTTCAGGTCCAATCTGACGCGTCGGGGTCCCTGGGGTTCGGCATTTATTTTGATGGTCGTTGGTCCTACGGACAATGGGCCAAGGCGTGGCAGGGCACGGAGTTATTGAGGGACTTAACTTTCTTGGAATTTTTTTCCTATTCTGGGTGCCTTGATGTTGTGGGGAGATATTTGGGCTAATTCTGTTGTGCAGTTCTGGTGCGACAATGCTGCTGTTGTGCACATTGTTAATTCCCAGACGTCCTGTTCCCCCAGGGTAATGGCGCTAGTACACCAATTTGTTTTGCGCTCCTTGCATCTCAATGTGTTGTTTAAGGCTAGGCATGTTCCAGGCGTCAATAATGATATTGCTGATGCTCTATCCCGCCTGCAGATAGCCCGCTTTCGGGCCCTAGCGCCAGAAGCCGAGGAGTTTCCCTCTACACTTCTGAGCGAAATATGGACGTTTGGCAAGGAGAAGTGAACCGGGCCATTGGCTTGTCACTTGCCACCCATACTCGTAAGGCATATCATCAAACTTATCTTGCCTTGATAGCATTTCGACAGGGGGTTCACCTCCCGGACCTGTGGTCTCTGCCAGTTGAACATGTACTCCAGTACATGGTTCACTTGCACGCTTCTGGGTTGGCCACCCACACCATTCGTGGCCCCTGTCTGCACTGGCATTTGATGCAAAGATCCGTGGTTTCCAGGACAACACAGGGGATTTCTGTATCCGCAGGGTCTTGGAAGGTTGGGCCCGGGAACGCGCCCTCGCTCCGACTCACGGCAACCGTTCTCCCCAGCACTTCTTTTATGCTTGGTTGGCTCTTGGCAGTTCATTTGCCGCAACCAATATGAGGCTACTCTTTTTCATGTGGCCACCACTGTGGCCTTTTTTGGGGCCTTACGAGTTAGCGAACTGGTCGCCCTTTCCTGCAACAATAGGTCACGCAGGGCTCTGGAGTTGGCGGATATTTTGCTTGCATCTTCCGCGGTACACTTGACTATCCGCTTCTCCAAGGGTGACCAGTGGAGCAAGGGCAGTACCATTACTTTGCTCAGTTGCAACACCCCTGCCATCTGCCCAGTACGTGCCTTAACGTCCTTTTTGGCTGTTCGCGGCAATGCCCAAGGGCCCCTTTTTTGCTACCTTGACTCATTTCCATTGACTAAATTCCAGTTTTGGAGGGTCACTGGGGTTGCCCTTGCCAAGTTAGGCCTCCCAGGGGCCCGTTATGGGATGCAATCCTTTCGCATTGGTGTCGCGTCCACAGCTGCGGCATTTGGGTACTCAGACAATGACATCCACAGTATGGGCAGGTGGGGGTCTGCTCGATTTTGCTCATATGTCTGCCCCTTGTTACATTGAACACCTTTGCTGGCACTTGTTTTTTCTCTCTTTCTTTTTCAGCTCCTGAGCGCATGGAAGCACCGGCACGGGTGTGGCTTGTGGGCCACAGTTATCTCTTTTGGGCTGCTCGTCATGCCGCTTCTTCTGAGTGGGGTTTACACCTGGGGCTACATGCCGTTGCGTGCTTATGGTGGTATGGTTTCCGCGGAATGAGATGGCACAAGCTAATCCCATTCCTCCTGTCCATTGTGGAACCCTTTCCTCCTGATGTTCTGGTCATACACCTGGGTGGGAATGACCTGGCGCAGATCTCAGGCCTGGAATTGATCCTGGCCATGCACAGATATCTGGGCCTGATACGCCATCGTTGGCCTCAGGTCCGGATTCTGTGGTCTCAAATTGTCCCTCGTTTCTTTTTTCGGGGAGGTATTGACCCTCACCGCATCGACCGGGCACGACGGTCAGTGAATAGGGCATTGGTCCGTTATCTTGCTGACATTGGTTCGGAGACATTGGTCCAACATCCCCTGCTCCATATACAAAATGCTGGTCTGTACCGCGGAGATGGTGTGCATCTCTCCCCCCGAGGCATGGACCTCTTTTTGGGTGCATTACAAGTGGGCCTGGTGACTGTATTGTCGGTCGGGGGGGGGGGCAGTGAGTCATGGTAGACTCCTACCCGTGTGGTGGCTAGCACTGGTAGGGAGAAAGTGAATGACCCATAGGAATCCGGCAGGTACACAGTTGGTTGGCCACCTGGAGGAAAAGCTAGAGGGAAACTTGGCCTGGCCAATCAAACACAACCATGAACTAGGTGATGCTATGATCTATGCAGCCTGCATCACCTGGATATTTTACCGGATATACGTCAGAGACTTGAGTTAACAAGTAGCATTCTGATGTGGGTCAACAATTTGTTTCATTGGTAAACAAATGAATACAAAGTAGCCGCTTAAGATTGGAAATGATAATTGCTCCTTACCAGCGCTATTCTGGCCCGCTTGCCTTAACAGTAGTTAAGGAAAGTTTAAGGTTAAAGTTAAAAGTTATTATACAATAAAGTGGCCCTAATTTAAATCCATCACAGGTGTCCATGTCTTTATTGGGAGTGGGTCCAGCAAGGGACGTGCGGCGACAAACAGTAAGGCCACTGCGCGCTTTGCTGTCCACGCCCCTTGCATACGGGCACCTGGGGCTGGCGCAGGGCGGAGCAACCTCCCCTTTAAAGGGGGCTGTGCAGCCATCCCTCATCAGCAGTTTTTTGAGATCGGCTTGGCCACGGGCGTGTTTGCCCACCATCCCCTCCCTAGGTGACAGTGTGACTATTTT
This sequence comes from Bradypodion ventrale, assembly GCA_035047345.1. Classification (NCBI taxonomy): domain Eukaryota; kingdom Metazoa; phylum Chordata; class Lepidosauria; order Squamata; family Chamaeleonidae; genus Bradypodion; species Bradypodion ventrale. The sequence goes on from JAWDJE010000004.1 coordinate 191,922,087, forward strand.
GGTCACTTCGGGGCCGGATGGGAATTTTTGCTTGAACCTGCATTGGCCCTTTGGTTCTGGTAGTTTTTACCCATCCCACACTGTTGCTGATGGTTGAGTTATGGGGTAATCTTTTCTGTTCATTTTCAGGTCACTTTGGCAGCTAGCACTGGTAGGGAGAAAGTGGATGACCCATAGGAATCTGGCAGGTACACAGTTGGTTGGCCACCTGGAGGAAAAGCTAGAGGGAAACTTGGCCTGGCCAATCAAATGCAACCATGAACTAGGTGATGCTATGATCTATGCAGCCTGCATCACCTGGATATTTTACCGGATATACGTCAGAGGCTTCAGTTAACAAGTAGCATTCTGACGTGGGTCAACAATTTGTTTCATTGGTAAACAAATGGATAACAAAGTAGCCACTTGAGATTGGAAATGATAATTGTTCCTTACCAGAGCTATTCTGGCCCGCTTGTCTTAACAGTAGTTAAGGAAATTTAAGGTTAAAGTTAAAAGTTATTATTCAATAAAGTGGCCCTAATTTAAATCCATCACAGGTGTCTGTATCTTTATTGGGAGTAGGTCCAGCAAAGGAATATTGGAACAAATACTGCATGTGGAAGAGCCTTGCACCACAGCAAAGTGACATATGAGAAATAAAGACTTCACATCCACAGTGAAGTAATCTGAATTGGCTGTGATTGAAGCCAAAATCATTGTGTATCAAGATGCTTGCATTAGCAGCATAAATGCTAAATTTCATCTTCACCATTATTAGGAAAGGGCAGAAGATAAGACCACCATCAAGAGTAGAATTCACAATTGCGGGATCACCTTTTAGCAGTAGATTTGGAAGAGACAAAAGAAAGTGCTTCCTCGCATTTTAAAAAATAAAACTTTGGAATTTACTCTCATAAAATGTGCTGGCAGCTGCTGGTTGTACATGACTGAATCCACAAATGGTCTAATTTCCTTTCAAGACAACTTGTGAGAGGTTGAGTCTATCAAAAGCTAAACACTATAACAGTTATAGTTAGTTTAGAAGCAGTATATCTCTGAATACCAGATGCTGAGAACAAAGAACAGAAAGGGACTATTGCCTTCATGGCCTTCTTATTAGACTTCCAAAGACACATGGTTGGCCACTGTTAGAAAGGAGTTAATAAACTAGATGCATGCTTGTTCTGATGCAGCAGTTTATATTTTTATCTGGGTATAGTGGATACATGACATCATTGCACTCATCCTCTCATTGGCTGAGCTTATCTACTACATCTGGCCATACCCACCAACCCTACACAAAGACAACTGTCAATCAGGCAGCATCAGCCATTGGAAAGCCTCTGAAGTTTTTTTTTAATCGTGTCAAAAGCACACAAGCTCCTGAAGTTATAAGTCAAATGTTTCAAGTCACCCCAAAGCATGATTTCGCATGCAAGGAGTGTTCACTTGCCAACTGTTGACATGGACCTTCTTTGTGGTCAGATTCTCCCACCTGATACACTGCCATTCTTCAGCTTTGACATCTGACTGATATATCAAACAAAAGGTGTAGTCGCAAATCAGAGTAAAATACAGTAGTACCTCGGATAAATTCCGATTCGGAATAAGTCCAATTTGGATAAAGTCCAATTTGGATAAAGTCGCGGTTTTCATGCACACGTGATGCATTGCATAAAGTCCAAAACTGTTTTAAAAATGGATGTTATCTGAGGTATTTGGTATAGGAACCTCGGATAAAGTCTATTTGTGGATGTTGTCCAATGCATTGCCCATTTAATTCGGAAAAAGTCCAAAATCGGATAAAGTCTAAACTTGTGGGACGGAGTTTGGACTTTATCCGAGGTTCTACTGTAGTGGGAAAAGATGTAGCCAATACAATTCAAGAACTGGAGAATCTGCAGCCAAGTTCCCATCTTAATAGATGGGCAAAAATAAGTCATACCACTAAAAATTCATGTTGTTGCCTTTGCTAAAATAGAACTCATTGGAACTGGTCCAAGCCATTTTTTTATTTGAGGTCCGTCACCACCCATTTCAACCCTGTATAATGCATTCTGGCTACTGGGGCAAAATACAAGAGAAATGGGTAAAGGTAAAGGTTTCCCTTGCTCAAAAGCCAGTCGTATCCAAATCTAGGGCTCAGTGCTCATCTCTGTTTCAAAGCCGAAGAGCCAGCACTGTCTGCTTCTGCAGACATTTCTGTGGTCATGTGGCAAGCATGACTAGACACCGGAGTGCACGGAACGCACGGAGTGCACGGAAGAGAAATAAGGATTAGCCAAAGAACTTAAGGGTCAGGAAGGCTTAAGGCTGAGCTCTGACTCGGCCTGTAACTTCACAATCAACAGCATATCTTCACATATTCTATCATATCCTGATTCCAGAGTACAACCATTCCTACCATCTGTTATCTCCCTCCCTAACATTAAAAAAATAAAAAATGAAATATAAATGCCTTTAAAATATTCACTAATATTCATAAATCCTTCTCCCCATCTCTGCCTCTGCAATTACAAAATAACAAATCAAATAACTAACTGTTTACTGCCCTTTCATTCTAGCTGTACTCTGCTGCTTGAGACAGTTGTTTCACCTTGCCAAAGGACAAGAACATCTCTCAGGCACAAGATACTAAAATTGGAATGCAGAAGATCTTAATCTGGAGAACATCAAGAAATAATTTAGCATTATACAACTGTAGGGCTTTAAGTGCATAGAACCCTTAAAGTAATCTTAAACTATGAAAAGATTAGTGTTTGACTGCAACTCCCATTATTTCTAGCTAGCCTTGTTTAGTAAAGTATGTGATAAGGGTCTTAGAGTACACTGATCGGACCACAGGTCGCACTCTCCCAGTTAAGGGACTAGGAAACAAAGATCTAATATTAAAATCCTCAGACAGATTGGAATACAGTAAAACCCCATTTTACAGAAAAAGTTCATTCCCTTTTAGGCATTCTTGCCTCTGATTATGATCTTTTCTTTCTCCCTTCCTCCTCTTCTTCCACAATCACGGAACCACTTCAGTGGGAAGGCGGGCCAAGTTTGGGGTGCGGGTGGGGATGGGGGTACCGTTGGGTGGTTGGTATAGAGAAGTGTGCCTTTCCCCAAGGTCCCTTCGGTTCGTGCGCACTTTTTAGGGGTGGGTTTTTTAACTTTTAATTTTGTTTTATCATGTGTCTTTTATGTATTTACTGTCCGCTATGTAAACCACCCTAGTTGGGTTGTACCTGAGTGGGCGGTATATAAGCGTGAAAAATAAATAAATAAACAGCTTTCGGTGTTGAGGCATGACTGCCATATGACCACGTTAAGGTCTGCAGACACAGACAGTGGCTGGCTCTTTGGCTAATAAACAGAGATGAACACTGAACCCTAGAGTCAGATACTGCTGGCTTTCGAGCAAGGGTGACCTTACCTTTATTTTAATGTTAGGGGGGGGCAACCTCTTAAATGAAAGTAAACAAATGGGAGAGGTAGGAAAAAGGGACCCTTCTCTTTTGAGCATATCAGAGAGTAACCAAAAAAAGACAAAAATATTGTGGCCCCTTAAATACTAACCCCTATATTTGAATGTGAGCTTTCATGGATCAAATCCACTTCATCAGATATAAGAGTGAGGTCTTATGGCATCAATTTATACACATCAGTTACACAGGCACACAATGATTGGCCAGCCTAACAGAAAAGTAACATGAATGTTTTACAGTTTTGATTTTTTTAATTTTAAGAAGTTTTATAACTTAAGTGATTTTTTATATTAAAGAGACATATTTTTATTTAAATTCAAAATTTCTGTTTAAAATGCATGCTGTTGTATAATGCAGCCATGCCTTTATTAATAAATATTATTTCAAGTACCTTTGATATTACATTTAGATTCTTATTTTTACTCTCCTACATGTAGTTTTCCTAATTTTGAATATATACAGCAATGTCAAATCAAATCAAATCAAATCAAATCTTTATTATTACAGCCAAAGGCCAGACAGAGTACACCAGATAACACAACCATTCTGGCATCATATATAGAATAAAAGGATTTCTGACACACCAAGCATATACAGTAAAATATTTAAAAATAAAAATTTGTTTGAGAATCCTATAATACACACCATAGTACAGCAATGTACCAGCACAGTATGTTATGAACTCAGATATGTTATATTTTTAATACATTTTAAGTATTTTGGTGGGGTGGGGGTTATATAGAAGCAATAATAATTTAATGTCAGAAATTATTCTAGCTGCTGCCAACCTAGCAGTTCGAAAGCAAGAAATTAAAATTGAGAAATAGGGACCACTTTGGTGAGAAGATAAACAGTATTCTGTGCACTCCGGTGTCTAGTCATGCCTGCTACATGACCATGGAAACATCTGCAGATGAAGTCAGAGCTGGCTCTTTGACTATAAACAGAGATGAGCACTGGACCCTAGAGTCGGATATGACTGGCTTTCGAGCAAGGGTGACCTATTCACCAAATGCCAGCACAGCTTTTCTTATACTGTTCCTAATTTTGTTAAAAATTTATACATTTATTGATGTTCATGAACTCAAAACACAATCTAAGTCTAATTGTTTGAATGCAACCGTGGCGCCAAAATGGCCGCTGCGCTCTTTGCGGGGGGGCCCCACCCAGACTCAGACATCCGGGTCAGTTAGGGGGCGTGGCCATCCCTCTATAAAAGGGGTGGCCACAAGGCAGCCTCGCTGCAATTTTAAAAGAGAAGCGACGGAGCGGAGAAGTCCGCTCCGACGCTGCTCCCCCCGGCTCGCCTTTTTCCTTTACAAATTTGATTGGAGAATATCTATCCTCCGATCAGTGCCTGCTTGGGTTGCTAGGGCACCCAAGTACAATTCCCAGGCGGCCCCTAGGCTGCGACCTAGGGGGAGGGCTCGGCCCACCCCCTCGACCTCCTTGGGGCAACCACTGGGCCGGAGGGCTCAGGCGGCTGCCCCACATGGGGGTGGCAGGGTTACAACCCCCACTGCCACCAATGTGGGTGACCAGGCCTCTGCCTACCCGCCCAGTCGGAGGACTCGGGCGGGGGCTGCGTAGGCCTGCTCCCCTTGGTTTTCTACCCCTGTTGCACCTTTGCCCGGCATGGGGCATAGCGGCCCATTTGGGGGCAGTGCCGGATTGTGCCCCACCATTCCACCGGCCCCCCCATGGGCCGGATTATTGGCCATGGCCCTATTCTGGCCAGGGATTGCCACACAGTTTTATCCCTCCGCCCGCTCATCAATTGCCCGGCGGGCCATCCGGCCCATCCGGCCCACCTTATTCTGGTGGGTCTGACACTGTGGATGCTCTCCTTGCCCGCATATCAGCACTCGAGGCATCTATGGGAATCTCTCCACCACCTTCGGATGGTGGGCTTGGCAACTCTTTAGCTCTGGCCCACATGCTGGCCACGCCCGCACAGCGGGCCGCCAACAGGGTTGAGCTGCTGGAGGCCATCAGGCCAGCGCAGGCTGGCACCTTGCAGCTCCCCATCAGGCCAAGCAGGGCATTCCACCGGGGAATGGTCCTGCTTGGCAGGGACACACGGAGACACAGAGCTCGATGGTCATCGCGAGCTCCGACGCCCACCACGGGCCGGAACCCCCAGTGGGGGCGGCCCGTGGGGTGCACTGAGTGAGTATCCTGGTCAAATCAGCACACCTGTGACACTAGCTCATAACACTGGGGGGGGGGGGTACAGTGGCCATGGCCGCAACAAGCCAATTACACCCAGGTTTTTACAGAGGTGACCGCCCCAATGCTTCCCCTTAACTTCTCGGGGGTCCGATTGGGCCTATTATGTGTTTCCCCACTCCAATCCGTGCCAACAGCGGCCCTGCCGACGGCCGGTTACTCCCTACCCCTGGGTGACCATTTATCCCGGGCTATTAGGGAGAAGATATGGCTTGGGGAATATATTCACATTTCCCCCCCTCCTGCAACGTGAACCCACTGAGGAAGAGATGGAGGGGCAGGACGACAGGGACAAGGAGCTGTCCCGTCACCATAAGCTGCCTCGCAATGGGGCCAATTGGTTACCGGCCTATTTGGTATCCATGGCAGGATATATAAGGGCCCGTCCTGATTTGGCCATCCCAATGGTCCAGTACTTGGACAATATTTACCGGGCCGTGGTTGATTTCCCTGGCCCGTCATGGTTGCCCTATGACGAAGAACTTAGGATGAGGGCGGCCCTTCACCCTGAGATGCAGAGCGACAAGCCCTGCTAGCAGTTGTGGCTAATATATATGACTCCTACATGGCCAGCACCTATGCTCCATATGAAGAGTCTATTTTCAGGCAACTACCTCCGTGGCTTTCTTTGGGGCTCTCAGATTAAGTGAGCTGGTACCACTTTCAACGGGGGACATCTTCTGCAGGGCACTGGAACTGGAAGATGTGTCGCTCGACCAGGAGTGGGCTCTGTGGAGGATTCGCTCCTCAAGGGCCGGTCAGCAGGGAAAGGGTAGTAGCATGGTGCTGCCATATGTCCGGTTGGTCCCCCATATGTGTTTGTGGCAGTGCGTGGTTCACGCCCTGGCCTGTCGTTCTGCTACTAAGACGGGTCTCCCCTTACTGAATTACAATTGGTACCCATTCGTTCCGGATAGGTGCTGCATCAACTGTGGCTGCATTTGGGTACTCGGAGCCTGACATACGTTGCATGGGCAGGTGGGGATTTGCGCCTTTTTTCTCCGTCTGTTCGTCCCCTCACTGCATGAGTGCCTTGTTCTGCCCTCAATTCTCTCTCCTTATCTTACAGACCCTGTGTGTTTCCGCACACTGGTGGCAGTGTGGCTGGTGGGCCACAATTTATCTTCACTGGGCAGCACAGTATGCTGCTTCATCAGAATGGGGACCCCATCTCAGGCTACGTGTAACCGTGCGTATGCAGTGGTATGGCATGCACAGCATAAGGTGGTGGGAACTGTTGCCATTCCTGATGTCCATTGGGGATGCTGGACTGCCAGATGTTTTAATTCTGCACCTCAGAGGTGATGATCTTGCACAGATTGCTAGCCTGGACTTAAAGACTTCCAAGTGCAGTGACCTGGCGTTTCTTTACCATTTATGGCCGTACACACGGTTGCTATGGTCATACATCGTGCCGAGGCACTATTACAGAGGAGGCATTGACCCCCGCGGTTAGTGAAACTATGGTGGGTCTTTATAAACGACACCGCAGGGTACGGCTGACTAGGGGTTTACGAGCAGACCTGTTGGTTTGGCTCACATTCCTGCAGGACTTTAATGGCGTCTCCTTTTGGAGATCTGAGCTTATGGTCAGCCCCAGTTCCAAGTACAGTCGGATACCTCCGGCTCCCTGGGGTATGGGATTTATTTAGAAGGACAGTGTGCCTATGGTCAATGGCCCCAGGGATGGCAGGGCACGGATCGCTTACGCGATCTTACGTTCCTGGAGTTTTCCAATTTTGGGTGCCCTTTATGCTCTGGGGGGACAGGTGGGCTAATTCTGTGGTTCACTTTTGGTGTGACAATACTGCGGTGGTGCACATTGTCAATGCCCAAATGTCTAAATCCCCCAGAGTCATGGCCTTAGTTCGCCAATTGTTCTTAGGTCCGTGCGCTTTAATGTGCTCCTTAGGGCCAGACATGTGCCAGGCATTAATAACGATATTGCCAATGCTTTATCCCGCCTGCAGATCTCCCGGTTCCGGGCCTTGGCTCCAGACGCAGAGGAACTTCCCTCTCCACTCCCGGCCGAGATATGGACATTTAGCGAGGAGAGGTGAACCAGGCGATCGGCATGTCTTTGGCACCTCGCCCGCGTAAGGCATATCAGCATACACTTCTTGACTTTAGGACCTTTTGTAAACAAAGGCAGTTGCCTGAAATGTGGCCGATACCGGTAGATCAGGTTTTATAGTATATGGTGCACCTTCATGATCTGGGGTTGGCCCCACGCACCATCGACACCAGGCTCTACGCCATGGCATTCATGGCCAAGGCACGGGGTTTTACTGACTGTGTGAGTGACTTTCACATACGCCATGTATTGGAAGTGTGGACACGTGTACGTGGCCACCGCCCGGATACACGTCGCCCTGTTTTACCAGGTATTCTGACCCACCTTGCACGAGGTTGGCAAAGGCTGTGTTACAGTAGGTATGAGGAGTCTCTTTTTCATGCAGCTACCACCGTAGCTTTCTCTGGAGCTCTGCGAATCAGCAAGCTGGTCCCATGGTCAAAGGGGGACGTGTCTCGTAGGGCACTGGAACTCGACGATGTGTCTATCAACCAGGAGTGGGCTCAGTTGAGGATTCGTTCCTCAAAGGCCGATCAGCATGGAGTAGGCAGTGGTGTTATACTGCTACGATGTACATTTGCTGACATCTGTCTGGTTGGTGCCCTACATGCAATTTTGGCAGTGCCTGCTGCGCGCCCTGGCCCGTTGTCCTGCCACCAGGATGGGTCTCCCCTTACCAAATTTCAGTTCTGGAGAGTGACTGGTACCGCACTTCACAGTGTGGGGCTCGTTATGGCACCCATTCATTCAGGATAGTCACCGCATTGACTGCAGCTGCGTTTGGGTACTCTGAGGCTGATATATGTTGGATGGGCAGGAGGGGGTCAGAGCGTTTTTTCCTTATATGTACGTCCCCTCACTGTATGATTACCTAGTTATGTCCTTAATTCCTTTTCCTTCTTTTACAGACCCTGTGTGTCTACGCACACTGGTGGCAGTGGGGCTGGTGGGCCGCAGCTATGTATACTGGGTGGCAGAATATGCTGCGGCAACAGAGTGTGGACCCCAGCTCAGGCTGCGTGCATCCGCACGTATGCGGTGGTATGGTATGCGCGGCATGAGAGGGCGGGAACTGTTGCCATTCCTGATGTCCATCAGGGATGCTGGACCACCTGATGTTCTGATTCTGCACCTCGGCGGCAATGATCTCGCACAGATCACTGGCCTTTCCTTAAAATGTCGATGTGCAGTGACCTGGCGTTTCTACATCATTTATGGCCGTATACACGGTTGCTATGGTCTGACATCGTGCCGAGACACTGTTTTAGATGAGGCATGGATCTCTGTGGTTTGGACCGTGCCCGGCGGTCAGTGAACAGGGCTGTTGCCCGGTTTCTTGTTGAGAATGGCTTGGGGACAGCCATTCGACATCCGGGGATAGGGTTGCAGGATTTTAGCCTGTATGCAGGAGATGGGGTCCACCTGTCGGCCAGAGGTATGAACCTCTTTCTGGAGGACGTGCAAGCGGGCCTGGCGACCGAGCTGACGGTCTGGGGGGGGGGGCAGTGAGTCTTCATGGACGCCTCCCCGTGTGGCGGGTAGCACTGGTAAGGTAAAGATTTATGACCCATAGGTATCCGGCAGGTTCACAATCGACTGGCCAACACGTAGATAGGTACAGGGGAAACAGGATGGACCGGTCAAGGGCAAACCATGAAACGGGTGATGCTAGGAGCTTCACAGCCTGCATCACCTTTATATTTGGATGGATACACTTCATAGGGTGGGGTCAGTAGATAGTATATTGACTTCGGTCAACAATTTGTTTGTGTCAACAAACAAATTGATACAAATTGATACATGTAGCCAATAGCCATTGGCATTTTGGGTGGAACCTTACCAGTGCTACTGCGGCCTGCTTGCCTTAAAGAAATACAATTGGATGATACACCAATTGAAAGTGATAATTCGGACTAGGGCATTATTCAATAAAAGTGGTCCAATGCCTTTAATCCAATACCGGTGTCTGAGTCTTTATTTGGGTGGGTGCACCTGCAATGCAAGCGCAGCACCAAAATGGCCACCATGCTCTTTGTGGGGGACCTCCACCTGGACTCAGACATCCGGGTCAGTTAGGAGGTGTGGCCATCCCTCTATAAAAGGTGTGGCCACGAGGCAGCCTCACTGCCATTTTAAAAGAGAAGCGACGGAGCGGAGAAGTTTTTCCCTCCACCCCCTCCCTAGTGTATAGTGTGATTTTTCTGGTCGCTTCAGAGCCGGGTGGGAATTTTTGCTTGAACCTTCAATTGGCACTTTGGTTCTTGGCTTTTTCGCCCATCCCACACTGTCGCTAGTGTTTGAGATACGGGGTAAGTTGACTTTGGTCACTTTTGGCGGGTAGCACTGGTAAGGTAAAGATTTATGACCCATAGGTATCTGGCAATGGGTGATACACCAATTGAAAGTGATAATTCGGACTAGGGCATTATTCAATAAAAGTGGCCCAATGCCTTTAATCCAATACCGGTGTCTGAGTCTTTATTTGGATGGGTGCGCCTGCAATGGTTCAGGTTTTTAATGATATATTCCCTGCTTCTGTGACTTTTAGCTTCCTCTCTAAACTAATAATTAAAAACAGAGTGCTCCATGGTCAAGATATGTTCCTTTAAGTATATCAAACATAATAACACTAAATTTTAAAACGTTTTCAAGTATTTGTCCTCATACACTTTTCAGCTGGCTCTATCCTGTATGAAAACAACAACCTTCTGTCTGACACAGGGTATGCGCAAAAAGAGTATATTTGTGTGTGTAGAGTAAGGGTTTCTCTTGGTGAATATCCAGTCTTGTCCGACTCCATTTACAACCAAAGAACCAGTGCTCTCTGCGTCTGCAGACATTTATGTGGTCATGTAGCAGGCATGATTAGATCACAGAATGCTGCTACCTTTCTGGTAGAAGCAGTGCCTATTTAACTACTTGAAATTTCTTGTTTCAAATTGCTAGGTTGTCCGGAGCTGGGACAGATGACTGGAGCTTGCTGTGTCAAGTTATGCTTGACATCATAGTTTGCCCTTAGTGCCCTGTCTTTCTTATTTATTTATTTATTTATTTATTTATTTATTTATTTATTTATTTATTTATTTATTTATTTATTTATTTATTTATTTATTTATTTTCTAGTTTGTTTTGCCCCCAACTCCGAAGACTCTGGATGGCTCTGTTTAATGGCAGTTTTAAAAGCAATTTAAAAACTACTGACAAGATTAAAAGAGAGAGAGTGTGTGTTCTACTAAATTAGCCAGCAGTACCATGTTGCTGGTGCTCCACACCTGCCCTGCCAGCCAGGTTTTCAACCCTTTCCTGAAGGGCAGCAACTCTGTCTGGAGACGCAGCTCAATTGGCAGGAGGTTCCATAGGGACAGAGCAGATACTGAGAAGGCCCTCTTTCTGGTGCTAGAGAGACACACCCCTCTAGCAGATGGAACAATGAGAGAGCCTCTCCAGTCTGCTCTGGTGGGATGGACAGATGTTCTTGGGGTGATGTGGTCTCTTAACTATCTTGGCCCACTACCATGTAGGGCTTGCCAGGGTGCACACTGCATAGGGCCAGTTCTTTATATTTAGCTCCATTTATTTATTGTAAGATGGCTTAGAAAATGGCAGAGAAGGCAACAAGGTAGGAAGGAAGGCTCTTTTAGTGTACCTCAATGAGAGTGGGCCAAGGCAAGGGGTAGAGTATTTTAGAAATGTAAAGTGTTACTTATTTGTTTTAGCTTCATTTGCTTTTTAATCTGCAAGCCATGTTTTTGGGTACTATTCTAGATTACAAACTACCTCATTCTTTATTATGAGTTTTGATTAGCGTAAATAAATTAACATGCATAAATAATTAAAACTAATAATTTTTATTTATTTTTATTACTTATAATATTAAGATTACAGTTTATTTCCCCTTCTATCCAGACCGAGATAGTCAACATGAGCAGCAGAGACAGAGATATGTGTCAACATTACCCATATCTCTGCAAGGGCCTCTTGACATGATTTGCTACAGGCTCCAAAATGTCTTAATCTGGCACTGAGCTAGAAAGATTTTTATTTTCCTGTGTGGGATGGCTGGTAGGCAAATTATGTTCCTCTGCTATAATCTTTGAAACTTACTATCTGTGCATTAATAAAAGTGTTTGGAACCCAGAACTGTTGTTTCTGGCGATTTAAGAGCAAGGCTGAGCTGGGGAAAGATCTGGTGCCTTATTGCAAAAGCTACCATAACCCTAGTAAAGGTAAAGGTTTCCCTTGCTAAAAAGCCAGTCGTATCCGACTCTAAGGTTCAGTGCTCATCTCTGTTTCAAAGCCAAAGAGGCAGCGCTGTCTGCTTCTGATAGATAGATAAATCTTTATTGTCATTGTCCTGCACAGAACAACGAGATTGCAGACGTTTCCATGGTCATGTGGCACGCATGTCTAGACACCGGAGTGCATGGAACACTGTTTACCTTCCCACCGAAGTGGTCCCTATTTATCTACTTGCAATTTCTTGCAATAACCCATAACCCTAATGACACATTTTTACTTAAGTCCTAGCTGGACTGGTAGATTTGTTAGAACAGCCAGTCAGTAACCCTTCACAGTCATGCTAGCCTGAAGCCAAGCAGAGAGTACCAGGGTCACGATGGGGCATGGGTGTTGGATTGGGGGCGTGAAGCGGCCCTTGAGGTCCCGGAGGAGACTGGTCAAGTAATGACACGCGGCAAGATGGAGCGAAGACCAGTGGTTTATTGAGGGAAAATCATCAGTATATATTATGTTCAAGGCTGCGTGTGGTAGAATCGTCATCTGACAGAAAATCACATCACCCATTTCCCGGGTTAATTGAGAACCTCTCTTGGGGAAGTTAATTAACTAGGGCAAACAATGACAGGGGAAAACCATTGTTCCTGGCTTGCTCAAGAGCAAACATGGCCACTATTTGCACTAAAGCTTGGGCTGATCTGTGAGCGTGTAATTGCCTAATGACTAATGGAGGTTAGCGATACAGCTTTCCTCAGCAGAACTGCCGGACAGGTCAGATGTGGGTGAATCAACCCTATGATTATTAATCCGCTCCCCAATTTCCATACTGGCAAGGGCCAGTGACCAGGAACCTTCTTCGACCGGTGTAACCTCTGCCAGGGGCCGTATATGCCAATTGTGCTCGCGGAATCCGCATCCCCCCTTTCTCTGTTATTTATGGACCTGACAGACGGCCCTGCGCAAGAGGGGCATCAGCTGGTGTGTGGGAATGACGTGTCAGGGTTCCCTCCATGGGGGACATCTTGATAGCAGCGAGGGGATACATTGCATGAAACAACATCCTGCTATGCTCAGTATTATCACTCCCACAATCACTTTGAGCGTTGTCTGAAGCCATCCCCATGGGAACCACGACCACAACGAGTCCCACCACCCCCATGAAGAATCCTCCTTGATGTTCTTAACTAGGGTGTGGAGGTCCGTGAGCTGGCTTTGTACCTTGTGGGTATTGTCTGTGAGATTAAAGCAACACATGCCATGGAGAGACTCGCAACCCAAATGATGTAACAACAGGGGATAATCGATAGCTGCTTGATTATCCAGTATGGCATGGCGAAGCTCTGTCTGCTCCTGATTGAGCAGCGCTATTGCCGAGGAGGTGTGGTTAATGGCTCTTGCAAAAGCGCAAGCCAATTGACCAATTCTCCGAGCGTTGCCTATGGCTAAGCCTGGCACGCTGAATATACTGACTGCTGCCTGGTTTTTCAGAACTGTGGGTCTGAATCCAGACTGCTTTCTGTAGCAAGGCAAGATAATGAGATGTGTCATTGATCTCTTACTGTGACCTAAGGTGATTCTAAGCTATTCCTGCAACTTCTGGCGTTGTGCAAATGTCTTTCTAGCACCTATGGGGAGGTGTGAAAATAAGCTGGGGATTACCGGCTACCGGGTGCTCAATCTTTCCAAGCAATGGGCCGGTGCAAACATGGGCCGGTCTGGCTTCCTTTGGTGGAAGCTGGCCATTATTAACAATACACGATCCTACGTATACAGAAATTCAAGTGTCCCTTGTGAATCCCAACTGGAGCATTGTACAAGGCATAAATGAATAAAGAGCAACTACAGATAATAGCAATAGAAAACATTCAGCAGCTTCTTGAAGATGAGGCTTCCCTTCTTGGTGGGGTTTCTTGGAAAAGTCTTGTTTTGTGGAAAAGCATGGTCCTTAGAAGTGGCACTGAGTGTGCAAAATGTTCATAGAAATGTCTTTGGAGATGTAAGTCATAAAGGAAGATGGACAGCTGATGACATCCAGGACAGTGACTGGCAGTGACTTTGCAATAGCCGAACTTGGCATCCGGGCCTGATTCTGGCCTCTGGGACCTGCATGGGGAAGAGACTTGTTTGGGAGATAAAAATTCTGAAAGAGTTAGTTGGTTTTTGCACTTATAGGATAGCAATTGCTGTGCAACTATGGGATGTTGTTCCCCCCCTTTCTGTTTGTTGTCAATGTAGGACTAAAGCGTCCGATAGGCCCGTTCCACAATCGCTTGCCCCTGCGGATTGTACGGAACGCCAAAGGTGTGCTTAATATCCCAGGTGGCCCTGAAGGTGGCCAGCTGCCTGGAGCTATAAGCTGGGGCGTCATCGGACTTCATGTGCCGAGGTTTGCCCTTGGCCGTGGGAAAGGAGATGCTGCTCCACATGGGGAGCCGTTTCTCCCTTCTGTGCTGTTACCCAAACAAACTGTGGGAAGGTATTAATGCAAACATGCATGTACTGCCATTTGCCAAAATGTGGGGCATGTGTGACGTCCATTTGCCACACCTGGATGGCCTCTGTCCCTCGTGGGTTGACCCCCCATGAGGGCCCCCCCGGTGCCCCTGCACGATGCAGACAGGAACGGACTATGCCTTGGGCTTGGGAAAGTGGCAAGTTGAACTGCCTTGCAAGTGCTTTGGCATTCTGACGAAAGAATGCATGACTCTGAATTGGAGTCGTGAATACACCTAAAACTGATCGTTGCTGAATTTCCTTCGTGGCCGCATCCGCTCTGCTATTGCCCACGGAAATCGGACCAGGTAGGTCCTGGTGACTTCGGATGTGGGCAATATAGAGTGCTTCTGTGCGGTTCCGCAAGTGAAATTGAGCAGTGAGGAACAAACTCAGCAAATTTTTGTCTATCGCGGGAGTGATGTATGCTCCCGGTAGACTGTGAAGCAAATTCCTAACAAACTGGCTGTCAGTAATTATGTTGAAGCGTTCTTTGGCAAAAGTGTGCAAAGCGAGGTTCACGGCTGCCAACTCTGCCCGCTTGCGGAAGAGTCAGGTGCGTGCGCCAAGCTTGGTCCTCTTGCCAAGTAAGAACCTAATATGTGCGACCCCCATAAGTGAAAACTGTCCTAGCCCCCCGAAGGGGAACCAGTGACATTAATTCACACAAGGTGACTGTCTGCGTTTGAAGCGAGATGAGTCTGGGGTCTTATGGCAAACCTTGGCGCATGACGTGCCAGGCTTCCCTTGGGTAAATTTCTCATGAAGGCCCCCCTGCGCACATCCGCCCATGGCGTGCGTGCACACTTTTACTGGAGCTATTAAGGGTGCCAGATGCTGGCTTAGCCTTTTGCCTGTGCTTAGACTAGCAGCAAAAAAAGGAAGGGGTGGCCTGAAAATGCCTGTATCTGATTGAAGGTGTGACCTGACTGCACTCTTAAAATGGTCCTAGGCAGTCCTGACCAATGAGTGGCACTCTGCACATTCTCAGGAGCTCAGGGACTAATCCTTCCTCTGTGCTCTGGAGTTTGCAAAATGTGTCTGCTCATTAGAGAGGGTGCTGTGGGCCAGGTGCCATACTTAAAATGACCGACTAAGACGTATTAAAAATAAGCCAACTATGACGTGCCAGCTGTAAGGAAATAATACACAAAAATGAAAAGACACACAAGTTAAACATTTCCAGCAGGGAGTTCCACTGGCGAAAGGAGGAAAGGAGGAAAGACAAGGCAGAAGTTAGCACAATGAGAATGCAACAACTCTTATCATAACGAAATCAGATTAGGTCAGGTAATTAAGACAACTGGGTCCTCCTGTTAAGAAATCCCTACCAGTAATTGACTCTGGTCCCTGTGAAAGGAAGCAATTTAAGGCTGTAGAAAAAAAATGGTTACTATTAAGGCCTGGAGAGGAGTTTTGTTCCTGTAAAAAGGTAACGATTAAGCATTTTCTGAATATACAGTGCGCAAGAATGTTTGCGTGCTTTTTCCTGTGAAAGGGGTACAATGCGTGAGTTACTTTACACAGATTATGGTCAAAATACCAGAACAATATCTTTCTTAAGAGAATGAAGGAGAGTTAGAACGATTCTCAACCTGCGGCCAGATGTGGGTAAGTGGGCCAGATGCGACCCACGTTGCTCTGCCACTACCTCCACCAAGCCAAGAAGGGCTGTGTGGCGAAGGAAGGGCAGGGTGACTGTCCGGGTCCCCAGAGCTGCCTGAGGCCCCGGAACTTGGCCCCTGACTTTAAAAGGTTGAGAACCGAGGTTACAAGATGATAACACAGTACACACATGAAGACAATGCAATTCTCTCACTGCTAGTGAGATACGTGACTTAAAGACGTTAAAAGACATTCAGACACCTTAAAACACAGAGATGGGGGTTTGAGGAACACAGACGTAGGGAGGGGCCCCATAGTTTATGATTTAGTGAGGAAAACTCATAGAAGTGATTTTTATTTTCAGATCGCGCTTCTGAAAAGAAAAATCTGTTTTCCTGAGTGGCACGGATTGCAAAACCGGTTTCCGAGAGTGGCTTTTCAAAGAAAAAAGTCTCAAGGGAAGAAGGGGGGTCACCCTGCCCTATTGCAGGTTAGGATTTCCCCCCCCCCTCCACCCTCCTGCTTTTGTTGCCCTTAAGCTGCTAAGCAGGCAAGGCAAAGGGGTTCTGCTCACCATGCTTTCTCAAACCTTAAATAGTTCCTGCCCATGAGCAGAGTGCAAACTGTTTAACACATATTTCACAGTGACATTACCACGCAGTTACACACAAGGAACACTTTTTCAATCATACTGTGGTCATAGAGACAAGGCTTTTGCAATCATACACAGTTCTTGCAGTCATACATTCAGTGGTGCACCACGCATACACACATTTATTTACGCATTCGCACATTCCTCCCCTGATCTGCAGTGTTCTATCTTACACATGAGGAGATGACTTATACACAGCTGGCTATCACAGCCATCTGGGCGCTTCTACTTAAGGGCGAGTTTCTCTGGGCTACTCCAAGGTGAGACAAGTAGGTTCTGCCTGTGCCTTGGGAGAGATCGGGGTGCTATTGCTGGGATGGTTCCTCTGGCATAGCCAGGGCGATGGCTGCCTCCTTTCTAGCCTGGGCCAGATGCATGCTGGAGGGCCGGACTCGCGGATCTTGGTGCTGCCTCCTTTCCAGTGCCAGCGTGGCAACCTTTTGAAGATCTGCCTGGTCTAGATTGGCTTTCTCTTCTAAGGTGTCTCATTTTTCCACACTGGAAGCAGGCGCCTTGGGGTTTTGGCACTGCTCTGCACCTGAGTGTGGTAATGGGTCTGCTCTGGAGCCCTGCGTGGCCAGGGGCCGTGCAGATTTCCATGAGCAGTGGGCGCTGAGCAGCCCTGCCTGAACATGTGTCTGCCTTCAGAAAGGCTGAACACAGCAGTTGGGCGCTAGCTAATTGTGCCACTGGCAATTTCCCCGTGGATGGATCTTCCTCACCCATGCGCTGAATGGAGTTCTTAATTGGCAGGGAACTTGTAACTGTCAGAGAAGCACCAGGGCTTCTCATGCCATGAATTCCTTCAGTGATGTCTGCAGCTGTCACTGAGGGAATGCTCCCTACACTGCCCTGCTTAAACTGAAATGACGGATAGAGACTCCTTGGGGCTGATGGTTCTGACTGCGCTGGGGGTTTCTGGGTCTCTATCCGGACTGGGTAATCCTCTACTAAGAGTTTCCTACATTTGCTCCATGTGCGAGTTACGCCATCTGAAGCTCTCGGGGGTTGCTGAATGCAGACTCCTATCTGATCCCAGAGCTGAAGGGGTAACGTACCTACTTCTGGGTAAAGCAGGCAGTGTTCCCTCAAGAACACCAAAAGCCGCGCTAGTTCTCCACTGTGAAAGCTTATCTGATATACCCTGGCCAGGATTTTGAATTCATCCTCATGAATTCTTTGACTAGCGGACGGATGTTGCCGCTGAGGACAAGTCCCCATATTACCTGCAGGGTCCTTTGAAGTCTCCTTCTCGGGACAATTCGACGCGTCTGAAGTTCAGGCAATAGGTTTTGCGTGACGAATCTCTGGGTAGAGCTCGGAGCGTGGGCTGCTGCCACGGGCCCTCGGTGGCCTCTGCGCTGTCAGGGGTTCACAGCCGACCCTGAGCGGAACGCGTTTTTCCGTGCTGCAAGCCGCCGCGATAGCTGGAGCAAGCTGTAGGAAGCCTCTCTGAGATGCCTCACCACGTAGCTGTCTTCCCAATCGGGTGGCTTTCCGACTGGGGCTGCCGCGCTGTCCTCCGGGGTGATTGGACACGGTTCTAGCATAGAACCGGACCGTGTAGATCGCTTACTCACGAGTAGGATCACGTCTCGGGGTCACCAGATGTTGGATTGGGGCCGTGAAGCGGCCCTTGAGGTCCCGGAGGAGACTGGTCAAGTAATGACACGAGGCAAGATGGAGCGAAGACCAGTGGTTTATTGAGGGAAAATCATCAGTATATATTATGTTCAAGGCTGCGTGTGGTAGAATCGTCATCTGACAGAAAATCACATCACCCATTTACCCGGGTTAATTGAGAACCTCTCTTGGGGAAGTTAATTAACTAGGGCAAACACTGACAGGGGAAAACCATTGTTCCTGGCTTGCTCAAGAGCAAACATGGCCACTATTTGCACTAAAGCTTGGGCTGATCTGTGAGCGTGTAATTGCCTAATGACTAATGGAGGTTAGCGATTCAGCTTTCCTCAGCAGAACTGCCGGTCAGGTCAGATGTGGGTGAATCAACCCTATGATTATTAATCCGCTCCCCAATTTCCATACTGGCAAGGGCCAGTGACCAGGAACCTTCTTCGACCGGTGTAACCTCTGCCAGGGGCCGTATATGCCAATTGTGCTCGCGGAATCCGCACATGGGCCCTCAGTGTGGGTACAGACTGCTGGTAAAGGGGAAGGCAACATGGTGTGTTACATGGTGTGTTAAGGAAGCATAGGGTGTAGCCCTTCCAAGCAGAGTGGGGTTAAACCTCATATACAGGTATATGTTAAAGTTATTTGTCATTGATCAACCCCACTTCTTACTGAGCTACTTATAGTTTCACTGTTTGGGAAACAGTTTTGTAAAAAAAAAATAGATTTCTGCTTTTAAAGCTATTTGTTACATCAATTTCTAATTATGGCTACATCAAGTTCTAATTATGGACCTTTGTGGCTTTATTCTGAAATATAACTAGCTGTACTACTACTCCAGAAAAAGCCTCAAGTATTTTCAATCTCATTATTTCATTTCTGACATTTCATGGTTCTAATTTCTTCCTAAGAATACTCAGTGCTTTAACATATATGTAGAATTATTGCCCACTTAGTACTCAAAGGAGCCATACTGTTTTTGAAGTCTATAAGTTCCAGACCAGGTGAAAGCCAAAGTATGTGTTACCTTGTATAATTTTCTAACTCAGGCCATTCTGCTTCAGTGTTCCTAACAACGGTGGTATCTTAATGGCATCAATAAAATCCTTCCATGTGGGAATCATAGTGCTGAATTTTTTAGCACTTTCAAAAGATAAAAGGAAACAGGATAAAACTGAATGGAAAGAGAGGAAGAATGAATCAGAATCTTTCTGCTCCAAGTTAACTGGGGGAAAGAGTACACTGAGGAAAAAGCAATATTTAGATACTCTACTCTGAAAACCAGAACAGGTCAAACAAAGGTCATATAATAATTAAGGAAAATACTTCCTTTATTATAAGTGGCAAATGATACATTAATCCATTGTTGCTTTCTGTTTTACTTCCTATAAATTGATTACTGTTTCATGAAAACCAAGTTGCTAACAAAGATGTAAGCTTCTTAACAAAGCATGACAACTCCCATAAAGTAACTTTCTAAGCTGTTCCTTGCACATTTCAGTTACTTAGTCCAGTTAGTCTGCTTTTTCTTTAAATATTTGATAATTAAACAGGACCTACAGGGAGAGATACAACATGAATGGAAGGGCCAACAACATAGGCCCTTTCCCCTTTTATTCTAATTATAGAACTTCAAATGGATAGTGTTTGAGAAAAGCCAGAAAGAATTATGATGGAAAACTGTTATCAATCATTCATACTTGTTTCCTTCTGTCAAAGGTATTGTTTTCCAATACTTTGATACCTGGATTATAAATCCCACCTACCCACCTATCACCTCAATTATTCTTGGAGTTGCCATTAAACTCTGTTCTCAAACTAGAACAACAGGCATGCTTTGCAGGCGCACCCCCCAAAGAAAGACTCAGACACCGGTATATGGATAAAGGCATCGGGCCACTTTTATTGAATAATGCCCTAGTCCGAATTATACCTTTCAATTGGTGTAATCATCCAATTGTAATTCTTTAAGGCAAGCAGGCCGCAGTAACACTGGTAAGGTTCCACCCAAAATGCCAATGGCAATTGGCTACATGTAACTATTTGTATCAATTTGTTTGTTGACACAAACAAATTGTTGACCAGAGTCAATAAACTATCTACTGACCCCACCCTATGATGTGTATCCGTTAAATCACAAGGTGATGCAGGCTGTTAAGCTCCTGCCATCACCCCTTGCCTGGTTCATCGTTGACCGGCCAAAGCTATTACCCCTGTACCTGTCTAAGTGTTGGCCAGTCAATTGCAAACCTGCCGGATACCTCTGGGTCATAAATCTTTACCTTACCAGTGCTATCCGCCACACGGGGAGGCGTCCATGATGACTCACTGCCCCCCCCCCCCCAGACTGTCAGCTCGGTCGCCAGGCCTGCTTGCACCACCTCCAGAAAGAGGTACATACCTCCAACTGACAGGTGGACCCCTTCTCCTGCCTACCAGCAAAAAAATTTGTAAGCCTATCCGCAGGTATCCAATGGCTGTCTCCCAGCCATGCTCAGCAAGGGACCGAGCAACAGCTCTGTCCACTGACTGCCGGAACAGTCCGAACCACGGAGATCCACGTCTCCCCTAAATTGGTGTCTCGGCACGATATTAGACCATAGCGACCGTGTGTAAGCCATACATGATAGAAAACGCCAGCTCACTGCCCCTCGACAGTTTATGAATAGCAGTGATCCGTATAAGATCATTGCCGCCGAGGTGCATAATAAGAACATCGGGCGGTCCAGCATCCCTGACGGACATCATGAATGGCCACAGTTCCCGCCCCCTTGTGCCGCGCATACCATACCATCGCATACGTGCGGATGCACACAGCCCAAGTCAGGGTCCACTCTCTGTCGCCGCAGCATATACTGCTGCCCAGTGTACATAGCTGCGGCCCACCAGCCCCACTGCCACCAGTGTGCAGAGATACACAGGATCTGTAAAAGAGGAGAAGAGGTGAAGGACATAACTAGGTACTCATACAGTGAGGGGACGTACACACAAATCTGCCTCCGAGTACCCCAAACGTAGCCGCGATCAACACGACGCCTATCCTAAATAAATGGGTGCCAAAACGGGCCCCACACCGCGAAGCGCGGCACCGGTCACCCTCAGTAACTTTATTTTGGTAAGGGTAGACCCATCCTGGTGGCAGAAAAACAGGCTGGGGCGCGCAGCAGGCACTGCCGAAAATTCATGTAGGGCACCAACTGGACAGATGTCTCAATGAAACTTCGTAGCAGTCTAACTCCACTGCCTACGCCGTGCTGAACAACCTTTGAGGACCGTATCCCCAATTGAGCCCACTCATGTGTGACATAGACATCGTCGAGTTCCAGTGCCCTACGAGACACATCCACCTTACACAGATGGTACCAACTCTGGCACCCACTCACTGATGCGGAGCGCTCCCAAAAAGGCTACCGTGGTAGCTGCGTGACCAAGAGCCATTTCACACCTATCCAAACATAAGTCATGCCAGCCTCATGCAAGGTGGGTCAGAAACTCTGGCGAACTGGGGTGGCGCGTGTCCACCCCTCCAAAACATGACGCATGCGGAAGTAACTCACGCAGTCATTGAAACCCCCCCCCCCACGTTGGCCATAAATGCCAGTGCCGAAAGCCTGAAGGCTATAGTACAGGGGGCCAAACCCTGACTGCGAAGATAAACATGCATTGAATAACCTGGTCCACTGATATTGACCACACTTGAGGTAACTGTAGGTACTCGCAAAAAGTTCTAAATCGCATGAAAGCAAGGTGCCAATGACATGCCCGGTTCACCTATCCTCGCCAAACATCCAAATATCGGCCGGGAGTAGCGAGTGGAATTCCTCTGCTTCCAGAGCAAGGCATGGAACCGGGGGATCTGCAGGCGGGATAAAGCATCAGCAATATCATTATTAATACCTGGTACATGTCTGGCCCTGAACAGCACATTTAGGCGTAGGCTTCTAAAAAAGGCTTGACAAACTAATGCCATGACCCTGGGGGATTTGCACGTCTGGGTGTTGACAATGTGCACCACTGCCGCATTGTCACACCAAAAATGGACCACTGAGTTGGCCCACTCGTCACCCCATAGGATCAGTGCTCCCCAATTTGGGAAGAAACTCAAGGAAGGTAAGATCGCGGAGGCGATCCGTGCCCAGCCATGCATGAAGCCCTCGGCCGTAAGTCCCCCTATCCTCAGAGTAAACCCCCATAATCCAGGGAGCCGAAGGCATCCGACCATACTTAAAATCTAGGGCAGACCATAAGGTCTGATCTCCAGGAAGAGATCCCATTAAATCCCTGGAGGAATTTGAGCCAGACCGCAAGTTCTGCCCGTATGCTCCTGATCAGACGGACCCTTTGGTGACGTTTAACAGGCCAGCCATGGCGTCACACAGGCACCTGGCCAATGCTCTGCCGGGTGTAACCACCCTGCAGGCAAAGTTAAGGTGGCCATGAAGTAGCTGCAGCTCACGAGGGGACACTTTATGTTTGGCAATCAATGCCAAAACCGCCGCAGAGATCCGAGCCACCTTATCCATGGGTAACCCGGATGCCTGTGCGACAGAGTCAATTCCAATGCCTATAAATGTGAGCTTAGTAGCTGGGCCCTCAGTCTATTCAGGCACTAAGGGGACACCCAGTTCCCACATGAGTGTCTGAAATGTATTGAGGAGACGCGTGCACGTGTCCGAGCCCCGTTCACCCCCGAACCAAAAGTCATCGAGGTAATGGGCGAGAGACCGGGACCCCGACCTGCGAGCAAAGGCCCACTGAATGAAAGTACTGAATCGTTCGAATGCCGAACATGGAATAGAGCAGTCAAAAGGCATGGCCTTATCTAAGTAAAATTCCCCTTGGAACCTACAACCCAATAGCTCAAAATCCCCTGGGTGCACTGGCAATAATCGGAAAGCCGAGTGCATATCAAACTGTGCCAGGAAAGCACCGGGACCGCATGAGCGTACCACCCTTAGGTGCTGAACAAACGACGTTTTCCTGACTGAAAAAGGTCAGCAGGAACGGCCTCACTGACCGAAGAACCCGCAGGGTAACCTAGATGGAGGATTAGATGACATTCACCCGGGTTCTACTGCGGTACTAGCCCCAGAGGGGAGACCTTCAAATTAGGGAAAGGTGGTTCCAAGAAGGGGCGTGCTACTCTCATAGCCTCAACTTCCTTAACTGTGCCCAGTGCAGCAACCTCCTCGTTACCTTTCAAGGGAACTAAATTAGTAGCATCTTGGGGCCCCTAACACCTCAAATGGAATACGAAAGCCCCATTGGAAACCCTCCAGCAGGTACCACACATCATCCTTTCTTGGATAAGCTGAGAGCCATCGCTCCAGCATGAGTACACTAATTGGGGAGGGGGGCTTTGACATAGCTAGTTCCATCACACGGAGCTCTGATTGCCCCCTGTGCACCCCTACCACTGCCCCGTAACCCACCAACCCGCGGGCACGCAGAGGCAGCATGGGGGCCAGCGCAAAAGGGGACACTCGTGTCGGTAACGACACTGGCACTTATTACACATGTCGCTAGGTGAGAAGGTCGAACACAGCAGGCGGGCTGGAACCCCCTGCCCCACCGGTCAGCGGGGAGCCTGTGTTGCAGCAGCCCGCTGCACTGCATGACCACAATGGTACCTATCACCAGGCGCCAGTCATGTGGGAGTCATGTACCAGAGCCACAATTGCTGACAGGGCTCATTCCACCTCATCTCAGGATGTAGGGCCACCCTCATCCAAATTCCTCATCGTAAGCCAACTACGACGGGCCCATGAAATCAACCATCGCCCTGTAAATATTATCAAGGGATTGAACCATCGGGATGGCCCAATCAGGCCGGGCCCTGAGGCATACCGCCATGTATATAAAGTATGCTGGCAACCAGTTGGCCCAGGTGCGCAGTGGCTTACGACGACGGGACAGCTCTTTGTCTCTGTCGTCCTGTCCCTCTCACTCTTCCTCAGTTGACTCATGGTTCAATAGGGAGAATATATCCACGTACTCCCCTCCAGATCTTATCCCTTGTGACCTGTGACAAATGATCACCCAGGGGCAAGGAATAACCAGCCGTCGGCAAAGCCATCGTCGGCACATTCTTTATAGAGGGCATATGCAGCGGGACCGGGATAGCCCCTGTGATGCTTGGCACTGCCCCAGGGGCGGACACCCCCGCCCATAACGAGGGACCATTTAGAAACCATGGATACTGGGCTAGGATGGTAACTGATGCCCACTCACATCAACTTGACAAGGCCAGGGCCACTGAACCCCACCACTGTAAGTGGGCTGTGGTGTTGGTGCACTTAAATTGAACCTGATACTCACTAGGTGCACTCCCGTGAGCCGCCCCCACCGGGGGTTCTGGCCCACGGCGGGCCTCAGAGCTCGCGACCGGAATCGAGCTCTGGGATCGCCCCCGTCTGCTCCCAGCCTGGACATCAGGTCGAACAGGGAGCTACGAGATACCAGCTGGGGCCGGCCGGACTGTCTCAAGCAGCTTGACCCGGTTGGCCGCCCACTGAAGCATAGCGGCCGGCAAGGTAGCCGGGTTCGACGAAGGGGCCCCTGTTGAAGAAAGAGTAGCACCCCCCTCCGAAGGAGGCTGTGCAATGCCCAGGGATGCTTCCAGCACTGCTAAACGTGCTAGCAGAGCATCCACTGACACAGAGCCCCCAGCATAAGGTGGGCCGGATGGCCCACTAGGCAGTTGGAAGGGTACCCCGAAAGGAGAGGCAGGGCCAGAATAGGGCCATGCCCAAAACTCCGGCCCATGAGGGGCCGGAGGAGGAACGGGTTGTATGCCCACACCAGGCCCTCCCCCGCTGCCCTGACCCATGGCCGGTAACGGCGGGCTGAGGGCCGAAGCCCCTGAGGGGCCGGTCTGTGGCTGGCCAGCCAGGCCCAGCTGCCAAGTGCCAGCCTGAGTAGCCCCACCGGTATCAGTGGGCAAGGCTGGCACGGTGCCCTGCCACGGGGGCACAGCCCTGGTCCTCTGACCCAATGGCTGTCCCCCGTCCAGCGCATGGCCAGTAAAAGTTCTCCCCCTTGGCTGCGGCTTCATCGCCGGGGCCTTCTGCTTGGGAGGCATGTCTCCCAAGGAGAAGAAGAAGCAGGATCCCTTTCCAGGGATCGAAAACCTAGCACTGAAGCACACGGTAGCCAAGCAAACCAAGGCTCCGCGAGCGCTAATCCTCCTTTCCCAGCCGGGAAAGCACAAGGGCTAAACAGCCAAAGACTGAATCACTAACAGCGACGGAGAAAACTTTTCCTCTCCGTCGCAATTCTAAAATGGCAGCTCGGCTGCCTCGTGGCCACCCCTTTTATAGAGGGGTGGCCACACCCCCTAACTCACCCGGATGTCTGAGTCCGGGTGGGGGGGCGCAAAGAGCACGGCGGCCATTTTGGCGCCGCGCTTTCATTCTTCTTGCATCTCAGGGCAATAGCCAGAAGCTCTTTGCATAGTTAAAGGTACATCCATTCCTGGAGATGTCAGCCTTAATGTTGGTGATATGTGTTCATTAAATTCTGATTGGTTTACCATGTGTTTGAATACATTTATTGTTGTAACGTTTTGTAAAATAGTTGGGATCAGTACGATCCTCCATTTTGTCTCCTTCTTCTTGGTCTTGAAATATCGTGGGACTGCATTGCTGCCTAAACTATGTAGTCTGTACAGTCTTCACTCCGGTCCGTTGACCTCCTAGTCACCCCTCTCCCCTTCCTGTCATTTCCTGCCCAAATGTATCCATTTCTGAGTGTATATATTGCAAGCGCGGCGCCAAAATGGCCGCCGCGCTCTTTGCGGGGGCCCCCACCCGGACTCAGACATCCGGGTGAGTTAGGGGGCATGGCCACCCCTCTTTAAAAGGGGTGGCCATGAGGCAGCTGAGCTGCCATTTTAGAAAAGCGACGGAGAGGAGAAGTTTTCTCCGTCGCTCCCTCCCCTTTTCGCCTCTTTCAAGAGGCTGGATTTTGCTAGCCTCTGTTTGAGGCTTCGTTTTCTCTCACCTCTGTGCTAGAGGCTCGATTGGCGGTTAGAAGCGACAGGGTGGAGAAATTTGCTCCGTCGCTTCCTCCTCTGTTAGCCTCTGTTTGAGGCTTCTTTTTGCCTTTGCTTGCCTCTTTGCAAGAGGCTTGATTTGCTCTTTTTCTCTAGGCTGCAGCCAAAAGGGAGGAATTTGCCTCCGTGGCTGCGTCCCTGTAACCGAGCTTCGCAATCCCCATACAGGGATCTTTTTATTTAGCTCGTAGGGGGACCATGGTGGCTCAAGTGGCTAAGACACGGAATGTAAAGTGCCTAAGACGCTGACTGGGAAGTGGAAGGTCAGTGGTTCAATTCCTGCCTACTGCAGGTCAGAATTAGCTCCCGTTTTCAGCCACAGGCCGGCCCTTCGAGGATCCGGCCCTCGGCCCATGGCTGCCGGCCACGGGCCGGAACGATTGGGGGGAGGGCTTGGTGCTGGCTCACAGCACGTTTTACCCCATTAGGGGCCAGAGTTTTGGGCATGTCCCTATTCTGGCCCGGGCTCTCAAATTAGGGCCTCTGGCCAAATACCTAGCGGGCCGTCCAGCCCACCTGGCCCACCTACTTGGGGTTTTTCGTGGCTGGGGATGCCTGGTTAGCACGTTTGGCTGTGCTGGAGGCATCCTTAGCTGTCCAGTGGGTGGGGGCCCCTTCCCTATCTACCGGGCCCCTTTGTGTCTGCCAGCTACTTCGATTGCTGCCACTATGCAGCAGGCGGCCAGCTGGCTTGAGCTTCTCGAGACACTCCGGCCTGTGCCCGCCACTGTCTCGCAGCTCCCCGTTTGTCAAAACCGTGGCTGGAGTGCGTTGGAGGTCGCCCCAGAGCTCGATTTCGGTCGCGAGCTCTGACACCCACCGTGGGCCGGAACCCCCAGTGGGGGCGGCTCACGGGGGTGCAACTAGTGAGTATTAGGTTCAAGTTGAATGCACACACATCACAGTCCATTTCCAGTGGTGGGGTTCAGTGCTCATTGCCTCGCCAATTTGAGGCTGGTGGGCATCACTTGCCATCCTATCTCAGTGCCCCTTGGTTGCATTCTGGCACGACGTTGGGGGTGGGGGTTTCCCCCCCCGGGGCAGTACGTGGCGTCACAGGGGCTGTCCAGGTCCCGCTGTGTATGCCCTGTGTACATCATGTACCGGCAACGGCCTTGCCGACGCCTGGTTATTCATGGCCCCCCGGTGATCATCTGACCCAGATCATGAGGGAAAAGATTTGGTGGGGGGGGTACGTGGATATATTCTCCCTATGAACTGAGATCCCAATAAGGATAGGAGGTACGGACAGGAGGACAGAGACATTGTGTGGTCCCGCCATAGTAAGCCACCACGCACTGGGGTGTCCGCCCTCGGGACAGTGTTGAGCATCGCAGGGGCTGTCTGGATCATGCTGCATAGGCCCTTTATACAGAACGTGCCGTCAAGGGCTTTGCTGATGGCCGGCTATTACTTGCCCCGGTTGAGTATTGGCCACAGGCCATGAGGGGTAAGGGCTGGAGGGGGACATGTGGATATTCTCCCTATTGAACTGCGAGCCCACTGGGAGGAGAGAGAAGGACAGGACGGCTGAGACAAAGAGATGTCCCATCGTCGTTAGCCACCGCGCACCTTGGGGGCCAACTGGTTGTCGGCATACCTTGTACGTATTGTGGTATGCCTCAGGGCTTGACCTGTTTGGGCCATCCTGATGTTGATCGGATGGGCCCATGACAGTTGGCTCATGGTGAGGAATGTGGACGAGGGTGGCTATATATATCCCGAGGGGAGGTGGGATGAGTCCTGTCAGCAAGGGTGCTCGTGTACATCAGTCCCATGGGACTGGTGCCTGGTAATGGGTACCATGGTGGTCATGCTGAGCAGCGGGCTGTTCAGACACTGGCTCCACGCAAACTGGTCGGGCGGGGGGTTCCGGCCCGCCTACTGTATTCGGCCTGCTCAGCTGACGATATGTGTACTAAGCACCATGGTCGTTACCAACTTAGTGCCCCCTTTTTGCGCTGGCCCTCACGCCGCCTCCGCGTGCCCGCGATTTGGTGGGTTACGGGGCAGAGGTGGGGTGCACAGGGGCGATCAGAGCTCCGTCTGAACCAACTAACCTTGTCATAAGCCCGCCCCCTGCCCTAATTATAGTCAGCCTGGAGGGATGTCATCAGTTCCTCCAAGAAGGGATGGGGCGGGAAACCTGCTGGAGGGTTTTCAATGGGGTTTTTGTATCCATTCGGGGGTGTTGGGGGCCCAGGATGCTACTAATCTGGTTTCCTTCCAGGGTAACGGAGAGGGGGCTCCACTGTCCACAGCTAAGGAAGTTGGGGGCTATGAGAGTAGCAGGGGCCCTTCTTGGAACCACCTTTCCTTAGTCGAATGTATCCCCCATGAAGCTCATACTGAGCTAGAAAAAGGGTGAATGTCATATAATCCTCCATTCAGCTTACCCTGTGGGTGCTCCGTTCAGGGATGCCCTTCCTGATGACCTTGTTCAGTCAGGTACTCGTAGTTGCCTCGGCTACTATGGGTGGCGTGCTCACGCAATTCTGGTGCTGTTTTGGCACAGTGTGATATGCACTCGGCTTTCAGCTTTTTGCCAGTGCACCCCATGATTTAGACCTATCGGGTTTTTAGGTTTCGAGGGGAATTTTAATTAGATAAGGCCAACCCCCTTCTGACAGCGTTAATTCAGGTTCAGCACCCGACCGATGTGGGACTTTCGTTCAGTGGGCATTTGCTCACAGGTTGGGGTCTCGGTCTCTAGCCCATTACCTCGACAACTTTTGGGTCCGGGGTTAAACGGGGCTTGGACACGTGTACGCGTCTCCTCATCGCAATTCAGACACTCAGGTGGGAACTGGGTGTCCCCTTGGTGCCTGAATAGTCCGAGGTCCCATCTTCTAACCCCACATTTCTGCCTTGATGCTGTCGCGCGGGCATCCAGGTATGAATAATGATATTACTGCTGCTTTCCCCCACCTGCAGATCACCCGGTTCCGTGCCTTACTCCGGACGCAGAGGAATTCCACTCGCCACGTTTGGCCGATAGCTGGACGTTAGGCGAGCTGAAGGGAACCGGACATGTCATTGGCACCTCGCACGCGTAAGGTGTATCACTATGAGTTCATGCGTTGTGTTGGGGAGGGGTGGACATGGGAACGTGTCCGCAGCCCCTACACGCGTCACTCCTTTCCCCAGAGTTTTTGACCCACCTTGCACGAGGCTGGAATTACTTAGATACAGATAGGTGGGAGGTGGCTCTTAGCCACGCAGCTACCACGGTAGCCTTTTTGGAGCGCTCCGCATCGGTGAGAGGGTGCCGGAGTTGGTACCACCTGTGTAAGGCGGAGGTGTCTCGTAGGGCACTAGAACTCGAAGATGTCTCTGTCACACATGAGTGGGCTCGAGTGGGGATACGGTCCTCACGGGCGGTTCAGCACGGTAGGCAGTGGTGTATACTGCTACTAAGTTTTCAAGACATCTGTCCGGTTGGTGCCCTACATGATTTTTCGACAGTGCCTGCTGCGCGCCCCAGCCTGTTTTCTGCCACCGGGATGGGTCTACACTTACCATAGTACAGTCCCTGAGGGTGACCGGTGCCGTGTTTCGCGGTGTGGGGCCCGTTTTGGCACCATTTACTTAAGGTAGGCGTCGCGCTGATCGCGGCTACGTTTGGGGTACTCCGAGCTGGATATGCGTCTACGTGCAATTTCAGATATGTACGTCCCCTCATTGTATGGGTACCTGTTTATGCCCTTCACCTTTTTTCTCCTCTTTTACAGATCCTAGGGGTCTCAACACACCGGTGGCAGGGGGCTGGTGGGCCACAGCTATGTACACTGGGCAGCGGTATATGCTGCAGTGACAGAGAGTGGACCCTGGCCGGGCTGTGTGCATCCACACGTATGCTATGGTATGGTATGCGCGGCACATGGGGGCGGGAACTGAGGCCATTCCTGCTGTCTGACAGGGATGCAGGACCGCCCTATGTTTTACAGGCACCCCAGTGGCAGCGATATTATACGGATCACTGCTGTTACTAAACCGTCGGGGGGCTGTGACCTGGCTTTTTATATCACGTATGGCTTACATACGGTCGCTATGGTCTAACATCGTGCCGAGACACCAATTTAGGGGAGATGCGTATCTCCCTAGTTCGGACTGTTCTGGCAGTCAGCGGACGGGGCTCTGGCTCCATCCCGTTCTGAGCATGGCTGTAAGACGGCCATTGGATACCGGATGATAGGATTAGACAAAATTTTGCTGGTAAGCGGGAGAAGGGGTCCACCTGTCGGCTAGAGGTATGTACCTTGTTCTTGGTGTGATGCAAGCAGGCCTGGCGACCGAGATGACAGTCTTGGGGGGGGGGGCGGTAAGTCATCATGGATGCCTCCCCGTGTGGCGGGTAGCACTGGTAAGGTAAATATTGATGACCCACAGGTATCCGGCAGGTTCGCAATTGACTGGCCAACACTTAGACAGGTACAGGTGTAATAACGTTGACCGGTCAACGATGAACCAGGCAAGGGGGTGATGGCAGGAGCTATTCAGCATGCATCACCCCGTGATTTTACAGATACACATCAGAGGGTGGTGTCAGTAGATAGTTTATTGACTACGGTCAACAATTTGTTTGTCTCAACAAACAAATTGATACAAATGGATACATTGTAGCCAATTGCCATTGGCAATTTTGGGAGGAACCTTACCAGTGTTACTGTGGCCTGCTTGCCTTAAGAATTATAATTGGCTGAGTACCAATTGAAAGTTATAATTCGGACTAGGGCATGATTCAATAAATGTGGCCCAATGCCGTTATCCACATATACCGGTGTCTGAGTCCTTCTTTGGGGGGTGCGCCTGCAATGAGCAGTGCTGCGCCATTACTCCCCATGTTCTGACTGCCTAATAAAGTTGTTTGGCCCTGTATGCTGGCTGCTTCGCATTTCTACCAGAACATCAAACATATGGTACATTACATGGGACTGCCTTTAAAAGGTGCTCAGAACTGTTTTACCCCCCTCCCTGTTATCCTTCAACCAGCAAGCAAAGATGTTTTCAATAGTCAAGTCTTTGAAATTATTAAACTCAGACCACAGGATTTTTAGCTGATGTGCTGGTTTTCTTTTCTTTTTTTTCCAACCTGAACTAGTATTAAAATTTTAATTATGAGACTTTAAGGTGTTTTAATTTCAATTACATTTTAATAACAATATATGTTATTAAACAGCCCCTCCAAAAATGTTTTTAGAAGGCACTTCCAAAAATAACTTTCAGATTTCCAGAAATAATGATTGATTCAAGCAATGCAGGAGTCTCATTCCAGCAAGTAAATATGGAAATCATATTGAGGAAGAATATTCAGGCAAAAAAATTATGTAACATAAAATTGGTAAGCTCTTTCTGGCAACCAAAGAACTTTCACAACTAACAGTAAAAGAAGAGAAAGCTATGAGACCAACAAGAAATCACACTGGAGTTGCATAAGTAAGATAGAAGCAGCTATTCTTGCTTCTTTAAATTTTTATTTTCCCTTGATAAACCCTTAATTAAGAACTTAAAGACAACTTTATAATATATTCACTCGAATCTTGCCAGTGTAACTGAAATGCTGTCACTTTGCTCAAATTTCAAAGATGGTGTAGATCAGGGGTCCCCAACCTATGGCCCGTGGGCCAGCCCCGGCCCCTGACAACATCCCATCCAGCCCATTGCTGCCTCCACCACACCTTTAAGTGGAAGAGGACATGTTTACATCAGCCATAAAGTGCACCTGTGCATGTGCAAACGATCCCACAGCTGTCGTAAACATGGAAGTGGGTGCATTTACAACAGCTGTAAATGCACCCGCATCCACTTCAGGGGGGCATGGTCCAGCCTGCTCAGATGTCCGGGACAAGTTCAGGTCTACAACAGAAAAATGTTGGCCACCCATGGTGTAGATACTATTGATTGTGGGCTGAGAAGCATAGCTGGGTATGCAATGGATGATGTCTACACTGACCTTGTTAACTTGTAGCCATTCACCACCAAATGCTACACTATTTGCATTATGCCAGCATAAGTTTGGGCCATTCAAGTAAACATGAATGGCATGAATCAATGGTTATTAAAAGAAGATCAGTGTAGGGTTTCCCACTTTGATCTTGTGCTATATTTATAATCATCAAGAAAGCTTTTAAATTTTGTTTTTTAAAATATATTACCATCTTCCAAAGAGGGCCTCCAGTGAACCAGTTAGGTTCATGGGGAGATTTTAAACTTTTAAAACTTTCTTTTTCCACTCTTGGCTGTTCTCCTGTCTTTAGTGGGAAATCTGATCCCAAGACAGTTGAGGATGAGAAACCACTAGATGGCTGTGAGTAACACCAGGGCTATAATAAAATAGTTAGAATCTTGGATTGTGATTTTGTTTGGCTATGCTGGATATTTTTAAAAAGACTTGTCTTTTTTTTTGTATTGCTTTTGTATTTTAAGTATTGTGTCCAAAGATGTGTCTCTGTGATATTTCTACCTTGCATTAACTTTTTTCTTGGAACATGTTGTAAATCTGTAATAAAATGTAGTTTCTTCTCACTTCTAAGGCAGCCTGTCCACCACCCACTCACCATAACAGAGGGGTGCTCAGATAAGGGAAGGAAAAGCAAACTCTTGGAGTCTTTTTGTTTTGTTTTTCCTTTTGTTAATTGAACTTTCCATGAGGAGATAGATCCCACAACAGCTGCATAAACAAGGGTCTCCTCCATCAAGTATGGTAGGTGCAGCTGCTAATTCACAGCAATAGAAAAGTTATCTCCCTTCTTATAGAGGCTGGCTGGGTGATAACCTTTAGAAACTATGAAAAAATTCAGCCTTCTTTTACAAAAGTAACTCTCACTCTCCCATCTACGCTACAACCAGACCTTAAAAAGGAAGGTCATGGAAATACTGCCCAGTGTGACACATCACATTGCAAAGTGCTCAACTTCAACTACAGTGTAGCAGAGTTGAAAATGGTTCCTTCAGTTTCTGCCCCATTCCTCAGGTAAGGTCTGCCCAGCAACAATAGCTACCTTTTTATTTATTTTTTCCTGTTTCTGTTCCTAATGTGTGCGTTCTCATAAATGCCAAAACAAGAGACCAAGATCAGTGTACCAACACAGATGAACAGAGGATGAGTTACCTTAGCAACATGAAGTTCTCCAAGTGACTCATTCCTTCAGGCTGTAATTGAGTTTATGAGCCTTCACATCTGCCTGCAAAGTGAATGAGGCACCTGGGAATACATTTGTTGAGTGAGGAGCAAGAAATTAGAAAATAGCAGACATTACATTGTTAATTTCCTGCACGCTGTGATGGCAATGAATGTTTAGATGTTTGCAGTGATTGGCTGTGTAAACACACAAATTCGCACGGGCACATGTGTATTCAGCTAGCTGGAATGAGACACAAAATGAATCCCATATAAATAGCCTATGCTAAAATACGTTGTCAGGTTAAATAGTTAATATGGAATTTTGTTATTGATAATGAAGATGACACATGCACCCATTGTTCCTAGTTATCAGGTAGAACTGTGTTCTGACACATATTGATAAAATGACACATAGTTTAACATTGTTTCCACTAGACTTCAAACAAATTTAGGATTTCTGTTTCTTTTTAAAAAATTGCTGATGAGCACATATTTGCACTAGAGTTGCCAAACTTGCAATGCCTGGTGTTCCACTCCTCTCCCTGATCTTTTGTGTCCAACTCTAGGGGGTGATGATCATCTCCATTTACAGCCAAAGAGCCAATACTGTTTGTACCCCTAGACATTTCCATGGTCATGTGGCAAGTAAGACTAGACACTGTTATCTTTCCCACCAAAGTAGTACCTATTTATCTATTTGGAATTTCTTTCTTTTGAACTGCAACACTTGGATCTCGCACTGCTGACCTGTTGATCTTCCAGTCATCAAGTTCAGCATCTTAACCACTAAGCCACTGCAACCCTTAGAATAAACCATAGCAATACACAAACAGTCTCTTGTAATTCCTCATTTTATTTACGGGCAAAAAAACTGAATAGGATTACATTTCACTGATTTTCTCCTGTGGGAGAAGAAATTCTCCCACAGTATTTTTCAGAGGAGGGACTAGCCAGTAGCAGTCCTCATAAGACAGCTGTGTTAAGTTTTCCCAAGGAGCCTTACAGATACTGCAAGTGAGAACAACAACTATTTTGACAACCTGCTTACTACTTTGCCTCCTCCGCCTGCCTTCTGTCTAATGCAGTGGTTCCCAGTGTGGGGCCCACACCCCACAGGGGGATTTCAATTCCCAGAAGCCAAAATCAGTACATTGGCTGATCAGTGCTTTGGGGAATAGACTTAGGCTTCTGGGAATTGAAATCCAAAAACCAAAGGTTGAGAAACACTGGGACTCTAATGTCATTGTGAGGGTAGAAGTGGTGGCAAGGCAGCTCTAAAAATAACCAGAGTAGAAGTATCTAGCCAGGTTATCCTACTATGTTAATAGAGTAAACCATACTGCCAGTGATTCAGTGCCAAGTGTCTGGCAGCAGTTAACTAACCTGACCACTTTGAGGACTAACGGTCTGGATGCTGAAGTCCACAGAGAAGGGTGATGGCTCCCAAGTGGATTAAATCCCACTTGAGGCCATCTTGATGGAGGGCAGCAGCTTCATCAATACTGGCTTTGGGCTGACGAGGACTTTGCATGACAAAAGGGCTCAGGACCAGAAAATTACTCATGGAACTGAATCAGTGGAATGCATGTCACACTGTGATGTCGAAGACAAATGAAAGGCCACTGCATTATATTATCAGGGCAGTCTTCATGGCTGTTTGCCATGATGATCGCCAATATTCAGATTCAGATACATCAGGAGGAGGAGGAGGTGTCTCAGGCAGCAAATTGTCAGTTATTTAATTTGGTGGTATGACACTTTTATTGCCAGAGACAGGGAGGTTTTTAGGCTTTAAATTGGGATGTGGAATGGGTAACATCATGTGTTTCTATTTCTCCTGAGCAGGAAAAAAATTGTCTTCAGATAAACCATGGGGTCAGCACTTCACCATCTGGACACCAGTGAAATGAATGCTTGCTCAGCCAGCAGTATTTATGCCCCCTCTCTTCCAAACTCCCTGCAGCAAATCTTCACATGGCTGCTACTTTTTTTCTCTTACTGGAATTCTCAAGCCCAACATGCAAGTTGAGTGTGCAAGACTTCTCTCACAATACCACCCACCCACCCGCCCAGCTCAGCACTTTAGGGAAATAAAGCCTTTAAGACTTCCACTTGCTGCAACACTTGTAGCTCTGAATCCAGCTGTTTGGGGTGTGCGGTGGTGTTAGGTTTGGCTTGGGTTAGGTTTTTGTTTTATTTTCCGGTTTTGCCTGTTGATTTTGACTTGGCAAAGAAAGAGAAACAAGACATCTAAAAAAAGAAAAAGAAAGGATAGGGTAAGCTGCAGACCTTTTCATCTTGGACGAAGGACTCATGTGGGCTTATAAATAAGAGGCAGTATAATCCATAATGGAACACATCACTGCTGCATAGCCAGCAACAGTAACTTGGCTGTCAGTCCACTGAGTAATCTAACACATGCCCTTTCCCCCCACACTAACTTTACTAGTTCCATTTTGCCCTAATGTAAATCTGTGATGTGACCAGATTTGGAACATTGTGTACAGTTCTGCTCTCCATATCTGTAACTACACTGCAAAGTTGGACACTGCCCACAAAAGGGTAACCAAAATAACCAAGATGCTGGAGTAATTCTCTCTCTAGAAAGGATATAGTACGTGAGGCTAGTACTTAACAAAACACATTTCCACCAGTACCAGATGTAATTCTTTATACCTGTTTCTGGGGGTATGACAAAGAGTTGCTATGACACTTGTCTTCTGCTGGTGGGCGTCCTATAGTCATCCAGTTGGCTGGAAATGCTAGAAAAGATCATCCTTTTGTTTGATATAGGACAGTTCTTTTGATGTTCTCACAACAAATAGTTCACTTCTTTCATAGTTTTCATCACTCTTTTCCCAGAACAGAAGGGCACATAAATATCTTTCCACGCCAAAAGGCATTGCTTTACACATTTTGCAGGTAACACAATTTGAAAAACAGCAGTACCAAATCACACCATGAGTTTTAGGCTGGTTTTACAACATCACTTCTGTGCTTTTCAGTAGACACAAGCTTTTAAATTTCAAATCCTTTATTTCAAAAATTGATTGCAAACACACTTCTTTTGTACAGCTTAAAAAGAGCATATGTGTTGCCAAGATGAGCTACTCCCTTTTTTTCACACTTTCAGTAATGAACTCTGCTTTTTCTCTGGGTAGTGTGCTGAAAATTCCTTTAAGCATATTGTAGGCTCTTGCATAACATCAAGCTGAATAAGGTTCTCTTTCATCTGCATTCTGCTGGGCTTTCAAAATATATATTATCCCTGCTATTATGTATGTCCTTGGCTGCTCCCTCTGAATCTCACATTGCTAAGGCCTTGTGACTGTACTTTGTCTTGCATTACACTTGAATTGCCACTGTGGGGCATGGAGCCAGTATTTGAGGAGGTTTTTTTCGGGGGGGGGGGGAGATGGAGGCTTTAGTGTTTTGTTCACCATCAACCTATGAATCTTGCTTATTCCTCACATTGCCCTATCTTCTATGGTTGACTAGAATCATCTTTCACAGTAAGATCGCTCTGAACACTGAGGAGATTGTGATATATGATGTCAATGCCACCTCTAAATCTTTTTCATAGGGCCAGTTTCCCACTCATCTGTCTCCACAGAGAAGTGACAAATCCTTAGATCTTTTTCTTTGGAGTACAGAACAGAAGGTGTACCCATATATTCACAATGAGCCTTTTTTATTTCAGCAAAACAGAAAAGTTTGGCAACTGCAAGTGTACATTTGCTGGAGATTCCTTCCAATTCTATTCAATGTTCAGTGGGGGCGGGTGGATAAAAAGCCATTCAATCCTTGGTTGGTAATTGTCTTTGTGAGACAAAGAGAGAACCCAAGGGAGTTTAAGTGATGAACAATTTCCATCCTCATAAAGATAAACCACATTCTTCTCAGGAGCCATGTTTAAGAGAAGGGTGAATTCAGTATTATGGTTTTCGTGTGTCATTATACCTCGCAAAAATGCTCAGACAACACACATGGTTGCTTAATTTCAATTTTACAACATTACTGAATCAAAGGCTTCCTAAATATTTGTGTGTTAGATAATGCAGAATGATTGACAGGCTTCTTCCTCCCACATCTGACAAATGTTGTACATAAAATACAATAACTTTGGATTGTGATAGTTTGGTATATGAAGACCAAGACACAGGACACAGCCTCGGGTTGGGTTAACTCAGGTTTATTGCATCGTGGACAGAGGGAACATGAGGTAATGGCGGATCGATAGCTCTTTATATACAGTAGTAATACATTTGAACGTGGTGCCATGGTAGCCCATTGGCTACTGCCTGCGTGACGTCATTTCGAGTCACGCCCTTCTTGTCCAGGTGTATGTGGTGGCGGGAAAGCTTCCCGCGCTGTTGCCTTTGATGAGTTCGGACCAAGAGAGCTGGGACGCTCGCTGCTGCCAGCTGGTGGTCATTAGCTCGCGTCCTATTACAGGGTTCATCTGATACAGGTGAAGGTTACATTGTTGCTAAAGGCAAGGTTACATTGGTTCAGATACATTGTAATCCATGTGGAAGATAAAACCATTAGAACACAACACCCCTCCCCCCTAGGATGAGACAAAGTCTCGAGCCCACACTCAAACACACTCCCCCCCCCCTAGGAGACAAAGTCTCTCAGCCAAGATGGCTTATTTCGAACACGCTGGGGTCTCGATGCGGGCTGCCTTTGCCCGGGTTTGCTACCTTCTCTTTGTCCCCTGGTTTCCTGCCCTGTAATTGGAGAGGGAGACTCGTTAGTGACTTGCCGCGGCTCCGCGGCGTTGTTGGGAGGTGTGCTCTCTCTTAGGGAAGAACCGGGGGCACTGGGGGCTAACGAAAAACCCCTCTTCTCGCTTGGATGGGTGGGGAAACACTCCTGAAAACCCCCCCGGCTCGCAAAATCAAAATCAAAATTACATTCGGGGGCAGCGGTCGCGAACTCCTCTCCCCCTTCCCCGGCCTCTGATGGAACTGGTTTATCAAAAGGGTATGAGTCGGGGCCGCTGCTTCTTCCTTCCCCCCTTGCTTGGGACTGTTGTCCGCTGATGTCCCCCCCTTGGGCTAAACGGGTGGGGGAGAACCCTAACGCTGAATCCTGTTGTTGAGCCCCACTGGCTGGTACGCTCACTCGGTGCCTCAGCTGGTCCGCGTGCCTCCTCCAGAGGAGACCGGTGCTAGTCTCGACCCGGTACGACACTGGCCCCGTCTGTTCTACTACCGTCCCCGGCACCCAGGCTGGCCCTGCGCTGGCATAGTTTCTGCAGTGAACAGGGTCGCCGGCGGCGAATCCTTTCGAGACTGCCAGCCCTATGTTTTTTCCCTTTTCCTCGACTCTCGTCGGGTCTAGCCTGGACAGAATCGTGGTCAGTTTTCGCCGCATCAAGAGCTCTGCCGGCGAGTAACCTGACGCTAAGGGGGTCACCCTATACGCTAATAAGAACTGACATACTTGGTGATTTAGGTCCCCCGGGCCCATGCGCCGAAGCGCATCCTTTGTTGTACGCACCAACCGTTCCACTTGGCCATTCGTGGCCGGGTGAAACGGCGCGGATGTGACATGCCGAATGGCGTTTGCCGCCATGAATGCTCCGAACTCCGAGGAGGTGAAGCAACTCGCGTTATCGCTGACTAACGTGTCGGGTAAGCTGAACGTGGAAAAGACTTTCCGTAGCTGGCTAATTGTCGTGGCGGAGGACGTGCTCTTTACTGGGATAACCTCCAGCCACTTGGAGAACGCATCCACCACCAGGAGAAACATGGTTCCTCGGAATGGACCAGCGAAATCTATGTGTACTCTGGACCACGGCCCCCTTGCTGCGTCCCATTCCCTATGCGGGAGGCGGGCCTCCTCTGGACGGGATCCCTGACATGCCTCACAAGTGCCGACCATGTGCTCAATGTCCGCGTCCAGCTGTGGCCACCAAAAGTAACTGCGGGCCAGCGCTTTCGAACGAACGATGCCCGGGTGGCTGACGTGCAGCAGTTTGAGCACCCTCGGCCGCATGGACGTAGGGACCACCACCCGTTGGCCCCACAACAGGCACCCCCTTTCTAGGGACAGCTCTAGTTTTTTCCGAAAGAATGGGTCGAATTCCGTGTTCGGGGACGATGCCGGCCACCCCTTCTGTACCCATGAGCTAACTTTCTCCAGCGTTTTGTCCTTGCCTGTCGCCCTAGCAATATCAGCTGGTACTAATGGGGGTGCGTCTAAGACCTCGATTAGCAACACCTGGCGGTCTCTTTCTACTCTAGCCTTTTGGTCGTCCGACAGGGGCAAAGGGGATCTCGAAAGTGCATCAGCATGGCTGATCTCCTTTCCGGGCCGGTACTCCAACTCGTGTTGGTATGCGTTGAGAAAGATAGCCCAACGCAGCATTCTCGGGGATAGGATCTGCGGCGTGGGCTTGCTTGCCGTGAAAATCCCTAACAGGGGCTTGTGATCCGTCACGATTTTGAACTGGCGGCCATACAGAAAATCGTGAAACTTTTTGGTCCCCGCTACTATTGCTAATGCCTCCCTGTCGGTTTGTGCGTAATTTCGCTCTGCTTGGGACAGGGACCTTGAATAAAACGCAACCGGGGCCTCCCTTCCGTCATCCAACACGTGGCAAAGCACCGCCCCCACCCCCACCGGTGATGCATCGCAGACTAATACCACCGGCCGTTTGGGGTCGAAATGCGTTAGAATTGCGTCAGAAGTCAAGAGTTGCTTTAGTTCTTTGAACGCCCTCTCGTGCTCGTCACCCCACATCCATGTCTCCTCCTTTTTAAGCAACCGATGAAGCGGTTCGGCTACGGACGCTTTCCGCGGAAGGAATGTATGGTAAAAATTGAGGAGCCCCAGGAATGACTGTAGCTCGGTTTTGGATGTGGGGCGAGGGGCCTTCTTGATGGCTGCCACCTTGGATTTGGATGGCTTAATACCCTCGGGTGTGATTCGGAACCCTAAAAACTCGACCTCGGTTTCGAAAAAGACACATTTGTCCTTCCTCAGTCTCAGTCCCGCTTTCTCGAACACAGTTAGTACTTTGTCCAATCTTTTTGCCAGCTCGGCCTCACTCCCCCCTGTTATCAACACGTCATCAAAGTAAGGCAACACCCCCTCCAGCCCCTTCAGGAGGCGTTCCACAAGCGACTGAAAAAGACCGGGTGCCGAGTTCACGCCGAACTGTAAACGCGACACCTGGAACGCTCCTTTATGTGTGACTATCGTTTGGGCCGCGGCCGTGGCGGGAGTTACAGGGAGTTGCTGATAGGCTTGTGCTAGATCGAGCTTAGCGAAACACTTTCCCCCATTTAGCCTGGCCAAAAGGTGGCTGACCACCGGCACCGGGTATGCATTAGGGCGGATCGCCTTGTTAATTGTACACTTATAATCAGCGCAAATGCGCACCTCCCCGTTAGCCTTCAGAGCTGTTACAATTGGAGTTTCCCACTCCGCGGAATCAACAGGAATAAGAATCCCCTGGCCCACCAATTTGTCCAGTTCCGCCTCTATTTTATCCTTTAGTGCGAAGGGCACCCTGCGCGGTTTGAGTCTTATCGGGCGGACCTCCGGGTCTAGGTCGAAGGCTACAGGGGGTCCCTTGAATTTTCCCAGTCCTTTTTTAAAAACGTCGCGATGCGCATCGCACACCGCTTGTATTGGATCCACCCCCACCGAATGTACTCCCCCTATGAACAGGCCTAAAGGCTGAAACCACTGTGTCCCTAGGAGGCTACAACTTCCCCCCTTGAGGACAACTAGGGGCAGTTCCGCAGAATGTCTCTTAAAACTAACCCGAAATTTCCCGACCCCCAATACCGGAATGCTGTTTCCCTGTACATCTCGTAGCGTGGACCTCAATGTTTTAAGTTTGGGCCGCACGTGGGGGTCGATTTTCAAGTACTCTTTCTGGGGAATTATGGAATAAGAGGACCCTGAGTCAATTTCCATCCTGATGGGGGCCCCTTGTATTAGTACCTCAACGAAGTAATGGGACTGTCCCGTGGACACGCTGAACACTGGGGCGTCATCTTCGCTGCCGTCCGAGACGCGGCCCACGCCGTCCCTCTTCCTCGTGGTCTGGGCGCCATCTTTGGGCCTCGCGGGACGGTCCGGTCTGGTCGAACGGTCTGGTGACTGCCTCCGGCCCTCCTTTCGTTTTCTGCATGCCTTGGCAATGTGCCCCCGACGGCCGCAGGTGTAACATTCAGCATTTCTAAATGGGCATCTCGCGCGTTCGTGGGCCGCTCCGCAACCATCGCAGCGGCGCCCCCCTTTTCGGACCTTCTGGACCTCCTCGCCGTCGCTGCCTTCCGAGGACGATTTTGAGGCCCGTCGAGTTGCGTGCACCGATTGTCCGGACTTCCCGTGCACCGAATTTTCCGCTTTGCCGGCCCTGGGACGCCACTCACGCCACTGGTGCATCTCGTCTACTCCAGCATTCGTGGACTCCGCGGCTTCTGCGGCCTCGACGACCTCTGCCAGCGTGGGTGGCGGCTCCTTGTTCATCAAGCTGCGCTGCACCTCCTTGTCTTTCAGGCCACACAGCACGCCGTCCCTGAGGGCCATGTCTAGGATGTCGCCCCATTTGCAGGGGACGGCGGCTACCCTCATGGCGGCCACGAATGCCTCAACCGACTCGTCCGGCGCTTGGACTCGCCTCCAAAACGCGCTCCGAGCGGGAAACATCGCCCTCGAGGGTTGGAAGCGCTCCCGCAGCAGCTTCATGATGTCGTCCGCCTTAAATTCGCTCACCTTCTTCGGAGCGATGATGCCCACCAGCGTCCGCTTGGTTTCCACCCCGAGCATTCTGGTGAGGATGGCCCTCTTCCGCTCCTCATCGTCTTCCTTGACTTTGAGTTCCACCAGCGCCGCCTGGAAGTCCATCTCCAACAGCTCCCAGTCTTGCGGTTTGGTGATGTTGAACCCGCTCTGTGCCCTGGCTGCTCCTTGGGGATCCATTATCCCACCTTCGTCGCCAATTTGGTATATGAAGACCAAGACACAGGACACAGCCTCGGGTTGGGTTAACTCAGGTTTATTGCATCGTGGACAGAGGGAACATGAGGTAATGGCGGATCGATAGCTCTTTATATACAGTAGTAATACATTTGAACGTGGTGCCATGGTAGCCCATTGGCTACTGCCTGCGTGACGTCATTTCGAGTCACGCCCTTCTTGTCCAGGTGTATGTGGTGGCGGGAAAGCTTCCCGCGCTGTTGCCTTTGATGAGTTCGGACCAAGAGAGCTGGGACGCTCGCTGCTGCCAGCTGGTGGTCATTAGCTCGCGTCCTATTACAGGGTTCATCTGATACAGGTGAAGGTTACATTGTTGCTAAAGGCAAGGTTACATTGGTTCAGATACATTGTAATCCATGTGGAAGATAAAACCATTAGAACACAACAGATAGAATTGCCAACAAGCTAGTATTTTACTTTCTGATAAGTACAGTCACGCAATAGGAAATGTAAATTAATTTATAGTACATCCCAGTTCCTAAATGATCTATTCAGGTTTCGCCATTGTCCTGTTCCAAGCAGAAAGCATGGCCAAATTCAGCTGCAAGCCCAAGTAAAAGTTCCATCAGGAGTCCAAATACAAATGCAATCTGTGACATGCACAAAAGATTAGCATGAATAGTTCCGTGAACTACTGCAAATAAAGGCCAGGGGATATTGCTTCTGTGATGATTCGGAGTTCACTCAGACTTAAAAGTAGAGTTGGTCAACTTGTAGCCCTCCAGATGAACCTAGGTGCCCTCACCTAGTGGCAACTGGGCCAATGATCAGAGCTCCTGAGGGTGAAGAGGAATAATATCTGTAAATGTAAAGACCATCTGTCCTACATGCAACTTTAAAGACTGGCAAAGGTAAATGTCTCCCTTGCTTTAAAGCCAGTTGTATCTGAGTCTAGGGAGTAGTGCTCATCACCAATTACAGCCAAAGAGCCAG
Source organism: Bradypodion ventrale (assembly GCA_035047345.1). Classification (NCBI taxonomy): domain Eukaryota; kingdom Metazoa; phylum Chordata; class Lepidosauria; order Squamata; family Chamaeleonidae; genus Bradypodion; species Bradypodion ventrale. The sequence goes on from JAWDJE010000004.1 coordinate 191,965,578, forward strand.
TGGTATCTGCAGATGTTTACATGATCATGTGGCAGGCATGACTAGACACCAGAGCACACTGAACACTACCTTTCCTGCCAATCTGGTACCTATTTATTTACCTGCAATTTCTTCCTTTTGAACTGCTAGGATGGCAGGAGCTGGGACAGATAACAGGAGCTCATTCTGTTGCACAGCACTCGGGTCTCAAACTAGTGACCTGCCAACCTTGCAGTCATCAAACTCAGCATCTTAACCACTAAGCCGCCATGCCCCTGTACTTTAAAGATTTTGTTGTTGTTCAGTCCCACAGTCAAGTGCAACCCTTTGTGACCCCATGGACCACAGGACGCCAGGCTCCTCTGTCATATACCATCCTCTGTAGTCTGTCCAGATCTATGCCCACTGCCTCAACTATGCTGTCTAACCATCTCATCCTCTGCTGGCCCCTTCTTCTTTTCCTTCGATCTTTCCTAGAATCAGGGTCTTCTCCAGTGAGTCCTCTCTTCTCATTTGGTGGCCAAAGTATTGATCTTCTGCTTCAGTGTTTGTCCTTCTGAGGAGCAATCAGGGTTGATTTCCTTCAGGATTTATTGATATGATCTCCTTGCAGTCCAGGAGACTCTCAAAAGTTTTCTCCAGTACCACAGTTCACTGCTTCTCTGCCTGCCTGTTCGCTCCCCAGCCTGGTCGAGGCTCAGAGGAGCCAAGAAACACCTGGGAGCAGCCGGCGTGGCTTTAAAACACCAGCGCTGGGACTGCCCCCCCATCAGACTGCTTTTCCACCTGCCAGTTCGCTCCCCAGCCCAGTCGAGGCTCAGAGGAGCCAAGAGACACCTGGGAGCAGCTGGCGTGGCTTTAAAACACCAGTGCTGGGACTGCCCCCCCACCAGACTGCTTCTCCGCCTGTGGGTTCACTCCCCAGCTCAGTCGAGGCTCAGAGGAGCCAAGAAACACCTGGGAGCAGCCAGTGTGGCTTTAAAACGCCAGCGCTGGGATAGCCGAAGACCTGCCACCACAGCTGTGCCTGGGCCGGGGTTGCCACCTGCCGGTTCACTTCCCAGCCCGGTCGAGGCTCAGAGGAGCTAAGAAACACCTGGGAGCAGCCAGCGTGGCTTTAAAACGCCAGTGCTGGGAATGCCCCCCCCCCCGGACTGCTTCTCCACCTGCCAGTTTGCTCCCCAGCCTGGTCGAGGCTCAGAGGAGCCAAGAAACACCTGGGAGCAGCTGGCATGGCTTTAAAATGCCAGCGCTGGGACAGCCCCCTCCACCAGACTGCTTCTCCGCCTACCGGTTCACTCCACAGCTGTTCCCGGGGCTGGCTCCCCCGCTCAGTCTGGAAGGGAAGAAGATACCGACGGGTTGCGAATAGCAGAAGACCTGCCACCACAGCTGTGCCTGGGCCGGGGCTGCCTTTCCTCCTATCAGGGACATTGATTTGGGCCCTGTGGAGCGTAGAACATGGGCTCTGACAGGTACGTGGAGCCTTGGGTTCCGTTCATGGTTGTTGGGCCCTGATTTCCACTCTCTGGACCCTATGGACTGGTGAGGGTGTTTTGTTCTGTTCTGTGGTCTAATTGTAATTACTCTATTATGGTATTTTATTATGTATAATTTTATTGCATTTGATGTTTTGATATTTTGTTTAAAACCTTTACCTTTACCGTATAGTATTTTGGTATATTTATTATGTATAATGCTATTGTATTTTTGAATTGTATTTCTTTGACTTTTGGCATTTTATTGTCTATTTATTTTGTATATTGATATGGGTATTGGTATATTGGTATGGATTGTATTGTATTCTTATGTACATGGTTTACTAATTTTGTATTGATTTGTAATTGTATACTATTGTGTTTTGTGTGTTTATATTGTTTTCTCTTGTTATATTGTACTTAATTTACTTGTTGTAAGCCGCCCTGAGTTGGCCCTGGCCAAGTTGGACAGGATATAAATCGAATAAATGAATGAATGAATGAATGAAAGTCATCTATTCTTATGTGCTCAGCCTTCCTTATGGTCTAGCGCTCACAGCCATACATTACTCCTGGGAAGACCATTACTTTAACGATGCAGACTTTTGTTGGCAGGGTAATGTCTCTACTTTTTATTATGCTGCCTAGGTTTGCCATAGGTTGCCTCCCAAGGAGTAACCATCTTTTTATTTCATAGCTGTAGTCACCTTCTGAAGTGATCTTAGAGCTCAAGAAGGTAAAGTCTGCCACTGCTTCCATTTCTTCCCCTTCTATTTCCCAGGGAGCTATGGGGCTGAATGCCATACTGATGCTCAAAAATGGTAATAAAAACCCACTTCATTGATATAAATTGATATTATTTTCTACCTTTGTGTGTGTGAGGGGGGTGTCATTTCCTACATCGGACAGAAACAGCACCCTGAAAAGATGCTAGTTAGGGACATGATAGATGTAAAATGGTGACTGACCAATAATGTAGTATGAAACAGAAAGAAATAATACATTTATTTTAGAGCTAAAGTGTCAAAGTCAAGCTTCTGATAAGAATAGAAGTGGTGAATTACAGGCAAGGTAGTGTCACCCACAAGAAGAAAGTTTAACGAGACCAGTTGGTTAGAGCGTCAAATGACCTTAATGATCAGGCTTCCTCACAAGTCTAACCAACAGAAGTACTGCCTTTGCTGCTAGTTCTTGCCTTTCTCCCTAATGTTACCTAGAGCTTGGTCTTGAAACATAAAAATCTGGAGCCAAAGGATAACAGTAACAGCCCTCCAATCAACAGTGTTGGCTTCTCTATCAGGTTAGGTAGGTGTTGTCATATTTCACACTCAGGTTACTCCTACTAGCCATCCCACTCATGCCTGTCCATACCAAAGGTAAAATGCCATTTTGTGAGTGCTAGCTTGGTTGTGTGTTAGGGTGCTAGAGGGAGGGAGGGAGATGGAGGAATGAGAGAGAGAGAGTAGAAGTGTGTATCTGTATATGAATACTGTATCTACTTTTGCCCCAGCTCCATGTGCCATTGGTAATTATGCCTCCCAGCTTGCCAACTACAGTGAGGATGAGCCATCAATGCCAAATTAGTGATGTTTACAGAGAAAGCATGTACACACACACAGGCTAAATAAATATGATGCAGTTATTAAATCCTAACATAATTCCTCCCCATCCTCAACACAAAAGACATAATAGTTAAAATAATTTTGCTCCTTTTTGGTAGACTCTGTCTTGGCTCTGCATTTGTTATTGTAGAAATAAGTGGCCATCTTCACAAACAACAAACACACATGCACCTTTTTTTTATTATGATTTTAAGAAAGATGCTCCTTCATAAACACCTTCAGTTCCAGAAAAGCATTGATGCTGGCAATTGTTTGTTTCTTTATTACCTGTATTAACTATTCAGCCGAACAGTAGCTGACAGCTATTAATCGCAGCAGGAAATGTTGCAAGCCACAATTACTTCAAGGGTCAGTCCAGGTGAGAGAATGGCTTTATTATTTTTGTTCTGCATTCTGTGGGTTGCAGAAGCTTATCTCTCATCAAATGGCAGGAAAACAAGCACATATCAAGTCTGGGAAGCAGTCTTCTTGCTGTACATGAAAAAACACTCAGCTTGAAAAAATGCTCAAAAATGTTCTTTCTTCTCTGTTTTTCTCTCCTCCCCCCCTCCCCGCCTTCCTCTCTTGCACACACACTTACTCTTCTGGCATATATTTGCTTAAATGGACGCCATTTTGTGTTCCATTTGCAGTGTCATAATGATATGAAAACATGAAAGAACAATTTAATGACAATTCTGAAGGCTTCCTCCAGACCAGATTGGTGGTAGTTCACCAGAAAAAGAGTTGAGCCTCCTAATTTTTCTGTAGTCAAAGAACTGCAGGTCTATGTTGCACTGAGCTACACGGCACTCTAATACTTTTTAAAAGAGAGTAGGAGTTCTTGCAGTATTGAACTTTGGACAAAACATCCCAGGTGATATAAAAGTTTTCTTGCACCATTGCTGTAGTGGTAAATATTTATTTATATGTAGTGGTAACTGCAGTGGCTCAAGTGGCTAAGATGCTGACTGGGAGGCAAAAGGTCAGCAGTTTGATTCCCGAGTACTGCAGGATGGAATGATATTTGTCCCAGCTTCGGCCAACCTAGCAGTTTGAAAGCAAGACATTGCAAGTAGATAAATAGGGACTACTTTGGTGGGAAAGGGAAGGCAACAGCGTTCTGTGTGATCTGGTGTCTAGTCATGCCTGCCACATTACCACGGAAACGTCTGCAGAAGCAGACAGCACTGGCTCTTCGGCTTTTAAACAGAGATGTGCACTAAACCCTAGAGTCAGATACGACTGGATTTTGAGCAAGGGAAACCTTTACCTTTAGTGGTAACTATTTATTTATATGTTTATTTGTGGTTAAGACACTGAACTTGATGACTGGAAGGTCGGCAGATTAGCAGTTTGAGACCTGAGTGTTGCAGCTCCTGCCAAACTATCAGTTTGAAAGCAAGAAATTTCAAGTAGGTAAATAGGGACCACTTTGGTAGGAAGGTAAAAGCGTGCGCACGCACACAGAGAGAGAGAGAGAGAAAGAGAGAGAGAAATAAAAGGGGGTTACTTCTGAATTGTTCTGAAATATTTTGCAGTGAGACTCACCTTGGGAATCTAAGCCCCTGGAATGGAAGATATTCTAAACCAATGTAGTGTTACAAGACAATTTTAATTACAGCTGTATGTCAGGACCAATGTGCAAGAGTTATAGCTGTTTCTATCTTGTATTAGAATAGGTTCACTACTTGATAAATTAAATTACAACACAAAAGCACAATCCAGAAGGATGAAATAAAGGGGTTATAATCCATTCTCAACCATTTTGGTAAAAGGTTATCCAAGTGATGTCAGGGTTGACCCAGGGCATTCTGCCAAATTTCTCCAAAACTGAGAAACAAACTAAACAAACCTCTGAAATCCTTTGTCATGAATTCCGGGTTCCTTCTCCTTTGCAAACTCCCTCTCCTTTGCAAACTCCCTTCCAAAGGGGATAATTTGCATCACAGAAGGTATAGGAGGGAAGTAAAGGGAATCTCTTTCTCTCTCAAAAATTCTCCCATCTGCTTTTATCTTCAAGTGCTCTTTTGACTCCTTCCTTTTGGAGTTTTGTTAAAAGCGAGTGCCATAACACAGGGGTTCTCAACCTTTTAAGCCATGGGCCAGACCATGCCCCCTCAGACAGCTGAACAGGCCAGACTGGTCACACACACACACACACACACACACACACACACACACACACACACACACACACACACACACACACACTGAAAACGCTTCCATAAAACATGTCTGTGGCTGTCATAAATGTGTTTACAACAGTTGTGGGTGCATTTACGGATGTTGTAATTGTGTACATGTCCACTTCCACTTCCAGTGGCAGCGGCCACATGGGCCACATGACATGGTGCCACAGGCTGAGTCCGGCCGACAGGCTGTAGGTTGAGAACCCCTGCTATTTGAAACAATGTGTTAATAGGTTGAGCTCACTCATTGCTTCAGATATCCTCTGGTACCTTATCTGACCAGTCAATCATAATAAAGATATCTTCTGGTAAAACAAGGATAGAGACACACACCCTTGTTTTCAGGAAAGAGAGGTCAGATATCAAGGAGCTTCAAAGGAGATGTTATGTGAAGTTCAGCCCTTTATAAAAATGATCTAAACTTCAGGAAACGTTTGGGGTGATTTCCTAATGGTATCAGACTGATCTCAGCATATTATAGTCCTCCCTTACCATCCAAAAATGAGACTATCTCCTATTGCTGTTACACACTAACTGAAAGACTTGCCTATACTTGAAATACCACTCTACCAACAGAACCACCAGTTCTAATTACTGACATTTGCATTTCATAAATTCAGGATACCTGAATTACAAAGTCATAGAAGGCTTGGGGAGATATTGAGGCCAGCAAAACACTGTTCTCTCTCTTCTTCTTCTTCTTCTTCTTCTTCTTCTTCTTCTTCTTCTTCTTCTTCTTCTTCTTCTTCTTCTTCTTCTTCTGTCTTCAGCCACCTAACACAGGGATTGGTAAAGGGTGGGCTTCCAGATGTTATTAGACTGCAACACCCAACACCCTTTCCCATTGCCTGTTCTGCTTAGGGTTTATGGTCCTTGCAGGCCAACAACATCTGAAGGCCTATTCATGACCCACCTGTCTTAACTAGACTCAAGCAAGGTATATATTCCTATGCAATTTTTCTGAAACTAGTTTTCTGAGTTATGGAGAGCATTGAGGTCAGCAAGGAACCTTTCCTGCAGCATCTATATTTTGACTTTACTAATCTGCTTTCATATTAATATCCAATCCAGCTTTAGAAAAGGTAAGAACTTTGACTTAAAAAACTGTGACTTTAGAAGACAGTGATATTTATATCTTGACATGAATTTTCAAACACCTTGTGCACGGAAAATCTAACTTGTTGTTTTTTCTTTTATGGTAGATGGAATCTGACCTTGCAGAAGAAAAAGTCAGAGTCCCGTCTGAATTTTACATCCTGCAATCTGTATGTCTAGCATCACAACAAGGGAAAGGGAAAAACATTTCAGTGAGGACCATTTAAACATTTGTGGCACCTCTTGTCAAGCACAATATCAAAAGTACAAATATAACTGTCCATGGGAATATACAAAGGGAAACAATCTGCTAGGGGAACAGAGTAGTGCAACACTGCCTTTTGATAAGTCTCTACCAGCCTCCAAACAAATACCAGCCATTATAAATGAAAGTGACAATGAGTTGCTCCAGCAGGAACATTCACTAGCTTAACCGTAATTATCACCATACCTAGAGGATGCAACCATCCCTTTGTAGAATACATGTCAATTTAGACTGACAGATAAGGTTAGAAGCAAAGCATCTCTGGCTCTGGAGTAACGGTAATGTAATGAATGGATGTAATTAAAGGCAGTCTTTTCCATTAATTGATCAACTGCACTGCAACAGAAACCATAGATATTGTCAAGGATTTCCTTGACATTAAAGTCCATATAGCTAAATGGGTTGAGCAGGTTCATTTAAAAAGAAAAGACATTTAGAGGGTTTGTACTGTTTTTACCCAATACTACAAGGGACACTGTTGGGGAGGAAGGAAGAATGGGAAATGGGAGAAAGTAAGAGTCTCTTGACATTTATTGGAAAATTTTCTGCATGTAATTTATATCTAATTGTGCAACATTTGGAGAAAGGTTTTCAGAATTATGGAAGACATTAAATCCAACAAAGAACTTCCCAACAGCAGCTACTCAAAAAATTGGCTGGTGGTCTGAAGTGGTGGGATATTTTAGGTGAAGCACACACATCCTGTTTCAAATGCAGCTCACTTGTTCCTTATATCCACAGCTAAATTTATAATTCAACCAAATGACCTCAGTAAAAGAACAAACCTAATCGTTATTTTTATCACTTACCAGTAAAGGATAGTGCTTCCACTGTGTATAAAAAACCTTATGAAACAAACACATTTGGATTTGTCAGTGCATCATCAGGAGATTTCATTGAGCAGGTGGCTTTCACCTACTGTCATTTATACGATCAGCTGGGAAATGTCTTTGATTAAAAGAGTAATATCAACAATGGCAATGCTAGCTCACATCTGCAAAGACTGATCAAGGAATAATTAAGGTACAAGCACATGGAAGGTTTTGTCAGGCCATTAGGAACCAGCTTCACAACTTTTCCTACTAACTTTTGTACATTGTGGCAGCATCTGGTCCCAAAACAATTTCAGGAAATAATTATGCCAGACACTGCATGTGCATACCTGAACAAAGCGCTGTCTAGCAGATGCCACTCAAAACTATTGAGCACTCCAGCAAGTTTTAGAGGGTTTCTTGGAGAGCATCACCTAACAAGGTGTTTAATATGCTCAATAATATAAGTTTAGAATGAACAACCCAAAGAACACTTTTTTAAAAAACAGACTATCTACTTCCCCTGAGATCTACATGGTGGAAGTAGCTATTCACACTATGGCTCACTGATTGATTTAGATGTTAAATCTTGGTATGGTGATTCCTTGCTCACATTTTGGCCAATAGCCTGTTGCCTGAATGTATAGCATATAGAAAATCATACAGCTTTCCTTGCTCATATTTGAGGTCACAACCAATACAAGAATGAGCACAATGGGAAACCTTCCAGAGTTAGAGGGATGCTGGACACTAGCTAGAGCCGCTATTAGGGCCTACCTAGTGGCGATGAGGGTGGTGAGGCGGCAATACTTCACCGCCCTTATTGCCTCCGCTGATAATCGCCCAGCCGCCCTGTTCCGGGTAACCAGGTCCCTCCTCGGTAGAGAGGGATCGGTGCCCGGTTGGCAGGGTTCGGCTGAGGACTTCGCTGACCATCTGGTGGAGAAAATCGATCGGATTCGTTCAGGATTGAATCCTGGCGTGGATGGGGAGGGTCGGGGGGGTGCCGGTGCACAGTCTTGCTGTACGATCTGGGATCAGTTTGATCCTGTTGTCCCTGATGAAGTGGACAGGCTCCTTGCAGCTATTCGTGCCACTACATGTCCTCTGGACCCCTGTCCCACCTGGTTGGTGAAAGCCTCCAGGGAGGTTACAGGGGGTTGGGTTGGAGGGATAATAAATGCTTCATTACGGGAGGGGGTATTTCCTGCACAGTTAAAACATGCTTTGGTGCGCCCCCTCCTGAAGAAAATGTCCCTCGACCCAGCTGTCCTTAACAACTACAGGCCGGTTTCCAACCTGCCCTTTCTGGGTAAGGTCTTGGAGAAGGCGGTGGCGCGCCAGCTGCAGAGTGTCCTGGAGGAAGCGGATTATCTAGACCCCTTTCAATCAGGATTCAGGCCCGGGTATGGAACGGAGACGGCATTGGTCGCACTGATGGATGATCTCTGGCGGGAGCGGGACGGGGGTTGTCCATCCGTCCTTGCTCTTCTTGACCTCTCAGCGGCTTTCGATACCGTCGACCACGGTATCCTTCTGGAACGGCTCGAAGGACTGGGGATCCAGGGCACCGTGTTGTCCTGGTTTTCCTCTTTTCTGGAGGGCCGTACCCAGTCGGTGTGGTTAGAGAGTGAGAGGTCCAGCCCTAGGCCCCTCAAGTATGGGGTGCCTCAGGGCTCTGTGCTATCTCCTCTCTTATTTAACATCTACATGAAGCCACTGGGTGAGATCATTCGTTCCCACGGGGTGCGGTACCATCAGTACGCGGATGATACTCAGCTGTACATCTCGGCCCGTGGGGACCCCAGTGATGCTGTTGAAATCCTATCCGGATGCCTGGAGGCCATTGGGGTCTGGATGGGGGCCAATGGGCTTCGGCTGAATCCCAGCAAGACAGAGTGGCTGTGGATAAGGGGCCCCATGTTATCCAAGGAGTTACCATCTTTGGTACTGGATGGGGCTGTTTTGCCCCAGACAGACCCAGTGCGCAACTTGGGGGTCCTTCTGGACTCACGGCTGCTGCTGGAAGAACAAGTGGCGGCTGTGGCCAGGAGGGCTTTTGCCCAACTTCGGGTGATTCGCCAACTGCGCACGCTCCTGGATCGGGGCTCCTTGCTTATGGTCACTCATGCTCTGGTTACCTCCCGACTAGATTATTGTAATGCGCTCTACATGGGGCTGCCCTTGACGACCATTCGGAGGCTGCAGCTGGTCCAGAATGTGGCGGCCCGGGTGGTGATGGGGTGTGGGCGATATGCCCATGCCTCACCGCTGCTTCGGGAGCTGCACTGGTTACCAGTTTGTCTCCGGGTGCAATTTAAGGTGCTGGTTTTGACCTTTAAAGCCCTATATGGCAGGGGGCCAGGATACCTTAGAGACCGCATCGCCCCAAGAGTGACTGCCCATCCAACCAGAGCGGACCGGAGGGGCTCTCTAGTGGTGCCGTCAACGAGGGGTGCACATCTGTCTAGCACCCGAAGGAGGGCCTTCTCCGTGTCCGCACCAACCCTCTGGAACCTCCTGCCAATAGATCTAAGACTTCAAAGTGAACTGCTGCCGTTCAGGAAAGGAGTAAAGACCTGGCTGGCAGGGCAGGTGTGGGGCCCGAACGGGACTATGGTCCCCGCCGGTTGGCTTTTATAGGAACTCTCTCTTCTTCCCTTTTTGTATGGTGGGTGTGATGGGTGTGTGGGATATGGGTTTTTTAATTGGGGTGGATGTGGGTTTTTTATAAGGTTTTATAAATGTTTTTATGTATGTATTTTTTAGATTTGTTGTAATGCCGCCCTGAGTCGGGTTCTGCCTGAGTGGGCGGCATATACAAATGTGAATCATAAATAAATAAATAAATAAATAAATAAATGCTTAAGTGATTGCCTTTATTTAGTCTCCTTTCTTGTAAGAGCTGCAGGAAAACTGTCCTTCATCTTGGTCATCTTGAAGTTGCCACTCAGAGAGGAGTCTGTGCACTGGCAGATATCTCTGCAATGACATTCCACACATGAATATATTCCATCATATAGGTAAAGACCATGGTTAGCTAAAATGATAGTATGCTGCTTCTGCTTTTGTGAATTGCTCCTAAGAATGAGTGGTCTCCAAACTGTCCTGTCTTCAGCAGCCCTGCTCAGCTCTTGTAAACACAAATCTGAGGAGTCATTCCATCTACTGTTTGGTCTTCCTTTTTTTCCTGCTGCCTTACACCTTTTCCAGCATTATAGGCTTTCCCAGATAATCTTGACTTCTCATCATGTGCCCAAAGTTCAACAGCCTCTATTTTACTATGTTTGCCTCCAGAGACAGTTCAGGCTTGATTTGCTCTAAGATCCAATTATTTCTCTTTCTGACAGCCCAGAGTATCTGCAAAGCTGTCCTCCAGAACAATATTTCTTCTTCAAATGAATCTTCTTTCACTCTTGTTAGCTTTCTTTACTATCCAATTTTCACAGCCACACAAAGTGACTGGAAATGCATTTGAATATCTTTTCTAATTCCTTCATTGCTGCCCTTCTGAATCTCAGTGTTCTGGCTGCACAAATGGGAACCATTTCGACTAATGATTGAAACAAGGTATGTGAAATCTCTCCCTATCTTTCCCTGTTTCAATTTCTTCATGGTCAACATTAAAGTTGTGCATTTCTTCTGTAGTTGTGATTTTTGTCTTCTTACTGTTCAGCTGCTATCTTGCTTAGGCACTTTCTTCTTTTACTTTCACAAAAAGTCACTTCAAGCCATTCCTTCTTTTTGTCAGTAAGACGGTGTCATCTGCATATCTTAAATTATTGATACTTCTTCCACCCATTTTCATTCCTCCTTCATCTGCATCTAGTTGTGTCTTTCTGTATGATATGTTCTGCATACAGATTGAATCAATTGGGGCAAAAAAATGCACTGTTGTCTGACATCTTTGCCTTCAGGAAAAGATTCTGTTCCTCCATATACTGTCCTAATGGTAGCTAATGATCCACAATACAAGTTACACCTCAGAACAATCAAAAGGAGAGACACACCTTTCCGAACAACCCATAGTTTCTCATAATCCACAAAGTCAAAGAGTTTGCTGCAGTCTATAACACGTAGACTGATCTTCTGCAATATGATCTTGAATACCTCTTCCTTTTTGGAATCCAGCTAGAACACCAAGTATTTTTGACTCTATATAAGCCTATGCTATGATACATAAATGAGTTTTAAAGGTAGAAATAGGGTTACATCATATTTCCCACAAAAATTGGAGACTATACAGTGTTTGGCTTCAATGAGAATTGTAAATTTTAGAACATTTTTGTCAGGGATGCTTTCTTCTTCATTTTTTCTTCTAATGAGCTTGGTAGTTTCAACATTGTAAAAGCATTTCTTCCCCTAGTCTGCAAAAGAAGTCTTTTGCTCAGTGCTTAGCTCCAACACAACATGATTTTGCTGCTAATCCTTGGCTAAAATGAAAGCTGCCAGTCTTTATGTGGAAGAAATTAATTTTATAGCCTTTTATTGTCTCTTTTTTATATTTGCACAATCTTGTGTGCGATCAGGTAATTGTGCTACTTTGTGATCTCATTATAATCAGTTCAAGAAGTGACCTCATTGGTTGCTATTCTCTACTCTCATCAGAGCCATGGTTACAAAAGTTAAGGGATCATCACATCAATTTTGTGTCTTCCATCTTCTTCTAATCAGAGTGAGAAGCTAAAGTTCCTTCTTCTACTTTTTGACTGTTACCAAGTGCTGAGATGAAAGTCTTAGCTGGGATGTGTTTAATCTTTACTTTTTGTGACCATATTACATTGTGGCACAAAGTCTCTTAATACAGTGGAACCTCATACAACAATCACCCCGTATAGCAACGAAATCGCATAACAATTAGGTTTTTGGGGGAAATGGTGTCCTGCATAACAATTTTCCCTATGGAAAAAATTGTACAATAATTTTTCAATGGGAAAAGCCACTTAGCAAAAAAAAAATCGTTGTACGATGCATCCCATAGGGAAAATTGCTATACGATTGATGCATCATATAGCAATTGTTTCCTACAACAACAAGCCCCATGGAATGGATTAAAATCAATGTAAATCCCTTTTGTCAGTTATTTTTTATACTTCATTTTAAAATCACTAGTCATTCTAGTCATTTAAATCTCCTGACTTCCATTCCATGTTATCCCTGAGCAGTTAAATCTGGTTATGCTGCCTTGTGACATTATCCTACCTACCATGTGTACCTTGATTGTGTAGGATTAACCACATCATCATCAGATGCTGCTCGTATCCGAACATACATTTTTCCTGGAAGTAATTTTCTCAGTTGATGGATGTGTCTCTGGTGACTCAATAAACCAATCCTGGCATGAAACATGCAACCACATGCATTACACTGACTAGATGGTGGAGGGCATAGTTGTTTGTTGCTTAGTCTCTTCATGTCTGCTCCATTCTCCTTCAAAGTGATCGGTAGCAGCAGAGGTAGTTTGGCACCAAAGTGGGTGATCTACAGCAGCTGCTTCCCAGGTTTGCGACACCTTCATGGTTTGTTTCAGCTGGTCCTTATAATGCTTCAAAGGAGCTCCATGAGGCTTTGTACCAGAGCTAATTTCCCCATTAAGAATTTGATGAGGAAGCCTGGAATCAGCCATACAGCGGACATGCCCTATCCAGTGGCGGGCTCCAAAAAAAATACTACTGCACTGTGGGCGTGGTATGGTGGGTGTGGCCAGGGGGAAAGCCCTGCATTGCACCCAAATTAGGACTACTTTATTTGAAAACTTGGATGGGCGGGGCCAGCCAGAATTTCTGCTACCAGTTCTGGTGAACTGGTGTGAACCTGCTGATACCCACCACTGGCCCTACACATCTAAGACAATGACCTATGATGGAAGCTTCAATGCTATTTACATTTGTCTTCTCAAGGACTATGATGTTGGCAACATAGTCACCCAACTTGATGTTCACGATGGACCTTAGCTTCTGTTGGTGAAAGTGCTCAAGCTTTTTGATGTCTAGGTGATAGCGGATCCATGTTTCACAGCCATATTTTAAGTGGTTTTATACTGTCCCCAGATTAGAATATTGTTGTAGCCTGGGGTCCTGGGTGCAATGAGGAGGAGGACAGTTGGCTGGGCCAGTTAGCTGCTGCCAGCTCCGATTTTGAGCCTGAGCCTGAGGAGGACCTATTGCCAGTCCCTCAGGCTGCGGCCGGCCCAGATCAGGATGCCGAGCAGGAGGACATGGATCTGGCATAGCCCTGCAGCCAGCTGTCAATTCAGAGCCAGTCCCTCAGGGCCAAGCCAGGCCAGATGATTGAAGCTTGACAGCTAGACCAGGTGCCAACATTGCAGCTGAGGAGAACAAATGCCCGGACATGCCTCTTGAACCGGCCTCCAGCTGTGGGGTCTAATTCTCCTTAAAGCTAGGGCATGCTGGCAAGCTCTTTGTTGGACCAATTTCCCTACTTGGACCCTGACACTGCAAGACTTGGACCAGAACCTTTGGAACCCTGAACCCCTACATGTGACTTTGATGATGCCTCTGGAAAACTCTTGAATCTTTAGTTGTTCTCGACCGGCTTTTGACCCTGAACTCCTGCCGATGACCCTGCTTCAACTCTGTAAACTGACTGTCAGACTCTCTCTTACCTTTCAGTGCAGCAGCTGCCAGCTCAGCAGCTCGGCCAGCGTCTGGGCCACAACAAGCATACATTTTGTATTTTAAAGAACAAAACATATTGCAAGTGCACTAAGATGAAGGAAACCCAAACAGAAATTTTTTGTCTGAAACAGCTGGAACATTTGATGTCTGCACAGCAGCACAGCTGTTCTTCTGTAGGATAACCTATTATTTTTCCAGAGCAGGGCTGTCAAATGCCAGCTATATTAACCTTGAAGCATTGTATCCAGATGTTGTAAATTTTGGGAGCTCTGCTGTGCAAAATGTTTTTCAAGGTGATATACTGAAGGAATAGAGCCTGATTTAATTTTTTGCTTCCAAGCTGAAATGAGAAAAGATGGCACCGGTGGGGGGAAATACCCAACACAACTCCCCCAGAAGTAGTCTATGCCAAGAAGAACCCTTAAGCAGCCAGATTTAATAAGATACAAGTTAGAGCCTTCAGAGTATGGAGAGCTTTGAGTCATATTTTTAAAAGAATACATATTTCTGTGCAATGCTGCAAAGACATGGCCTAAGGCCAAAGCATATCTTGATCCTGCCTGCTACTATGGTGGAAAGCAAAGCCCTCTTCTTTCAACCAGAGATGAATAATGGTAAGGAAGGGGATAGATCTTCCTAAACCACACATCCTAAATAAGGTTACATATGAATATATGCATCGCCTCCCTTTCTACTGTAAGGGATGACCACCATCAAGAAGCTGACCTCTGAAGAGAAATGGGACTGCATCATGAAGTGTTCAGTGCAGGAAGACCTGGGTATTGTTACTGACAAGAGAAACATGTTCTTTCATTCCACGATCAGTATTTTCAAAGCATTAATAAAATAATAGAGATGGCAGTAGAATTAATGTTCATACAACAAGTAAGTTTGTTTCAAAAGTATATACATTTTTACAATGAATGCTTACTCTGTAGTTGTAGCTAGTATGGTACAGCAGCTAGTATGAGGAGGGGCGGGGAAGCTAAGTAAAAGCTGAAACAGATTGGCTGGAAAAGGCACTTGGGCACAAAAATTCATGCCAACCTTAATTGGGTTAAACAGACTCAAGAGATAAAAAATCAAACTCATCAAATATTACTGTTTCATTAATTCTGTAAAGCCCCAAAACCAGTGAGAAGAGAACAAAATGGCTTAGAATGGCAGTGTTTCGCAAAACAGCCCAAAATGTCAGCTCACATATAGGCAGTGATGCACTCCAGAATGTTCTGTCAGGTTCAGCAGAACCGGTAGCGGAAATTCCCCAGCCACACCCACTTAGTTGGCCACGCCCACCTCCATAGCCCATAATGCAGGATGTTTGACCCCGCCCACAGATTTAGCCAGCCCACAGAGTAGGTAGCAAATTTTTTTGCAGTGCATCACTACATATAGGATAATGCAACCGAATTCACCTATCCTGCCAGACCAGAGAGACTGACACAAGCCCCAAAAACTCCCCTGGAACCACATTCGAATGAGGATACAGAATCCAGCTCATTTACTGGTCTGCTGATTATTGCCAGAAACATGCACTGATGAAGAGTTAAGTTTGGCCAATGACAAAGCCAAGAAAGTGGCTTTCTTTTGGCAGTCCAGGGATTGATCAGGACACAAAAGAAAGAAATGCCCAGATCAAACTTTAGACTGCCAAAATGAAGCCACCTTCTTGGCTTTGTCACTGGGCAAACTTAAGTTCTCACCAGTGCATGTTTCTGGTAGAAATCGGCAGACTAGCAAATGAGCTGGATTCTGTATCTCTCCTCATTCACAACACATGTTGTTGTTCACCAGAAGCCCTCACTTGACCATGTTGGTCTTACATTTAGGCACTCCAACCCTTATTCAGGGTCCTCCAAGTGACATAGGGGAGGTAGATTTCCTCAGCCATATCCTCTGTTAATGTTATTTTTTGTTCAGTGAGCTCTTTCTTCCATCTTCTAATTTGGTTTTGCTCTTGCATACCCTCAAGAATGTTTGTTCTTGCCATAAAGCTCTTCCTGAATCTGAGCTGATGGACTTGAGGCTCATATCCATTCAGAAGATGTCAATGATAATTCTTTTGCTTAGTTCTCTCAGCGTTTGCTGCTACCTCTCTCCTTAACAACTCACACTTAAGGGAACAAAAAGCCACCTTCCAGTACTATTTTCAGCAAGAAAAATCTATAGTATATTGTGCAAAGCAGCCAAGAATGGCAACTTCCAAATAGGATAACCAGATGAAACTATTGTTTCAGGCTGGTTCTAGAGAATATTGATATTCCATGTAGAATGGTATTTGGATCATGGGTATTTTTAGCAACTTATTGCATCAACTCTGTCTAATCAAATAAGAGTAATGAATCTGGCTGTTTTATCCTGCTCAGAGGTTGTAATACTGTAATTGTTTTATGCACTGCATTTTAATATACCAATTGTGATAATTTTATGCCAAATCAAATTGTACATAGTCATATTTTTTATGTTCCCAAAGTAACAGGGTGATTTTTGATCTGTTTTAAAAAATGCTAATGTTGCTTTCCCCCCCAAAAAATCAATTTTTTCGCATGGCTTCAAAATGTCTGGAATTATTACTTCTCAAATACTATGTAATTGTAAATCCAGTTTCCATCAGCAACAACATATTAACTTACTTACACCTCTCATCTAAAGAAATCTCCTCATAAACATAGGTTAAAATACTCTACAAAAGCAGAACCCATTTTTCCTTTTGAGTTCGCGCACTTTGCATCTGTGCTTGTGTTGCTTTATATCCAGCCACTGGATAGATTGTGCCAGTTGGCTGTTTTCTGCCTTCTATTTCTTTTGCTTTTTGCATCACATTGCTGATGTTCCAGTCTTCATGGAAACAAAGGATGCTTTGTGAAGGATGTCTTGCAGTTGGGCAGGTCCACTATGCAACCACCAGTCATTACATCGGACTGACCTCTGCACAGGTTTCTCAAAGACCCTATACTCTGCCCAAAATTAATGTGGAATGACTACCACCAATCTGCAAGCACAGATGCTATGAATTTCCACCTCACCAAAGGTACGACCAAATTTATCATCAAAAGTATCAAAATGTGAACCAAGACAGTGCCACCATTCAGCTGTTGGATGATCATAAATACTGCTTATGTTGTTTTGAACGACGAAGAATAATTATTGTGGATCATCCAGGTCACAAGGAACTACATGATGTGTGGCACAATGGAAAGGAAGCTTACGTGTGCTGTGTTATGAAAATTATTGTAAAGCTGCTTTGGATCACATGCGCCAAGCATAGCTTATGACAGTAACACTAACTTCCTTATAACCTCCAGGTTCTGTTCATACACTTGGGTTTCAGTTTCAAACTGTCGGTGATCTGGGCCCAAGATACCTAAAATATGTATTTTACTGGGTCTGTGTGTGAGCCTACAGGGGGGAGGAGTACTCCACCATCAGGGGGACAGGCCAGTTAAACCCCTGTGACTACTAGGGCACACGATGTGCATGTGCCATGGGTTGAGCCCCCACCAAAAAAAACCATTGAAGACGGGCACTTCTGCTAGTATATACATAAAGGTATTATTATCTACGTGTTCCCTCCACTCATAGGACATAAACAATATCCAATGATTATTTTATACAGTATAGCATTTCATTTCCCTATTTACCCCTTCACCTTCAAAAGGATAATATACCTTTTCTTTTTTATTCCTTTCCCTTTCTCTAATACATAATCCAGAAATTCTCCCCATATCTCTCTAATCCCTTTTTTTCTTTATTTATATTTTATTCTTAAAATTGCAGGTTACAAAAGACAGAAAATTTAGTAAACATACTTTCAGCAAAGTATGGAAGAGTGGCCCCTGCCTGTTGGCTTATAAAATAAAGCCTCCCACCTTTTTAATGCGGGCAGTTTTAATGTGGTTAGTTTTTAATATGAATGTGTGGGTTAGTGGGTGGGTAGGTTAGGGGTTTTATTTGTTTTCTATATGTTTTTAACATTTTGTAAGCCACCCTGAGTTGGGTTCAACCGATTGGGTGGCATAGAAATGTGAACTATAAATAAATAATAAATAAATAAAGCTGTGAGGGTTCTAAGCCATCACTAGTTACTCATAACAAAGTGTAAAACAGAAGGAGGGCATAATGCAAAATGGTTGCCTCCCAGCGTGCTGTAATCTGCTTCACCCTGTGATTGTTTGGGCTGTTCGTTATGGATATTGATAACATTTTTGTTTTGTTTTGTTTATAAATTTGGCCAGGTAGTGAGGTCTCTGTTTAAAAAACACATATTTGGCTTGAATGGCCATCAGCCAAGTACCCAGCCTGGCCTTCCCAACATTCAGTTTGGCCAGAAAGTGGCAGTATTGTATTACAAATAACAGTTTATAGCCTTTTATTTACAGATAAACACATACAAAACATGGCATAAATGGTTCCCTGTCACCTTTTACGGTGGAACTGGTGATACAGAGATGGCTTACAGGTGCAGTATGGGAGGATTAAATCACCTCGGAACAACAGGGAACCATGTTGATGAAAGGTAGGCACAATACATAAGAAAAACTAATGAATTTCAGATAAGAACATAAGAACAGCCTTGCTGGAACAGGCCACAGCCCATCCAGTCCAGCATTCTGTCTCACACAGTGGCTCACCATTTCCTTCAGGGTATTCCCAAGGATTTGCCTTCACCTGCTTAGGATTCCCTGGAAATGGCATTGAGAGATATCCTGCCTATCTCTCCAACCCCGAGGTTGTCCTTAAGTATCCATAATTATAGCCATTGATACCCTTGTCCTCCATGAACTTGTCTAATCCTTTCTTAAAGCTGTCAAGACTGACAGCTGTCACCACTTCTTCTGGCAGGGAGTTCCATAGACCAGTAATCCTCTGGGTGAAAAAGTACTTTCTCTTATTTGTTTGAGAACTAGTACCCAAAAGTTTCATGGAGTGTCCCCTCGTTCTAGTGTTATGCGATAGAGAAAACATTTTTTCCTTATCTACTTTGTCCACACCATGCATGATTTTATAAACTTCAATCAGGTCACCTCTTAGATGCCGTCATTCAAGAATGAAAGGGCCCAACCGTTGCAGCCTCAGATGGTAAGGAAGGTGTTCCAGTCCCCTAATCATTTTGGTTGCCCTCCTCTGCACTTTTTCCAACTCAATAATATCCTTCTGGAGGTATGGCGACCAGAACTGTACACAGTATTCCAGATGAGGCCTCACCATAGATTTATAAAGAGCCAAAATGACACTTGCTGACTTATTTTCTATACCCTTCCTAATGATCCCTAGCAATGAGTTTGCTTTTTTCACTGCTGAGGCACACTGGGTTGACACCTTCATTTTGCTGTCCACCAGGACAGCAAGGTCCCTTTCCTGGTTTGTCGCAGAGAGTTCAGAAACCATCAGTTTATAAATGTAATTGGGGTTTTTTGCCCCAACATGCATCAGTCTGCACTTACTAATGTTGAAGCTCATTTGCCACTGTTTTGCCCAAAGTATACTATGATCATTAACAGCTTAGCAAAATGTGGGATAACTTGGTTTGAAGCATAAGGAAAATGGCTCTTGCATATTACAGCAACCAGCGAGTTTTCTTTTTACAGATGTTCTTACCAACATCAACAAAATTTGGACTTCATCTGAGCTCTATTTTATATTTAACTAAGGATATATATTTTTCCTTTCCTTTGTCCTGTACTGCTGTTTATGATGTTGCTGCATTCCATAAACATCATAAAGGTCCTCAGTGTCTACTTTCATGAAAACTTCAGCAAACATTCCAAATAAAATAGATGCCATTTTGATGAACCAGAGCCCTCTTCAGTTTGTTGTTAAATCAGCTTATTCACCTGTGCCCTTTGACTTACATATGCAAACAGTGACAGTAACAACTGAAACAATATGGACTTTGCAAAACTCTCCCTCTGTGATCTTTGCACAAGATCAATGCAGCACCATTCATTTTGAAAAACATAGTAAAACAACAAAAAAATGACTGCAAAAATGCAACTCACAGACACCCCTTTCTACATTACCACTTTGAGAAAATAATTTATTGAGCTGTTAGTTTTTTAGTGTTAGTATTACAAGACACAAGAAGGAAACGTTAACTTACTATTGTGAGACACATCCAAATAACACTGAAAATTGATCCTCCAGTAAATGTTCATTGCTTCCTTATTGCAGCACCCAATGAGTGATGACTTTAAAGTCTGACCTAGCCACCACAGGAAATAAATTGTTCACATCAAAAGGGTGATAGATAGACAGACAGACAGACAGATATTCCTTGCAGCCCACAGGACAGTACTTTTCAATGGAGACAGTTCTCATCCGTTTCAAATGCCAGTCATCAGAAGTAGAGTCATCAAACACTGAGAAATAGTATTTCACACCTTTGTATTTAACTTCCAGAAGGAGAATGTTATATGAGAATGAAGCTTGAGAATGCAATTGTGTGTGGGGTTTTACTCATCTTCAATAGAATTCATCTCCAGAATTTTTTAAAGTCACTAAGGAATATAGGAAGTTGGATTCATAGTCCCTTTCCCACCTTTGAACAATCAAGTAAAAAATGCTGATACAACTAAGTACAGGTGAAATCAATATTTGGGGCATGAAATGAACAACTTTGTGTGCACAAGGATGAAGGTAGATTGAGCAGTAGCCACGGAGTCTGTTGGTTCAATCAAGAATAGACACAAATATGACACTGTCATAAACCAATATTCAAACTACAAAGCCACACACACAGTTTTGATTCTTATATAAGAAAACAATCCTGGCTAGCCAGTGCAAAAAAATGAATCATGGGTTGAAAGAGACCAATATTTGTGTACCTAAAGACTCCAGAAAGTAAGCCTTAATTGCAATGCTACTCGACCTTTCAATTATTGGCTAAAATGCATTAGAAAATCATACAGTTTAAGTCTCCTATCTTTTTCCCTGTAGAAAGAAAAGTAATTTGGATGAGACTATCTGGAGATGTACAGCCAGCAGGAAAAGCCACACCATTATCCCCCACCCACACCACTGGGATCTGCTCCTCTTCTGCTTTTGAATGCACCTTTCCAGCTCTTGAATACAACCTTCTTGGGAAGAAAAGACAGAATTCAAGGATACATGGATTTTGTCCATTAATTGTGGTCCTTTGCAAACATTTGTGCACCAAAAACAAAACAAAGCAAGAAACCTCTGCAATGGAACCAGAATCCACAGACTGAATCTGCAACAGTCTATTCAGTTTGGGTGACCCTACCTTGTTAAAAGGTTAGTGGTTTTGTTTTGTTGCTTTTTGGTGATATTTGGGTGTTTAGTGACCAGAATGTGGAAAGCTATTCACTACCTGACACTTTGAAACTAATAGAATCAGACAGATGCATTAAGGGATTGGAATAGTCATTAATGAAATATGCTCATTGCATTCCTTAAGTCGATCTTGATCTTAAGAATGCAGTACAATTTTAATTAGACTAACAGGGCAGATAAGGATAAACACAGTGTGCAGATGAGACATCAACATAACCAACTAGTGAGAACATTGATCTTAGGCAGAAACAGCCACATCCTTCAAACATGTGTTTTCATGGCATAAGAGGGTAATGCAGGGCAATCTTTATACCACATATTGCTGCATACAGCTCTCTGATGAAACCAGACTAGAAGGAGTGTTAAATTTTACTTCATTTTGGATATCTGGACAGGAGCATCATGATGGATTTTCCCCAGAAAGCAAACACAATGTTTGGCAGCATTCCTAGGGCTGGAGGAGGGAATCTTTGACCCAACAGGTGGACAAACCTGATTTCAACTTCTGTAGTCCCATTCCATTGTTTATCCTTGCTTGGTTTCTGGGAGTTGAAGTCTATCTGGAAGGCTAGAGGAAGGAATTTAGAGAAATCATTCTACCACCCCATCTCAGCATGAAATCCCATCAAACTGTCAGGGTAAAGGTTTGAAGACTGCCTAGAGGTGACGCAAGGAGCTTCTTCTTTCTCTGCCCTGAAGGATGGCCCTTATGTTTTCTGAGGGACTCTCATTTGCCCCTTGACATGGAAATGTGGCTTTTCATCTACCCTTTCACAGGTTCTATCCCACCCTATCAAAGACTCAAATTACATTGATTCTAGGTTTCCCTTGCTCAAAAGCCAGTCATATCCTCCTCTAGGGTTCAGTGCTCATCTCTGTTTACAGCCAAAGAGCCAGCGCTGTCTGCATCTCCAGACATTTCTGTGGACATGTGGCAAGCATGACTAGACACTGGAGTGCATGGAATGCTGTTTACCTTCCCACTAAAGTGTTCCCTATTTATCTACTTGCAATTTCTTGCTTTCTAACTGCTAGGTTGGCAGGAGCTGGGGTAAAGATGGGAGCTCACTCTGTCATGCAGTATTCGGGAATCGATCTCCGGCCTTCCAGTCATCGAGTTCAGCATCTTAACCACTTGAGCCACTGCGGTCCCAAGCTCAGAAATAATGGCATTCACCATCATCTGAGTGGTCAGGAAACGTGTCATCTCATGATGAAAGATAACTGGATACTGCCCAGTGGATGAGCAACAATTCAGTGGTTATTGCATAGCTACCTGCTGGTTTGTAACAAAGCCAAGGCTATTGCAAGCGCGGCACCAAAATGGCAGCCGCGCTCTTTGCGCCCCCCCCCCCACCGGACTTGGACATCCGGGTAGTCAGGGGGGCATGGCCAGCACCCTTTAAAAGGGGTGGCCACGAGGCAGCCGAGCTGCCATTATTGCGAAGCGACGGAGAGGAGAAGTTTTTTCCCCAATTGCTCCGTCGCTCTCTCTCCTTCTTAGAGGCAAGACCTTTAGAAGCGTAGGAGCAGAGGAATTCGCTCCGTAGCTTCCTCCTTGCAAGATCAGCTTAGAAGTGACGGGGCAGAGGAATTTGCTCTGTCGCTTCTTCCTTTGTTAGCCTCTGTTGAGGCTCCCTTTCTGCAAGCTGCTGGCTAGCTCAGCGGTTTAAGTCTTCGGCTTTGAAGACAAAGGTTGGGAGTTCGATTCCCCACTTTTCCTTTGCATCTTTGCGAGGGGCTTAATTAGGTCAGCAGTCTGATACCTTGGCTGCGGCCAGAAAGGTAGGTCTTTGGCCTCTCATTTATGCCTTCTTGTAAGAAGGCTTAGGCGGGCAGTGGTCGGGTCGGAGGACCGCGACTGCACCCCCCTCGATTGGACCTCCAACCGGAGGCTCCCACCAGAATTGGTGGGATGGGGCAGTTCAGGCTGCGGCCCGCGGCCCTCCGCCCTCAGACCGGCCCTACAGGGGCTTCGGCCCTCGGCCCTCAATCCCTGGCCATGGGTGTGGAGCAGGGGGGTAGGGCCTGGCGCGGTTGCACAGCAGGGCTTCCCCGGCCCTTCATGGGCCGGAGTTTGGGCATGGCCGTTTTAGGGCCTGGCAATCAAGTAGGGACCCTGGACCGTTGCCAGGTGGGCCATCCGGCCCACCTGGCCCCACTGATGCAGGGGGTTGGCATGCATTACTGGCCCTCGTGGTGGCGCTAGAGGCACCCCTAGGGATTGGCCATTCAGAGGATTCGGCACACGCCTGCCGGCTACGGGCCGGAACAATTGGGAGGAGGGCCTGGCGCTGGCTCACAGCGTTTTTTGCCCGTTAGGGGCCGGGTTTCGGACAGGGCCCTATTCTGGCCCAGGTTCCCAAAATGGGGGCCTCTGGCGCTATACCGAGCGGGCCGTCTGGCCCACCTGGCCCACCTACTAAGGGTTTTTCGTGGCAGGCCCCTTTCCTAATGACAGAGCCCCTTTGTGTCTGCCGGCTACTTTGATCGCGGCCACTATCCAGAAGGCGGCCAGTTGGATCGTGCTTCTCATGACACGCCGGCCTGTGTCCGCCGCTGTCTTGCGGCTCCCCGTTTCTCTGGATCTGTGGCGGGAGCGTATTGGAGGTCGCCCCAGAGCTCGATTTCGGTCGCGAGCTCCGACGCCCACCGTGGGCCGGAACCCCCGGTGGGGGCGGCTCACGGGGGTGCAACTTGTGAGTATTACGTTCAAGTTGAATACACACACATCACAGTCCATTCCCGGTGGGGGCTGTGCTCTTGGCCTTGCCAATTTGAGGCTGGGGGGCATCGCTTGCCATCCTATACCAGTGCCCCTTGGTCGCATTCTGGCACGACGTTTGGGGGTGGGGGTTTACACTCCCGGGGCAGTACGTGGCATCACAGGGGCTGTCCAGGTCCCACTGTGCATGTCCGCTGTACATCATGCTCCAGCAAGGGCACTGCCGTCGACTGGTTATTCATGCCCCCCCTAGTGATCATCTGCTCCAGATCGTGAGGGGGCAGATTTGGTGGGGGGGAGTACATGGATATATATTAGCCCTATGAACTGAGACCCGAATGGGGATAGGGGGTACGAGCAGGACGATAGAGACAGCGTGTGATCCCCCGTAGTAAGCCACCATGCACTGAGGCGTCCGCCCTCAGAACAGTGTTGGGCATCGTGGGGGCTGTACGGATCCTGCTGCGTAGGCCCCGTTACACAGGACGTCCCGTCGAGGGCCTGGCCAATGATCGGCTACTACTGGCCCTGGTTGATTATTGGCCGCAGGCCATCGGGGGCAAAGGCCGTAGGCGGACATGTGGGAGTTCTCCCTGTTGAACCGCGAGCCCACTGGCAAGAGAGAGACGGATGGGATGGCTGAGGCAAAGAGATGTCCCACTGTCGTTAGCCACCGTGCACCTTGGGGGCCCACTATCCTGGTCGATCGGATGGGCCCATTACAGTTGGCTCATCGTGGGGGATGTGGAAGAGGGTGGCTATAGATATCCCGAGAGAAGAGGGACGAGTTCTGTCACCAAGGGTGCTCATGTACATCAGTACCACTGAACGGTGCCTGGTGATGGGCACCATGGTGGTCATGCTGAGCTGCGGGCTGTTCAGACACTGGCCCCAAGCAAACTGGTTGGGCGGGGGGTTGCGGCCCGCCCACTGTGTTCGGCC
This sequence comes from Bradypodion ventrale, assembly GCA_035047345.1. Classification (NCBI taxonomy): domain Eukaryota; kingdom Metazoa; phylum Chordata; class Lepidosauria; order Squamata; family Chamaeleonidae; genus Bradypodion; species Bradypodion ventrale. The sequence goes on from JAWDJE010000004.1 coordinate 191,990,598, forward strand.
TGCTCAGCTGACGATGTGTGTTCTAAGCATCACGGTCGTGACCGACTAGTGCACAGGGGCGATCAGAGCACTGTCTGAACCAAATATTCTTGTTGTTAGGCCCCCCCCGCCCCTATTATAGTCAGCCTGGGGGGATGACACTCTGTCTCCCAAGAAGCGAGGGGGCGGGAAACCTGCCGGGGGGTTTTCAATGGGGTTTTTGTATCCATTCGGGGTGTTGGGGGGCCCCAGGATGTTACTGACCTGATTCCCTTCCAGGGTAACGGGGAGGGGTCTCCACTGTCCACAACTAGGAAGCTGGGGCCTACGAGAGTGGCGGGGGCACGTCTTGGAACCACCTTTCCTTAGTCCCCATGAAGCTCGTACTGAGCTGGTCAAAGGGTGCATATCATTATCCTCCATTCAGCTTACCCTGGGGGTGCTCCGGGCTGGGATGCCCTTCCTGATGGCCTTGTTCAGTCAGGTACTCGTAGTTGCCTCTGCTGCTATGGGTGGGCGTGCCCACGCAATTCTGGTGCTGTTTTGGCACAGTGTGATATTCACTCAGCCTTCAGCTTTTGCCAGTGCATCCCACGATTTAGCCTTATTGGGTTTTAGGTGCGAGCGGAAATTTAATTAGATAAGCCTTACCCCCCTTCTGCCAGCGTTCATTCAGGTTCAGTACCAGACCGATATGGGACTTTCGTTCAGTGGGCATCTGCTCATGGGTTGGGGTCTCGGTCTCCAGCCCACCGCCTCGACTACTTGGGGTCCGGGGTTAAACGGGGCTTGGACACGCGTGCGCGTCTCCTCATCACAATTCAGACACTCAGGTGGGACCTGGGTGTCCCCTTGGCGCCTGAATAGACCGAGGCCCCATCTTCTAACCTCTCATTTCTGCCTTTGGCATTGATTGCCAAACATATAGTATGCCCTTCGGGATTGTAGTTCATGTATTGCCTTCTTATTCGGGGGTCACTTAGTGGGGATCAGACCTAGTGGTCTTCCTTAAGATATCTGGCGCGGTCGGATACCGCCGGCCTCTCACTTATGGGGTTTGTTCTAATGGTGGGTGCCCGGATTGCCCCCGCGATCACAGTGATGGTGTTTTTTCCCCTGTTTTGGGGAGCACTGCGCCTATGGTGCAATGGGTGGGCCTACTCAGTGGTCCAGTTGCTGCTTGGCAATGCGGCAGTGGTGCACATTGTCAACGCCCTGAAATGCTAATCCCCGGGCCCTGACTGTAGTTTGTCTATTCGTTTGCAAGCCTACGCCGCAATGTGCTGTTCCAGGCCAGACATGTCCTGGGTGTGAATAATGACCTTACTGTGGCTTTTCCCCACCAGCGGATCGCCCGTTCCCGTGCTTTTATCCAGGAGTGGAGGAATTCCACTTGCCACTTTGGCCAATAGCTGGAAGTTAGGCGAGCTGAAGGGGACCGGACATGTCATTGGCGCATCGCACGCGTAAGGCGTATCACTATGAGTTCATGTGTCGTGTCAGGGACGGGTGGACGCGAGAACGTGCCCGCTGCCCCTGCACGCATCACTTTTCTGCCCAGCATTTTGACACACCTCGCACGAGGTGGCATACTCATGTACAGATAGGTAGGAGGTGGCTCTTAGCCACGCAGCTACTATGGTAGCCTTGGGGAGCGCTCCGCATCATTGAGAGGGTCCCAGAGTTGGTACCACATGTGTAAGGCGGAAGTGTCTCGTAGGGCACTGGAACTCGACGATGTCTCTGGCACATGAGTGGGCTCGAGTGGGGATGCGGTCCTCACGGGTTTTTCAGCACGGTAGGCAGTGGTGTATACTGCTACAAGACATTTGAGACATCTGTCCGGTTGGTGCCCTACACGGTTTTTGACAGTGCCTGCTGCGTGCCCCAGCCTGTTTTCTGCCACCTGGATGGGTCTACCCTTACCATAGTACAGTCCCTGAGGGTGCCCGGTGCCGGGTTTAGCGGTACAGGGCCCGTTTTGGCACCTTTTACTTAATGTAGGCATCGCGCTTATTGCGGCTACGTTTGGGGTACTCCGAGGTGGATATGCGTCTACGCGCAATTTCAGATAGGTACGTCCCCTCATAGTAGGAGTGCCCGTTATGCCCTTCACCTTTTGTCTCATCTTTTACAGATCCTAGGGGTCTCAACACGCCGGTGGCAGGGGGTTGGTGGGCCGCAGCTATGTACACTGGGCAGCGGTGCGGGCTGCAGCGACAGTGCGTGGACCCCGGCCGGGCTGTGTGCATCCGCACGATGGCTATGGTATGGTATGAGTGGCACATGGGGGCGGGGACCGAGGCCATTCCTGCTGTCTGCCAGGGATGCTCAACAGCTCCTGGAGTTTAAATTACGTATGGCCTACATACGGTTGCATGGTCTAACATTGTGCCGAGACACCAATTCAGGGGAGATGCAGATCTCCCTTGTTCAGACTTTTTACATAAATTTCACTTGTAAGCGGATGAAGGGGTCCACCTGTCGGCCAGAGGTATGTACCTCGTTCTTGGAGTGCGGTGAGCAGGCCTGGCGACTGAGCTGACGGTCTTGGGGGGGGGCGGTGAGTCTTTATTGAAGCCTCCCCGTGTGGCGGGTAGCACTGGTAAGGTAAACATTTATGACCCACAGGTATCCGGCAGGTTCGCAAGTGACTGGACAACACTAGATAGGCATAAGTTGTTTAACGTTGTCCGGTCAACGACGAACCAGGCAATGGGGTGATGGCACGTGCTAGGCAGCAGGCATCACCCCATTATTTTACGGATACGCGTCAGAGGGTGGGGTCTGTAGTTAGGTTATTGACTACGGTCAACAATTTGTTTGTTGTCAACAAACAAATTGATACAAATGGATACATTGTAACCAATTGCCGTTGGCAATTTTGGGTGGAACCTTACCAGTGTTACTCCGGCCTGCTTGCCTTAAGAATTATAATTGGTTGAATACCAATGGAAATTTATAATTCGGACTAGGGCATGAATCAATAAATGTGGCCCAATGCCGTTATCCACTTTCACCAGTGTCTGAGTCCTTTATTGGGGGGTGTGCCTGCAATATTGTTTTGCTGGAAAAGATTTAGAGCTTGGACTGGAAACATCTTTATTTCTCTTGGCCCTTGTGTGGCTTTCTCATCATCAAAACCAAACCAATATAATCTCCTTGGCAACAAAACTCTGTGACCTATTTTACAAGGTTACTCTGCTTTCTTTCTCCTTCTGATCTCGTCTCCCTGCCCCCACCCATAAAATGTCATTCCTATTTGCTTTAAAGTAATTAAGTCCAACAGAAAAGCATGTTGCTTCCCTGCTGTTTCGTACAGGATGCCCTTCCATTAGGGGATTTCCCAAACCTCCTCAGGCTATCACTTTCTATTTACTCTTCTTCAAAGTAAATTTCTCATGCTCAGAATCTATATAGCTGCTGCTGTATCACGAGTATGGCGGCAATAATCTACAAATGGCGAGTTACTTGCTATCGGTTCCTTTTCCCCAATATTGAAGGCATAACCGAGTTACATTGTGACTGTAGCTGAACAAGGGACAAATTTGATTATTTTACACCCAGCCATGGTCAAAATCCAATTGAACATTAAACCAGTGTAAGAGTAATTTTGTGACAATGAATTTCCACTACTTAACAAGGTTCCACTTGCACTCCTAGTCAAGCTTTCATTGTGCAACAGCCACAATAGCAGCAATTTTCTACTGTGATTTACAAACTTACACTTAGTAAATGTAAAGGTAAAGTCCATTTACAGCCAAAAAGTTAGAACTGTCTGTGACTGCAGACGTTTCTGTGGTATAACTAAACACCAGAGCACAAAGAACACTGTTATTTTTCCCACCAAAGTGGTTCCAATTTATCTACTTACAATTTGATGCTTTCAAACTTCTAGGTTGGCAGGAGCTGGGACAGACAACAGGCACTCACTTCACTGCACAGCATTTGGATCTCAAGCTGTTGACCTGCCAGCTTTCTGATCATCAAGCTCAATGACTTAACTAATAAGCCTCCACAGACCTGGTGCTTACACCAGCATAAATCCCCAGTCAGATTCTGGCCTATAATGTTTGTGAAAACTTAGCAAACTAACATGAGAGACTGTTCTTTAGTTCAACAGGATATGTTAAATGTTAAGAAGTTGTACCTCAGTATCCCTGTAAGGGGAGAAGAATGTAACAAAAATCAGAGTAATTTATCCTCACCTATTGTTGACTTTGGGTTCATTTTCTTTTAACCTCCCTGACCCTCTTGTCCCCAAATGATGAATGGAATACAAGTGTTACCTGAAAAACTGCCATCCCCTCTTTCCTGTCACAGGTCAAAGAATCTGTACAAGCAGAGCTCAACGGAGACCTGCAAATCACTGGAGATGCTTCACTAAAATCAAAAAGTTCTTCCACTGGCAGAACCCCTGTAACAATACGGTGCCTTACCCTCGAGTAGGCCCTATTGTTCTTCTGAGTTGCAACTCCCTGGCTGGACTACCCAGGCATCAGATATGTGTAGATTCAGGTAGCGTTGAACCAAGTAACCACTCCAAGTCTCTTCAGGCATTTTATACATGTATTGAAAGCATAGCACGATACAGGATACAGTCCATTAAAAGAACAGAAAGCATTTCAAAGCACAGAAATGAACCAAACTGGTTCTCTAAGGGATAGCCCACAGCCCCCCTTTCTCTCAAAGTTCTACATCTTGGCAGCTTGAAGCACAGCACTCCAGAGAGTGTCTTTGTGTTGGCATGTGTTTGTATGTGCATCTCTGGGTTATATCTCCTCCAACAGGTTCCACCTTTGGTCCTCCTCCTTAGGGATTCCAACCAATGATCTTACAGCAAGACATGTCAATCATACAATAAGTTTCATTTCACCAAAGCCATGAGGCTCACATTGTTTACATACCATTCTCTCTCTCCCTGATCTGAAATCGCCATGTTGAATGAGAATAAAGCACAGGATATAATTCATTCCATTACAACCCCCCAGAAACCATAGGGAATTGAATTTCAGGCTAAGGAAAAAAGTTTTATTGAAATGCAATTAATCAACAGTGGCCATCTGCTGGTCAAAGACAATTCTCAAACCTGCCTGCTATAAAAATCTACACGTGAGCTTCCCTGACTACATTTTGAGAGAGAGCTAGAGAAAGCTGAGCTTCTGACAGCGCAAAGTCTTCTTATACATTTCTACAGATACAGACTAATCCTATCACCTATCTACTGTAACAATTGAGTTTTTACAATGAAACAATAAACTTGCAGCATTTGTTTCATTTCATGGATAAGTAAATCAATTTTGTGTTACAAAGGTAAATATGTATGCAAATAAATGGTAATGGTAAAAAGATTACAATTTCCAGGAAAATAGAGGGAGGAGATTAGGGGATTAGATAAAGGCAAAGTTAATGCAGCAACCAATGGTAAAATGTGGTTGTTAGGCTTGTCACCAATGGGCAAGCCCAACTTGAAGACAGGAACCAATCAGTATTGCTGCACGTCTGAGGCGGGAGGTTTGACTAGCCAGTCAGCATTATTGGATCTTCACTTGATGAAGTACCCAGGCATTCCCCACCCAAATGATCCTAATCTTGTCTCAAGGCAGTAAACCCTACCAGCAGCATTAAAACCCAACCAGCATTATCTACATATGTTAATTACTACCCTCAGAAACAAAAGATGTGAAAGACACACACAAACAGAGTGAAAGAATAATCCCTAAAACAATTAAGGTCTTCAAGGATGAGTTTTAGGTTCCAGGAAGGGTGTAAGTGAGTTCCTGGCTTTAGGGCATCAGATGTGGTGATTTTGGAATGTGGTCGGGCTTTTGCATTTGCCAAATCATGCCCAAGGCAAATGAGAATATTCAAGAAATTCCTGCTTGAAATATACAAAAATAAAACATGTTAGAATATATGACAATATTTTTGGTAGAACTTTGTAGTTATTTATCTGCAAAGTCTGTTGAATGCATGCGTGTTTTAGTGTAGTGTTTGTGTATACGTAAGCCTAACATTTCAAGTGGGGGGGGGAATGAAAAATAAAGAGTAAAAGCATTTTTATTGAAAATAAAAGTAAATAAAAGGGGCAATTTTCAGATTTGGGGTAACACAAGGACTGAGTTCAACAATCCACTGACCAAATCTATACCTATAAGAAGGGAGTTGGGCCATGCGTGTCTGCGCACGTCCAGACCATCCCGTAATGAGCCGGCCACACTTACCTTTTGTAATTGACACCATCACCGTGAGGGTCCAGGAGCCAAAGGTGGGGCATTCACCCCACGAACACCAATGGAAAAACCTCCAAGTCCCAGCATCCTCCGAGCCACGGCATGTCACAGCCAATCAGGCTGGATGGCCCGAGCATGGAGGAGGTGGGGCAGCCAGTGCACAAGAGGAAAAACAAACAACTGACTCACATGCCTTTCCCCCCTCATCACCAGGATTCTTCTCTGGTGGCCCTAAAAAGCTGCCTCCCCCCCCCCCTGCTGCCACCATTCCCACCACCACCGACCCAGCTGGGGGAGAAGGAGGCGGGGAGGAGAGACCACAACACCTGGGGTCTCTCTGGTGGCCCTAAAAAGCCACCTCCCCACCCCCACTGCCACCATTCCCGCCAACGATGACTCAGCGGAGTTTGCACAGTAGGTCAGCCAGGGGAGAAGGAGGCGGGGAGAGACACATAACACCTCCCCACCTCCCCTGCCTGATGACGAGAGGGCCCCGACACTGCCGGAGAAGAGGGGTGCTGGAGATGGCTCAGCCGGGGCAAGACCAGATAATCGGGGGGGAGGTTGCGTGAGTGTGATGTATTGGGTGTAGTGTGTGTGGTTGTGTTGTGTGTGTGTTGTGTGTGTGATTATTGTGTGGGGGTGTATTGTGTATTTTGTGTTGGTGGTGGGGTGGTTTTTTGGGGGTGGCTTATTTGGGAAGAGAGGATCCACTTGAGTAAACCTTGACGCTGGGAAAGGTTGAGGGCAAAGGAAGAAGGGGATGGTCAGCATCAAGGCTTACTCAAGTGAATCCTCTCTTCCCAAATAAACCACCCCCTCAAAAAAAACCACCAACAATACAAAATCAATACCTGCCCGGCAAGGCTGGGCAAAATAGCTAGTACTCACAAAGAAGTTACACAGTTGGAGCAAGGGCATGAAGACACCATTAAATTCTATTTGGGAAGCTATTCAAGTTGTCCTCTTCCTGGCTTTTGTCCAAACAATACTGGAGATGAAATAAATTGCCAGATTGTTTTCCCCACTTACCTGATGGCAACTCTATAATCATTATTTCTCACACAGGGGCTGCAGTGGCTCAGTGGTTAAGAAGCTCACCTTGTCAGCAATTCAAGACCCAGGAACTGCATGACGGATTGAGTTCCTGTCTCTGTCCCAGGTCTTGGGGACATGAAAGGAGCTTCATTTGGGCGTTCCCTGAGTGGAGTATCTTCCACAAAAAATCCTTTCAACCCAGAATAATTTCTGACATGAAATTATTATTATTATTGTTGTTGTTGTTGTTGTTGTTGTTGTTGTTGTTATTATTATTATTATCTCACACACACACATACACACACACACCAATCTCTAAAAAGCCTCTTTTTCCCTTTCATCTGTCAAGGTCACCTTTGGCTCAGGTCTTGAAATCTTAAAATTACTTCACTCCTCACAAGAAACAAAGCAGGTACATGAAGGTGCCCCGCAGAGAAAGTCATTACTCCAGATGAAAATACAGGCTGTTATCAGTCGCGCCAAAGTCGTGAATATTTATTTCATTAGTAAGAAACAGGACTGTGCTTATGTCACAATGGGCTGCCAAATGCCAGTTGGTAACCATAGAAACCAGTGGGCACATCAGCTAGTCACCTTTAAATGCAACTTGATGCATTCTCAAATGAAAAAAGCTAACCTGGAGAATAAAATGTCTGCAGTTCCAGCAAACTGCAAGCAATGCAAGCGCGGCGCCAAAATGGCCGCCGCGCCCTTTGCGCCCCCCCCCCACAGGACAGAGAATCCGGGTAGTTAGGGGCGTGGCCAGCTCCCTTATAAAAGGGGTGGCCACGAGGCAGCCGAGCTGCCATTTTACCTCAGCGACGGAGCGGAGAAGTTTTTTCCCCTGTGTCTCCGTCGCTCGTTAGCTTACCGGGAAGCCTTTTGGTAGCGATTCTGCCTTGCCGGCTTCCCTTTTCTGCTTCGGAGGAAATGCCTTCGAAGAAGAAGGCAGCTTCGAGTTCAGCTCGCGCTGTTAGGAGGCGCAACCCAGGTCGGAGGACCGCGGTGCCGCCTCCTCAGCAGCCACCTTTGCCAGCCCCGGCCGGGGCCGGCGGAATGGGGTCTATTGCCCCTTGGCCCGGAATGGGTGATCAGAGTGCGGGCGCGGAAGGGGTTCCGGCCCACGGCCCGCGAGCGGTGGACACCGCTCCTGCTACTGCCCACTCTGTCGGGCCTACTCCTCTTGGGCCGCAGCCTCTCCCTGGGCCCTCTAGCCTTGGGGGGTGGTGCGGCCCCCTGCCTTGGCAGGTTTCTCCACCAACCCTGCCGGGCTTTGGTGCTGGCCAATGGCCATATGGGGGTCCCGGGGTACAGGGACCTGTACCCACGCCTGGACTAGACGGGCCGGCTGGCCCTTTACCCACGGTCAGCGTGGACACCTTGCTGGCCCGCATTGCGGCCCTAGAGGCGTCGTTGGCTCGGGCCAGTCAGGCGGGCGCCCCCTTCGGGGTTCCTTTTGAGGCGCTGTCGGCAGGAGGACAACAACTGGCGGAGAGGGTCGAGCTGCTGCAGGCGCGTGGCGCGGTTTCGGCCACTTCCTCGCAGCTCCCCAGCCAGCAACCAGGTGCGGGTCAAGCCCCGGTGATGAGCTCTACGTCGGTCGTGAGCTCCGACGCCCCCAGTGGGCCGGAACCCCCGGTGGGGGCGGCCCGCGGGGGTGCAGCATGTGAGTATACGGTGCAAGCGAGTACATCCACACACATTCCCAATCTCGGGGGGGCCTTTCAATGGCCTTGGCCTCGCGCGGGTGGTGCGGGGGCCACGCTGTCGGCTACCCACCCGGCGACGACGACTGCCACCTTGGGCACTGGGGTGGGCATTGGTCCTTACACTGCAGGGAATGTTCTGGGGGTGGCTGGGTTAGCTCAGGCCCCTTTCACCAGGCCGGCTGTCCCCTTTTCGGCTTTGCCGACGGCAGGGTATTCCTTGCCATTGGGTGATCACCTGGCACAGGCTACTAGGGAAAAGATATGGCGAGGGGAGTACGTGGATATCTTCTCACTCCTGAACAGAGAGCCCACCAAGGAGGAAAGGGAGGGTCAGGATGAGAAGGACAAGGAGCAGGCACGCCGCCGTAAGCCGCCGCGTACCTGGGCCAACTGGCTCCCCGCTTACTTAATATACATGGCGGTATATTTGAGGGCGCGGCCAGATTTAGCTATTCCCATGGTCCAATATTTGGACAACATATATCGGGCGATGGTCGATTTCCCGGGCCCCTCATGGCTAGCATATGATGAGGAATTCCGTATGAGGATTCCCCTCCACCCCGAGATGAGATGGGATGAGCCGTGCCAGAGGCTCTGGCTTTTGTATATGACACCCACACGCCATGCCCCGGGGGATAGATACCATTGCGGACATGCGGTCCAGCGAGCGGCTCCAGCTCAGGTTACCCGCCAGGCGGCGGGGCAGGGGGTTCCAGCCCGCCTGCTGTGCTGGACTTTCTCGTCAAATGGTTCCTGCAATCGAAAGAACTGCAGGTATAAGCATGAGTGTCCCACATGTTCTGGCCCCCACGCAGCCTCTGCTTGTCCCAGGCCTGGGGGGGCGCGAGGCAGGGGGAGGGGTGGACATTGGGCTGGCAAGGCTGCCACGGATGGAGCTAGTTCTCCAAAAGGCCCCCTCCCCAATTAAGGTGGACATGCTGGAGCGCTGGCTCGCATCGTACCCGAAGGGGGAGGACGGCGAGTATCTCCTTCAAGGTTTTAAGCAGGGATTTCGTATCCCTTTTATGGGTGATAGGTCCCCTCAGGATGCTCCCAACCTTTTATCCCTCAGAGGTAGGGAGGAGGTGGCTGCGGCCAGCATTAAAAAGGAGTTAGACGCGGGCAGGGTCGCTGGACCTTTCCCCGCACCCCCGTTTCCCAATCTTAAGGTCTCGCCACTGGGTTTGGTCCCAAAAAAGTCCCTAGGTGAGTTTCGCCTTATTCATCATTTGTCCTACCCAGCCGGCCGATCGGTCAACGATGCTATCCCTGATGACCTTTGTTCAGTCAGGTATACATCGTTTGACCATGCGCTGCGCATGGTGCGCTCGTGCGGCCCGGGTGCCCTGCTGGCCAAGTGTGACATTAAGTCAGCTTTTCGCCTCTTGCCAGTGCACCCGGGCGACTTTGAGTTGCTGGGTTTTAAATTTAAGGGGGAATATTATTTTGATAAGGCCATGCCTTTTGGCTGCTCCATATCATGCTCGGCTTTCGAGTGTTTTAGTACCTTCCTAGAGTGGGCCTTCGTCCGCAGGTCAGGGTCCCGGTCTGTAGCCCATTACCTGGATGACTTTTTATTCGGGGGTAAACGGGGCTGGGACACGTGCGCACGTCTCCTCAACACATTTCAGACGCTAATGGAGGAACTTGGTGTCCCTTTAGCACCCGAAAAGACCGAGGGCCCATCGACCAAGCTAGTATTCCTGGGGGTTGAGATTGACACAGTAGTGCAGGCTTCTAGGCTGCCGGATGATAAGGTGTCCAGGATAGTGGCCCTTATCTCGGAATTGCTGGCCAAGCGTAAGGCATCCCTGAGGGAACTCCAGGTGCTACATGGGCACCTTAATTTTGCTTGTAGGGTGGTCGCACCGGGCAGGGCTTTTGCCCGGCGCTTATGCGACGCCATGGCAGGGTTATCCAGGCCCCACCACAGAGTCAGGCTCACCCGGGGTATCAGGGCAGACATGTTCGTCTGGTTGCAATTCCTGAGGGAGTTTAATGGGGTCTCATTTTGGAGGTCTGACCTCTTGGCGTCCCCCAATTTCCAGATCCAGTCTGATGCCTCAGGATCCCTGGGTTATGGGATGTACTTCAATGGGAAGTGGGCCTATGGTGGGTGGCCACCGGCATGGGCAGGCACAGGTCGCCTGCGGGATCTCACATACTTGGAATTTTTTCCCATTCTGGGGGCTTTGATGCTATGGGGCGAACAGTGGGCTAATTCGGTGGTGCATTTCTGGTGCGACAATGCGGCTGTTGTACACATTGTCAATGCACAAACTTCCAAATCGCCCAGGGTCATGGATCTAGTGCGCCATTTTGTGCTGCGCTGCCTGCGCCTCAACGTCTTGTTCAGGGCCAGGCATGTCCCAGGGGTTAATAATGATATTGCTGACGCTTTGTCCCGCCTGCAGATCTCCCGGTTCCGCGCCTTGGCCCCGGATGCGGAGGAATTTCCCTCGCCACTCCCGGACGAGATGTGGACTATTGGCAAGGAGAGGTGAACCGGGCGATTGGCCTGTCACTAGCGCCACGCATGCGTAAGGCGTATCAACAAGCATTCAATTCGTACAGGGCATTTGCTACTCAATTTCTCTTGCCAGAGACCTGGCCTATCCCGGTGGACCATGTTCTGCGGTTCATGGTTCACCTGCATGCTCAGGGCCTCGCACCTCGCACCATAGCATCCAAGCTCTCGGCGTTGGCTTTTATGGCCAAAGTGGGGGGTCATGTGGATACCACCTCTGACTTCCGTGTGAGACATGTTTTGGAGGGGTGGGTGCGCGAGCGCGGGCGTTGCCCGGACGACCGGCACCCTATTTCCCCAGGGGTTCTTACCCAGTTGGCCCGGGGCTGGCCAGGCCTCTGTTTTGATCACTATGAGGCAGCCCTTTTTCATGCAGCCACAACGGTGGCATTTTTTGGAGCGCTCCGCGTCAGCGAACTCGTGATGCTGTCTAAGGCGGATGCAAGTGGTAGGGCACTGGAACTCGAAGATGTCTATGTAGCCAAAGACTGGGCCCAGTTGAGGATACGCTCCTCTAAAACAGATCAGCATGGCGTAGGCAGTGGTGTAAGACTGCTACGTTGTTCTTTGGCAGACATCTGTCCGGTTGGTGCCCTACAGGAATTCCTGGCACTGCGTGGCATGCACCACGGCCCGTTTTTCTGTCACCAAGATGGGTCTCCCCTTACTAAATTTCAGTTTTGGAAGGTGACAGCCAGAGCCCTCACCAGGGTGGGCCTACCAGGTGCCCGTTATGGCACACATTCATTCCGTATTGGCGCAGCCTCTACAGCGGCTGCTTTTGGGTACTCTGGGGCTGACATACGCAGCATGGGGAGGTGGGGCTCGCAATGTTTTCAGTTTTATGTGCGCCCACTCCCGCCATGAGTACCAATCCAGTCACCTTACCGCCTTTTTTCTCAATTTTCTTACAGACCCTGGGTGTCGTATTACACCGGTGACAGTATGGCTGGTGGGCCACAGCTATGTGCACAGGGCAGCGCGTTACGCTGCGGCGACAGAGTGGGGACCCCGACTGGGACTGGGTGACCACGCCAGTCTCGCATGGCATGGTAAGCCTGGGATGTTATGGCGGGAGCTGCGGCCTTTCCTTTTTTCTGGCCTGGGTGCTGACCCGCCTGACATTCTAATCATCCACCTGGGGGGCAATGATTTGGGCCAGGTCACCGGCTTATCGCTCAAGCATGCGATTTGCGAGGAACTCGCCTACTTGCATTATGTCTGGCCTGCCACAACCCTGGTTTGGTCGGACATTGTCCCGCGCCATTCTTACAGAGGGGGCGTTAACCTCCTGGCCCTTGACCGCGCTAGGCGCGCGGTCAATAAGGCAGTGGCGCGGTTTCTTGCCACCAGGGCTTGGGGACGGGTTAGTCATCACCCCGATATTAGTCTACAAAATTATGACTTGTACGCAGGGGATGGGGTCCATCTGTCGCGAGGAGGTATGGACCTCCTGTTGGGTGATTGGCGAGCAGGCCTGTTGACCGAGCTGACGGTCTGGGGGGGGGGGGGCGTCAGGTCTTCTTTGAAGCCCCTCCGTGTGGCGGGTAGCACTGGTAAGGTAAACAGTATGACCCACAAGTATCCGGCAGGTTCGCAATTGACTGGACAACACTAGACAGGAATAAATTAGTTAAACGTTGTCCGGTCAACGACGAACCAGGCGATGGGGTGATGACGATTGCTAACCAGCATGCATCACCCCTGTGATTTCACGGATACGCGTCAGAGGGTGGGGTCATAAGTTAGTTATTGACTACGGTCAACAATTTGTTTGTTGTCAACAAACAAATTGATACAAATTGATACATTGTAACCAATTGCCGTTGGCAATTTTGGGGTGGTACCTTACCAGTGTTACTTCGGCCTGCTTGCCTTAGGAATTATGATTGGTCGTTTTACCAATACAAATTTATAATTCGGACTAGGGCATTGAATCAATAAATGTGGCCCTATGCTGTTATCCACTTTCAATGTTGTCTGTGTCCGTTATTGGGGGGGTGCGCCTGCAAAGGCAGTTTCTTTTGTAGTAAGTGTGTTTAGAGGGAAGCTAAGAATCAAATCAGTGGGGATTCCTATAACTATCTGTTCATGGAGAACTGATCCAAAAGGCATAATTCGGTCACAAGAGGTGAGACCACCACAGAAGGACACAGGAGGTTTTTGTGTGTGTGTGTGTGCTGCCCAACCATTTATCACCAGGTAGAACATGAACTGGTTGACTGGATTCATGCTGTAGCCCTGTACATGTATATCACCTATGAAAACTAATACCATTAGCAAGTTAATGTTCTAATTTTATTACTGGTAAGGAGGTACCCAGTTAAATATAAAATGAAGTATTCCCCTTTCCCTATTTCATTGCTCTTGAGTTTTTTCAATAGCGGTTCATTTACTCTTTCATCTCACAAGCTAATAGTAATGACTGTATGTCAAAGACTACGTCCTGCTGTAAACCAGCTGCTGGCAACAAGAGCAGGATGATTGCTCTGTTCATGCTTCTATCTGCTACCCCAAAAATACAGACTAGACAATGCTAGATGCCACATTGTGTCCAATCACCCTTGTTTCATCTGGGATGCTTGGTGCATGGATTTCTCTTTCTTGGGCCATATGCCAATGTTGTTCCATTATTTGTGGGATTTCCTTAGGCAACTACAATCGATTGACAAATTTACAGAAAACATCATCCTAGCTCTTACTGGGGTTGAAGCCCTTTACAATACCTTAATGTAAGACCAGTATGCTCAAGTGGGGGGTTCTTGGTGGACTGCAACACACTGTGGAGAGATGCAGATTCCAGCTCATTTACTAGTCTGCCATTACTACCAGAAACATGTATCAATAAAGATTTAATTTTGACCAACAACAAAGCTAAGAAAGTGACTTCATTTTGTCAATCAAACATTTAATCTGGACACAAAAGAAGAAGCTACAGAGTTCCAGAGCCCCCCTAAAATAAATAAACATTAAACCACTTCTTAGTACTATATACCTTTAAAAAACACCTGGAACGGTTATTTGAAAATCACCTTTGTATTATATGAATCCAGTATGAAAGATACAAAATGAAAAAGGATGGAGACCAAAAACTGAAATCCATGTATCTGTTCCTAACAGCTGTGCATATTGCTCATATAATTTATTCATGCATGCATAAGTCCTCAAGTAGGAAAATTAAAATACTTCTATTTTTAAAATATTGCAGTGAAAACAGACAGATATATAAATGTTTATTTAAAATGGGTACTTAAAAAACTGAAATGTTCAAAGGAACAGAAGCTACTAAATCATGTATGGAACTGGATTTAACATTCCCTGTGGTCCAACTAGTATTGAAAGAGTATAAATAATTGTATTTAGCACGAACTTTTTTTCAGCTACTTCCAGTGGTAAAACTGGTGCTACAAGTATGAAGGATAATGCTTTTATACAGAGGTCTGGATGGATGTCAGGAACAACAGCATTTCCCTTGTGGAAGAGATGACTGCAGTTAATTGGCATAGCAAAGTAAAAAGATTACTTGGCGGGTGTGGGACCAAGCTAATTAAGTGGACCAATATGGGAAATTTTGCAACATTGCTAGAGATTCAGAAGTTCTGTTGCAAAAAAACCAAACAGAAAACATGGTTGCATGGTGGATGCCAGGAAACCTAACATCTGCAAGTAGCTAATATATGTTCAAAATAAATATGTCATGCTTATAAGTTGGCTGTGCCTCCAGCGAACACATAATGTCACAGATGGAGAATCTACAGCCTTCCAATGTTGATAAAGTATACGTCCCATCATCCCTCTCCACTGACTAAGACTGATGGGAGCTGCAGCCTAGCAGCTGCCAGCATAGGATGTAAATCATTACTTGCCTCACCCCTTGCACCTGAGGATAAAGAACCACAAGATGAATCACACGTGTGCACATACTTCCAAATGCACACACACATGCACACACAAGCACACAGATGTGAGATAACTTTATGGCATAAAGAGGAGAATGAGAATGAGAACAAGTTTTTTGCATTCATTAAACAAAGTTACCCAAGTGGCATTTTAATACAGTTAATGCAAATTGCACCAAATGACGTTAGTTGCATTTACTTTTAAAGGAAAAAAAAAGAATCGGGATGGGTTACATATTTTTAAACACTCACCCACCTGTGTGTATGTGCATGCATGTATTCATTAATGCACACATGCTTTGCAGCTCAATGGGAAAGGGCACAAATTTTGGACATAGAAGTTTACACAAATTAGTGAGACCTTGTGAAAATTAGGAATATTATCCCTCCTTCTCTTTTTCACTGTGGAGACATTTTCATTGTCTCATCAAGCTTAGACAACAAAAAAAAAGACAAGAAAAAATACTCAGTTGTTTTACATCACTCATCCAGAAGACCAGATTTTCCTCCTTACCCCTTACATATACAGTGGCAAACTTCATATCCCTTTCTCTATGTGTGGAAAATCCTGCTAAAATAGAAAGAACATAGAAATGGTTCATCATTGGTCTTTGTATATTACCTACAATTGCTAGGCTCTGAAAAAATAAATTAAAAGTATCATTTTAAAAAGCCTGCTCCTGGGGTTAACACAGCACAGGAAAATCAGCACACACCAACTGCAGAAGTACACAAAATAACTTAGCAGCTGACTACACCATCAAAAATGTTGGGATTTGTTACACTTATAAAATGAGTGGATTTGATTTATTTTTTCTGCCTGCATGATGCAAAGGCAGAATTGAATCCATCCATGGCTTTCCTCTTCTCAAGTGGCTTTTTCTGTGACACTGGAGAACTTCTACTATTTCATATTGGAAGGATTCGAACGTGTTCTTTTCCTGTGGATGCATTAAAAACATGTCAGGTGCTCTGATGCCATAGAGAGGTGGGTGATGTTCAGGATGGGGTATCATACCTCCATGTTCTCCCCTTTTACTGATCATTTTTTCTTTTCTTTTTGTTTTTAATCTTAATTTTATGTAGTTGAGATTGGCAGCATATCATCTTGTCACCTTGTCACTGGCCTTCATTCTACTGCATTTAGCTCTTCTCCATTCCACAACATCTGTGAAAGAAAATGTCAACGCATACTGGAGAAATTCATAAAAGAAACAACAATGGTATGCGATGAAATATAGGACAAAATAGACATTGCAGGAAGGTTATCCCTTTTCATAGGAGCAATGATTTAGTCTTCTGCTATGCCACTTAGTGCTACAACAACTTTGCAGGAAAAAAAGAGAATTTGGAAAAAAAATGGGGGAAATGGTAGATAGTGGAAAGGAGCAATCAGGATAAAATGAAATGAGAATTGTTCCTCAGATTATCTTTGGGATGCTGTCAACTTTTCCAGAACTCTGACCAACCCTTCAAACCCAAGGTATAACCATAAAAAGGGCCATAAATGGATTTACAAATACAGTGGTACCTCATACAACTATTTTAATCCATTCCATGGGGCTCGTTGTTGTACGAAACAATTGCTATATGATACATGCATCGTATAGTGATTTTTCCTATGGGATGCATCGTACAATGATTATTTTTTTTTTGCTAAATGGTTTTTCCCATTGAAAATTTGTTGTACGATTTTTTCCCATAGGGAAAATTGTTGTGCGGGATGCCATTTTCCACCAAAACCTAATTCTTATGCAATTTTGTTGCTATACGGGGTGATTGTTGTATAAGGTTCCACTGTATAGATAACACTAAGAGAAAAAAAAGCAAAAGTAGGAGCAGGACCACAGATGAAAGTAGGGAAAGCACAATATGAGCAATTATTATGATCCAAATTAATATCAAGCATTATTACAGTTGCAAAACAAAGTGAAGCAGAACTGAATCACTGTGAATCAGCTTTTCACTGTAATCACAATGTATGTTTGGTTTTTCCAACATTAAATTTCAAAGCACAAAAGGAAGACCATGATCCATTAAATGAAGAATATTTGATAGTGGTTCCTGTTGTTCAGTGGGACAGCTGAGTCCGACCCTTGGTGACTCCATGGACCACAGCCATCAGGCTCTGTCATCTGCCATCCTGTGGAGTCTGCACAGATCTACACCCACTGCGTCAACAATGCCATCTAGCCATCTCATCCTCTGCCACCCCCTTCTCCTTTTGCCTTTGCTCTTTCCTAGCATGAGGGTCTTCTCCACTGAGTCCTTTCTTCTCATTTGGTGGCCAAAGTACTTGAGATTCAGCTTCAGTATTTGTCCTTCCAAAAAAAGTAAGGGTTGATTTCCTTATGGTCCAGCTCTCACAATCATACATTACTACTAGAAAGACCATTACTTTAGCTATGAGGACATTTGTTGGCAGGGTGATGTCTTTACTCTCTGCTTAAATACTCTACCAACCCAACCAAATAGCTGCTATTTGCGGCTATTTGGCTGGCTTAGTAGTGTGTTTAAGCAGAGAGCAATATTGCCTGAATATGCCTGATAAGTAGACTCCAACTCAGCGTATAGTAAAACTCACAAATAGCTTTATTTTCCAATACAGTATACAATTCCGTATGAGCATAGATTAGCCTAATACCTATGAAAAGAAAAGAGAAGACATAGAGCTTATTAGTAACTCCTTAGGATAGCCCTGGTGGGGAATCTGAGTTCAGCTAACAGAGTTAGGTAGCCCAGGTTAGAGAACCGATTTGGGTTCTGAAAAGGCACTAATATAGGGAAAAGAGTGACTCCTGCCACCCCTAGGAATGTAGGAATGCATTACTTAATAGAAAAAAATCCTGGTTGGTGTAATCTTCTAGAAACTTCTAGAAGCTTCTATGACTGGAGTGTTCTTTCCTCTTCCCTAAGGAATTTGAGTTATGAATCTGAGATAAGAGGAAAAAAATGCAGTTGCTTAGTAGCAGGCTGACAACCTAAGATTATGACAGCCGTGAGTTTGAGGGTGGGCAAACTGCTAACTCAGGGCAGGCAACACCCACCCTGGCCACCCTCTGGTTATGGCCCTGTGCCAGGTTCTGATGGGGATGGATGCCATGATCTTTTTTTTATGTTCAGTTTCAAGCCACCATTTGCACTCTCCTGTTTCACCCTCATCAAAAAGCTCTTTAGCTCTTCTTCACTTTCTGCCATCAGGGTAGTGTCATCTGCATAACCCAGACTGTTGACACTTCTCCCAGTAATCTTAATTCCCATTTGTGCTTCATCCAGCCCTGGGTTATGCATATGTACTCTGCATATAAGTTAAATAAGCAGGGTGACAATATACTAAACAATTATGTACTAAATACATTAATCTTAAATTTTCTTTACAATATATTTCTCCCAACACCCAAATAGAGTTTTCCTACACCTTGTTATCTTCTAGACATAAATCAAACCATAATCAAAATCTCCTCAGCAAACAACTGTCCAACTATTTAAATTCCCACCTAGCATTCCGCTCTGCTTGGGCTGTTCTGATTGTTCTGTTAGACTCAACCACTTCATACATATTAAACACACTTCAACATATTAACCCATTGCAGACAATGCACATTTATACAAATGGTGTAGTTTCCAAATATTGTCTTGAAAATATCAACTTTGCTGCCTTAGCACACTTTAAAAATAAATGCATTTGTCCCTATTGGCAGGGACAAATGACAGATGACAGGATGGCAGATGACAGAGGAGCCTGGCATTGCAAAGGGTCGGACTCAGCTGTGCGACTGAACAACAAAAATTGTTAGGCTTATGGACTATTTATGTAATTGTCGCAACACTCAGCAGTTGATTAAATTAATCTAACCTGCTGGATTTAGGAATTTGTTGAATGAAGGATTGCTGTTCTTTTTTACAACTCTCTCTCAAGACCTTGCATATCCTATAAGAAACAGATTTTACTTCTTTGGAGATCTGACTGGCTTACACAGAAATTTACGTATTGTTCTCATTGGAAAAACATGGTCTGGGAAATTCATGTGAAAAGATTCAGTGATGAAGCAGTTTGCAAGCTGCACAGGATTGTTGAAATCCTATTCTATTTGAAAGAATTGCACCTAATGATCTTTTAAATTCTTTTTTTGCAAGTGACTAAGAAAGGTAATACATATAATTAAGTTGAGAAAAGCTGGGTGATAACCCAGACAAGAGAATATAATACAATTATCTGTGTAGAAATTAGGTGAAATAGCTTGTAAAATAATTGCTTAAACCTGTTCATTTATTGTATTCAAACTGAAATTATAAATAAGATTATGTAACTGAGAGTTATTTTCTTTTCTTCCACTTGATGCCGTTATTGCAACCAGGAAATGTTCTTAATTTGCTATCAGCAGCTGCTCACAGTATTGTTCAACTTGGTTTCAGAGGAGTAATGACAGGATCCAAACTCCTTCCACATGGTGACATCATTCTTAGCTACTACATCTGCTTGATACACAGATATGAGACACGCACCCCTGGCCATTTTGCCTAACATCCTTCAAGCCCTAGCCAGGCAATGTGTCTTATGGTGTCACACTGTCAAATACAGTGTCATATTTCTTGCAGGACTTGTTAAAAAACTTTGTCTTTCCTCGTCTTAAGGTTGGACTACTGCTTCCTAAGCTTGTGGAACCTCTTTATTCTATACAGGTACTCAGTGATGCACTGCTAATTTATTTTACTATCTACTCGGTAGGCATGGCTAATTGTGGGCATGGCTGTGGGCGTGGCCTCAAACCCCACCCCCACCCACCCCACCCAAGAAAAAAAAGAAAGAAAAGAAACCTACCTTGCTTCACCCATTGTCCCGGCACTGCTGGTGGGTCAGACTCAGCCCCTCGCTGTCTGGGTGGAAAAAGAGGAGGAAGAGGTGGGTATAGTGGGGGGGGGAGGTGGGTGTGGCCAGCTGGTTTTATAGAACCAGCTGCAGTACAATGCTGCAGGTACTTTAGAACAGCTTTAAGCTTTGTACATGAAAGTCCAGTGACATCTCTTCTCATGGGACAAAGGCTAGGAATATAAAAAGGGTTCTCCCTGCAATTAAAGTCATATTGATTTTCCTAACCTTGTCAGAAACCTCTCTCTGGCCTACAACATAATAAATGATGACATGAGAACATGCAGAAAACCTCTCCTATTTTCATTCTGTTTTTAGAAGCATGAAATTCTTGTACAAAAAAATTCTAAGGACTGCTTTCTTAGCAGCAAGGGGGAAAGGTAAATAATAAATCTGTCAGGGGAGAAGGGAGACAGAGTGCCAGTGAGTTTTTAAAAACATGCATTTTTTTTATTAATGATTTTTATTAAATTTTTTGACAGACATACAAAAAAAAGAAAACAGTAACAATACAATACAATAATAACTCAAAAATAACATCAATGCAATATTAACTCACATTCATAGAGGCTAGCACATAACAGTACTTAAACTAATTGTTTACCATATAACCACCGATATTAGATACCACAATGTAAAATATTACACAATCAAACAATAAAAGCTTTCTGTGCTACCTCTATTATAATTTTTTAATAATTACAAATCACCCTGTGAATATATACAATGCCCGGAGAGTTTAGTTTCTATTTCAACTCCAAAAACCTCTTTGAGATGGTACAGGTCCTGAGCTATCATTTACCATAAGAGAATGCTCCACAAACGGTTTCCATATATTCCAAAACCTATTCTCTTTTAAATTATCTCGTTTCACTTTAATCTCCCATGTCAATTTGTCGTTCAATGCTAGACTCCACATTTCC
The DNA here is from genome assembly GCA_035047345.1 of Bradypodion ventrale. Taxonomy (NCBI): domain Eukaryota; kingdom Metazoa; phylum Chordata; class Lepidosauria; order Squamata; family Chamaeleonidae; genus Bradypodion; species Bradypodion ventrale. The sequence goes on from JAWDJE010000004.1 coordinate 192,011,776, forward strand.
TTATACCATTCTCCGATCTGTATATCTACATCATTTTTCCAATTTCTAGCTATGCATTGTCTACCTGTAGTTAATACAATTTCCAATAATTCTTTTTCCTCCTTATTCAAACCCAAACCTTCCACATTTGTTAAAAGAATGGTACCTGACACCAACTTAACATTTTTACCCAATATTTCACCAAACTCCCCTTCTATTCTTCCCCAAAAATCCCTTATTTTTTTTACAACTCCACCACATATGTTCATATGTTCCATCAGTTTCTTTGCATCTCCAACATAACTTATTTCTTTTATTATCCATCTGATAAAGCCTTAGTGGTGTCAAGTACCATTGCCACAACATTTTAAAATTATGTTCTTTAATTCTTACAGACATTGTTCTCATGATCCTCTTTTTCCATTTGTTTCTCCATTCCACCTCCCCAATTTTTATATTCAAATTTTGTTCCCACTTCCGTTTCAAGTCTTCCTGTGGATCTTTACCCTTATTCAATATAATATAAAGTTTGCTTACAAGACCCTTAATACCTCTTTCCCCTTTTCTGATCTTTATTACCAATTCCTCAAATTCCGTCTTAGTTCTATCTATCCCTACTTCTCTTTTATATTTTTTATTCCAATTATCCACCTTTAATTTCTGAAACCAGTCCAGATTTAACTTCTCAAATATTTTTTTTCTCTTAGTATCATCCTCACAAGCTTTCAACCAGTCCTTCAGTAAAGACATCCCATTTTTATCCAATATTTCCTTTTTTTCCTTATCTAATTTTATTGGGAAACACACCATATCAGTCAATTCCAAAATTGGAGAAAGATTTGGGACCATATCTTTCTTTACCTTTTTCCACACTTCCATGAGACCTCTCATCATAGTATTATTTGGCCTTTTCAGCTTATCCTTTATTCCCAAGAAAATCATATTGCCAATATTTCTATATTCTTTCATCTCCAGTTGCTCCCAAATTGTCTTTTCTCTTGCCAAAATTTTCACAACATTCTTAATTTGAAATGCGCGATAATATGCTACAAATTTGGCATGCCCAGACCCCCTTCTTTCTGAGACAGATACCAGAGCTTCTTTGAAAGTCTAGATTTTTTACCTCCATTACAGAAACAATTAAACATCTTTTGAAACTCATTAATTTCCTTCTCCTTCAAATGGATCGCTAATGCATCGAATAAAAAATTAATCTTTGGTAACAATATCATTTTACAAATTGCGATCCTTCCGAACCATGACAGCTTCAACTTCTGAAACTCTTGTATTTTATTCTTAAATTCGACTCTCAAGCTGTCATAATTCAATCGTTTAAGTTCTTCTAGTTTATTTGAAATAGTTATCCCCAAATATTTCAGCTTATCTTTAATTTGTATATTAAATACTTCCACTATCTTGTCCAAGATAGATAATGGACAAAAACATGCATTTTTTAATGAATTATTTTCCCACCTCAGTTGTCCTCCTGTGCTGGGTGTTGGTGGTGGTTTGAAGCTGATGAGAAGGACAAAATGAATCTTTTCTAGAAAAGGATTCTTCTTCTTCTTCTCCTCGTCCTCCTCCTCCTCCAAGTGCCATATCCAGTTCTGAATATTGGCTATCATCATGGTGATCAGCCATGAAGATTGTCCTGGGAGTAGTATAATGTAGTGGCCTTCCATTGCAGTGTGACACACGTACCACTGATCCAGTTCTGCAAATCACTTTCTGGTCCTGAGCACTTTTGGCTCATAAAGTCCTCATTGGCCCCAGGCCAGTATTAATGAAGCTGCTGCCCTCCATCAAGATGGATTTGAAATAGGAGTGAAAGAATTAAGATATTAATTCTAATATTAATTCTGGTTTAAAAGTAAAAATCATTTTCTCAGCTACTCTGTAAAGTAAAGTAAACAGAAGGCCTTGTGTCCACGAGCCCAGCAAATAAAATACAGTTTGTACAGCTGACAGGGATTTCTCTTAGACTCAGGAAACCATAATGCTGAATAATATTTGTGTGACATGACATGAACAAATATTCTGAATGTTCTAACCTGAACTGCATGACAATGTCAAAAGATTAATTAATAATTTTGGCTTATCCCATAGTGATGAAATGTGTAGAAATTTCCTAATTAAATGGTATAAAAAGATGGCTCTGAAATAATCCCTCAGGGGGATTATTAGCTTGTTAAAGCCCCTCTGAATCTGTTTGGCCAAATAATAAATAATAAAACTTATTTCTCTGTCTTAGCTGGAATGTGGGTTTGTCTCATTTTCATTCCACAACAGATTCAAGTGGAATTTAAATCACTTGTGGGCCATCACCCTTCTCTGTGGACTTTGGCACTCAAGGCCATTAGTCCTTGGGGCTGTCAGGTTAGTTAACTGCCTCCTGACAATAGGTGTTGAGTCACTGGAAGTATGGTCTACTCCAGTGATGGTGAACCTTGGCACTCCAGCTGTTATTGAACTTTAATTCCCAGAAGCCCGTCAGCACTCCTGCTGATCAGGGCTTCTGAGAATTGAAGTTGAAGAACAGCTGGAGTGTCAAGGTTCACCATCACTGATCTACTCTATTACCATAGCAGGACAACCTCCGGGTTGGAGAGAGATATTTTATTTTATTTTATTTTAAATTCAGATTTGTATGCGGCCCAATCAGGTAAATCTGACTCAGGGAGGCTCACAACAAGTTAAAACATACATAAAAACAATAAAACTATTAAAACCCCAACATGCCCACCCACCTACCCCATTCATATTTTAAAAACTATCTCTCAATGCCATTTCCAGGGAATCCTAAGCAGGTGAAGGCATCTGCTTGAAAATACCCTGAAGCAAATGGTGAGCCACTGTGTGAGACAGAATGCTGGACTGGATGGGCTGTGGCGTGTTCCAGCAAGGGTGTTCTTATGATAATCTGGCCAGATATATAGAAAAGGATTATGAAAAGGAAAAGGTTACTTTGGAACCATGTTTGCTGAGGTATTCCAGGAGCCTTAGTCCAAAATACTGTAGCTACATTTCCCTTCTATGGAAGCCATCTTTGCATCTTAAAATGGAAATGTGGCATGTTTTCTTCCTCTCAGTATAACAATTCCTCTGAATGCAGTGAAGCTTGTTTTTTTTTAAATAAAAAAAATTCTATTATTGTGGCATGAAGGAATGCAGTTTAGGCAGAAATTTAAAACAGATACTAGTGCAAAAGAATCATTTGCATTGCCTGATTTTCTCTAAGTAAAATCACAACGAAGTAAATATCTGCACTTCCAAAAGATATCTACAACCTGTCTGATAACAAGTAACTGGCTTCAAGTGAGTGATTCATCCACATTGCTTGATTTTGCTGCCACCAAGTGGTCAAGCTATATGATGCAAGTCGCTTCTGATTTACGGCAACCCTAAAAGGGCTTTTGAGGTAGGTAAAATGTCCAAGGTGTAATTTACCATTCCCATTCCACATTATACATAACTGATGGGAATTTGAACTCCTGAATTCTAGGTTGACAGTCTATCCAAGAATATCACACTGTCTCTTGCCCTAAAAAATATGATGGTGGTGGTGATAGAAGTTGCAACAGCCATATTTGAAAACCTTTAAAGCTACCACATGAGCTAGTAATGCCCCAGTTGTTTAAAATGTTAACATAGCAAATGAAGAAAAAAATGTTTCTTGAACAGACATAGAGGTGTAGATTTTGGCCTGGCAATGCCCTCCTACCTTGTGTGACAACACTAAATTTGTAGCCACAGAATATGTGGCTCTTAAACAGGAGGGTATGGAAATAGTTGTCCTGTCTGAGAAACCCATCTTTTGATTTACATTCATGCATGCACTTTTGCTGTATTCAGGTTGGTTTTTTTTATAAACTTTATCGGCATTACAACCAGCACTACAGTGCCGAAAGCATCACAGGCATTTGATACAACAAGGTGTGATACAAATAAAGTCATGGGGAATCTGGGATCAACTACTCCCACCGCTAGGGTGGAGTATAATAGCACATACTAAAAAAGCAGCCGCTCTATCCATTAAATCAGTAGAACCATTGTTTAAAAGAAGCAGCAGGATGAATCTGGAAGTCTGCTTTGAATGCAAAGTCTCATTTGTTCACTTCAATTCTAGTAACATTTTATTCACTTTTTTTTTTTTTTGCATTAAGCACCTTTCACCATCATTCTCGCTCAAACCATAGTCATATTGCCACTCCATCCCCCTATACATGGGACAGGTGATCATTCTTTGGATAAACAATTGGGCCACTTTATTAAAATATTACACTGTATAACAAACTGTTATTTGACCTGCATTGGGGCATGGTAGTTGGTACAATGGCTAGTTATTATGGGCAAGCCTACCCATATCTTCAGAACTAGTTATTCAATGTGGAGGGTTGTCCCCTCCACTGTTAACCATTTCAGCCAATAGAATCATGGGATACCAAGCTGTCAAGCAGTGGTTATCACTAGTTTAATGGCTGAGGGACCATTCACCAGCCAGTAGATGCTGCCCGCACCTTTATCCAGTGTGTCGACCTGCTTCTGCAGGGCCATGGCGATCTCTCTCCAGGTGAGCACATTAGCAAGACTGGCACAACCATGAGGTACAGGAGTGGCACGTGGAGGGGGAGAAGCCACCACCAGCAGCTCTAGGGCTACGATCTGTGTCACCAAACTAGCTGGGTCAGGCTGGTCAAGAACCATCAGTACCGGTTAATCTCTGGACAACCTCAGAGATGCCTTCTTGGTGGCCTGGCCACCAGGCAGGGACGACAACCACCATTTAGGCACTATTGCCGCGTGTAAATGGTGGGAGAATTACACGTGTAACCATGCTGTTTGTTTGCCTGTTCTATCACCTCAACAACGTTGGTCCCCATGCAACTGTGTACAAGGTAGCACGCGCACTAAGCTGAATGCCATGCCACGTGATACCCGTTTGAACTGCTCAAACAATTGTTCAGAGCAGTTGAAGAAGAAAGAGGATAAAGTGGGAGTGAGCCACCCCTATATGTGGCTCCTCCTCACAACACCAGAGGTCCATATGGCGGGACTGCTTGTCCTAGGGGGCAAACATGCCAAATCGCATCCACATGGTATGCCCATGCAGTGTCTTGAATTAGAGTGAGCAAAATGAACTATTTACCTCATCCAATATATGGGGAAATAGCATATTTATTTATTTTTCTTCTTTTTTTCCCTCCTTATTTTTATAGTATTTTTCTATTCTTATTATATTAGTGGTATTGATAGAAAATAATAAGCAAATAATGAGAATGCATATATATATATATATATATATATATATATATATATATATATATATATATATATATATATATATATATATATATATATATATATATATATATATATATATATATAATCATTAATAAGTTAAGAACCAGATAGATATTGGGATACAGAGAATGTATTTATATGATAAGAATTATTTGCTATATTGATTTTTAAGGACTAAAATGTTTTTTTATTTTATTGTAATGTAATTGTGTTTTGTATTGGATATATTTTCTTGCAATTTTCATATTTTTTGTGTTATTTGTATGTTATCTTGTATTTTACTTTGAAAAGCAATAAAAAATTAAAAGGAGTGCCCAGATGTGTGGAGCAACCAAACACATTAACCCTGCTTCATGACTTCTTCTATCCCTGAAATGTAGATGAATCATAAGCACTAGTCACCAGCACTCTAGCAGAAGGATGCAAGAGACAGTCTAACAATGCAACTGGACTCAAAAGACTGTATCAGGAAAGCATATATAAATGCTTGTATACAAATGCCAGAAGCCTCCGTAACAAAATAGGGGAGCTGGAATACTTAGCAATAGATAAAAATATTGATATTATTGGTATCACTGAAACCTGGTGGACGGATGATAACCAATGGGATACAGTTATCCCAGGCTACAAACTGTACAGGAAGGATAGGAAGGGGCAAACAGGAGGTGGTGTAGCCTTGTATGTCAAAGAAGTGATAAAATCGTATGAATTGGAATATCTAGGTGATTTGGAGTCACCATTAGAAGCTCTGTGGGTAAGAGTACCAGGCCACAAGGATGGTCTAACAGTAGGCATATACTATCGGCCTCCGACCCAAACTCTTGAGGGAGACTGGCAGTTGGAGAATGTTGTAAAGGAGGCATCCAGGAAGGGAAGCCTGGTTATAATGGGGGACTTCAATTACCCTCACATAGACTGGGTGAACTGTTGTTCAGCACATGATAAAGAGATAAAGTTCCTAGATATGCTAAATGATTGTTCCCTGGGACAGATGGTTGAAGACCCAACTAGAGGTACAAGAATCCTTGACTTGATCCTGAGTAATACTCAGGATCTGGTGCAAGATGTTAATGTGACTGATCCAATAGGGAACAGTGACCACAACTCAATTATGTTTAACTTGATCATAGACCGCAAGTCACTGATAAAATCTAACACAGAGACCTTAAATTTTCAAAAAGGAAATTTCCCAAAGATGAGGAAACTAGTAAAAAAGAAACTGAAAGGGAAAATTGAGAGAGTCCAAACACTCCAAGAGGCATGGAGGCTGTTTACAAAAACAATAACAGAGGCTCAATTGGAATGCATACCCAAAAGGAAAAAGGGCACTGCCAGGTCCAAGAGGACTCCGATGTGGCTTACAGGAGCTGTTCGGGAAGTGATCAAGAGCAAGAAAAGCTCATTTAGAAGATGGAAGGCTTGTCCAAATGAGGACAGCAGGCAGAAACATAAATTCTGGCAGAACAAATGCAAGGCAACAATCAGGAAAGCAAAGCAAGACTTTGAGGAGCGTATAGCTAAAAATACTCAGAGAAATAACAAAGACTTCTTTAAGTACATTAGAAGTAAGAACCCAACTAGGAAGGCCATTGGACCATTAGATGACAATGGAAGGCAAGGGGTTATTAAAGAGGAAACAGAGATTGCAGAGAGACTCAATGAATTCTTTGCTTCAGTATTCACTGAAGAAGACAGAGACCACATGCCCAAAACAGAGCCTATCTTCGTAGGGAGGGAAACTGAAGAATTAAGCAAGATAGAAATAACCAGGGAGGAGGTCCTTGCATGTCTTGTTAAGCTAAACACTAACAAATCCCCAGGACCAGATGGCATCCATCCACGAGTTCTCAGGGAACTTAAAGATGAAATTGCTGATATCCTAGCCAAAATATATAATCTTTCCCTCAAATCAGGCTTTGTGCCTGATGACTGGAAGGTAGCGAATGTAACACCAATTTTCAAAAAAGGATCCAGGGGTGATCCAGGAAATTACCGGCCTGTCAGTTTGACATGTGTCCCAGGTAAAGTGATGGAAACCATCCTAAAAGATAGAATTAATAGGCACATAGAAGAGAAGGCGCTGCTAAAGGAGAGCCAACATGGCTTTTGCAAGGGCAAATCATGCCTCACTAATCTGTTGGAATTTTTTGAGAGTGTCAACAAGCATGTGGATAAGGGGGATCCAGTTGACATTGTTTATCTGGACTTTCAGAAGGCTTTTGACAAGGTCCCACACCAAAGGCTCTTGAATAAACTTACCAGTCATGGAATAAAGGGACAGGTCTTGTCCTGGATCAGCAACTGGCTAAGGGACAGGAAACAGAGGGTAGCACTAAATGGACACTTCTCCAAGTGGAGGGAAGTAAAGAGTGGGGTCCCCCAAGGTTCAGTACTGGGACCCCTGCTTTTCAACCTCTTCATAAATGATCTAGAGGTAGGAGTAAAACGCAAGGTAGCCAAATTTGCTGACGACACTAAATTATACAGGGTAGTGAAAACTGTGAGAGATTGTGAAGAGCTCCAGAGGGATCTCTTGACACTGGGGGAGTGGGCAAAACAGTGGCAAATGAGCTTCAACATCAGTAAGTGCAGAGTGATGCATGTTGGGGTAAAAACCCCAATTACATTTATAAACTGATGGGGTCTGAACTCTCTGCGACAAACCAGGAAAGGGACCTTGGTGTCCTGGTGGACAGCTCAATGAAGGTGTCAACCCAGTGTGCCTCAGCAGTGAAAAAAGCAAACTCGATGTTAGGGATCATTAGGAAGGGTATAGAAAATAAGTCAGCAAGTGTCATTTTGCCTCTTTATAAATCTATGGTGAGGCCCCATCTGGAATATTGTGTACAGTTCTGGTCGCCATACCTCCAGAAGGATATTATGGAGTTGGAGAAAGTACAGAGGAGGGCAACCAGAATGATTAGGGGACTGGAACACCTTCCTTACCATCTGAGGCTGCAACGGTTGGGCCTTTTCACTCTTGAACGACGGCGTCTAAGAGGTGACCTGATTGAAGTTTATAAAATCATGCACGGTGTGGACAAAGTAGATAAGGAAAAACTGTTTTCCCTATCGCACAACACTAGAACTAGGGGACACTCCATGAAACTTTTGGGTACTAGTTCTCAAACAAATAAGAGAAAGTACTTTTTCACCCAGAGGATTACTGGTCTATGGAACTCCCTGCCAGAAGAAGTGGTGACAGCTGTCAGTCTTGACAGCTTTAAGAAAGGATTAGACAAGTTCATGGAGGACAAGGCTATCAATGACTATAATTATGGCTACCTAAGGACAACCTCCGGGTTGGAGAGATAGGCAGGATATCTCTCAATGCCATTTCCAGGGAATCCTAAGCAGGTGAAGGCATCTGCTTGGGAATACCCTGAAGGAAATGGTGAGCCACTGTGTGAGACAGAATGCTGGACTGGATGGGCTGTGGCCTGTTCCAGCAAGGCTGTTCTTATGTTCTTATGTTCTTATGTTGTAAGATTTCTTTAGAAACTTCAGTGTGAGACTTTCCTTCTTCCCTCTCTTTTGCATACATTCTGCAATCACAGTATCCTTGGTGTTTGACGGCCTGCAAAATTTCAGTGTTCTAGAGAATTATGAGCTGAGACACTATGGAAAACTACCATTCTGGTGCTCTGTGTGCTATAAGGATATCAGTATTGCTCGCTTATTACAACTTACACTACCAGTGTTGAGCTGCTCCCGGTGCCCATAGGTGCCCGGGCACCGGTAGCGGAAATTTCCCCAAGCCATGCCCACTTGGCCAGACACACCCACCTCCCTACCCCAGACCATGGTGTAGGGAGGCCAAGTGGGCATGGCCCACAGAGTTAGCCACGCCCACAGTGTTAGCCATGCCCATGGTGGGGGTAATAAAAATGTTTGCAGAACATCGCTGTACACTACATATATAAGAAGGAGGGGTGGAAAGGCTGACTGACAAAGGTGGCAGAGAAATACCCAAACACAAGGTAAAGTAGAGATCTCTTTTGCTCAAAGCCAGTTGTATCCGACGCTAGGAGATGGTGTTCATCTCCATTTACAGCCAAAGAGACAGCACTGTTTGTGTCTACAGATGTTTCTGTGGTCATGTGGCAAGTATGACTAGATGCCAGAGCACACAAAACACTTACCTTTCCTGCCAAAGCAGTACCTAATTATCTACTTATCTATCTGAAAAGAGTCCTGATGGAACAATGGTTAAACTTCTGTACTGCAACCAGAACATTGTGAGTTTGATCCTGACTAGGAATCAAGGTTGACTCAGTCTTCCATCCTTCCAAGGTGAGTAAAATGAGTATGCAGAATGTTGGGAGCAAAATGCCAATTAACTTGTGAACCACCCAGAGAGTGTACTAAGCGCTATGAGGCGGTATATAAGTGTAATTGCTATTGCTACTTCCAGTTTCTTGTTTCAAGCTGCTAGGTTGGCAGAAGCTGTGACAAACAATGGAAGATCACTCCATTGTGCAGTATTCAGGTATAAAACTGCTGATCTGCCAACCTTCCAGTCATCAAGCTCACCATCTTAACCACTAAGCCACCGTGACACCCAAACACAAGGAAGAATAGCCTAAATCTAGAAAACTTTGGTCTTAGTTCACATTGGGATGAGGTTTTTCAAATTACTGAGCTCATATTTTGAGCTCCCCATTCCAAATCCACCCCTTCACATCAGCTGAAGCAAGCAAACTCTTTGTATCCAAGAGAATATTTTACAGAGCTTTTTTGTGATGACAGCCATTAACAGCCATTGTTGATTAAATCTTCTGATTATCAAAACTAGAGAGTCCAATCATGCAACTGAACTAAGTAACTGCCAGTCTATTATTTCTAAATTAAATATTTGATGAAAGTAACGTATGTCCAACAAAGAAAATAACCAGAGCAAAATGGTCGCCATACCTCCAGAAGGATATTATGGAGCTGGAAAAAGTGCAGAGGAGGGCAACCAGAATGATTAGGGGACTGGAACACCTTCCTTACCATCTGAGACTGCAACGGTTGGGCCTCTTCACTCTTGAACGACGACGTCTAAGAGGTGACCTGATTGAAGTTTATAAAATCATGCACAGTGTGGACAAAGTAGATAAGGAAAAACTGTTTTCCCTATCGCATAACACTAGAACTAGGGGACACTCCATGAAACTTTTGGGTACTAGTTCTCAAACAAATAAGAGAAAGTACTTTTTCACCCAGAGGATTACTGGTCTATGGAACTCCCTGCCAGAAGAAGTGGTGACAGCTGTCAGTCTTGACAGCTTTAAGAAAGGATTAGACAAGTTCATGGAGGACAAGTGTATCAATGGCTATAATTATGGATACTTAAGGACAACCTCCGGGTTGGAGAGATAGGCAGGATATCTCTCAATATCATTTCCAGGGAATCCTAAGCAGGCATCTGCTTGGGAATACCCTGAAGGAAATGGTGAGCCACTGTGTGAGACAGAATGCTGGACTGGATGGGCTGTGGCCTGTTCCAGCAAGGCTGTTCTTATGTTCTTATGTTCTTATGTTCTTATGGATATACCTGTAGTGAGAGTAGAACAGAACATGCCACATTACATCCTCCCAAAAGTCACATTTCCTCTCAGCTGTATGTTGCTTTTCAACATGGCAGTGTGGTGTGTGGGATAGCAAATACATGGACAAATAAAACTCTGGCCATTTTTTTATTACACAAGAAGCCGTTGAAATCAAGCCCCAAGCTTTTGTTTTGCCTTCTTTTCCTCCCTGAACAGAATGCCATTTTTCCTTCCTATTGCTTTTCCCTCCTTCTTTCCTGGAAGCTTTTACATTAAAATAATAATAGCATCTCAGAAAAATCTCATTCACCCTTGTTGACATTTTGCCACACAAGAATATATAGGACCCATTTGGTAACATTAGAAGTCTATAAATGTTTGTAGCAGAAATAATGGCTTAGCTGGCAGGTCAAGGTATGCGGCTCTGCTTCAAATATTTGTTCTACACGTGCTTATTATGTTTATTGAGAACCATGCTGAGGGAAACGGTGGCTACTGCTGTTCTACATTGGAACTGGCTCGCAAATGAGATCCATTCTGTATAGATGAGATGAAAGAACACCAGGAAACATTTCACTTTTTAAACTAAAAAGAAGGGGGAAAGCAACTTTACATTTCTTGTCTTAGCCCAACCAACCCATTTAAGCCAAAGAAGGAATATGCAACCCATCATTGGCATAACATTTTCCACAACTTGCAGCCAACAGTATTATATGGGAAGAAATACATGTGGAAAATTCTACTTTTCTGAGTCACCTCCACTTGACTCCCTATATAGCCTCAACTAGCATATTTGTGCCCGACCAGCCGGGCAGTTTTTATTTGTGTGTTTTTGGTTAGGGTTGGTTTGGGTGGGGGTGTTTTGCATTTCTGGTTTGTGACTTTATTTGATTTATTTAATTTATATTTGTCATTTTAATTCTGATTATTTTCATTTATTTTGACTGTTTTTACTTTTCCGGCCTCCAGGTGGGGCTGTTATTAAGATTTTTGCCAGGCAATTTTTGGGTTGTTTTTTATTTTTTTATTTTTTGGTTAGGGGTGGTTTGGATGGTGGTGATTTGAATTTGTGTTGTTTTAATTAATTTGAATTTGTTTAGTTTTTTTATTATTTATGTGTATTGTGTAATTTTTTTTACTATTGTTACTCTCCTGGCCTCTAGTTGGGGCTGTGGGTAACAGTCCTGGATTGTCCTTTTCCTTTATTCAGTTCTGTTCCAGCGACATAGAAAGAAGGCGTCTCTCGTAAGTGCTCTTGGTTTATTTTCTATTTTTATTGTGTAGGTGGGTGGGTGTGGGGGGCAGGCTTCCCATGGTGGGTGGGTGGGAGGGGGGATGGTTTCCTGTGGTGGGTTGTGTGGGTGGGTGGGCTGGGGGGAGTGTTTCCCATGGTGGGTGGGTGAGCTGGGGGAGGGTTTACCGTGGTGGGTGGATGGGCTGTGGTGGAGCATTTACCATGGTGGGTGGGCCGGGGGGGAGTGCTTCCTGAGGTGGGTGGATGGGCAGGTGGGGAGGGTTTCCCACGGTTGGGTGGGCTGGGGGGAGGGTTTCTCGGGGTTGGTTGGGTTGGTGGGTGGGGAGGGTTTACCGTGGTGGGTGGGTTGGTTGGTGGAGAATCACCAGCCTTTTTTTCCACCCCTGCAGGTGTGGAGGCCGAGACCTCCATGCCCGCAGGGATGAAGGAGAGGCCGGTGCTTCTCCCTACGCAGAAGGCTGCGACGGGAGGAAAAGACTTTCAGAGACCCATCCGGAGCCGGCAAAAAGGTAAGTGCGGTCAGTGGGGGTTATGGAGTAGGGGGGAGCAAGGTGGGGGGCGTGGTTACTGGGGCCATGGCTCCCCCTCCCTAACCCCCACTGACCGCACTTACCTTTTGCCGGCTCCGGATGGGTCTTTGAAAGCCTTTCCCTCCCATCACAGCCTTCTGCATAGGGAGAAACACTGGCCTCTCCTTCGTCCCTGCGGGCATCGAGGTAAGGTAAGTGCGGTCGGTGGGGTTTAGGGAGGGGGGCTAGGTGGTGGGATGGGGAGTGTGGTTACTGGGGCTGTGCCTCCCCCCCTGTCTAACCCCCATTGACCGCACCTACCTTTTGCCAGCTCCGGATGGGTCTTTGAAAGTCTTTCTTTCCCGCCTCCTCTCAGGCTGGCGCGGTTTGTCTTTTAAAACCACCACGCCGTGCTTTCCCGGCCTCCTCTGCGCTCACGTCCTTCAGCCTGATTGGCTGAGGGGTTGCGCAGTGCAGAGGACTCTGGGAGTTGTAGTTTTGTTTTTTTTTGTCATGTTTGTAGGGCGGCTGCCCCACTGGCGGCTGCGGGAACCTTGCAGCACTCTGCGGGCCGGGTTAGGGCGAATGCAGGCGACTCAGTATGGGATGGGATGGACGGGTGCGGGAGCATCTGCCAGAGTCCAATGGGTAATGTCCCTCTTTATAGGCATAGATCTGACCCAAAGTCCATCTGTTCTTCTCTCTTCATTCTCTGTGCTTCAGACTTTTACCTCAATGGACTGGTAAACACCCTGGCTTCCTCAACCACTCTCTCTGGTTAACCCTCGAAAGAATGTTGCTGCCTACCATCACTCTGCTGCATGGCTCCCCTGCCCTGAGGGGCGAGCTTGCACACAGTGTAATACTGTATGTGGATTTAAAAATTGCAGTTAACTTTCAAATTTTCAGCATTTTTGTAGATAAACTATTGGGCTCTGAAATAAATAACAAAACATAACTGTGCATTGTACTGAACAAGGTATATACAAATAACAATAAAATCATAATACATTTTGCCATAAAATATATAGCAAATGGTTATGAAACCTGTTGATAAATAAGGATAAAATGAATGAACTCACTAAACCTAAAGAGGACCCCAATTAATATGACCTGCCCATCCCTAGTATTTAATACCAAGAAACACTTGTGATTGTGCAGCCAACTTCCAAAATTCATCACCACAAAAATGACAATGGTAATAATTATAGCTTTTTTAAAAGAATTGGGGGAGGGGGGAATCTTCACATAGATGCCAGATAGCTCCTATATTCAGAGGGAATGGCTCTATAGATACCAAATGCTGAGGACAAGAGTAAAAATAAGAAGGACTACCATTTCGCCGTGCTCTTCTTTCAAATCTCCAGAGGAATGTCTCACTGGCTGCTTTCAGAAACAGAATGCTTGTTAAGTAGAACTTGTTCTGTGTTTACAAGATGACCTCTGCCTTTGGGGAAAAATTTACCATCTTATTTTTGTAGATTCAGACTTCAACTTCAGTACTTAAAAACAGTGTTGCCCAAATTTGTAATAGCCGAACTGTACATTTTCTCTGAATAATTGCTGAGCAAGTATTTTGTCTTCTTGTTGTTCAGTCACACAGTCAAGTAAAACCCTTTGCGACCCCATGGACCACAGCATGCCAGGCTCCTCTGTCATCTGCCACCCTCTGTAGTCTGCCCAGATCTATGCCCACTGTGTCAACAATGCCATCTAGCTATCTCATCCTCTGCCGCCCCTTCTCCTTTTGCCTTTGCTCACCAAACTATGCCAGGATATGTCCTGTGGGACCTGAGCAGGACAATTTCTTGCTTTTGAACTGCTAAATATAGGTTTTAACTGATGTTGTGAGCCATCCTGGGTCACTTAGGCAACAAAGGCGGTTATATAAATCCAACAAATAAATAAAAATAAATTTCCTCTCATCCTAGGCTCTGTTTTCCCCTCACCTAATTTTATGTTTTTGGATGATACAAAAACTATTCTGCTTCTCAAATGGCTTTCAAACAATTGGCTTCTAATGTCTTCGGATTTGCCCTTCAAGTACAAACAATGTAGGATCAATTGCCATGAACACTAGCCAAGCATAGAGGTTCCTGTCAGTTTTAGAGCGAGATAGAGCGGACAAAATATATGTGTTTCTATTCACCTCATGTAAAAATTACCACCACTTTATGGTTCCAAACTCTAATCTCCTTAGAGGAGAAGCAGCAAGGGGGGGAAAACTAGCAACATCAATCTCCCTATGAGTCATTACTCTGAGTATCTTCCTTTGAAGGCAGGTAATTCTGTCCTGTCTCTAAATGAGAAGTGATTGAGTAAATGACTAATCATAATTTCTGTAGGTAAGTAGCAAAAGCTACCCACATCCAGTTTATTGAGGCTTATTGAAAGGGGGTGGGGACAACACAATAAATCATATAGGAGATAGTTTTCTCTGGGTATTTATGTCACCAGGACCTTAATCTGTTTATTTCATAAAATAATCTACCAGTTCTTCTAGTGTATGTCCTGGCACATAGTGTGGGAGCTACTGTATACATGGTTCATAATTTACAAACAAATTTACAACTTGTTTTAGTTATTACCACAAGCACTTAGATTTCAGTATAAGAATAGTTAACAGGCCTTGAGGTTAATCTTTTTACTTCAGGTATCTGTAACACACATCGGCTGGCAGCTGTATGCAGGAAGTACACTACAGTGTTCACAATCCATTAACAAAGCCTCACAAAGCATACTTCTATAGAAATCAATACAGAAATCCAAGAAGCGTAGGACAGGAAAAACCAACTTTTCTATTTACTAGTCAATTAGATGGCCAATGAAATAGCACTTTGAAGAAGAGATTTTTCTCTGTACGTTTAAGTAGGCAGAAAATTAAATTCTTCTTGGCCTGTCTGATCTGGAGTTTTGGGAATACATTATCCTCTAACATTCCTCTGAGCAGTGAGTTGTACCATGACTGTTTCCTGATTATCTAATAATTTGTGCTTTCCCCCCACTTCAAATGTTTTCAATATTATGCTAAGAGTCAGGAGCTTTGCATTCTGGCTGACATAAGGGGGAGGAAAACTGGTAACTATTGATTTCTAAGATTCCTATAATTTCTTCTGTTTAGGAGGTGAAAAGCAGGGAAAGATGACTAAAAAGGGCCCCTAATAGTTTGTAGCAGAAGTTCCCAAACTTTTCAATCCACAGGCTGGTCACGTGGTTGAGTGGGGCAGCCATGAGGTTCCTCTAGCTAGAAGTAGAAGTAAAACATGGCTGTCATAAATGCATTTACTACAGCCGTGGGTGCATTTACGGCAGCATTTGATCATGCATGGGCATGCTTTACTTCCACTTCCAGTAGTGGCGAGGGCAGTGCAGGTTGGATGAAATGGTGGCATGGCCCGGGGGCAGCCTGCAGGCTGTAGTTTGGGGGGCCCTGGTTTGTAGTGTCATAAAAGTGAGGCTTTCTTATTTGAGAACAACAGAATGCTTAGCTTTTTGTCCCCACCCCTAGATATGAGCAAGGAACTGTGGTAGCTTAGTGTTTAAGACACTGTAATTAATTACTGGAAGGTCAACAGGTCAGCAGTTCGATTCCTGAGTACTGCAGGATGGGATGAGCTCCCGTCTCTGTCCCAGCTCCTGCCAATCTAGCTGTTCGAAAGCAAGAAATTGCAAGTAAATAAATAGGTACCACTTCGGTGGGAAGGTAAGCAGCATTCCATGTACTCCAGTGTTTAGGCATGCCTGCCACATGTCCACAGAAATGTCTGCAAACAAAGACAGCCCTGGCTCTTTGGCTATAAACAGAGTTGAGCACTGAACCTTAGTCAGATACGACTAGCTTTCGAGCAAGGAAGAACAACCTTTACCTTTACTAGTTATGAGCATGCTGGCTGAGAACTGATCTCCCTCCCTTTTATAATTCCTCTCAAAAAACTCTGACTTCCCCTTTCTTACAATGAAATAATTTGTGTGGTAGCTATGCATGATAGAAATTCGGTAACACTGAATAGTGAAGGGCAGATTGTTTATCGCACCCTATTTCAAAGGAAAGCAATTTAGACCTTGAATTGGAGCAATTTTGTCCCAACAATAAAAGTGAGTAAGTGCTAAAATGTTTTTAAAGCAGAAGGAAAAAAAGAATATGTGGGGCACAGCTGACTAAACCAGGCCAGTTCCTCCTCCATCTCAGTCATATTGTTAACACTGACCTGTAGAGATTAAAGTAACATATAAATCTATATAGGATAGGGGTGCATGGCATTCAATGGTCCATGGGGTCGCAAAGGGTCAGAATTGACTGTGCGACTGAACAGCAACAACAATAAATATCATAGAATAGGAAAGTTTTATTTCAAGGGCCAATCTTTCTCTGCCACAAAATAAAGAGAACTGGTGTGCAGTGGTCCATGGGGTCGCAAAGAGTCAGAATTGACTGTGCGACTTAACAACGAAGGCGGCGGCGGAGACAACAACAACAACAACAAAGAGAATTTTTTGAAAACAAAAGTATGGAAAGAAATGTTTAGGTAATGTGCTGTGAATTCCTATAACAAAGATCTGTAATTTTTGAGAATTGACAGTTGTTGTTTTCAGATGGCCTGTCCTTTGTGAGGATACACAGCAACTGCGCCAGTTAAAGCCATTGGTCTGGATCAGAAGCAGGGTGAGGTGCTGTAAATTTATGGAATATTGCCCAGTACCTTCTAGTTCTGCAATGCAGAATAATTAAAGACTGAGTTTGTGCACGATACAAGTTGTTGTGTGTTTTTAAAAACTGTATGCAATTGCCTTTAGTATATTATGTCTGATGGTAGTCAGATGTAACATTGTGTCTGGATAAAAGTTCAGCTGTAACCATCTCTTTCAGACTATTGCATAAAAATGAAATGCTATTTTGTAGTAAGAATCTTTTAAATAAAAAAATATCTACAGCTGAACATAAAAGTGAATTTGAACAAAATGAAGCACACTCTTCATGACTGAGGACAAATCAAGATCAGGAGAAGATTGTGGTCAGAGATCTGAGGGACCCATCTCTCTGGATATTACTTTAAAGTGTTGTGTACCAGAGCAACCCCTAACTCAAAGATACTCCAGCTATAAAGATCGAGATTAAATAAAATCTTTTTCTGTTGGTAGAAATGCTATTTAGCTAACAAAAGCCCTCTTCAGCCAGTTGATTTCACAAGGAAAATCTGCCAGTAGACTAGCTGAGAGACATTGGAGGAAAGCATAAATCCAATTTACTCCATATCTAAACCTCCTTCAGCCTAGGGACACAACAGAATGCTAGATGTAAGAATCAACCACTCATTTCAGTCCTAACTTACTTTGATATCCCCAAATGTCCTCTTTTTATACCTCTCACATAAGTGTGATCCTCCCATCATCATAAGAAAAAACTACAATGAGTAGCAGGTGCGGAGAGGAGATATAAAACCAACATACATGCATTCCTCCCCATTCATAAATTCAGGCCATTTACCCACAAATATGGTTTCTCATAATGTTGGCAGATATATTACTCCTGATGCTTTAACAAGTACTATGTTTTGCTAGCTGATAGTTGCAATGAATTTCATCTTTTTTGAATGGTGATGACTTCTCCTTTTCAAAATAATGAAACAACAAGGTCCCTGAACAAAATTCTTGAAGGAAGTGCTGGACTCTAAATGATGCAGTTACAACAACTATGACTATATAGCAGTAATAAATTAAGGAACTTGATTAATTCATTATTTGCCAAACACTGGTCTTAGATCTAAGCCAATCAAGGACTGTAGCCCTGCTACTCAGATGCATATCCCTTCACCCTTAAATTTCCCTGGCTACAGCTCAAGAGAAAGAGAAAAAGTTAAAGTAATGTAACAATGCCTCACACATTTTGTATGATTAAAAAAAATGAGAGTGGAGTATGTGCTGTGAGGTTCCTGACTTTAGAAGATGTTGCACTTCTGGTTTACTTCTAGTATCAGCCTAACTTATTATTTTAAATTGAGCACAATTAAGCGAAAGGTGGTTGCTTCCAATTAGTGCTGCTAAGACGTTATTTCTTTCTACTTTTCCTACTTTTCTTTCTTCCTCCTCCTCCTCCTCCTCCTCCTCTTGGTGAGAGATGCCCAATTTGGAAAGAAATACAAAATGTAAGCAAATGTCTTAATATAGCGCTGCATTGAATAGCAATAGTTCTTGTGGTGAAATATATCTCATTCAGCAAAGGTCATATTCAGTGTTAATTAAAAACTTTTTTCCTTGTAGGTTTTCCTTGTTGCATTTCTAATTCTTCAATGTAGATGAGAATTACTGTTAATTGCCATTTGATCAGTTAACTTTTCTTCCCAATGGATTTTCCCCTTTTCTTTTAAAAGGAAACTAGTACTCTAGCAATAAAAGATGGAACAGTATCTGAAGATGTTGCATCTACTTAACCACAACATGTTTTAAAGAACAATTTGCCCCTAATCTCCCTATTTGCCCTCAAAAGGAAAGCAATAATACATACAAAATGGATTATTTATGTTAAAGATGCATTAGCCCTTTAAAAACTCCATAGCTTATTGCCTAGCCTCAGTAACAACAAGAGCTGCCACTTTTAAGTCTGAAAAAGCAAAAGAGGATAAAACAGAAAACACTGAGATGCAATAATCTGGCAACAACATTATCTGAATGCTCCAACAAAAATGATAGACCAGAGGATGGTAATTCCATATCTGGAAGACATATACTGTACTGTGCAAAAGTCTTAGGCCACCACTAGTTGGTTTGGGGGAAATTCAATAAGTTATTGGTAGGGTATAACTCAGACACCATTATCCCCCAGCAAACTAGACACACCAGAAGTGGAGAGAGTCTTCTGCTGACTGTCCTCTCAGCCCTCTCCAAATTTGGCAGTTTGGGGTTAGGGTGTTTGAGTTATACCCCACCAAATCATTCACTGAATTTTCCCAAAACCAACTGGTAGTAGCTTAAGACTTTTGCATAGTACTGTACTAGCATATTTTGCCCGGCCTTGCCAGACAGTTTTTGTGTGTGTTGTTTTGGTTAGGGGTGGTTTGAGTGGTGGTGACTTGGATTTTGTGATTTTTGAATTTAATTGAATTTTTTATGTTGTTTATTTTTTATTTGGATTTTTAAAATATTTTTTGACTGTTGGGTACCCTTCTGGCCTCTAGGTGGGGCTGTGATTAAGAGTGCAATTGTCTTTGTTTCTTCAGTTCTGCTGCGGAGGCATGGAGGGAGAATGTGTTTCATAAGTGCTCTTGACTTATTATTTTATTTTTTATTTTGAGGTGATTTTAGGGTGCTGGGCTGGGGTGGTGGTTAAGTAGAATGTTTCTGTATTTAATTAACTGTTTTTGCTTGTCCTTTTGTATTTTTTCCTGGATTTTAGATGTGTTTTACTGATTTGGATATTTCTGGTTGTTATTTCTTTTTTTCTTCCATATTTATTTTTGTAATTTGTGTTATTATTAGTTATTGAGTAAGGTATTTTGTGTTGTTATGGTGTAGATGGGTGTTTTTAGTGAATTTTCATTATTTTTCGTTAGCCTTTGGTATTTTGGAAGTGTTTTGTTGAGTTTGTTGTTTATTGTTTTGTTGTTTACTGGATTTATTTGAATTATTTGTTTATTCATTTTTGTTTGTATTTTTGATGGTTGGATCTTTTTTTAAACTGATTAGTTTTGTTGTGGTTGTGTTTTCCAGGGTGAGGAACGGCCTGTGTCGTTACCTCTTTTCCCCATTGCTGTTTCAACATTAGGTTTCGATGCAGCAATGGGGAAAATGAAGAGCTGGAAGTCAGCTCACTCTTCGTCCAGTAAGGTTTGTTAGGTCTGTCGAGGGAGAAGGAGGCAGAGAAGAGCTATCTGCTTCACGATGGTTCTCTCCTCTCGGCCTCCTTTTCCCCTGGCTTACCTAACGGGAGATCTGTGTTTGTGGCTGTGAATGTGGTTTTTTTGTTTGTTTGTTTGTTTGTCTGTTTTAAAAATTGTAGTGCGGCAGGCAATGATCCATAAGGGGCATACCTGTCAACCTTCCCAATTTGGCCGGGATTACCCCGTAAATTGACATCGATTGACGTCATAACTCGGCCCCCACTGCCAAACCCCCATAATTTGGTAGCGGGGGAAATGCTTTCCGCACATGCGTGGAAAGGTTTTACCCCTTCCACGTATGCATGGAAGTGCTACGTCGCTTGCGTAAGGGCTGCGCAAGCGGCGTAGCACTTCCGCGCATGCGTGGAAGGGGTAAAACCTTTCCATGCATGCGTGGAATGCGACCTGTGCACAAGCGATGTGAGCAGGTCCCATTTTTCCGGAGCCACGGGTTGACAGGTATGATAAGGGGTGGTGCTCTTCCATGAGGATTGCTGGCTGCTGCTTTTCTATTACCTCCACCGCTGTTTCGTGCTAGTTTTCAAAACAGTGGTGTGGGTAGTACAAACGCAGCAACCAGTCATTCACCAGGGAGTGTGCTTCCCCTGAGGAAGTGCTGCCTGCTGTTGGTTCCCCTGGCCTCAACTTGCCTTGAGGGTGGCGGTGGTCTTGCCATGTCTTCGGCAGGGTAGCAGGGAGGAGAGGGAGTCCCTCTTTTCCCCATTGCTCTGGGAAAGAAGGTCGGTGGTTGTCTCGCCATGGTTTTGCAAGTTTGGGTTAGTGAGGCCATGAGGCGCTGTGTCCGCCTTCAGCGGCCTTGTGTTCCCATTGCATGAGACGTTATTTTATTTTAACATTCTACGCACTCGCACCCTTCAGCCTGATTGGCTGAAGTGGTCATTGTGCAAGGGGCCACTCGAAGTTGTAGTTTGATTATTTTTTTGTCTGCATTCGTGGGGCGGCTGCCCCACTGGCGGCTGCCGCACCCTTGCGGTGATGATCTCTCAGTGAAAAGGCAAGTGTACAGGGCTCGGTATGGGATAGTATGGATGGGTGCAGGCGTGTATACCATATTCCAATGGTTAACGTCCCTCCTTATTGGTAAAGATATGGAAGGAACAGTAACATGGCCCTCAGCATAGATATGTGGAAGATGGGCATTATCCTCCTCTGTCTTATGTACCACTAGCAGGGGTGCCCGGCGTTGCCCGGGGCCTAATTTTCACAGAGACACAGTACACACCCACACAATACACACACACACAATACACACACACACACACAACACACACACATGACACAAAACACACGCACCTGACACACAACCCACACACCCCACAGCCACAATATCACACATGACACAACACACTCGCACAACACAGACCCACACAACACAGACCCACACACTACACACACACAATACCCACACACACGCACACCATACACCCACCACAGCCATACACATCACACATGACACCACATTCACATGACACACCACACTCACATAACACACACACACACACGATTCCAATGGTTAACGTCCCTCCTTATTGGTAAAGATATGGAAGGAACAGTAACATGGCCCTCAGCATAGAGATGTGGAAGATGGGCATTATCCTCCTCTGTCTTATGTACCACTAGCAGGGGTGCCCGGCGTTGCCCGGGGCCTAATTTTCACAGAGACACAGTACACACCCACACAATACACACACACACAATACACACACACAACACACACACATGACACAAAACACACGCACCTGACACACAACCCACACACCCCACAGCCACAATATCACACATGACACAACACACTCGCACAACACAGACCCACACAACACAGACCCACACACTACGCACACACAATACCCACACACACGCACACCATACACCCACCACAGCCATACACATCACACATGACACCACATTCACATGACACACCACACTCACATAACACACACACACACACGATTACCTGGTCTTGCCGCCTCCACGCCGTCCCCAGCACTGTCCCATCCCAGAGCGTCCCTGTTGGCAGAGGCCACAGCACATCCCTGGCCAGTGGGAGCAGCGGAGCTGGCCCTCAGGCAGAACTGGGAGGCTTGAGTGGGAGCCCGAGTACTGGAGGAGGGAGACCCTCCCTGTACAGGTAAGGTGGGCAAGGGCCAGGGTCTATGTAGGGGAAAATGGGCCTGGGTTTCTCCTCAGGAGATAGCCCTGGTCTGGGGGAAGAAGGGGACCCAACCCAACCCCACCTGGCCTGAGGATAAACCTGGGCCTGGGTTTCCCGGCCCTGGGCCACCTTACCTGCTTACATGCATGTGCTGGAGGGGGGGGTGCTCAAAAGAACCCCTCTCCGGTGCATGCCTCTCTGCACGTGGCCAGCTGCCGGGAGACATGCGGAAGTGCCGGGCCTCAGCTGCATGGAGGGCCCCCCGCATGCTGGCTGGTCGCATGCCCCCCCCTTGCGCTCTCGGGGAACCAGCCAAAAAAACCCACCTTTCAATGGGCACCTTACCTGAGGGGCTGCCTCCTCCGTGCAGCCCATCCTGGTGCCTCCACACATCACCCAGCAGTGTGGCCTGAGTCTCCAGACAACAGGCGGCGCTTCTGGCTGCCGCGGCCTGTTAGAGCAGCACCCATTGCCGGGTGATGTTGGCCATGCTGCTGGGAGCTGTGTGGAGGTGCCGGGCTGGGCTGCTTGGAGGGCCCCCCACATGATGTCTAGGCCCCCCTGTGCTCCTGGGGCACTGGTCACAAACCCCCCATGACAGGCACCTTACCTGTGGGATTTCCTCCTCCATGCAGCCCACTTCTGTGTGCCACTGCCCTGGAGGATGGCCAGAATGCACGCACAGGCTGGTGGGTGAATGGGGACTGTGGCACATGCACAGTCCCCACTGTCCTTGCTGCCCTCACTTGGTAGGTGGGCCAAAATGCCGGCTCTTCTGGATTACGCATGCATGTCATGCATGTGCAGTCCCGCATCCACTTGCTGGCCCCGCTGGCAGGTGGGTTGCCCCCTTCGCAGCCCCTTTTCATGGTGAAGGAACCCATGGCAGGCTGCCGGTACCCCACGCTGGCACTCGTGAATTCTCAAGGTAGGTGTGGGTGCGGTTTCAGTGCAATCAATGCCAGGGTGTCGTGGTGTATCAGTAACTCACGGCACGACACCTTTATTTTATATAGAGAGATTTCTCTCACAGACAGCAAGAAGATCACATTGTCATGGCCTCAACCCCCATCCCTCATCTCCCACTGTTTACCAGCTAATGCCACGGAATCCCAGAAAAGACAAAGCAAAGGCTTAAAGCAGTGTTTCCCATCCAGTGTTTCCCATTCTTTTTGGACTTCAATTCCCAGAAGCCTGTGTCAACTCCCCCAAGCACTGATCAGCCAATGTACTGACTTAGGCTTCTGGGAATTGAAGTTTCCCCTATGGGATGCGGGCCCCATGATGGCAACCTCTGGCTTCCTGTATGAAATGCTTAGAAACGTCTTATCGCTTCCCCTCCTCTGCCTGTTCCTGTGCTGGTTTCCAAAGTAGAGCATTGTTAACCAACCTCCATCCCCATTAAGGCCATGTAGTTTTAAATGTGACTCAAGCAACAGGGTCTGTTCAAGTCTGCTGCTTCTTGAGTGGATTCTCTTCTTCCATAATAGACTAAGAGCACCATGCATGTAAGATGTTTTTCCATCTTACTTTTCTGCAGATATTCAGACTCTCCTACATGTTTGTGATCGCAGTTGACCCAAAAGTGAACTAAAGCAGTTTGTTCTAAATATATATATAATCCCAAAGTCTACCATGGCAAAGGGGTGCCATGAGCGTGCAGAACACTGAGGAAGCCGGCTCGTGAAAAATAAAAATAAAAAAAGTAGTGCCTCACAGCCACAAAAAACAAACAATTCCCCCGCCGCTGTGGTTCCCATGGCCCGGCCAGCGAGGCCAGGCTGCAGGAAAGAAACCTCCCCAACACCACCAGAAGCAGTGCTGGCCTTCCCGTGGCCAGGCCAGCGAGGCCAGGCCGTGGGAATGGAAACCCCCCGGTGCTGGCCTTCCCGTGGCCCAGCCAGTGAGGCCAGGCCGTGGGAATGAACACCCCCCCCCCGGCGCTGGCCTTCCTGCGGCCTGGCCAGCGAGGCCAGGACGCAGGAAGGAAAAAACCCAGCGCTGGCCTTCCCGCAGCCCGGCCAGTGAGGCCAGGCCATGGGAAGGGAAACCCCCCCAACAATGCCTGAAGCACTGCTAGGGTTCCTGCAACCCGGCCTCACTGCCCAGGCTGCAGGAAGGAAAGCCACTCCCAATGCAAAAACACAAAACAAAAAACAATCAAAAACATCCAAAAATACGCAAAAACAGTAACAAAACACCAAAATATAAAATGAAAAAACCAGAAATTCCAAAAATAACTAACACAAACACCTCCCACCCCACCACCACCAAAAAAAAATCAGAATAAATAAAACAAGAGAACTCACCAGTGCGTCCTCCCTCAACAACGACCGGAAATGAAATGAAAAAACAGACTACTTACCGGAAGAAGCTCCACCCAGAGGCCAGAAGAGAAAAAACAGATAAAGTTAAAGACAACCACAAGCTGGGCACAATAGAAAAAACAACTCAAAAAGACTCAACAGCCCCACCCAGAGGCCACAAGAGTAAAAACAAGTCAAAAACATAAAAAACAATTTTACACAAATCACAAACATATGTCACAAAAATAAAAAAAGTATTTCTAAAATCCTGTGTTGATTTTTTACTCAAATAAAAGCCCAAAACATCTAAACACAGTTTACAAACATTCAATGTTAAAAACATGTACTTTCACATTTTTAAAAATAATACCAACGGTACAACTATTTAAAAAATTACATATTAAAAATTATTTGGTTAACTGAAAAATTTAGAAAAAATTATATCGTCTTTTGTTTTCTTTTTAAACCAAAAACAAAAAAACCACCAAAAAAAACAATCACAGTTTATAACAGCCCGGCAAAAAATGTATATAAATAAACATTTTAAAATTTTCAAATACAGACTAACCTCTTCTTTACCAACATTAAGAAAAGAAACCTTCCAAAACAATTTAAAACAGCCCGGCACCACCGGGCAAAATCTGCTAGTTCATACTAAATTTATCGGTTTTGTGCCTTCCAAGACTTATTACAAGTAAAAACAGCACTTTGCCATGAATGGTCACACATTTTGGAGGTTTGTGTCATGTTTCAAGGAAATAAAGGCTAAAATTCTATTGGGAAAGATCCACCTGCACATTAGAAATGAAATCAGCAGCAGCAGCAGCAGATCTCCAATGAATCAAGATTTCCTTTCGTAATTTTCATTTTGTTGTTGTGTAATCCAAGCAAACCCTAAATCACAAAGGAAGCTTTAATCAGAAGCAATCTATTTATGCTAAAGACATCACTTCCATTGTGTACCCAGAATTATGCAACAGAATTTCAGCCACTATATGCACAAAATCATATACAGTAAAACCCCGAGTTACAGAATTAGTCTGTTTCAGGACTGTTTCCATAACTCGGTTTTTCCGTAAGTTGAAGCACGATTTCCCATAGGAATGCATTGAGAGAAATGGTCCTGACCAAAAATAATTTTTCAAAATCCAAAAAACCCAAAAGAATAAAAAAAATTACAGACACGATCCTCTCCCACACCTCCATTGATCCCACCAGCTGTTGAGGGATTGGGGTGGAGAAAAGGGGGTGTTCTTAGATGATTACTCTTTTTTATCCTGCACCTCTGCACCTCAATAGATCTATCTCCATCGCTGAGGGTCAGCTGGGGTGGAGAAGAGAGGGGGTTCTGGAGGAGCAGAAGAGAAAGAGGAATGTCCAAAGAACACCCCCTGCTCTGCCCCCCAGCTGACCCCTAGTGGTGTAGATTGATCAATTGATCAGGATTTAGGATAAAAACAGGGGGAACAGAGCACACAGTCCTGGACAGTAAAGGAATAAATGATGAAGCAATTTCCCTACCCTTTCCACACTGCTGTTTCTTCCTGACTGGTTTGTCCAGCCGCCGGGGGAGCCCAGGCGGTAGCAGCGAAGATTTTGTCATTTTGCCGCTGTTTCCACAGTGTCCGCCATGTCTACCAGCAGCAGGAGACTGTGGGGACCATACCTGCTCTATTCTCCACAGTCTCCCACTGTTGATAGAAGCGGCGGACACTGTGGAAACAGTGGCAAAAATGTTACAATCATCAACGCCACTGCTGACACAGCAGCGGTAATTGATGTAGCACAACTTCCAGTGGTGGGGGCGGGTGGCATGGGCCCACCATTTTAGAGTGCTTGCTGCCATTTTAGAGTCTAAAATGGTGGGGCTGCCATTTTAGACTCTCCCAGACACCATTAATTCTGGGGAAATCAGTTCCGTAACTTGAGGTTTTTCTGTAAATCGGGACATGATTTCCCCAGAATTTCCTTCCGTAAGTTGAGTTTTCCATAAAATGAGGCCTCTGTAATTTGGGGTTTTACTGTATACAGTGGTACCTCACTTAAAGAGCATAATGCGTTCCATGGGATTGCTCTATAAGCGAGTTTGCTCTTTAAGTGAAACACCATTGTAAGTGAACAATTGTGACTTGGGGGGATTGTGAACCTCAAATTAGTTGTTAAGCGAGCTTTTGGTTGATTTTAGTTGTTAAGCGAGGTGACCATTCAGAGAAAATTTTGCTCTTAAAGCGAGTTATTATCTAAGCGAGGCACTCTTTATGCGAGATTTTATTGTGGATAGAACTTTATACAGTGGAAAAATACACTCACACATCTTTTAGTTACTGGGTGTTGTATAGACCCAGTAACTAAAAGGGTGTATACAATATGACTTGGTCATATTCACAGTGGTGACTTATGGAGCAAGCAGGGTTGTGGGGACACTTCAGTGCAAAATTTCAGGGGACAACCTGCCTGTGTCGCAAACTGCCTGTGCCTATGCATACATGGGCTTCCTTTTTATCCATGAAGCAAGGGTTTCTGCTTGCTTTTATTGATTATACACATAGAACTAGATGGCAATAATTATTTCAGTTGATCTATCAGAATGACATGTTTTACAACATAGCTAGAGACCAACATTATCTTCAACATCCCATCTTGCTGGAATAAACTATATCAATCCACATTTTTAAGATTTGTTATATTTTCAGGACAGTTTATCTTCCAGTTCACAATTTCCATATTTTCTGCCAGTACTTTATTTAAGCAAATAATATTTTGCAAGTCTTTCATTTATTAACAGCACACCAATTGCAACTAATCATTCTCAAACAGGTTTCACTGTCCTTTTTTTTAATAACATGAAGAACTATACTTAGATCAGGTTACAAAGAAACAGTGCAATATAGTTGGGAAATGCAATATATATAGGAAAAACAGATTGTATACAAAAACCATCCCCACAAACTCATGATTTTTATTTGTATTCATATAAAATCAGCATCTTCTCCAAGTGCTATAGGTTGAGCACTTGTCCTTTATCTGTATACAAAAAAGTGGCTTCCATACTAACAAATTCATTCATCTAACATGGACGAATCTTTCTTGGATATGCAAGTATTTATTAGCTTAAGAATCATCCATTGCAATGATGAAGGAACCACACTATGCCACCCTTAATTTCATTCCTTATTCAGAATTTCTGTTGGCAAGACAGGCAATTACCAAGCCAGATAAATAACAACTTTGCAAGCAAATATATGGCATCTAGTTTAAAGTACAGTGGTACCTCCACGGGATTGCTCTTTAAGTGAGTTGCTCTTTAAGTGAAACACTTGGAAAAAGTGCCACCGCTGCCATTGTAAGTGACCGATGGTGACTTCTGGCAGGGGGATTGCGACCACCAATTTAGTTGTTAAGCAAGTTTTTGGTTGTTTTTAGTTGTTAAGTGAGGCAACCGTTCAGAGAAAATTCTGCTCTTTAAGCGAGTTAGTCTCTAAGCGAGGTGTTCTTTGTGCGAGGTTTTACTTATCCTTCCTCAAGCCTACATATTTGAAATCCAGTAATATGTATATAATGCCTTAACCTCAGAAATGCTAAGCTCTCTGTCAAGACTACCCAGTAATCCATTCTGAAACAATCAGAAACATTTTAATGGATTTAATTGTTCTGTAGAATTTTATTCTCATTAAAAGAATAAAAACTGAGTTTTGGAGGAAGAGCTATAGTAATCCTGGTTTTCAGACTCTAAGATAATACCCAGTCTATACATATAAAATATTTATTCTCCATATGACATGCCTTACACCCATTCAACCCTTTAGTCAAAGCAATCTACTGACTGCTGCTGTGTCTTCAAAGTCTCAAACCTTTCTACCCAGCATTGTTTATAACTAGAGGTCTAGAGTGGAGCAACCAGAGTACCACCACGTATAGGGCACTGAAATCTGGAAATGAATCTACCGGTAAATGTCAGGAAAAGTTATGAAACATTTATTCCTATAATGACATGATAAACCATGGACTAAAAATATACAGATGAATAGTTTTGAAAGTGCTTATTTATTTTTAAAAAACAGGAGTGCACATTAATTTAACAGGTTTAAAGCCAAGTAGGAGCTGCTTACATGTATGAAATCATTTTTAATAAGATCAAAACATATTTGAGGTTGGGACTTTTCTTTTGCTAACTTTTAGACTGGATAATTTAATACACCTATACGTTATTAGCCTATCCTTATAAATTGCAAGTAAAACTTTTTAACATAACTTTAAATATGGTGTGATTAGACTGGCTAATTTAAAACAAATTCCATATACAGTGGTACCTCATACAACGATTTTAATCCATTCCATGGGGCTTGTTGTTGTATGAAACAATTGCTATATGATGCATGCATCGTATAGTGATTTTCCCTATGGGATGCATCGTACAACAATTATTATTTTTTGCTAAGTGGTTTTTCCCATTGAAAAATTGTTGTACAATTTTTTCTATAGGGAAAATTGTTATGCGGGACACCATTCCCCCCAAAAACCTAATTGTTATGTGATTTTGTTGCTATACGGAGCAATTGTTGTATGAGGTTCCACTATATTTCCATGTGTCCATTAGAAACAAGATTTGATGTGAATTGTGATGGAGCAAAATTGACTAGCATGTTCTCTATTTCTTTTCAGGGCCGACTCCCAACACAAACTGTTAACTGTGTTAGTCAGAAAGGTGTGAAAATCAAAGGAAGGATGAAGGGACAGGAGTGATGAAATGGAAAAAGATTAAAACAAAGCCACTCAAAAAGAGATGGTGGTATCTCCCTCCCTCTCTTGGTACTCTGAATAATTCTGGCACAATGTTGGAGAACTCTGCTTATGAACTCCATTCACCAAAATAGTGTTAGGCAGGGTGGATGTAATCCAAAGAATGTTTTGTGCATACTTAGTTCTTACTTACTTCAAAGGGAACTCAGAATACACAGCTCACTCTGAAGTGCAAACAATTAGCTTCAAGTGGTCCAGAAAGGCAACTAACCTGCAATCGCTGAAGAAATATTGAAAACCAGCCATGGCAATGATGCCACTTTGCTTTAAACCACTGTGGAGGGGGAGCTTACATTTTATGTGGAAAGTTGGACTCCATTGTTTTGCTCTGAAGAAATTGCCAAGTATTTGTCACACTAGGAGTTCACAGTGACAAATGTCTTCCTGTCTATTTTAAGTCACTTCCCCCAATGTTTAAAAGCACAATTCAATAAGACACATAGGCACACATGAATCCTTAGAGATTAATGGGGGAGTGTAGACAGGAGGATTTCAGTTCCTGAAAATTCAGCTCCTTATTGTTATCCTATTAAACTTTGAAATAATGTCAAGATACTGTAAAAGAGGAATGCTCCTAAGATTTTTTTAAACACACACATATATGCATCCCTATGGCCGGTCAACTAGCTAGTTTCTTTATCACATGGCTGCTAAGTGAAGAGTTGAAAATGGGAATGGAAACTCTCTTCTAAAATATCTGCATAAAAAATAAATCGAGCCGCTCCCTTAACATTACTTGACATCACACAACAGTGCAACTCCACGTAATATCCAGTGTTCAGGAGGCTGGGTTGTCCGTAGATCCACTGCAGCAATATAATTTAGATCTGTTCGAACTGGTTTTTTGTATATTGGACATGAGTATAGTCGTGGATCTCTTGAGGCTAGGTTTAAGAAAAAGAAAAAGAAAATGCTTTATTGTGTTAAGGCTGTGAACAAACTCAACATCTTACTGGAGGACATGAAATTAAAAGTTGGTATTACATAATAGAATTTCAATTTAAATAGAAATTTGGGTATATGATGCAACTAGAAAGCTACTAGGTGTGGGTATGCTAAGCATCAGATCTAATCTCAATTAGGTACCCACTGAGTTTGGGCAAAGTGCTTCCTGAAGGCTGTTACAAGGATTAAACAAGGCAAGGAAAGGCAGCCGGGAGCTCTTAAACTGAGAGAAAAACATGTGAACTTATTTGCATAAACAGCTATGGCTATAAACCTAAATACTCTCTTACTTGGAAGTAACTTTTCCTGCATGCAGTATGACTTTATTTCTCACTAGACATGTATAGGATTCTCAATCCTGCATATGCAATAGTTTATATTATTGCTGCACAAGAATGGGAACTGTTATAGTTATATACTATGAATACTGAAAGACATGAATACTATGAATACTGAAAGACATGGAGACATGGCATCCCACTGAAAGCAACTTTCAGTTCCCTAGAAACAAAATTGTGTAGAAGAACACTGTACTTTGGGAGATAGATTTTTACTATACTGCATACCTGTCAAGTATCCCGGATTGGCCGGGATTTCCCGTATTTCTGGGCCGCTTCCTCCACTTTCCCACTGCCATCCGGTAATTTGACTGGTGGGGAAAGTAGTTACTGTGCATGCGCGTATGCACAGAACCCTTCTGCACATGTGCAGAACCCCTCTGCACAGAAGGGTTCTGTGCAGGTCCCGTATTTTCCAGAGACACGCTTGACAGGTATGCTATACTGTACCACTTTCTCCAGTGTCATCTACGAAAGCTTACAAAAGCTGTTTCTGAATAAATCTAGAAGACACTGTATCCAATCTTGTTCTACATCAAAGTTATGTGCCCTTGTGGTTAAAGAAGATAATGCAGAAAAATCCTGTGATCATACTGAAAGGGTCTGAGTGAAATGTGCTGTGATTAAACTGTTAAGCCACCATTTATACATCACTTCAAATATCCATCTGCTGTCATAAACAGTTTAGGTCCAACTGCCTGTCTTGCGATCCTTGCTCTAAATCCAATGTGGCATTGACACTGCAGCTGACAGAACATCCTTTTAGCTCTAACCTCCTGCCCTGGCAGATGGACAAGAACTGGAACTAGAAGACTTCCCAGACCCTAGGAGAAAATTTTGAAGGTCCATGTGCGGCTAGAATGGAAAGGGAAGCTTGTCCCTTTTCCAAATTCTAGTGGATTCTCTTGTTCCCGTAGCACAGTTAACAGGGTGGGTTCTTGCTCCATATATACACTCATGACTGTATCTTTAACTTTTCCCCCATGTAGTTACTCTCTACCCGTGATAAAAGAAAAAATGCCACATTTGGGAAAACAGCTGTACCATTTAGACAATGGACAGCCCATTACCCAGTGAGAGGATCCCTATTATAAGTTTTGTGCAATATGCAAGGTCCCTTAGATATATATGATAAACAGTTAGTTTCTTTACCACTTATCCTGGGATTCTCAGCTGAGCGAGCAGCCTTAATCACAGAACCAACCAAATAAAATAAGCATAGGGTCATGGGCTACATTTTTCCCTCACAGAGTTTATAGTTATTTCTTGTGGGATTTTATGTTCTTCAGCAAATCTGATTGTTTACAGACAGACGGTACAAGCTGAATTTCAGACACCAGACAACAGCCTAGGCTTCGGGTGTCCAGCTCTCCAGCCCACAATCTATTTTGACAGCTGCTTCCCTCTTCCAAGGACCCTAGAGGTTCTTCTCTTCACTTTTAAAGTTGTTCTTTCAATCTGTTGACTTGTTTCCTCAAGCAGATCCAAACTTTGCCCCTTTAACTGTCAAAACTAGTGCTAGCATACCCAGTTACAACTTGTAGCCTTCCCATACTCATGAAAATGTTTGCATTTTGAACAGTGGTCAAACGTTAGGTTTGAAGCAAACTAACATGTATGTTACATTTTTTAACAAAAGCTATCTTAAATAATATAAGATGTGATCAAAAATTAAATAAATCTCTTTGCACCATTTTTTCTTTCATATGTTTTTAATTTTCCCTTTCTTTTCTGTAGGTTTCATTGTGTGGGTTTTTTTTTAGCAGTTGTGACCTATCACAAATTATTATGATGATTCATTATTTCCCACCACTGCACACATCTTATTGACTAATATACATCAAGGGAGAGCTAGTCAACCAGCACTTGGCAGTACAGCCACGTGCACAGCTTTGAACTCACTGGGAGGAAAATGGGATTCTAAATGTAACTGATGAATAAAACAAAACAAAATAAGGATACCTAGCAATTGTAATATTCACAATCTATAGACAATCCAGAATCGATTAGTACACATTTTAACTAACATTGTTGTATGAGCTACGTGACTTTCATTAATGTTGAAATAGCTATGTGTACAGCCATAGCCTCAAGTTGTATAACTGATACATATTAGTGATTTTTCCCTCCAGTTGACTGCAGTTTTATATTCCTTGCAAGAGTTTTTACACCAAGGACAGGCAGCTTCTCATGGCTGTTGATGTGGGTTGTATTGAATCATTCTGACACCCATCAGCTCCCATTCCCCAAGGCTTAAAATCCTCATCCTTGCAGGAGATGACAAGGATTCATAGTGATTCTGCACAATGCCTGAGAGGACTGTGCAAAATTTTCTCTTGTTGATTCTGTTCACTGATTTTCACAAATGATTTTATGTGCACAATGCACGGAATCTGTGTAAAATTGAGATGGCTGCTCCTTAAATTAATGGATATAAACAAATTAAAGTGATAGTTGATTTTATTTTTTGCCTTTTTCTTAACCATCAGTCAGTGCTTCTGTATTTTGCATATGTGCATATGTGCTTTGCATCTCAAGGGAAAGAAAATGAGTTTATTTATATATTGTTGAAATTATGACAACCTCCATTGACTCTGCAATATCCATTTTGCAAGCCAATTGGGCTGCAAAGACAACCACCTCTGCATCTGACCCAGTGATGCACTGAGGCTGGTTCTCAATGGTTCTTGAGAACCGGTAGTGGAAATTCCTCCAGACCGTGCCCACCTGGCTAGCCACACCCACCTCCCTGCCACACTATGCCCTCCTCCCCCTCCCCTTCTCCGCACACTCCGGATGCGACCAGGAGCCAGGAAGAGGAAGAGGAGGAAGAGCAGCTGCCGCTGGTACTGCTGGGAGGTGAGTGGTCTGGGTTGGTGGGCTGGCCAGCCTCCCCCTCCCAGTGCCACCGGAAACACTTCCCATTCACCTCGCCCAGGGCAGAAGGCGCATGGGAAGTGCATAGGTGAAAGCGCACCTTTGACCCTGGCTGAGTGAGGCAAATGGGAAGCGTTTCTGGCAGTGCTGGGAAGGGGAGGCTGCCAGCCCACCACCCCTCTTGCAAGGTAGGCTTTTCTCTTTTTTTCTTCTGTCTTGGGGGGCAGAGGGTTTGAGGCCATGCCCACAATTAGCCACACCCACAGTGTGGGTAGTAAAAAGAATTAGAGTGCATCACTGATCTGACCAGATTTTTGAACACTTTGCTTCTTCAGTCCTCCAAGTAGTGTAGCATCTAAGTCTGAATATTAGTCCTGGAAACCTCAAAAACTTACCATGTTTGTACCATTTTCAGAGATCTTATCAAGGCATTATTGAACTCAAATTTCTGCTTCTACTTATGGATCACATTGTGTGTGTTTTTTTCTAATTGGCTTCAAAAATTGCAGTACAATTTTTATACATTCCAACTGATGCATTCCGGTGTACCCATCACCATTATGTTCAACTCAATACTTACTGTTGTTTTCTGCATATATCCTTATCACAGGCATTGGTTCAAAGAGCACCTTAGGTTTTGACTCCATGAGTTTAAAGTTCCTTTTGTCCCAGCCAGCTCCTTCAAGGTAGAGGCCATATACATATACGCCTTCAGAAGGAGGAGTGGTGATATCATCCTTCATCCACTTGGTGACTTCATTGCATAGAACTACACTGTCGAGGGCCCATCCCTTATTTGCTCGAGTAATTTCCTGTTAAATGGAATGAAGTAATTAAGATTTGCAAACCTGGCATTTAATAAGCAAGGAGCCAATCATTATATAATACAAAATGTGTGTTTCATCGAGTCAATTCTGACTTATGGCAACCCTTTCTAGGGTTTTCTGCTTTGCCATTCCCTTTTCCTGGGGGCACCCTGGGACTCTGCAGTTTATACAGGCTGGCTCTTCTCTCAGGAGGCACAATGGAGAACTGAACATCAAACATCTAGCTCTGCAACCAGACATCTCAACTACTGAGCTATCTAGCTAGCAACTTCAGAATAAACTACAAAACTATCACTAAAGCCAAGCACAGTCCTGTTTATGCCCATGCATTTCTCTTTTTGACCTTGAGGTGAATATTCATGCTCCAATAAACCATTTTACCTCATCATCCATTGCCATACATACATGGAAATACCCCCAGGACAGTACAAACAATACTTTTGCGAGGAACCAAGGATATAATATCCCAGAGGTATCAAAGT
This sequence comes from Bradypodion ventrale, assembly GCA_035047345.1. Classification (NCBI taxonomy): domain Eukaryota; kingdom Metazoa; phylum Chordata; class Lepidosauria; order Squamata; family Chamaeleonidae; genus Bradypodion; species Bradypodion ventrale. The sequence continues at coordinate 192,046,976 of JAWDJE010000004.1, forward strand.
AGCATTAAGTTGGTGAACATGTATCCCAGAACTATAATAAATTCAGATCATAAACCTGTCACTGTGCTGGTTGCGTTGAACAAAAGAAAATTCACAGAAGTAGAAACCAAAGAAGCATAAATATGTTATCTAATGGCATATACTGGTTTTAAGAAGGGGGATTCATTAAGGACAGAGAGTCACAAAGATACTAACAGGATAATACAGTCAGAGCGGGCATTTTTGTCAGTTTGTAACGTCCAGAGGCACTCAAAGTCTGCAAGAGAGGCCGTAGGGACGCGCAGAAATGGTGAGCTTCAAACAATGGGTGTAGTCTTGTGATATATACAGTTGAATATCGTTAAGAAAATATGATGTAACTTTCAGAGCTTGATTACTTTTGTATATTCTTTGTTTTAGATTTATTAAGACTGCTCCTGAAGAAGATATTATTCAAAAATGTGTTTACTAGAACATTTTTGAGAATCTTACCGAGTCATTTACTCAGAATTACATTAGAATTTTATCTTTGTGGATTTTTCTGTGAGAATAACAAGAGATTCAAGAGACTTTACTCACTACTCATGCTATTTATTTTTGTGGAGCAATCCTTGTAAATTCAACAAGAGATTTAAGAAAGTCACGGTTCCAACATTAAAATATTTTCTGCCTCTTATAATCTTTTGGTTCTAGATATTATCATCGTTTGGCCGCTGTCTTCATAACAAGAAATAAAGATAAAGTATGTTTTGAAAGTATCAGATAAACAAAATTTAAATTCCAGATGTTAATGGGGCAACCATGGTGCAGAATGAGTACACTGAAGAGGTGCTTATTGTACCAGATAACCACTGTATGCTGTCAAGTCAATTCTGGCCTATGGCAACCTTTTCCGGGGATTACTATATTCAAAAGTATTTCATCATTCCTTTATTCAGGGGGCATCTTGGGACTATGCAGCTTGCCTATGAATACACAGACTGGCTTTTCTCCTTGGAGGCACAATGGGGAATCTAATTCCCAACCTCTGGCCCTATGGCCACATACCTATGCCACTGAGCTATCCAGCCATCTTCATGTATTGATACTGGACTGCATGTACTGAAATACAAAATGTAATATGGCTCATTTAGAAAAACTGCAAAGTCGCGAACTTTATGATATTTTCAGAGATGTGCTAAAAATAGTAAAAATGTTCAGTCAGATGTTTCAATGAATATTTTCAAGTCAATTTAAGAGAAGGCATCACCACTGAAATTTGGCTGAGAGTAGCATTTGCTAATTTCCCAAAGGGAAATGCTGAAGTAGTAACTGTAGAATGCTAAGTCTAATGAGCCATTTCCTTATACTTTTCATAAAGCAACTGAACAAAATTTGTAAAAATAAAAAAATGAGGAAAAAAGGCAGGAGACACAACATTTGTATTTAGAGATGGATTCCGCATCAGGGAAATGCTACAATACACTTAGGGAGGCTTGCCATGATTTTATTGTGACTCTGTATGCTTGCTTATTAACTATGAGAGAATATTTTACTAAATCCAATATGGCAAACCAATGAAGTTGTTGGCAAGCAAAAGTTTGATTCAAGAGATATTTGTAATACTGGCAACCTGTAGTAGTAGTAATAAAAGCTACAATGAAAGTTGAAGATCACATGGCAGAACACCAAAATATATTAAAAAGAATATTATAAGGATGTATACTGGCACCTATCCTCTTCAATCTGTAGCCCAAGAACACTTTTAGATTCAATGATTTTATTTGAGCTGCTGGTTGTACAAATATCAACAGATATGTTTTCAACAACATATGATATATAATTGATACAGTATTACCAGCTGACAATATGGATGGTGTAGAAAAACAAAAGCTACTTAATAAAATCTATGAAGTAAGATGCATGATTAAACATGAATGTTATAGGGGGGAATGAGTTTATGGTAAGAAAAATTTAGCAGCTTAAAAAATACAGTTAGATGTAACATGAAAATGTGAAGCATGCTGACAAATATAAGTACCGTATTTATTCGTGTATAACGCGCAAAATTTTATACCAAAAAAAGAAATCAAAGTTGGGGTGCGCGTTATAAACGAGGACTGGTTGTGCCGCTTCATTTCCTCGCCCACACGGGAGACTCAGTGAGTGCATGACGTCACCCACCCTACAAGGACGGCGCTGGCGTGGTTTTCTCCAGCAGAACGGGGCGTGGCCTCTGCCTCCAGCCATTTCCCGCCATACGCCTCCTCACTCCCGGAGTCCCACCCCCGTTGCGAGCCTCTTTTACTTCCTTTTTAGAATTGGGTCGGCTGTCTATTGCTGCGGCGGGTGAAGGGGAGGCGGGGGCATGGCTTTGAAGAAATTGACGGGATCTGATTGGGTGGCGCGGGAGACGAGGCGTGGCCCGGAGGTAGCTCTTATGAACAAGCTTTTTCACCATGCATTCAATTACAATGCGTGGTGTGAAACAAAATTTTATACCGAGGTTTCATGGAAAATTAGGGGTGCGCGTTATACACGAGTGCGCGTTATACACGAATAAATACGGTACCTTGGGGTTTGGTTGAATGAACAGTATGTCACAACTGTGTGATAAAAATCAGAATAGAGTTGCCTAGAACTACTTTCTTAAGATTAAGAATGTAACATGCAAGAAAAAAATGGCTTTGATAACGTGCAGTGTACGAAGTTCTCTATTTTAGATAGTACCGTATGACATGAAGTCGTGTAGTTTAATGTAAATTTCTATAGAAAAGACTGACATAATTAAAATGTGGATTTATTGGAAGATGTTAAGGATATTTTGGATCAAAAGAACCCCCACTGAAAAAAGTACTGGAATGCATGCATAAAAACCAAGAAAGACACCACAAAAGGGGAAAGCTAGAATATTTTGGTCACACAGTGAAAAATGAAAAATTCAAAATTGTTACAGCTGATCAGTCACAGAAAAGGAAAAGGAATAGAGAAAAGATAAGAATCTATTGGCTGAAGAACACTGGAGACTGGTTTTCATGCAATATGGTAATGTTTTTTAGAGCTTCTGCATCCAAAATCAAGGCAGCCATGATTATGTCTACCCTTCAGTAGAAGGTAAACAATAAATAGAAGTCATTATCATTCCTTAAACACATTCACTCAAAACATGGCATTTCTGGCTGTCTCATAAACAAAGTTGTACTTGACAATGACACCTGAGGATCTATTTCATTTCTGATCAACTTGGAAGTACGTTTTCATACATAAAGACTGATCTCATAAACCCATATGATAAGAGTAAGCAGAACTTTTTAAAAAATGTTAATTTAAATGAAGATTTCCTGACAAATGAAAGGGTTAATTCACATTAGGAAGTAGTCTTTTAGTTAATCAAGACAGTATCACAAGAAGTATAGAAACTTCAAGCTACCAAAATACCTCCTTGCAACATTTTCTAACTCCTCTCTCTCTCTCTGCAAAGAGAGCTACAACTGTTATGTACTGTCCTTTTTATGAAATCTTTTTTTTCTCACTAAGTTTTTTTGAAGGGAGAGAAAGCAATTCTTCTTTCCCTGAATTGTACCACCAACAAATTATTAATAAAGCAACAGCAGCAAAATTTCTGTACAAACAAGGAGGTTGAATGAGCAACTGCAGTAATTCAGTAGACAGGAAACACTAAACATGGACTCCACAGAGGCATTTTGGCAAAGTAAACCTCCAGAACTAGATAGTGTTGGCAGCTTCTACGGGCAGACTGAGGCTTCTATTCACATAAAGGCTCATTAGAAAGATTCTGTCTGTAATGGTCAAAATATGAAAGAAGTCACAGAATTTTAAGAATGAAAGTATTTTCTTGGACATAACTAAATGTTGCTGGAACATCTCATAGTTGTGTATGTCTGGCAGCAGGTATTTAAAATACTTAAACTAAATCAACAGAAGAAAAATAAAAAATTAACAGGATTTATTTCTCTGCTTAACATCTAGAACAGGGGTTAGCAAACTTGGCTCTTCAGATGTTCTTGGACTTCAATTCCCAGAAGTCCTGATCAGCAGGGGTACTGACTTGAGCTTCTGGTAATTGAAGTCCAATAACACCTGGAAAGCCAGGTTTTATGACCCCTGGTCTAGAAGAACAGAGGAAAAAGAGCTCTTCTCCACCCGGCCCTCCACCACAAAAAATAAAAGCAGCAGCTAGTAAATGTTGCAGAAGCCAAACTAAATCCTGAATTCTTCAAGGACTCAATATTTTTTTGACAATAGAAAAATGACTGAAAATTATTTACATAAGAACAGAAATATCCTCTACCATTCACTTCAGATGGTGACTGAAAAAAGGAAATAGAGAGGAAACATGTTTAAAGAGCATTCTTTAACCTGTCTCATTGCAGTTAAAAAACCTTGAGGGTTGAAGAACCCTGTCATCCAAAAGAAGTTTGGTCGCCCCTCAAAAATCCAACAGTGGAATTGCTGGTTCCTTTCAAGAAGCTCAGTAAACCAGAATCCAAGGGTACTGGAAGCCCAAGATGCCTAGAAAGAAAGAGAAGATTCCAGAACTCAGCTTTGCACAATTTCTGAATAGCCCAAGGAGTCAGTAAAACTCAGTGATGGTGAACCTTTTAGAGACTGAGTTCCCAAACTGCAACCTAAAACCAACTTATTTATCGCAAAGTGCCAGAGGGGTGGGGTGAACTCTGTGCTGAGGGGGAAGGAAGCGGTCCTATTGGGCTGCTGGGCAGAGGGGCAGATGAACTCTGTGCTGGGGGAGGGAGGAAGTGCTCCCATTGGGCTATTGGGCAGAGGAGTGGAGCAAACTCTGTGCTGGGGTAAGTGCATGGGTGCCCATAGAGAGGGCTCCAATTGCCATCTCTGGCATGTGTGCCATAGGTTCGCAATCACTTGTATAACTGATGGCACTATTCAGGGCCAAAGGAGACTGTATTAGAAAGACTAATCATGGAATGGGGATGGCAAGTGAATAAGTCATTCAAGCTACAGTTCCAGTAATAGTTTGATTTGGTTTCCTGCACCTAAACTTTACATGGCAAAACAGTGCTCAGTATTTAGTTAGTTTGAACATGGGAGGAAAGGGAATACTTAGCTCCACCTATCCTTTGTCATTGCCTCTATGAGTATAATTGACTGAACAATCAGTGTTCTCTACATGCAGAGGCTTTCCATGTGTTCAGAAATGATTCAGAAGCAATCAAACATAGGTTTACCAGCTCATGACAACAAAGCCTAAGTTGTTTCAGGGGGATTTAGGCAGCAATGCCATTCAAGACATTTAAGAGAACTGGTCATCAACTACAATAAACCACCTTTTTAGAATGTGTGTATATTTGAAGACTTCAAAACACATGAAAACTGAACACACAGTCCAAAATACAGACAATCTAGTACTCCAGAGAAAGAATCATTGCCAACCTTTCTCCAGCGTTCTGGAATCCTTGCATCATACATACAGTCCAAAGCGTCTCTAAGATTCTCACTCATAATGATGGTTCCATCAATGGCTAGCTTTAGATCTGTCAAAGTATTCCGCACCAAGGCAATAATCCTCTGCATTCTATCGATCTCCTGTCGGAGGAAGATATTCATCGGCTGGAATGGTCCCATCTGCTGAAGCCTTTCCTTCACCTGACAAAAGAACAAAATAGGTGAACTGAAAGCTCTCAGACTATAGAGGTAACCAGCATACTAACATAAAGTTCTATCTCTATAGGAGAGGAGAGGACAGAATTGTTTAAATGGAGGTGATAAATGAATGCAGCTTTTATCTCCCCCAGAAAACTGAGGCTAAAAGGAAAAGTTAAGAGGCTGGGTCCTCCTTCTCATCAACCCATTCTCCATCTGTAATAGGATCTCTAGAGAGTTGTGTACCTCAGCAATAACAAAAATTGAGCAAGCACGCGGGAATGAAAAATACAAATGACAGGTTTGCCTAAAGATCTCTGAATTATAAGGAATGCATATGCTGCATCAGGTTTAGACAAGAAAAAAGGTATGTAAGGAAGAGAGAATGAGGGAGGGAAGGAGAGAATAAGTATAACTTATGTTCACTTTAGAGAATTAAACCACATCCCTGTGTTTATAATTCTCTGGGTGAAAGCTGAAGATGTACTAAGATGCTCTTACTGAAGAACACAAGCAAGGCTACATGAAAGGTTACCCAGTCAGGCCAAAACATGTGTTAAATATATGTATGTATTCTGCATTGTCTTTGATTATAAACTTCACACTTGGTGCTTGTGAAAGGGGTTGTTTTTTTTTTTTGCTTTATTTAGATTTACTACTTTTTTGTACTCTCTGAAAGTCTGAGAAGGGGGATACCTTAGTCCTCTATTCCAGGTTGAAGTGCCCCCTACCACTTCTCTTGTTTTAAAAGGGAAAAAACAGGTGATGTTTAATATGTCTGAGGCTCATTTCATTATACAGTACTAACATATGCATGTTTTCTCCTTTTCTAACCGTTATACGATTATTATTTTTTCAAACAAGCTTTTTAAGTTGGCCAAGCCACATTTTCAAGCCCATTTTAAACCTGATCTATTGTGATGCTAAAACTAATTCCTCAATAATATAAGTTGCTGGTATATCAATGGAATTTTAAGAATTTTTAAAAAGATGAAAAAAATTGCTATCAGTTGAACAAGTCTAAAAAGAAAACAAATGCCACCATTTTACTAACTGACCTCGAATGGCACATAGTCTGCAGGAAGCTTCTCCAACATATCATCAGCTAGCCTAGCAACCACAGCCTCTCTGGTCTCGCCTCCTCCACTGGAGCTGTCTTTTGGTTGGATATTGAGAATGGTATCCAGCACATCTTTTGCAAGTTTGCTCTGGTAAGTAATGTCTGCGTTGGGATGCAATCCAAATACTTCAGGGGTATCATAAGCAGGCAAGCTCTATATAGGTGAACACAGTGATATGGCAGATTCAGAGGTTAATTAACAACGATTTATAAAGAAAATCTCCCAGGTATTGTGTACTATGAGTATTAAAAGTTAGAGTCTTCACATTATAACATTTTAGGGGGAAAATAGAAAAAGTAGTGTGCCAGCATATAAAGGAATGACTCAAACAATTCATATTTAAAGGTCATGGTGTTATTATGCATGCAATGCTGCCATTACTATATCAACATTCAAATCAGCTTCTTATGTGGTTGAAATCTCAGCAGACTATAGAAAATCGTCTAATAATGCTTTCCTTGAGGATATCTTATGGTAAAAAATCCTTTTAGGAAATTAAATGAGTCGAGAACAGTATTTAGAAATACAAATGTTAAATACTATTAACATTTGTCTAGTCCTTTAGGGTCCAAAGCATTCTGTGCCTCATCTAGTTTTAATATAAGCAATGTCCCTTTTAGATAAATTAGCATTCTGCCCTCTTCTGAGAAAAAAAAGTAACTAGGCTGAACCTCAGTTGAGCAAAAATCCAGCATTAGGGCAGGGCCAGCTTTTATTCCTTGAAACCTACCCCAAATGCTGGCAAGTAACAATGCAAAGACACCTTGCCCCCCTCCCCCCAAAAAAAACAACAACACCTGGAATAAAGAGAAAGACACAGTGCTGGAATTAAACTCAGGGCCACTTTATTAACATGAACTTCAAACTAACTGTTTGCCTGCGGCAGGGGCTGAGTAGCGCGATTCTAAGTGATGGAGCCAAGGTGATCACTTTACCTTCTCCACTCACGTCAAGGTGAATACCAGCTTACCGGGATCGTCCTGTTCTTTAACAGTCCCCATCCCGGTCCACCATTCGGGTATAATGGTAAGTGCTGTTCTCAAGCCTCAAAGCTGTAGTCCAACACACGTCCCTCAACTACTAAGCATTCCCCTCATCCAGAAGCGGAAGCCAAAGGTCTTCCGGCTTCTGGCCAGCTGACACGCCAAAAGTCATTTCCAAATAATCCTAGGCCTTCACCTACCATTTAACTACGCGCTACCCGCCAAGTGACCAGAATTGAACCACCAAGCCAATTACCCCAGTCCACAACAGTGTGAAGTGGGCAAAAATACCACCATCTCACGGTCAATCAGGAATGTGTGCAAAAATTCCCACTTGTCCCCGAAGTGACCGGCTAATCCCACACTGCTGCTTCAAGGGAGGGAGGGTGGGTTTTCACTCGCCTACTTCGCTCCGATCTGAGCTGGGGTCGGGGAGGATGAGCCCATAATTGGGCATAGCTCCTCCCCTTCTCCAGCCTGGCACACCCCTGGGCATGCCCAAACTTCTGCCTCGCCCGAGGGAGGGAGGCAAACCCACGCCAGCAGACAGCTGTCCCATGGCGTGTTACCATTGTGAAATACCCCAGTTCAATTCTTCAAATTGCATGGCAGCAGATGAGGGGGTAGCCTCACTTAAGGTTCCATGGGAACATCTGAACAATCCTAATGTGTAGCTCAGTCTCTCAATATGTATGGCCCAGAATTTTGTTTACTTCAGCTTTTTTTACATGAATTTTACATGTAATTTACATTTAAAAACATAAATTCAACAGAATTTAAGATTAAAATTTCAGATGTTAGAGAAAGCAAAATATACAGATTTTATCATCTAGCAAAGGAATTCCCATGACACCTGAAGGGGTAAAAGAGGAAGTGAAGAAGCAGCAGCAAAGGGATGTGAGTAGTCAGTGCAATATTTGAATACTTGTATATTTTGTCAAATTTATGGCACTGAATTAGTATTGTCACTTTTTGTGACCGGTTCTTTACCAGTAACACCCATTTGGCAGAATGCAAGCGTGGCGCCAAAATGGCAGCCGCGCTCTTTGCGGCCCCCCCCCCCCACCGGACGAAGACATCCGGGTAGTCAGGGGGCGTGGCCAGCACCCTTATAAAAGGGGCGACCACGAGGCAGCCGAGCTGCCATTTTGCGAAGCGACGGAAAGGAGAAGTTTTTCCCCAATTGCTCCGTCGCTCTTACCTTAGCTGGGAAGCATACTTCGGGCAGCGTTCCTTTTTGCTCCTTTTCTTCGGCTTTCCAGCACTTGCACGGATGCCTTCCAAAAAGAAGGTGTTGGCGAACGCGGTTCACACTTCGCGGAGGCGCCAGCCGGGTTGGAGGACCGCGACTGCGCCCCCCCCAACAGCCCCCTTTGCTGGCGGCGCCCACCGGGACCGGTGGGATGGGGTCGGTTGCCCCATGGCCCGAGACCAGGCGTCCTCAGACGGGCCCTGCGGGGGCTGCGGCCTCTAGCCCGCGATCGGCGGCCCCCGGCCCTGGCCCGGTTCACTCCTTGGGGCCTTCGGCCCTTGACCAGCAGCTTCCTGCGGTGGGCTTTAACCACGGGGGGTGGTTGGGTTCCCTTCCCTGGCAGGGTATGCCTCCGGCCCCTCAGGGGCCGGTACTGGGTTCATGGCCATATTCAGGCCCCGGGGTCCAGGGAACTTGCCCGGCGCCCGCTACTGGTGGGCCGGCCGGCCCTATGCCCCCCATCAGCGTTGGGGGTTATGTTAACATCGATGCCCTTCTGGCCCACGTAGCGGCCCTTGAGGCATCCTTGAGGATGGTTAACCCACCCGAGGCGCCTTTAGGATCACAGGTCGACGCATCGGCTGTCGGTCATCGCCAGGTGGCCGGACGGGTCGAGCTGCTCGAGGCCCGCGGGTAGGCGTCAGCCGCTGCCTCGCAGCTCCCCATGCAAAAGATGCTGCCGTCAGGTACTGAACAGGCCCCGTCCACGAGCTCGGTTGCAGTCGCGAGCTCCGACGCCCGCAGTGGGCCGGAACCCCCGGTGGGGGCGGCCCATGGGGGTGCAGCGTGTGAGTATACGGTTCAAACTAGTGCACCCACACCACTGCCTACATTGGGGGGAGGCTTCCAGTGGCCGTGGCCTCGTATGGTTGGCGCGGTGACCCAGCCACCGCCTGCCCAGCCGGGGACGGCACCTTCGACCCAGGGCCCCACTTGGGATGGCACCCCATATCCAGTTGGGAACTTACTTGGGGTGGCGGGCTTGGTCCAGGCCCCTTTCACCGCCCCCACTGCTGCCACTGTGCCGGTATCGGCATTGTCTACGGCAGGGTATTCCTTACCCCTTGGGGATCATCTGGCCAAGGCTACCAAGGAAAAAATCTGGCAGGGGGAGTACGTGGACATTTTCTCCCTTCTGAATAGAGAACCCACCAAGGAGGAGAGGGAGGGGCAGGATGAGAAGGATAAGGAGCAAGCGCGTCATCGTAAGCCGCCATGCACGTGGGCCAACTGGCTGCCAGCGTACCTCATATACATGGCTGTGTACCTCAGGGCCCGGCCGGATCTGGCCATTCCGATGGTCCAGTATTTGGATAACATATATCGGGCGATGGTTGACTTCCCCGGCCCGTCGTGGTTGGCTTACGACGAAGAATTCCGCATGAGAGTGCCCCTACACCCGGAGATGAGGTGGGATGAGCCCTGCCAGAAGCTGTGGCTTCTGTACATGGCCCCCACGCGCCCTGCACCGGGGGAGAGGTACCATTGTGGACATGCGGTCCAGCGAGCTGCTCCGGCGCAGGCACCCCGCCAGGTGGCGGGGCAGGGGGTTCCAGCCCGCCTGCTGTGTTGACCTTCTCGGCCAATGGTACCTGTAGTAGGAGAAATTGCCGATATAGGCATGAGTGTCCCTCTTGTGCTGGCCCCCATGCTGCCTCCGCCTGTCTCAGGCCAGGAGGAGCGCGGGGCAGGGGTAGAGGTGGACAGGGGGCGGGCAAGACTGCCGCAGAGGGAGCTGGTCAGGCTAAAGGCCCCCTCACCAATTAACGTGGACATGTTGGAGCATTGGCTCACGATGTACCCAAGGAGGGCAGACGCAGCTTACCTGCTTGAGGGTTTCCAACAAGGGTTTCGCATTCCTTTCACGGGGGACAGGGCTCCACAAGATGCACCCAACCTCTTGTCACTCAGGGGAAGGGAGGAGGTGGCTGCCTTGAGCATTACTAAGGAGGTCGATGCCGGCAGGGTCGCAGGCCCTTTCCCGGTGCCCCCATTTCCCAATCTCAAAGTTTCCCCTTTGGGGTTAGTGCCCAAAAAGTCACCGGGTGAGTTCCGCTTAATACATCACTTGTCTTACCCAGCCGGCCGATCGGTCAATGATGCTATCCCTGATGACCTTTGTTCGGTCAGGTATACGTCTTTTGACCAGGCACTGCGCATGGTGTGCTCATGTGGCCCGGGTGCGCTGCTGGCTAAGTGCGACATCAAGTCGGCCTTCCGTCTCTTACCGGTGCACCCGGGCGACTTTGAGCTGCTGGGTTTCAAGTTCCGGGGTGAATATTATTTCGATAAGGCCATGCCTTTTGGTTGTTCCATTTCATGCTTGGCATTCGAGCGTTTCAGCACCTTCCTACAGTGGGCTTTCGTTCGCAGGTTGGGCTCTCGGTCTGTAGCCCATTACCTGGATGATTTCTTATTCGGGGGTGAACGGGGCTGGGACACGTGCTCACGTCTCCTCAACACATTTCAGACGCTAATGAAGGAACTTGGTGTCCCTTTAGCACCCGAAAAGACCGAGGGCCCATCTACCAAGCTCACATTCCTGGGGGTGGAAATTGACACGATAGTGCAAGCATCCAGGTTACCGGCTGATAAGGTGTCACGGATCGTTGCACTCATATCCGACTTGCTGGCTAAACGCAGGGCGTCCCTTCGTGAGCTCCAGGTGCTGCATGGTCACCTCAATTTTGCTTGCAGGGTGATCGCACCTGGCAGAGCCTTTACTTGGCGCTTGTGCGACGCCATGACAGGCTTAACCAAGCCCCACCACAGGGTATGTCTTAGCAGGGGCATTAAGGAGGATATGCTCATCTGGCTCCAGTTCCTGAGGGAGTTCAATGGGGTGTCATTTTGGAGGTCCGACCTTCTAGCTTCCCCTCGTTTTCAGGTCCAATCCGATGCATCGGGGTCCCGGGGTTATGGGATGTACTTCAACGGGAAGTGGGCCTACGGCAGGTGGCCGCCAGCCTGGTCGGGCACAGGTCGCTTGCGCGATCTCACGTATCTGGAATTTTTTCCTATTCTGGGAGCCTTGATGCTATGGGGTGAGGAGTGGGCCAATTCGGAGGTACATTTCTGGTGTGACAATGCAGCAGTGGTCCACATTGTCAACTCGCAGACGTCTAAATCTCCCAAGGTCATGGAGCTGGTGCGCCAGTTCGTATTGCGCAGCCTGCGCCTCAATGTGCTATTCAGGGCTAGGCATGTGCCTGGTGTTAATAACGATATCGCTGACGCTTTGTCCCGCCTGCAGATCTCCCGGTTCCGTGCCTTGGCCCCGGACGCAGAGGAATTTCCCTCGCCGCTCCCGGACGAGATATGGACACTTGGCAAGGAGAGGTGAACCGGGCAATCGGCATGTCGCTGGCGCCGCGCATGCGTAAGGCGTATCACCATGCATTCATCACTTTCCAGGCCTTTTGTGCCCAGTTTCGACTACTCGAGGCTTGGCCTATCCCAGTTGCCCACATTCTCCAATACATGGTTTACCTACATGCCCAGGGCCTAGCCCCCCGCACCATAGCATCCAGGGTGTCAGCGTTGGCATTCATGGCCAAAGTGGGGGGTTATGCTGACAGCACCACTGATTTCCGTATACGACATGTTTTGGAGGGGTGGGTGCGGGAGCGTGGGCGTAGCCCGGATGACCGCCACCCAATTTCCCCAGGGGTACTTACCCACCTAGCACGGGGCTGGCATGACCTCTGTTTTGACAGGTATGAGGCAGCCCTGTTTCATGCGGCTACTGCGGTGGCCTTTTTTGGAGCGCTCCGCATCAGCGAGCTGGTGATGCTGTCTAAGGCGGATGCAAGTCGTAGGGCACTGGAACTCGACGATGTCTATGTTTGCAATGATTGGGCTCAGTTGAGGATACGCTCCTCTAAAGTTGATCAGCACGGCGTAGGCAGTGGAGTAAGACTGCTACGATGTTCATTGGCAGACATCTGTCCGGTTGGTGCCCTACAGGAGTTTCTTGCACTGCGTGGCACGCACCATGGCCCGTTTTTCTGTCACCAAGTTGGGTCTCCCCTTACTAAATTTCAATTTTGGAAGGTGACCGGTAAGGCACTAGCCAGTGTTGGCCTCCCTGGGGCTCGTTACGGCACCCATTCATTCAGGATAGGGGCGGCTTCTACTGCAGCTGCTTTTGGGTACTCCGGGGAGGAAATACGCCGCATGGGAAGGTGGGGATCACAATGTTTTCAGTTTTATGTTCGCCCTCTTCAACCGTGAGTACCAGTTTAGTCACTGCACTTTCTTCCCCCCTTTTTTCCTTGACAGACCCTGGGTGTCGTTTAACACCGGTGACAGTATGGCTGGTGGGCCACAGCTACGTGCATAGGGCAGCGTCGTACGCTGCGGCGACAGAGTGGGGACCCCGACTGGGACTGGGTGCATCCGCAAGTCTCAGATGGTATGGTAAGCGCGACATGTTATGGCGGGAACTGTTGCCATTCCTTTTATCCAGCAGGAATGCTGACCCGCCAGATATCCTGATCATACATCTTGGGGGCAATGATTTGGGGCAGGTCACCGGCCTATCGCTGAAGCATGAGATTTGCGGTGACCTGGCTTACTTACATTATGTGTGGCCTGCCACAACCCTCATTTGGTCAGACATGGTACTGCGGCACGCTTACAGGGGAGGGTTCGACCTCCAGGCCCTTGACCGAGCTTGTTGTTCGGTGAACAGGGCTATTGCCCGGTTCCTTCTAGACAAGGGTTGGGGCCGCGTCATTTGACACCTCGCCATCAGCCTACAAAATTATGAGCTTTATTCAGGGGATGGGGTCCATCTGTCACAGGGAGGTATGGACCTCCTGATAGGTGATTGGCGAGCAGGCCTGTTGACCGAGCTGACGGTCTGGGAGGGGGCGTCGAGCCTTTATTGAGCCTCTCCGTGTGGCGGGTAGCACTGGTAAGGTAAACATTTATGACCCACAGGTATCCGGCAGGTTCGCAATTGACTGGACAACACTAGACAGGCACAAGTTGATTAACGTTGTCCGGTCAACGACGAACCAGGCGATGGGGTGATGGCAAGAGCTTTTCAGCATGCATCACCCCGTGATTTGACAGATACACGTCAGAGGGTGGGGTCAGTAGATAGTTTATTGACTACGGTCAACAATTTGTTTGTTGTCAACAAACAAATTGATACAAATGGATACATTGTAACCAATTGCCGTTTGCAATTTTGGGTGGTACCTTACCAGTGTTACTTCGGCCTGCTTGCCTTAAGAATTATAATTGGTTGAATACCAATAGAAATTTATAATTCGGACTAGGGCATGAATCAATAAATGTGGCCCAATGCCGTTATCCACTTTCATCAGTGTCTGAGTCCTTTATTGGGGGTGCGCCTGCAATGCAAGCGCGGCGCCAAAATGGCAGCCGTGCTCTTTGCGCCCCCCCCCCACCGGACGAAGACATCCGGGTAGTCAGGGGGCGTGGCCAGCACCCTTATAAAAGGGGCGGCCACGAGGCAGCCAAGCTGCCATTTTGCGAAGCGACGGAGAGGAGAAGTTTTTCCCCTCCACCCCCTCCCTAGTTAACAGTGTGATACTTTGGTCGCTTCGGGGCCGGGTGGGAATTTTTGGCTGGGACCTACAATTGGCTCTCAGGTCCTGGCTTTTTTTCCCATCCCACACTGTTGCTATGGTTTGATATAGGGGTTTCTTTCTGCTGCTGCTGACTTTGGTCACATGGGCGGGTAGCACTGGTAAGGTAAACATTTATGACCCACAGGTATCCGGCAGGTTCGCAATTGACTGGACAACACTAGACAGGCACAAGTTGATTAACGTTGTCCGGTCAACGACGAACCAGGCGATGGGGTGATGGCAAGAGCTAGGCAGCATGCATCACCCTGTTATTTTACGGATACCCGTCAGAGGGTGGGGTCAGTAGTTAGATATTGACTACGGTCAACAATTTGTTTGTTGTCAACAAACAAATTGATACAAATGGATACATTGTAACCAATTGCCGTTTGCAATTTTGGGTGGTACCTTACCAGTGTTACTTCGGCCTGCTTGCCTTAAGAATTATAATTGGTTGAATACCAATAGAAATTTATAATTCGGACTAGGGCATGAATTAATAAATGTGGCCCAATGCCGTTATCCACTTTCATCAGTGTCTGAGTCCTTTATTGGGGGGTGCGCCTGCAAAGGAATAGCACTATCCTCTCCACATTGGGAAAAGCTATGTCCACTGAATTTGTCTGGTGCAGATGTCTAAGAATTTTGTTTGGGTTTTTTTAATTTAAAAAAGTTACCTTAATTTGCATATTTCATTTTTCCATTGGAACAGTACTACTTGATATTGGGGGTGGGGGGATGTTTCCCAACCAAATATAGGAGAAAGTGTAACTGACAAGTTTGTCCAGGCCTGAATTTTAACCACTACATCAGTCTTCTTTAATCTGTCAGATAGTGTTTGACTATAAACGTAATGGCAAACCTTGGCACTCCAGATGTTCTTGGATTTCAATTCCCAGAAGCCCCTGTCAATCCACATGAATGGGGTTACTGCGATTCATCCAGCCCACGCCGCCCTTGTCACTCCTGGAAGCATTTTACTTCCACTTCCGGGAGCACCGACAGTGGTGTGGGCCGGATGAACCACAGTAAACCCATTTGTGTGGATTCACAGGGGCTTCTGAGAATTGAAGTCCAAGAACATCTGGAGTGCCAAGGTTCACCATCATGGGACTATAATATTAATAGCAATTGCACTTATTTACTGCCTCATAGTGCTTAGTGCACTCTCTGGGTGGTTCACAAGGTGATTAGCATAACAAGGTAATTAGTATAACTCACTCAGCAACTCACTAGCTGGGAAGAATTGGAGCTACAGACTCACATGTCTGGAGGTGGATGAGTTGAGGAAAGGTAAAATATATTCTACCAGTGCTCTGAACATGAAATATAATATTGGTAACTCCCACTCTAGTGCAGGTTCATGATTGCTCAGTACCTGCAAACTTCACCCTTTTACATCTGAGAAACCATTCTAAGTGTCCTGAGATTTCTTTCTTCCGGGATCCTAATAAAGAAGTGATTATAACTATCTAATGGCCTTGTGCGGGAAGGAAGGTTTTGTCTAGTCAACACCATCTTTCTCAGAAAGCTAAAAACTTTCTGTTGGAATAATTTGCCAATTAGCAAATGCCCCTTTTTAGACTTTTGGCTACTGACTGAGTGCCAGGATCAAAGGCTTGAAAGGACATGCACTACTTTTCTTTGTTAATTGTAATTATTGTTTTTTACTATTTATTTAACGGTTTTAAACCAAATTGTTTTAATGTAAGATTTTATTTTATGTGCTATCAAGTTACCTTTGATGTATGGTCTCAAGGCTTGTGAAATACTTAATGAATGGTTTTACCAGTGTTACTACCATCTTAGTGAGTTGCCAATGCCAAGTAGGGGTTTGAATTCAGATCTCTTGAATCCTAATCAGTCACTCTATCCACAACAGCACATTGACTCTCTTTTAGTGTGAGAACTAACATAATTATCTTTTAATATTTATAATGTATTGTTTTTAAATTGTTGGTGGTTTTTTAACATTATATTGTAATCCTCCCTGAATCCCAATGTTTGGGAAAAGGCAGGATAGAAATCAAATTAGCAAATAACCATTAATAAAGAAAAATACAAACCTGAATGTACTGGAGATACTGTTCCACTGCAGTGCATTTGGGTATGCTGTAGCCTTTGTAAAAGGAGAAATTTTGGCTGAACATATTCTCACTAAACCACACTTTAGCAAAAGTATTAAGCAACCTCTTGTCATAGTCATCTGTAACTCTTCCACCATACTGAATCTCCCCGATCATGTAACGAACAGTATTCCAAGATACTCCCTGGGTGGGGGAAAAGTTAGGACATAATTCCCTGCAGTTAAGTGTGCTAAAAAGTAGCTAGTTATATAAATACACACACATTTTCCTATATATAAAAGCTAGTACGCTGGTACCTCACACAATGATTTTAATCTGTTCCATGGGCCTCGCTGTTGTACAAAACAATTCCTATGCAATGCATGCATCGTATAGCGATTTTCCCTATGGGATGCATCATACAATGATTTTTTTGCTAAGTAGTTTTTCCCATAGAAAAATTGTTGCACAATTTTTTTCCATAGGGAAAATTGTTATGTGGGACACCATTTCCCCCAAAACCTAATTGTTATGCGATTTCGTTGCTATACGGGGCGATTGTTGTATAAGGTTCCACTGTACTGAGAATTCTAATAATAATAAGAGTTCTCTATGTTGATAGGAGAACATTCCCTCTTTGGCTTATTCTGAGTGAAACTGGATCCCTTTCACAATCCTCACCCTATGCATTCTGATGTTCATCAGAAAAGTTGGCGAATAGGATGAGGAAGGCAGGTTTGGAGGAATGTGAAATCTCCACATTCCCCTCCTCTCCATCCATCAAACACAATGAACTTTTACTTTTGAAAATCTGTTGATTGATCTTATGGAATTGTAAAACAATACCATTCTTGGGAAAAACCATGGGCAGCCATATTAAACACTGTACAACAGTTAAACATTTGTTTTCAGCAAAGTAATATCAAGTACCTTTTTCATGTCCATGTCATCCAGATGGTTCTGAACAAATTGCACTGTGGCATTGAAATCAGCTTGATTAAATTCATAAGGAATGTTCCATCCTAGAGGTCCAAATTTCCTTCTTTCTTGGACTGTGGAGTGTAGGAAAGCTACCGCATATAGCATTGGTTTCCACTGTACCATATTACTGATATCCAAGAGATCCTGACTCACACCTGCTCCAAAGAAACAGATTTATACTATTATAGACTACTAACATTTGGTATTTTCCTACCAAATGTCACTGAAAGACTCCCAATTGAAAATGTTTGCATTTTAGCTTCCAAAATAGATTACCCAGTATCTCTAAAATGTAACAGGGCACTCTAGTGCAATTTGAGCATGAGTGTATCCTGCTGAAATTTATTGGACTTAATGTATGTGAGAAGTAGCCAAGAGGAGAACATGTTCCTCACCTCCATAAGTTCTCTTTAGGCCAGCTCTGAGTCCTTGAGGAGGCTCATTGGTAAATTTAATAGACATTTGGAGAAGGGTTATGGGAAAGTGAATATGAACCTCTGTAGTCATCCACAATCGGAAAGCTTCATGGACAGTTTCTGTTTCCACAATGGTGTCCATCAATTCATCCATAAAGTCCAGACCGAGGTGACAGTTCTGCAGAAGCGCCCATCCACCCTAAAGAAAGAAATCATGGAAGAAACATGGAAGAAACATGGCTAGGTTTCATTGCCTTGGAAGTCAAAACTATCCCAAGTGTATACATATATGTTCAATATCACTGGTAGATAAGAATGAGGTATATATCTGCCAGTGATATTACACATTCCTACAATACTAACATCATATGTTCTGGAGCAATGTGTAACCATTTCTGGTCATTCCTAAAGAGCTTCAGGAATGGAAAGTAAGCTTGGCCTCCCTCTTGCAATGAGATAATAATGCAATGTTGTTATTCTTAATATTGGGCAGAATTGCTTGGTTTAGAAGAATGAGCATGGGGGAGGGATAGTTAAGAGAGATGCTGCCTAATTGGACAATCACACATAATAAGAAAAGATTAGGAGAAAGGAGAATATGGAAAGGAGGGGAATACCCACAGCCATGTTTCCACCTCATACATCAGGGATTCTCAGCCTGTAGCCCATGGGCCGGATGCAGCCCACAGCACCATTTCATGTGGCCCACCACCACCTCCACCACACCAGGAAGTGCCATGTTGTGGAGGAAGGGCAAAATTTCCATCTGAGCCCCAAAGCTGTCTGAGGGAGCATGACCCGGCCCCTGGCTTTAAAAGGTTGAGAACTCCTGTTATACATCAATGCAATCCCTAGGCTGACACACCCATCCATACTTTGAAACAGCATAGAATCATGAAAAAGGGGCTTCAGTGGCTCAGTGGTTAAGACGCTCGCTGGAAGGCTGGCAAGTTGGCAGTTTGAGACCTGGGAACTGCATGGTGGATTGAGTGCCTGTCTTTGTCCCAGCTCTAGTGGACAAGAAAAGAGCCTCATTTGGGCATTTCCTGAACAAAGTTTCTTCCACAAAAATCTTTTCAACCCAGAATAATTTCTGACATGAAATTATTATATTATCATAGAAAAACTGGGTTGGAAGAGGACTATGAAGCCATCAATCCAACCCCCTGCTCAGTGTAGGAATCCAAAATAAGCAGATCTGACAGGTGGTTGTCCAATTTTCTCTTGAATGCTTCCAGAACTGGAGCGCTCACCCTCTCCAGAGGTAATTGGTTCCATTGTTGTACAGCTCTAAAAGATATGAAGATTCTCCTGATATTCAGCTTTTATCTGGCTTTCTGTAGTTTCAGCCCATTATTATGTGTCCTGCACTCAGGGATGATCAAGAACAGATCCTTTCCCTCCTCTTTATCTTTCAAGTACTTGAGATTGTTATCATATCCCCCTCCCTCTCCTTTTCTTGAGGCTAAACATGCCCAATTATTTCAGTCTTCGCTCATAAGGTGATGTCCAGAACATGGTTTGGTCATATACATAAGGGTATGATGACAAAAACATCCCAACAAAGATTTGCATACTGGCTTTTTCTGCCTTGTGAAAAATGTCTGGGAACCATGAGAAATATCAGAGGGAGACAAAGACAAGCTGTACATTGTTTGTATGCCCAGAATTAATCCACAACCCCCTGACTGATATAGTACTGCAGGGTGCAATAAACCATCCACTTGGCTTCCACTTTGTTGTTTGAAAAAAATATATACAGATGGACTATTCCTTTTTCATTGTTGGTAGTTAATCAGACCTATAGATCTATCCTTAGGATAGAGAGAGACCTTACAGGAAGCACATGGACAAAAGCAGTAGAAGACCCATGTCATTATCCCTTCTCTGTCCTACAGTATCTGTCACTTCCCTGCCACAATTCATTGGCAGCCATTAGGAGGACACAAAGATTCACAGTACATAAGCATCAGGCCACAATTTTGAACAGACTAATTTGGGCATATACTCTGTTGTATATATCAGAGCTAGTGCCTGAATGGCAAGAGATTATATTTCAAGTTCACTAGATGTTACAGGATAAAGAGATGTGGTCATGAGATTTTAGTAGCAGACACAAAATGTTCCAATGTTAACATGATTCTGATCAGAAATAATTACATTTTACCCTCATAGAACAATAAGTAGAAAATGTTTCTGCAGAAATCATCAATTAATAGTTCCATGTTCTTGCAAAGTCTAATCTATATTGGTCCTGAGAAATTCCAGAATCATCCTGCTATACCACCAAATTTCAAATCTGCCTTACATGTGTCATAGTTTGCTGCAGAAGTTTGCGTGCATGGACTTCCTGCCCTTGACCCATGGAAACATAACGGGTCTCAATTTTCAGTCGTTTCCCCAAAGCAATTATGGAATCAGTAGGGTCGGAGCCCATGGAAAGGAAGCAAATAAGAGGTGTGCATGGGTCAGATTCCTCCCAAGTCTTCTCCAAATCCAAGATTACCCCTTCTACATATTTATCTCCCATGGCGTCCATTATGTACTTCCTAGCCTAGTGGGAAAGAAAAAAAATGAGTACCCATAGTTCACACATATTTAATGATATAATATACATGGCTATTATTGGGAAGGTGTTTTAGGAAAGAGTCAAAACACAAAAAAGAATTCCGTTAATAATTCTTTAGGTCTTAAAAATGTTAGCAAGTATTTTCCAGTTATGGAAGAAGAATACAAATAACAAGATAGCTTTTGTATCAGACAATCGCATAACAAAAATTACACAGGCAACAAGAGAAAATTTGTCAGCTGTATGTCACAGTTGGGGACTGCGGTGGCCTAGTGGTTAAGACGCTAAGCTTGATGACTGGGAGGTCGGCAGGTCAGCAGTTCAAGACCCGAGTGCTCCATGGCACAGCAAGCTTCCATCATCAGTCCCAGCTCCTGCCAACCTAGCAGTTCAAAAGCAGGAAATTGCAAGTAGATAAATAGGGACCACTTCGGTGGGAAGGTAAAGTGTTCCATGCACTCCAGTGTCTAGTCATGCCTGCTACACTACCACGGAAAGGTCTGCAGATGCAGACTGTGCTGGCTCTTTGGCTATAAACAGAGTTGAGCACTGAACCCTAGAGTCAGATATGACTGGCTTTCGAGCAAGGCCATTCTTTACCTTTACCTATGCTGCAATCACATAGAAAATAGGATTAAGGACTCTTGGCACTCTTTTTCTAGAAAGCTTCAAAGAGGAGATCAAAATCTTAGAATAAAAATTACTTAAGACCATATCTGTCATCTAGTGATATTTTACATGTAACAGTGTCTATCAAACATACAGCCTACCTGTGCTATAGTTCTATCAGGACACCATGATCTTATAAGGAGGAGGCGTCTGAAGCAATCTAACGGTTGGTCATAACCACTGGGAACAAGTTCTTCTTCAGGTTTCTCCCTATCAAACCAAATTTTCCACTGTTTTTCAGTTCTTGAGATCTGTAGGCACAATGGGGAACATGATCAATATATTCCACAGATAGCAAGAATTTTCATGTCATTAAATAGCCCTCCAGCTAGGTCCCTTTCTGTAAGAGCTTTGTTCTTCAAGGTCTGATAACTCCTTAGCTCAATTACCATAAAATACTTTTTCTAATATTATTACCCTTGAGGTTAATGAGGAAATTTCACTTCACTCCAGAAAATGACAATATTATTTTGGGCAAAAAAGAATTTCCTTGGGCAAAATTTATGGAGCAGATTAGATCAGCACTGCAAGAGCTTCACTGAGCACTAAGTCATTTCCAACTTAACATCAAGTAGTTGGTTTAATCAATAAAGATCTTTAGATCCAGAGCCTAGGATATTTAAAAGGTTGTCTTCTCCCAAATATGTATGTTTGGTTGCTTGCTACCACCATCACAAGTAATATTAACAAAATAGTGCCCAGTGGTAGAACCAAGGTTGTGAGACTCCTTTTCATTTAAACATGGTGTGCCACTAAGCAGAAACTTTCTTTTTGAAACATGTATTCAGCATGTAGATTTTAGCATTACAAGTGGCTGGCCCTGTATCTGCCAGTCAGATAAACAATATATTGAAGCAGGTTCACATGAACAATTGTCTCAACATGCAAAAAGCATGTGACATTAAAGTAGCCACAGAATCAACCGAGAGGAATTACCTACACCACACTGCTTAATCCTTCATTCCCATCAGTTACCTACTTGGTCAAGAACATCTGAGAATTGTCTGAGTTTACTGAGCTCCACCAAGTTCAGCCAAGTCATATCCAAGATCCATTTTGCTGGTTTGGGAGGACATGCTTTCAGATCCAAAGAAGCACCACCTAGAAGGAGACTGCTACATCAGAAGATGGTTCAAATGAGTTGTTAAAGCTTACAACATGGTTAGATATTCAATTTAAAAGTATGGAGGGGTGAGATTATTCTGTCAGAACCAAAGAGGGCAGCTGCTCATTATTCTCAAATTGGGCACCACATAACCAAAGTAGACAGGTTCTGCAAACAGGAATTACATATGTGGACAAGCCAAACCCAACATGTCATGGACAGAGAAGGAGCAGAATAGATAAAGCTCATTGTGTATGGGGGGGGGGCAGGCTGGCATCTTTTATATCCCCTCCTCCTCTCTGTGGATGTCTGCATTGCAGTAAAACATTAATCAAACCACTAGCATATTTTATGTCCTTGTTGTGACCTTTAATCAGCGTCAGGAACTCTTCATGCTTCACCCTGCCTCGCTGCAAGTCAATCTTCAAGGTAAGCAGTAATGTAAACAGGAACTTATGCTCCTCATAAAGCCCTCGTGCAGCATACTTATACACTTCATAGGTCATATGCTCAATGATATTTGCTATTCTCTTGCTTGTAATAGGGCTCTTGACAGACCTGTTCAAAAGAGAAGGAGGAAAAGAGAGTAAATAAAAAGTTAATCAAATATGCCTTTGGGATGAAGATTTCTCTCCCGAGAAAAAATAAGGTCTCTTCAAAGCTGCATCTAATAATCCTGAGCTAGCACAGAAGCAAACAGTTTCAGAGACCAAATCAACAAGATGCTAAATACTATTCAGTCAATATAATCCAACATTGCTCTTAGCAAGTTGGATCTATTTGAACTGCTGGAAGTCAGCCCACCTTGTTAAAGGACTGGAAAGTACAGTGTTTTGAGCTTCATTCAGTTGGTTCCTCCACTCTGTATTTATTGCTTGGCCTTTATTTTTATTGTTTATTTTATAACTCTGGAACAAATGAGGAACTTCTCAAGACAGAATTGTAATTAGTGCACTATGCAAACAAAGAGACTTACAGAATGTTGGTCACTTTTTAAGCCCATTACAGAGTGTAATCATTTAATGTAAACAATTCTCAAAAAGAGCAAGGTACATACAACAACATTCTTCCATGGCAAGGGATGAACAAAGCCAACACTCAGCAACTGTGGATTGAGCCCCACATACTTCCGTATAAAGAACTGGAAGTTCTAAAGAACTATGGCCAATAAAAGTGGAGAGTGCTGGGCTCTGTGTCCTATGTGTGGCTGATATATGTGAAATTCTAGAGTAGGATAGGATAGGATATATAATTCAGTATTCTTCTTTCTTGTTGCTCCTCTCCTACTGAAATTTACATGGTATTAATGACTAATCTGATAACTGGATGCAGCAACTCTAAATATATTGTTCAGCATTCAAGTAATTCTTTATAATTAACCAGCCCAATCCAGAAACCAACTTTATAATTCATTAACAACTGAACAGAGTGGTCAAGTCAGTATAAAAGGAAGATACAAACTGAAATCTTACAGATCTGGGCTCGATGGCTAGCCTTCCCATTACTCTTACCCTTTCCTTTGCTAAGGAGTTCACTCACTATACAGTTAAGTTGAAATATCCTCCTATACCTTACTTCTGTCAGTTTCTTTCAACTCATGTGGAAATACACCGAGCAGGAGAGAGGCAATGGTTCTGCAATACACACACATATCACTGTGCATAGAAAGAAAGAAAAAGAGCACTGTTGCCAGCCATTCAGCTCTGTAATTATTCAATAGCAAGAAAAGGCCCCATCCTCCCTTTCCCTTTCATGGCAAGCCCTGGTGGTGCAGTGGTTAAACTACAGCACTGCAACCTGAACCTGTGACATTGTGAGTTCTGTGCTGACTGTGCTCAAAGTTGACTCAGCCTTCTATCTTTCCAAAACCAGTAAAATGAGTACCTAGCATATCGGGGGCAAAATGCTAATTATCTTGTGAGCAACTATGGGGCATAATATAAATGCTATTGCTATGACAAGTTGCTTCTGACTAACTGTCATACCTCCCAATTTCTTTGGATGGTGGCATAGATATTCAACTTTCTATGAACAGATTTTGACATTTTATAAAATGAAATTTCAAGTTTTTGTATATACTGCATCACTACATAGCCGGAGAAGGGTTTTGTATTTCCTTTCAGTCTACTGCTCACAAGAACCAAAGAAGATCCATGCTGGATCAGGTCTATTTAGTGCAGCAATCTGCTCACTCATTGCCAACAAGTTGCCTCTAGGAAGTCTACCAGCAGGACACAACCACAGTTGCACTTGCCTACCTATATTCCTCAGTCACTGGTACATGGATAGAACCACACTATCACTGACATTGGAGAAGATGCATAACTGCCCTATTCAGGAACTATTACAGGTCCTAACCACCATTTTTAAAGACTTCCAACCAACCAACTCCTGCCTCTTTACATCTATTCCCTACACCTATAGATAGGAGACAAAAGCTCAGTCTCTAGGAAATATATATGTGTGGGAAATCTTAGCAGTGGTAATGAGATGGTTATTTCAAATTTAAAAAAAAAACAATTTGAAAACAGTACAGAAAGAATGGACTGTAACAGGTGCTACTTCTAGTACATTGCCCTCAGTTGCCTTGGGACTATAGAGCAGAAGGAAGACAGGTTGTACTTACCAGTAACTGTCATTCTTCGAGCGATTGTGAAGCCACACTGATGGGTTCTGCACTTGCGCAGGAGCAAGTATCAGAGCTGAAAGATGATTAGCTAAAAATTTAAAACTAAGACCGCCCATCATCTCCACCCGCCCTCAGCGCCATTGCACACCAAATCCCTCAGTTCCGTGAAAAACTGATCACTAGACAAGAAAGAGGATCTCATCAGTGCAGCCAAGAGGGGAGGACGGGTGGGTTGTGTGGCTTCACAAACAATCACTCGAAGAATGACAGTTACTGGTAAGTACAACCTGTCTTTCTCCTTCGTGTTGTTTGTGAACCCACACTGATGGGAGACTAGCAAGCTCACTTACTTGAAAGGTGGGCAGCTAATGCAGTGATGAGACGTGAAGGAGATGATTCATGTGCGGGGTGCGTTCATAGTAGCCGATGACCTGGAACCAGCAGTCAGGACGGACCGGCCCACTCGAGAGTCATTGACAGCCCTCGTGTAAGGGCGGTAATGAGAGACAAACGTGGATGGAGTAGCCCACGTGGCCACCCTGCAGATTTCCTCCAGGGGGACTCCTTCCAGGAAGGCAGTGGAAGAGCTGACAGACCTGGTGGAATGTGCTTTGACATGGCGAGGTGGGGGTTGAGATGCCAGGCGATACGCAAGGTAGATGGTCTCACAGATCCATTTGGACAAACGCTGAGCAGAGAGAGAGTGTCCCTTAGTCCGCCCGCCATAGGAGATAAACAACTTGTTGGAATGCCAAATGTCAGAGGTCCTGTTGGTGTAGAATAGTAGTGCCCTACTGACATCAAGGGAGTACCACAAATGCTCCTGGCTATTGGCAGGATGCGGAAAAAAGGTAGGTAGAGTAAGAACTTGAGCCAGATGAAACTCGGTGACAACCTTAGGCAGGAAAGCAAGGTTGGGGTGGAGGACCACCCTGTCATGAAAAAACTTTAGGAAATGGGGATCCCTCCGTAGTGCTGCAAGCTCGCCGACCCGACGCGTAGAGGTGATAGTGACCAAAAAGACTGTTTTCCAAGAGATGAAATGGATGTCTGACGTGGCCATGGGCTCAAAGGGAGGTCGCATGAGGGCCTCCAGAACTGTGCTGAGTGACCACTGTGGAGCTGTCCATTTGATGGGAGGGTAGACATTCCTCAAAACCCTCAGAAAATGTTTCACAGAACTGTTGCGGAAGGCAGATAAGAGAACAGGGTGATGAGGGGCAAGGGCAACCATGGCAGCCAAATGCACCCTCACTGAGGAATGAGCTAGACCAGCTTCAGCCAAAGTCAAGAGATACTCCAGAAGATCCTCCAGGGAAGCCAAAGCGGCAGACTTTCCCGATTGGGACAGGAAGGTGCAGAACCTTTGAAACTTGGCATCATAGGGCCTGGCAGTGGAAGGCCTCCTACTGCTGTCCAAGATATGGCTCAGTCTGGGATTATGAGCCATGCTGTTAGATGGAGGCCCAGCAAGTCCGAGTGGAGGAGGCGGCCCACCTCCAAGAGGAGGAGATCCGGGATCCCGGGAAGCTTGAGTGAGTCAGACGACAGTCTGGTGAGTAAGGGATACCACTACTGATGTGGCCAGGCCGAAGCTATGAGAATCGCTGAGGCGCATTGCTGGCGAAGCCAGACAAGAACCCTCTGCACCAATGGGATGGGAGGAAAAATGTACAGTAGCCCCCTGTTCCAAGGAACCATGAAGGCATCGCCTAAGGACCCGGGGCCTTTCCCCATCCTTGTGCAGCATCAGGGGCATTTGGCATTGCTGGGGGAGGTGAACAGGTCTAGGCATGACTGGCCCCAACAGAGGCAGAGGCTGTCAAAGACTGCTGGATTGAGCTCCCATTCATGCGTGACGTAGGACCTGTGGCTCAGGCGGTCCACAACCATGTTGATGACACCCTGTATGTGGAAGAACATGGAACTGAAGACACCACTCCCACAGTTGGACAGCTAGGTAAATTAGGGTCTGAGATTTGGTGCCCCCTTGCCTGTTCAGGTACGCCAGAGATGTGGTGTTGTCTGACGCTACTTGGACCACACAGCCCGAGACCAGAGAGCGGAAGGAGATCATGGCCTTCCAAATCGCCAGCAGCTCCAGAAAGTTGATGTGGTGAGCCCACTCCGCCGGCGACCAAAGGCCACTGATGTTCAGCGTGCTGCAGCATGTGCCCCAACCCTTTAGGCTCACATCCGTGGTGACCTGGACTGTTGGAATGGGTGGGTGGAACAGTTTCCCCATTGCAATAAAGTGTCCAGTTATCCACCAACTGAGCTGCTCCCTTAGCTCAGGGGTCGGAGTCAGGGGCTTGCTTGGGTCATCCCAGAGGGGGTCGAAGTAGTGCAGAAACCAGGACTGCAGTGTTCTCATCTTCAGTTTGGCAAAGGGGATGGCTGCGGTCGTGGAGGCCATGAGCCCCTGGAGTCTCTACGCTGCTACGGCCTTGACCGTGCAGTTGCGTTGCACATGCATGACCATGTCCAAAATGTGTGCGAGCCTGAGGCTTGGGACATAAGCTCGGGCCATTGACGAGTCCAGGACAGCCCCAATGTAGTCCATCTTCTCAGATGGAATGAGGCGAGACTTCTTGTAATTGACGCAGAGACCGAGATCATCCATGATGGAGACAGTGAGACGCATGTCCTCCGCCACTTGTTCCTTTGTAGGTGCACAAATGAGCCAATAGCCTATGTATGGAAAAACCTGCACACCTCGTTGGCATAGGTGAGCAGCAACCGGGGCCAAACACTTGGTGAACACTCTGGGAGCGGTGCACAGTCCAAACGGGAGGCAAATGTATTGAAAGATCTGGCCATCAATGATGAAGCGAAGGAACTTGCAGTGAGACTGTCGAATGGACACATGAAAATAAGCATCCTTTAGGTCAATGACCGCAAACCAGTCCCCCGGGTTGAGGAGAGGGAGAATGGATTGCAATGTGACCGTGCGAAACTTTGTTGTCCTGATGTACTTGTTCAGACCGTGGAGGTCCAGAATGGGACAAAGACCCCCGTCCATCTTGTCCACCAGGAAATATCTGGAGCAGAAACTGTCAGAAGAGTTGTTGGATTTTACAGTCTCTATGGCCCCTTTTTGAAGAAGCAATGACAGTTCTTCCTGGAGCGGGGGGGATGAATCCGTAGAGTGGATGCGACTGGAAGGAGGCCATCTCTCGAACTCTAGCGCATAGCTATCATTTAAGATTTTGAGAACCCACTGATCAGTAGTGATGGAATCCCAGAGACTGATGAAGTTTCGCAGGGGCAGATATGGAAGGAGGTGCATGGGAGGATCGCCGGTCAGAGTGGAGTCAAACCTGCTGCTTCTGCTTCCGATCCGTGCGTTTGGTGGGTTGAGCAGTGGGTTGGTCGTGAGAGCGGTTGAATTGCCTTCGTGCCTTGTAGTAATGCTGTTTGGAAGTACCTTGCTGAAACTGTTGATAGCATGGAAAATCCTAGTTATAGGATTGGGTAGGGCGATGCCGAGAGGTGGAGGTGGCAGTACGGAGCTTATTGAAGGTGGTGATGTCCCTCTGAAGCTCATTCAGTGTGTTGTTGGTCTCTCCAGCAAAGAGGCCCTGGCCATTGAGCTTTTTGGTGTCGTCATTGAGATCCGCTGACCGGAGCCAAGAATGGTGACGGAGCTGTATCACCATAGCTATAGACTTGGCTTCCAAATCGCAGATGTAGCATGCAGTGCGGATCTGTTGCTGGCCAAGATGAACCCCTTCTGTGGCTATCACCTCGAATTTGCCACAGAGGTAAGTGGGAAACTTGTCCAAAGAAGCCTCAAGTTTCCTCCAGAGCTTCACATTGTAGGCACCCATAGCAGTGGCATAGTTAGCTGCTCTAAGTGAAAGAGAGGAGGACGCAAAGGCCCTACGACCCAGGGCGTCGAGCTTTTTACCTTCCTTGGATGAAGGAACCAGCACACTATGAACCGCGGTGCGGTGCTGGAAGGCCTTGACCACTCTCGAATTCGGTGCCAGATGCATGTGCAGAAACTCACCGTCCTCACCCAAAACTTTATAGATGCCGTCAAGGCGAGTGGACACAGTGTGGAATGACACTGGCTTCTGCCAAACCTTCTTTGCGGCATGAGAAACTGCCAGTAGAAAGGGCAAGTGCACAGGAAGGATCTTCATGTCAGCCAGGACACAAACCTCATCCACAAAGGGGGATGGAGGGGTCTCTGCTTTGATGTTAAAAACAGAACCCATGTGAGTCAGAAGAGTGGTGAAAGTCCTCTGATCTTCAGGCTAGGTCCGTTCCTTACTTCCAATTTGGTCATCCGGAGACTTCTCTGCATTGACCAGGGGCTTGTCGTCATCCGAGCCAACGACGGACGAATCATCCGAGCCTTCAGACCTCGCCGGAATGGAGGGAGGTGGAATGAAGGCCTTGGGGTCCGAGTCAGACCAGTAAAGCCTGGCTGAGCTAGGATCCTCCCCGGAAACAGGCGGAGGTGGAGGAGAAGGTCTCCGAACTACCGATCTGACACAGTGCCGCATAGGAGGTGCGGATCCAACAGCAGGCGACGGATCCACAGCAGCTGAATCCGAAGGGGTGGTAATGATGGCGCTGACCTGCTTGGACATTTCCCTGGCCATGGTCTCAAAGAGCGGGCCGAAGGCATCAACAGGCACTGATGGCGGAGGAGGAGGCAGAGTAGAACCTTCTTCTCGGCAAGATGAGACTGCTGAATGGACAGACATCAGAGACAGGTCGAAGACGGTGGCTGCAGATGGGGATACCAGCGGGTGGGTGGGTACCTCCGGAGATGCAGGAGAAGGAGGCGACCACGGAGAAGAGGCTGGAGCTGAGACTGCAGACAAAAAGAGAGCCGAAGCCAGTGAAGCAGGCGGCGAAGGGTGGGAAATACGAGGAGTAGGAGTTAAGGAAGAATGGTGCTTGTGATGCTTCCTTTTCTCATCATGTTTCTTCTTCTCCTCCTCCTCCTCCTTCTTAAGGAAGAGGTTGGCAGTGGTTAATTTCTTTGGGGCCGAAGAAGAGGAAGCCACCAAAGAGGCTTGTGGCCGTGAAGAAGAGGCCAGTTGTGGTGCCAGTGTCTTCTCCATGAGGTGGGTCTGCAGATAATTCTTCCAATTCTTCAAGGCTACACGGGAGAACTTTCTGCAGGCAGCACAAGATTGGACCTGGTGGTCTTCTCCCAGAGAAAGAAGACACTTGTCGTGGGTGTCGGTGCTGGGGATTTTCACCGAGCAAGAGGGGCACTTCTTGAAGGCCACTGACGAGACCATCCAAAGTCCAAGAAACGCTGAAATACCTGAGAGGAAGGCCTCCCGGGGAAAAGATGGCGGCTAACGGCCGCAGTGCAAGTCCAATGAGCAGAAAAAAACAACTCAAAAAGGAAAACCTAAAGAGTTGCTGAAGACCAAGATGGGGAAACTGCCCTGGTCAGAAAAATTGTAGAAGGGTCCTTTCCGAAAAACGGTGAGCAAGAAAAACAGTCCAAAGGACGAGCTCCTTGAAAAGGCTCCTGCTGAGGCAGCGGGGGAAAAGGAACTGAGGGATTTGGCGTGCAATGGCACTGAGGGTGGGTGGAGATGGTAGGCAGTCTTAGTTTTAAAGTTTCAGCTAATCAGCTTTTCAGCTCCGATACTAGCTCCCGCGCAAGCACAGAACCCGTCAGTGTGGGTTCACAAACAACACGAAGGAGAACAGAACACTCTAGTCTTGCCTATTACTCAAAGAGGGAGGGGGATGAAAGAAGTCCATGGAATCCCTGTTAAAAATATAAAGGTTAGCCTCAAACTGGCCCTTTCAATTATTCAAAGAAAGAGCAGCTATTATAGCATGTGTTTTCCTCTTTTCTGTCTTTTCTTTTTTCCATTTGCATTCCATTTACTCGGGTTCAAATTACACATTTAGCACAGCTTGAGAAGTTAAAAGCATACTAGCATTCCAGTGATATGAATCAGAAGAGCTTCAATGCCTAATTATACTGGCAAACAAAGTCCATGTTTTAGCTCCTGATAACCGATCGCTAAATAAAGCAAGTTAGTTTACAAGCAACGACTTGTCTCAACCTTGAAAGTCTGCACAGAATGTACACTTTGTTTATGTTTAATAACAGCAGACCAGCCGCAGTAACAACATAATTTAATTAGGATGAAATCATTTGGTTGTTTTGCTCATTCAAAGGCACAGAGGAACATGAAGAAATTGGGAAACATGCAGTCAAAGAAATCTAATAATCTAGTTTAAGAGTAGTTTTGCACATGGTTAGAGTTCAGTTAGTGCAGAATCACAGTTTAAGCACTTTTTTTGTTCTGCTACAATTTCTAGTTGGACTAATTTGATAGATGATAGGGAACATGAATGCTTTGAAAACATGCAGAAAGTGTATGGCAAATCAGAACTGTAAAGCAAAAGAAATGAGTTGCCAGGCTGTGATCAAGGATGACTCTATCATTCCACTCTAGTTATTGGAAAACTGTCTTTTTGATTAATCCAATATCCAGCATGTAAAAGATCACGCTTACTCAAAATTACCTGGCAAGGGAAAGATCAAAGAGGCCCAAGAATTGTCGAAGTGAAGTTTGATACATGACATTCACCATGCTCATCTCAGTTATCAGGAAATAAAGAATGCTGCCTCTTGTTGCAACTGGAGAGAAAAAAGATTGTATCTGATCCAATGTAAGACACACAACAAATGCACACTTTTGAAAAAAATGTTCACAAACTTGCATGCTGGAAACAATGTATTTCTCATGATAAACAGCCCAGATTTTAATTATAAATCTCATCACCTATTTAATTTTTAAAACCATTGAAAAATTAGTTTTAAAACATTCTTTTCTTTGCTGATATTAACACAATTTATGCACATGTCTAATTAAAAACTGCAGTGTGAGCCCTGATTGCTCATTTTTATTTCTGCTGATTTGATAAGATAAGATAAATCTTTATTGTCATTGTCCTGCACAGAACAACGAGATTGCTGTTCCATAGACAGAATTATATGAACTCAACTCCAGTCCAGGGTGTCATAGAAATGTCAATGCATTACAGTGATGGTGCAGAATCCAGAATGGCACAGGATTTTGGAAAACCACACCTACGAAATTATTTTTAATCTAATCCAGACCACTGCCAAATTTGGGGATCCCTTTTAGCCTGCAGTAGTTCCTTGGACCCTTCCCATTGTTGCTGCTTACCTCACCAGTAACTAAGGAAAATGGAAGAAAGTATTGAGGTTGTACAAAGAGCCACTAAGGGGCCATTCAACAATTATGTGATCCATTTAGGGGGAAATTTACCCCCTCCCCCATGTAATCTGACAGTAATTTTCACTTCGAAACCCCCCCCCCTTTAAAATTATGTAATCCAGAGTCAGGGGCGAGCTGGCTACGCTAAAAGGGCAGTTGACAGGGGGGAGCCTATGGAGTTGGGTATGGTGGGGGTGAGGGTGAGGGTGGTGCATCACCATGCAGCCATGGAGGGGGCTGGGACTGGTTGGTGCACTGTAATACCCGGCCAACAGAAACAGCGCCCTTCTGCCTCAAAGGTTCCGGCTTGGGTGGAAATCGACTTGCACCATTGTGTAGCCACCCGAAGTCATACTTCTGCCCACCTCTGGGGGGCGCCAGGCCCTGAAGAGCATGGGGACTTGTCCCAGTGTCCAAAATAGCCACCACATGCCTGTTTAGAGTTAACATTACTTTCCAAAATTTCAGGAGCCATTTTGCAGAATAAATTTGCTTCTTTAAATGATTTTTGGAGCAGGTTGATGTCTAAGCATGTATTGGTGGCATACCTTTGCAGAAATATCACAAGATTTCATTTCATTTCATTTATTCAATTTATATCCCGCCCAACTTAGCCAGGGCCAACTCAGGGCAGTTTACAACAAGTAAATTAAATACAATTTTAAGGGGATATAGGTATATATAAATGTTAAGGGGATATAGGTATATATAATGATAGATATATTAAGGGGATATAGGTATATATTTAAATTATATATACAAAGTACAGAGAGAACAATAAATACAATATAAAAATACACTTTTATAGAGAAAGTACAGTTGAAAGATGAAACAGGTGAACTGATGGAGAGAAGATGATTTGACAATATATATAATCTTATAGACCTGTGGTGGCGAACCTATGGCACACGTGCAATAGTGGACACTCAGAGCCCTCCCTGTATGCATACATGCCATTGCCCCAGCGAGATGAGGCAACCAGGCACTCCACCCCCAATACTTCCAATTGTGTGTGTGTGTGTGTGTGTGTGTGTGTGTGTGTGTGTGTGTGTGTGTGTGTGTGTGTGTGTGTTGCCCTATGCCTAGGTGGAGGTGGAGGAGAAGGAGGAGGCACATGGGCAGGCACAGCTGGTGTACCGGTCAAAGCATGCCAGTGAAGTCACATGGGTGCGTATGCACATTCTCTCCATAGGACACACACCCATGTAACATTATTAATGTACCCATGTTTCATTATTAATGCAGCGAACACACAGTGCCTACTTGCATGCCTCCACCACCACCACTACCGGCACTCAGTCTCTAAAAGGTTCGCCATCACTGTTATAAATAAAGTAAAACTGAACCAAGTCAAACTGTCTGTGTTCACTGTCACAACAAGCCATGCTATGGCTTGCTGAAACCTAGATTGTTATGATGCATAAACCTGCTTCTACTAATGAGTTTGGTTTGCTTATTATATAAAAATAGAACAGGTAGTACAGTGGAACCCTGCATAACTAACGCTTCATATAACGAAAAATTCGTACAACAAAGGGTTCGTTAGGCAATGGTGATACCCTGCTTAATGGGGGGGAAATGTTATATGGGGGTTTCAGTAACTGGGGTATAGTGAAAAGCTCCGTGGAATGGAGCTTTTTTGTTATGCGGGGTTCTACTGTATTAACATCCACTAATGCAGGTAATCGACCATGATGTCAGATGTAATGCCATTTTTGCCAGAAGCCTTTTCCCTTTTTAATTCTTTCTATCTCTTCATAAGTAACTGGGGCCTAGAAAGGTGCCACTGGATTTTCCACTTGCAGAAGCAGCATAAAAACTCTCTCATAGTTTAATTCCATTAAACTTTGGAGCCAAAATGGTCAATACAGATTTCACCAGTACATCTGGAGGCTGAAATAAAATCCCAGAACTTAGATCTGTCTTTTCTGCTGAGTGCTATTTTGAACCATTGCAATATGGCTTAGACTAGCTTTTTTATAAGATTTATATAGTGTCAAAAAGGATGGAGACAAAGGGATTATGCCATTATTCCTTTTCTTAAAGTTGACTTTTAACTTCTTTTTAAGCTGCCTGCATTCCTCATTGAAACAAAAAGATCACCCTCCCATAGCCTGAAAAATGTGGCCAAGCTCCTCAAAATGAATAGATTGAAATCTATCTCTATCTCTATCTCTATAGATATAGGTATATAGATATAGATATATAGATATAGATATATAAAACAAAGGTGTCATCTTGTATGTTCACAATGGGCTCCCACACCCCTGGACGGATCACACTGAAACTTGCCACACACCTACCTTGGCCTGGCGAGATGGCCACTGGAAGGGTAGTGAACCCCATTTTGCGGTTTATGCCCAAAAAAAGGAATAATGAAACCACACCTACGAAACCCCGCAACAGGAGAAAACTACAGGAATGGCAGTAGAGTGCACGTGCGGCAGTCCGTGCTCGTGCCAAAGCCTAACTGCAGTTCAAATGAGGTGGCCATGGGAAAAGTGGCAGCAACGGAGGCGGGGGAGGCATGGGGGTGTGAGGACATGGCGGCAGCAGTGAAAGACACCTCTGCGGGACTGGGGCCACTGTGTGCAGCTCCATTGCTGCCTCACCCCGGGGCGACACAGTTGCAGGGTGGTGGAGAATGCTATGGCAGCTGCGGTGCTGCTGCTGCTGCTACAGGGATGGATCAGACCACACTTCGGGCCTAGCGAGCCTGGCCTCCCCCTGAGCCATGGAAGGCCTGGCCAAGGCCGAGCCCGAAGAGCCACCGTGCCCTGAGGTGGGGCATCCCAGGGCTGTAGGGGGTGCAATCCCTCCCTCCCCAACATGGAGTTCAGTGGCAAAGAGACCTGACAGCAGCCTGCAAAAAGCCGGCCCCTGCCACGGACAACACCAAGCCGGGGACAGCAAGGTATGTCCCACACATGTCTCTGTGTGTGAGAGGGGGGGAGTTGGGGTAGATGTCTGTTGGGGGGCACTGTACAGAACTACACAAACCCGGGCAAGGCCAGGTAATTGGCTAGTGATCTTATAAATTGAGCAGACCAATCTAATATCATTCCCACGTCATTTGGGGTATTCCCATAGACATTTCAAATGGCCATGGTTTATGGTTTTTTTCCTGCTTCTGGTGGAGAAATATTTCTTGCAGAGTTCATTTTGTTCATTTCATTTTCATTTTACTATTTCTAGCCCACCTTTCTCCCAAAGAAGACCCAATGTTACCATGTTAAAACAAATAACATTAAAAGCTGAAAATATAATAATCTAACCTAAAATTATAGTTCCTTGACTTCTCCAGACCTGATCTAAATACCCCACCTAAATAATCAATGACGTGTGATCACTGTAAAGAACACGGTCATGTTAACAACAGATGGAGTGACTGTGGTATAAATAAATGCACTGGCATCCAAGAGATTAGTAAAAGTTAATTCCCCTATTGGAGCTTTCCATTGGAAGTCATAAAGAGAAATTATAAAGAACTCATGCTACAGAATAATTTGAATACAGTAGCTTATTACTTGGAGGATCAAATGTAGGTTCCATACAATATTAATCCCCAGTTCAGCTGCCTGAGTTGGGAGGTCAATGATTATTTGGGTATTAAAGCATTCTATTACTTCATAGTGGAGTCTGTACAAACTGCTGAGCTAGGTGCATTTTTAATAGTCTTGTTCTTAACACATTTGTTGAAATAACAATGTCAATGACAATGTTTTAAAGACTTTTCTCATCCTAATTCTGTATTCTACCCAGTCAGAACTTGGCAGCAATTTTTTTCCTTAACAAGAGCAAAAAAAGTCTTGTGTTATTTTAAAACTCTTTAAATAAGGGAAGGCTGGTAGAGAATTAGCAGCTTCAGGGTTTCTTGGATGAATATTTAAACAACATTTAAATACTTAAATTAAAAGGGCTCCTTCAGGTTTTACATAGTTGTGGATTTCTCTTACCAATTTAAACAATGATATTTCAATGGGGATATTTATGATGATATCATTAATGTCCACCATAGAGTTCACCTGTTTTTCATTTGTGGGAAGTCATCCAAAGTAAATTATTCAAAGTTTAGACTCCTACAAGTATTCTAATCAAACAGGCTTTAAAGAATCAGACCCCAAGACAAGTAAATATTTTGCAAGGTTGTCCCACATATTCTCATAAAATTACATGAACTTCTGAGTCCATAGTAGCCTTTATCATAATTACACTTGAAGAAAACTGTCATAGATATAGATTGCTGATTGCTTCTTAACTGACTTTTCCCCTTTCTTCAAGATAGCTAGGTTAAATCAACCCAAGGGCATCCCACTATCTAGAAGGATTTATTAGGCTATGTAACTTTTTAGTCATTCAGGAGAACATCCCCATTGATGTATTATATCTCCGGGGGAGGGGGGGTCAAAGGATTTGTGGTACCTTTAAAATAAGCCATCTAGCATTTAGTTGGATCAACCAGAAATGTTCCAAGACACTCATTTCATTGGGTTCCCTCAAGGTCCTGTGTTGTGAGAAAGGGCCATCCCACAATATTTCTCCCATCAAAGGATCTTGAACAATCTGATCAAATAGGGGATCCAAACACATCACCTGTTTGTGCCCAATAAAGCCATCAAGGTTTGTTTAATCAAGGTTTGTTTAATCAAGACATCAATTTAAAAAACTGCCAGGAAGCCCTGAAGATGGATTTTGTTTGGCTAGAGGACAAGAAGCAGTCAATTTTATTGGCCTATAGTTTTTTTTTTTGTTTTTTTTTTGAAGATCAAATATACTGTATGCTAATAATTCTCAATTCAGCTTCCTAGGTTAGGAGGTCAATGAATATTTTGGAATTAAAGCATTCTTGTACAGTAGAACTCCATTCATTGTACAGTAGAACTCCATTCCACAAGTTTGGACTTTATCCGATTTTGGACTTTATCAGAATCAAATGGGCGATGCAAAGGATAACGTCCAAAAACATGGACATTATCCGAGGTTCCTATACAAAATACCTCAGATAACATCAATTTTCAGCGGTTTTGGACTTTATGTGATGCATCACGTGTGCATGAAAACTGCGACTTTATCCGAATTGGACTTTATCTGAATCAGACTTTATCCAAGGTACCACTATACTTTATGGTGGACTCTGTGCAAACTATTGATCTGGGTGCTTTTTAATAGACTTGTTCTTAACACATTTGTTGAAGTAACAATGTCAGCGATTGTACAGAAACAGCAGCAAGGATTGTGGCAGGATTGCAATGATTTGATCATGTCACTCCAACACTGGATCACCTGAAAGGGTTACCTGTTGGCTTCCATGCCCAGTTCAAAGTTCTGGTGGTAACAAATAAAGCCCTAAATGGTTTAGGACCTTGATACCTTCTGGAGGGCCTCTCCTAGACAAATCATGTCTGGACTTTATGGTTTTCCCAGTTAGGGGAATGTAAGATCCCTATGCTGAGGGACATTTGTGTTGTATCATTTTGTGTTGTATTCTACTGTTTTTGTATTTTTGGTATTTTGTATATTATTATGTATTTGGTTTGTTGTGAACCACTTTGAGTCACCCGCAGGGTTGAGAAAAGCGGTATACAAATTAAACTATTATTATTATTATTATTATTATTATTATTATTATTATTATTATTATTATTATTATTATTATTATTATTATTATTATTATTATTATTATTATTATTATTATTATTATTATTATCTGCACAAGAATGTGGCTTTTCTTGGCAGTGGTCCCAATCTGGTAAAATGTGATTCCAGCTCACACCCATCAGGCTCCATCACTGCTTGCTTTCTGCAAGCTAGCTAAGATGGGAATATTTAAAAGGCACTTGGAAATTTGTTGCTCTTAAACATACAATATTTTATTTTGTTGCCCTTATTATTGTATTAAGATGTTTCATTCATTTAACTGGGTGTAACTGTTTTATTTACATGGGTTTACTGTTAAGTATCATTTCAGTTATGTTTTGTGTCTTATTTTCTATATTGTCACTATCCAGAGTTATGATTAGGTTAGATGGGTGAGATATAATTATAAATAAATGAATGACAATATTCTATAGACCTAAAATTGGCATCAATTTTATTTCTTAACAAGGGCAGAAAGGTTATGTACTATATTATGTCTCTTTAAATAAGCAAAGGTTGGGAGAGAATGAGCAGCTTCAGGGTTTCTTAGAAGTATACTTAAGCAACATTTAAAATATATCAATTTTAAGTTGTTTAGGTTTTAAGGAAGCTAGACACTTTGTTTTTTCTTCTTACTACAAGACACAATATTATATAGTGTGTTATAAGTATTCTTTTTTTAAAAAATCACCCAGCACCATTCCAGTTTCCTCAGCTTAGTAAATCAAGGCTCCAGCAGTGTCTCCAATTCTGCTGATAACAACTTAAGCAAAATGAGACATGCCATACATAGCCATTCCAGAAGAAACTTCCAAGTCATATTTGAATTTAAACATGATTTTAAAAATTTGGAAGTTATAAACTTAGAGATAAAGCAATCATGTTTAAAATGAGCAGCTTAAAAATTTGTTGGGGGCAGGGGGAGCTAATCATGAGACCTGCATTGTAGGCAATGTTAATAATGTAAAGTTGAAATAGTTTCAGGAGATTCATTACCCCGCCCCCACCTCAGATGTGCACATGAGCCTTATAAAGGCACACTGACAGCAAATTTACAAGATTATCAATAGGGAAATGGGTGAAATGAGGAGAAGGACAAAGACCAAGAGGCAGACCCAGAGGCAGGTAGAGAGATAACATCAAAGAGATACTACAAGAACACCATATAGTGCTGGTGGAGGTCACTAGAAGTGCCAGAGCATAAACCTTGTATCTCCCTTGACACCCAGAGAGCAAAAGAGGAAGCAAAGAAAAAAGAAAATCATTAGGAATTTGCAAGATAAAACTTTCATATTGCTTTTGTTTTGGTGTCTTTTGGGGGACTTCCTCTTTATGTTTTGGGCTCTTTCAAGTACATGTCTTCTAGTAAAACTCCAAATATCCAATACTTTCATTTCAATTTTCTCATCCTGGAACCAAGTGAACCCTACAGAGCCCTCAAAAGTAATTTTAAAAAGCAAGAACAATATATCAGACTATCATTCACTCCAAAAGTAGGCAACAACAACAGTGCATGAAGAAGTTTACATTTATCATCACATTACCACTCTCATCATCATTAAGAAGAGAAAGAGAAATTATTCATCTTCATGACCATAATCAATATGAAAGACATTCACTCACTAAGGCATGCATTCTCACCCTACAGGCCAAACCTAGCCCCCGACACCAATTCATCTGGCCCCTGACGCCCTCGCCGATCCCGGAAGCAGAATTAAAACACATTTTATTTCCACTTCTGGGTGGGAGGAACCACATAACTGGCCTGATCAGCAGTCCAGGAGGCGTGGTCCGGCCCGCGACCTGAAATCCTTGAGAAAGCCTGCACTAAGGACAGTATAATCAACCTCCGAGACCCAAAGCACCAAAATGCAGTAGATTGGCACAACATGTCTCTCTCCTTTAGTAGCACAGGGAATAGCCTACCATATAAAGAACAAGCAGGCAGGCCTCCAGGCAACAATAAAAGGACCTGATGGAAATCCTTACAAAAAACAAAAACATAAAAGGCCAAAAAAGCTGGATAATGTGAAATACGTAAGAAATTCATACATTTTGTTATCCTCTCTTTTGGAATCCCAAATCTTTTGCATTGTGGAGGCTCTCTCTATTATAAAACCATAAAGGACTCCATACACACAAAAAGAAAGGGCCTCTTTTATTTTTTTATTCAATTAACCTAAACCACCCTTCTTTATAAATCTTTCTTTCTCACATTCTTTTGAGGATTTCTTTGAAGAGTACTTTGTTTGAAAAGTCCTTGCCTTTATTGTAGTCTCTGGAGTATCTCTGTGCAAACATGAAATTTTAGAGAATTTTTAAACATATAGAGAATTTTCTCTGTGAGTGGCAGGGGCTCTCATTCAATTTCTTATTCTGATATGTGACCTTGTCCCAGCTGAGTACTGGTGAAAAAGCTTTTAAATACTGTTGTCTGAAGCTTCCTACACACCAATCAGCATGACAAAAGGAAATCAGAAGCAAGGCATATATTTGTATTAACTTTGTGATCCTTGTCTTTCATATTTTCGTGTTCTAAGACTGGTCTCTCAGCAATATCCAGGA
This sequence comes from Bradypodion ventrale, assembly GCA_035047345.1. Taxonomy (NCBI): domain Eukaryota; kingdom Metazoa; phylum Chordata; class Lepidosauria; order Squamata; family Chamaeleonidae; genus Bradypodion; species Bradypodion ventrale. The sequence continues at coordinate 192,087,408 of JAWDJE010000004.1, forward strand.
AGTACAAGATGGCCATGGGCTCAAGATGTGCACATTCCATCATTAAGGATAATCAACTCACCTGGTCTATATTCTTCCCGGGCTGAATTAATCTGCACTTCCGTCTCAGCTGAAATTTGCAATTTCTGTGTCACTTCTTCTGCTGTCTTCTTTGTGTTGCTAAGCACAATGATGAGACTCTCATCTTCCACCAGAGAACCCTGTGTACTTGTCAGTCGATAGAGCAAGTTATCTTCTAGTTCTTTCATCTTTCGTTTATTAGCCATCACATCTTCCATAAGATCAGTTCGCTCTTTTTCCAGCTCCTGTTAAAGCACACCACAAAGGAATAATTCAATGGAATCCATTGTTGGAAGCAGACTCATTAATGTACTCACTATTCAGAATATTATACACAATAAAACAAAGAGGCTAACAGGTAACTGCTCTGATAGTTCAGCTAATACTAAAAGAAGATTGACATGACACAGTACCAGATTTATATTTGCAAAGGGAACATATTTCTCTCACTGGAAGGTCAACACATGTGATTGTCATGGGCTTTTTACAAACTTTGCCAGATAAACTGTGTACTGCTCTGTAGCTATCTATTGTCAAAATGGATGGTGAGAGTAATAAAAAGTAAATATACTAAAATGATTAGAGGATTGGAGCACATTCACTACAAAAAAAGGCTAAACTGTCAAAGGGCTAATTTAAGAAGAAATAAATGTAGGTATTGTTTCACATGCAATATGTCTGTCGATTCCTTAACACATACTATACTGTGGTTGATAAGGAACACAAGTGAAACCAGTGGAACTGGTACCTACCTCACATACTATCTTAGACTACCAACAGAACTCAAAAATCCAACTTGGGTTCTAGCTGGAATTGAATATGGTAATATTCCTAGTTCTAGTAGTTCTTGAATACCGCAAAACAAATGGAAAATGGGTAGCTTAACAAGACAGAGTACAATAAGAACAGCAAACAATTTTCCCAGTGGCAAAATTCTGGAGTTTCCCATGCCATGCTGAAAAGAACATCAATACAAGCAATTTATATGGTGATATATTTATAGCTGTTTAAAACACCTCAGTATATCCAAGTGTTGTACAGACAGGAATGATTAATTTCATACTGTTAGTGCTAACTAAAAGTTAATTTTCTTCTAATTCAAGCATGGTTCTTGTTCTGTAGAATGTGACTTGACCATAATGAGCGAAAGAAAAAATCCCCAAACCTCTTCCTCCATAAAATAAAGACTTATGGCATGTACTATCTGTAGAAACAAAATGAAATGTAATTGGGGATTGTAAAAGTAATTTTTGAGAATTATGAGTTTTCTTTGGACATGCCATTATAAGAAATCTGAACACTCAAAATGCAAATATCTTTGAAGCAAAAAGGATGAAAAGGTAATTCAGAAAGAAATGAGAGAACATTTGCTCATTTCATTTGTTTTAATTAGCTTTCATTTCAAGATGAAAAGGTCGAAAAGAAAAGATGTCTTTAGAATAAAAAAGGTAACATTGCAAAGTTCTACTATGTGATTTTACGGCTATAAGGTTATATCTTGCAGGATGTGGCAGATTTGGGCAACAACAATTTCTGCATTTAGTGCAAACAACAATTTTTCTGTCATGTTTTAAAGAGAACAGTGCACACTATTCTCATTTTTGCTGAAGTTGTGTTAGGCACCCTTTTACAACATACTCTATTATTTGAGACACTTAGGGGAAATATTAAAATTAGCAACACAGATGCAAGCCCTTATGTAAATTTCCCAAAGAGCACTCTTTAATGAAGTCTCAGTGAAGCACTATTTCTGCTTGGATTGGCATGCTGATAATCAGTAGAAACATAACAATCTGAACTATTAATGGAGTTATTCAAATGTGGGCTTGCATTGTTTAATTCTTACACACATTCAGAAGAATAGCTCACAGGCTGAACTAGTCTTCCTTTTGTGAAAAGAGCAACTGGCAATCAAAGGCTAGCATTTGGTGCAACTTTGCATTTAATAGGCATACAGTATATTAAATATGCAAACAACAGCTATACAGTATAAGGTATTAACGATACCAGTAGGCAAGGAGGAGGAATTTAACTATTTCTTTACCTACAGAGGTTCTGATGAAAATCTTCTTTAAAGATGCTGTATTAAAAAATAGTGTCACTGAAAGATTTTGCTCTTAATAACAATGGCAACTCTGGACTTTCATCAGGACCACATACACTGCCATTAGAAAATGGCATTCCTGTTTGTTTGTTTGTTTGTTTGTTTTATGTGCATAGTAACTACAAAGATGCATTCAATTTCACATTCTAGTTACACACATACCCTTTAAATGTGCAAAAATGTAATTTTGATCAAGTGCAGAACTGTGTAAGGATCGTTTGACTGTCAGTTTTTCATCTCAGCCCCTTCCCTTCATGTTGTGACTCTTTCCTTGACTTAATGATTAAGGTAAAGACGAGATAGTAGTTGCCCTCCAGATGTTGTTGGATTGCAATTCTCTTGAGCTCTAGTTACAGCATGGTGCTGAGGGATCATGGGAATTGCAATCCAACAACTTCTACAGATCCACAACCTGCCCGTTAAGGGACATCACAGTTTTTACATACAATTCGGCAATCTGTGGTTTGCTTTTCCCCTTCAAACAAGAACAGAAACCAATTTTAAACACCAGACCTGAAGATATCTTAACCCACTCAAACAATGGAAATGTGGTAAGTTAGCATTATACAAGTTTTGTTGGTTTAATATCTCTGCTCAAATTGAGACTAACAAATTCAGGTTATACATTTCTTATTATTGGCTGAAATCCTGTTCATAGTACAAGCCTAAGCATAACTCTCCATCGTTTCTCCTTACTGTGATTCTTAAGGGTACACACACCAAGCCAGCATTTGCATATGCTCCTAAGAATCACAGCAACAGGGAGAAATGTATAGAGAGTTACACTAGGGCTTACACTATGAATAGGACTTCAGACATGGTTTAAACAGCAGATGCAAGTTATATGTAAGGGAAGCCCCTGTGTTAGGCATTCTTATTTGAAAATAATGGTAGCCTAAGGGCAAGCAATATTATTTTGCTTGAAAGAAACATTGTTGGAATGTCTTTACAGAAAGCAATCTTTCAGGCAAAGAGCACAAAAGTTCAGCAGCAGAAAAACTTGCTTTGCAGGAGGCAATTCCCAGGTTCAACCATTGCTATTTTCAGTTTAGGGCTTTAAGGAAGCATGGAGATGAGAAAAGAAGATCTTGAACAGCCATTGCAGGCGCACCCCCCAAAAAAGGACTCAGACACCGGTATAAGTGGATAACGGCATTGGGCCACATTTATTGATTCATGCCCTAGTCTGAATTATAAATTTCAATTGGTACTCAGCCAATTATAATTCTTAAGGCAAGCAGGCCGCAGTAACACTGGTAAGGTTCCTCCCAAAATTGCCAACGGCAATTGGCTACAATGTATCCATTTGTATCAATTTGTTTGTTTACAACAAACAAATTGTTGACCGTAGTCAATCAACTATCTACTGACCCCACCCTCTGACGTGTATCCATAAAATCACGGGGTGATGCATGCTGAAGAGCTCCTGCCATCACCACCTTGCCTGGTTCGTCGTTGACCGGTCAACGTTATTACACCTGTACCTGTCTAAGTGTTGGCCAGTCAATTACGAATCTGCCGGATACCTGTGGGTCATCAATATTTACCTTACCAGTGCTACCCGCCACACGGGGAGGCATCCATGATGACTCACACCCCCCCCCAAGACCGTCATCTCGGTCGCCAGGCCTGCTTGCATCACACCAAGAACAAGGTACATACCTCTAGCCGACAGGTGGACCCCTTCTCCCGCTTACCAGCAAAATTTTTGTCTAATCCTATCATCCGGTATCCAATGGCCGTCTTACAGCCATGCACAGACCGGGAAAGAGCCACAGCCCCGTCCGCTGACTGCCGGAACAGTCCGAACTAGGGAGATCCGCATCTCCCCCAAATTGGTGTCTCGGCATGATGTTAGACCATAGCAACCGTATGTAAGCCATACGTGATATAAAAAGCCAGGTCACAGCCCCCCGACGGTTTAGTAACAGCAGTGATCCGTATAATATCGCTGCCCCCGGGGTGCCTGTAATACATAGGGCGGTCGACCATCCCTGTCAGACAGCAGGAATGGCCTCAGTTCCTGCCCCCATGTGCCGCGCATACCATACCATAGCCTTCATGCAGATGCACACAGCCCGGCCGGGGTCCACTCTCTGTCGCTGCAGCCTATACCGCTGCCCAGTGTACATAGCTGCGGCCCACCAGCCCCCCGCCACCGGTGTGTTGAGACCCCTAGGATCTGTAAAAGAGGAGAAAAAAGGTGAAGGGCATAAACAGGTACTCATACAATGAGGGGATGTACATATCTGAAATTGCGCGTAGACGCATATCCACCTCGTAGTACCCCAAACGTAGCCGCGATCAGCGCGACGCCTACCTTAAGTAAATGGTGCCAAAACGGGCCCCACACCGCGAAACGCGGCACCGGTCACCCTCAGGGACTGTACTATGGTAAGGGTAGACCCATCCCGGTGGCAGAAAACAGGCTGGGGCGCGCAGCAGGCACTGTCGGAAAATCATGTAGGGCACCAACCGGACAGATGTCTCGAAAACTTAGTAGCAGTATACACCACTGCCTACCGTGCTGAATCACCCATGAGGACCGTATCCCCACTCGAGCCCACTCATGTGTGACAGAGACATCTTCGAGTTCCAGTGCCCTATGAGACACCTCCGCCTTACACAGGTGGTACCAACTCTGGCACCCTCTCACTGATGCGGAGCGCTCCAAAAAGGCCACCGTGGTATCTGCGTGGCTAAGAGCCACCTCCCACCTATCTGTACATAAGTAATGCCACCTCGTGCAAGGTGGGTCAAAAATTCTGGAAAAGGAGTGACGCGTGTAGGGGCAGCGGGCACGTTCCCGTGTCCACCCCTCCCCGACACGACACATGAACTCATAGTGATATGCCTTTCGCGTGCGAGGTGTCAATGACATGTCTGGTTCCCTTCAGCTCGCCTAACGTCCCGCTATCGGCCAAACGTGACGAGTGGAATTCCTCTGCTTCCGGAGTAAAGCAGGGAAACGGGTGATCCGCAGGTGGGGAAAAGCACCAGTAAAGTCATTATTCGTACATAGAACATGTCTGGCCTGGAACTGCGCATTTAGGCGTAGGCTTCTCGAAATAATAGACAAACCAATGTTCCGACCCGGGGGATTTGCATGTCTGGGTGTTGACAATGTGCACCACTGCCGCATTGTCACGCCGAAATTGGACCACTGAGTAGGCCCACTCATTTCACCATAGCATCAGTGCTCTCTAAAACGGGAGACAACTCGATTAAGGTGATCGCGGGGACGATCCGTGCACCCACCCTCAGAGTAAACCCCATAAGTCAGAGATCCGGAGGTATCTGACCGTACTAGATATCTAGGGCAGACCACTAGGTCTGATCTCCCATAAGAGACCCCTCTAAACCCAGGAGTAATTTGAGCCAGAGCAAGCAAATTAAGGGGGCAATGAATTAACTACAATTCCCAAGGGCACACTCTATGTTTGGCAATCAATGCCAAAATCGCCATGGACATCCAAGCCACCGTATCAATGGTTAACCTGGATGCCCGCGTGACAGCATCGAGGCAGAAATGTGATGTCAGAAGATGGGACCTCGGTCTATTCAGGCGCCAAGGGGACACCCAGTTCCCACCTGAGTGTCTGAACCGTGATGAGGAGACGCGTACACGTGTCCAAGCCCCGTTTAACCCTAGACCAAAAGTCGTCGAGGTAATGGGCCGGAGACCGAGACCCCAACCTGTGAGCAAATGCCCACTGAATGAAAGTCCCACATTGGTCGGGTGCTGAACCTGAATTAACGCAGTCAGAAAGGGGTTGGCCTTATCTAATTAAAATTCCCCTCAGAAACCTAAAACCCGATAGGTCTAAATCATGGGGTGCACTGGCAAAAAGCTGGAAGCCGAGTGCATATCACACTGTGCCAAAACAGCACCAGAATTGCGTGAGCGCGCCACCCATAGTAGCCGAGGTAACTACGAGTACTTGACTGAACAAGGTCATCAGGAAGGGCATCCCTGAACGGAGCACCCACAGGGTAAGCTGAATGGAGGATAATATACATTCACCCTTTTTCTAGCTCAGTATGAGCTTCATGGGGGTACATTCGACTAAAGAAAGGTGGTTCCAAGAAGGGCCCCCCACTACTCTCATAGCCCCCAACTTCCTTAACTGTGGACAGTGGAGCCCCCTCTCCGTTACCCTGGAAGGGAACCAGATTAGTCGCATCCTGGGGCCCCAACACCCCCGAATGGATACAAAAGCCCCATTGAAAACCCTCCAGCAGGTCTCCCGCCCCATCCCTTCTTGGATGAACTGAGTGACATCCCTCAAGGCTGACTATAATTTGGGTGGGGGGGTGGGCTTATGATAAAGTTAGTTGCTTCAGACGGAGCTCTGATCGCCCCTGTGCACCCTCACCTCTGCCCCGTAACCCACCAAGGGCCAGCACAAAAAGGGGGCACTAAGTCGGTAACGACCGTGGTGCTTAGTACACACATTGTCAGCTGAGCATGCCGAACACGGTAGGCGGGCCGGAAACCCCCCGCCCAACCAGTTTGCGTGGAGCCAGTGTCTGAACAGCCCGCTGCTCAGCCTGACCACCATGGTACCCATTACCAGGCACCGTTCCCGTGGGAATGATGTACACGAGCACCCTTGCTGACAGGACTCATCCCACCTCCCCTCGGGATATAGAGCCTCCCTCGTCCACATTCCTCACCATGAGCCAACTATCATGGGCCCATCCAATCGACATCAGGATGGCCCAAACAGGCCAAGCCCTGCGGCATACCACAATACGTACAAGGTATGCCGACAACCAGTTGGCCCCAAGGTGCGCGGTGGCTAACGACGATGGGACATCTCTTTGTCTCAGCCGTCCTGTCCTTCTCTCTCCTCCCAGTGGGCTCGCAGTTCAATAGGGGTAATATCCACATGTCCCCGTCCAGCCCTTGCCCCTCATGGCCTGCGGCCAATAATCAACCTGGGCCAGTAATAGCCGTCCATCGGCAAAGCCCTTGATGGCACGTTCTGTATAAAGGGGCCTACGTAGCAGGATCCAGACAGCCCCTGCGATGCTCAGGACCGTCCCGGGGGCGGACACCCCAGTGCGTGGTGGCTTACTACGGCGGGACCACCCAACGTCTCTGTCCTCCTGTCCGTACCTCCTATCCTTATTGGGGTCTCAGTTCATAGGGAGAATATATCCACGTACTCCCCCCCCCACACACCAAATCTTTTCCCTCCTGATCTGGGTCAGATGATCACTGGGGGGCCATGAATAACCAGTCATCGGCAATGCCATTGCCGGTACATGATGTACACAGGGCATACACAGCGGGACCTGGACAGCCCCTGTGACGCCACGAACTGCCCCGGGGGCGGAAACCCGCACCCCCAACGTCGTGCCAGAATGCAACCAAGGGGCACTGGGATAGGATGGCGAGTGATGCCCACCAGCCTCCAATTGGCAAGGCAAAGAGCACTGAACCCCACTGCTGGAAATGGACTGTGATGTGTGTGCATTCAACTTGAACCTAATACTCACTAGTTGCACCCCCGTGAGCCGCCCCCACTGGGGGTTCCGGCCCATGGTGGGCGTCGGAGCTTGCGACCGAAATCGAGCTCTGGGGCGACCTCCAACGCACTCCAGCCGCAGTTCTAGACAAACGGGGAGCTGCGAGACAGTGGCGGGCACAGGCCGGAGTATCACAAGAAGCTCGACCCAGCTGGCCGCCTGTTGCATAGTGGCAGCAGTCGATGTAGCCGGCAGACACAAAGGGGCCCAGTAGATAGGGAAGGGGCCCCCACCAACTGGTTAGCTAAGGATGCCCCCAGCACAGCCAAACGTGCTAACCAGGCATCCCCTGCCACGAAAACCCCTAGCAGGTGGGCCAGGTGGGCCGGATGGCCCGCTAGGTAGTGGGCCAGAGGCCCTAATTTGAGAGCCTGGGCCAGAATAGGGCCATGCCCAAAACTCCGGCCCCTAATGGGGTAAAACGTGCTCTGAGCCAGCACCAGGCCCTCCCCCCAATCGTTCCAGCCCGTGGCCGGCAGCCGTGGGCCGAGGGCCGGATCCTCTGAAGGGCCGATCGCTAGGGATGCCTCTAGCGCCGCTACGCGGGCCAGTAATGCATCCACCGTCGCAGATCCCCCTGCATAAAGTGGGCCAGGTGGGCCGGACGGCCCACCGGGCAATGGTCCAGGAGCCCCTACTTGAGAGCCAGGCCCCAAATAGGGCCATGCCCAAAACTCCAGCCCATGAGGGGCCGGGGGTAAGCCCTGCTGTGCAACCGCACCAGGCCCTCCCCCCTGCTCAAAACCCATGGCCGGCAATTGCAGACCGGGGGCCGAAGCCCCTGTAGAGCCAGTCTGATGCTGGAGGGCCGCGGGCCATGGCCTAAGCTGCCCCATCCCACCGGTCCCGGTGGGTGCCTCCGGTAAGGAGTCCTGTTGGGGGGGGCGCAGCCGCGGTCCTCCGACCCGACTGCTGCCCCCTGTTTGGGCGAGCCTGCGTCGCCATAGCCTTCTCCTTAGAAGGCATGATGAAGGACGATCCCTTTCCAGGGATCAGCAACATCAGAAGATCAAGAGCCAAGGACGGCTCTCTAAAGAGACGAGGAGCGACTGAGAAAAACTTCTCCTCTCCGTCGCTTTTACAAAATGGTAGCTCGGCTGCCGCATGGCCACCCCTTTTATAGAGGGGTGGCCACGCCCCTAACTACCCGGATGTCTGAGTCCGGGTGGGGGGCCTGCAAAGAGCGCGGCGGCCATTTTGGTGCCGCGCTTTCATTGTCAGTGAGAGTTAGGATTGAGTTCATCTGGCAGCAAAACAAATGCTCGCCTACTTGGAGCCATCTCTATACATACCCAGATCTGTTTTAGAGGTTTGGGGATGTGCTCTAGAGCAGATTTTGGGTATACTGTATTCTGACCTAGTGATTTACCATATTTTTGGATCATAAGATGCACCTGACCATAAGATGCACCCAATTTTCAGAGAAGGAAAACAAAAAAAATATATTTAGTGCTGTATTTTGCACAAGCGACCAGTGGTGGCACTGCAGGGGAAATAGGCAGGCAGGCCAATTGCACTGAGGAAGGAAGTGATACTATAGCCTAGCCTCTGGCTCTCCTTTCAACCAGGAAGCATGTTTTCCCCCTCCATTTTGTCCACTTGGAGTAGAGACAAAGGCATTGAAGGTAAGTGAAACCCTTTATTTTTAAGCACAGATTTGGTTTCCCACTTAAATGCATTGGGAACATACAAACAGAAAACTTTTGAATACAAGAAATTTATTTCCAATGCATTTAAATGGGAAATTGCAATTTTCGCCCTCTAGCGGTCACTTGTTTTTCATGTGTTTTTCTTTCCCCTGCCCTGGAACAGCTGAGAGGCGGCAGAAGAAGTCTTCAGCAAGCTGCAGCTGTATCCTTTTACAACAGCTGCAGCTGGCCAAAGACTAGCATTTGGACAATAAGACACACCCTCATTCCTCCTCCCCCCCTCCACTTTTTGGGGAAAAAAGTTCGTCTTATGGTCCAAAAATATGGTAAATATTCTCTTCTCTTATTCCTTCAAGTAGTTACAAGAAACTACAATATTCTTTTCCTTGCTGGCTAGGTTGGTTGGGACTGCAGTGGCTTAGTGGTTAAGACGCTGAACCTGATGGCTAGAAAGTCGGCAGGTCAGCAGTTCAAGACCCAAGTGCTGCATAACAGAGTGAGCTCTCAGCTCCGTCCCAGCTCCTGCCAACCAAACAGTTTGAAAGCAAGAAATTGCAAGTAGATAAACAGGGACCACTTTGGTGGGAAGGTAAGCAGCATTCCATGAACTCCGGTGTCTATTCATGCCTGCCATGTGTCTACAGAAACATCTGCAGACACAGACAGCACTGGCTCTTTGGCCATAAACAGAGATGAGCACTGAACCCTAGAGTCAGATACGACTGGCTTTGGAGCAAGGGCAACCTTTACCTTTACCTAGGTTGGTTTTCTGCCATTCTTAATAGAGTTCTCACATGGGGAAAAAGATTGTTTTGGGCAAAAAATTGGGCAAAAACTATCCTCGTGCAAAACTGCCTGGTGCCCAAAACTGTGATGACTGTTCCATTGGTTAAGAGTTTGAAATACTGGAAGGGTTATTTGCAACTTTCTTAACAATCAGGCAGTCTTTCTTTATTAGCTTGTGTTTTGCTTCATAAAAGGAAGAAAGCACTACAGACATTTTATACCAATTACAGAAATGGAAATGAGAGCTCTTTATCATTCTTCCTGTTGCAGACAAAGAACCTTATGGGTTTTTAAAAATGTCTCCTTGAAGTGTCTCCAAAAATGTAGTAACTATTCTTTCTATTTCCACCCTAAACAACACAGAACAATAAAACCAGAATTTCAGAAGTTATACATGCTTGGGTCCAATTAGTCTTTGTCTGGGAGTTATGACAGCATCTTGTCTGAAACTCTGAAGAGCTAGGACCAGCCCATGTTGACAGTAGTGGTAACTAATGGAATGGCCTGAATTAGAATAAAGTACCTTCCCATGTGGCTATGTTCTCATGACACATGACTGCAACATGGAGGAAAAGCAGGGAGTCTCATTGTATGAGTGGAAAGCCACTTAAGCCAGATGGCATGTTCTCAAGTGGGGCATATTCACTTAGTATATGGTAGCTTCACATATTAGTATTTAAATGCAGAGTATGTAGAAGAGGAAGAGAGAAGAAAAGGACATGTGAAAGCCTTGCAATTCTACTTCAATGTCATACGTATTTTACCAGAGTATTTTGTTATATAGGCTTCACTGTAGGACAAAGGGCTAAAAAATTTCATCTTTCTAATATAAGAGATTGAAAAATCACCTGAATAAACTGTTTCAGAAGAATTATGAACAATCGTACCAGAACTATTACCAAGGTCTCTTCCACTCACCTGCTTTTCTGTTAGAATAACTCTCCCTAGAAGTTGATCTTCCAGACCTTTCATAGTGACAGTAAAATCAATGATAGATGTGCGAGCACTAATCTCAGGGGTGTATGCTGGATTTGGAAGTTTAGTGGTAATATAAAGCCTGAAGCCATTCATTACATCCATTTCTTTATCTCCAACTTTCACCTAATTAAAAAAAAAACAATTATAGAATTGAAAGACACCAAAAAAGTTGCTTAGGGATCTACTGTACCTCATTCAAGCATCCATTAGCTATTTACAGTACAATTAATCAGCAAGGCTATCTCTCCCCGGCCCTTCCACCTGGTGGGGAGGATAAAGGGGGCTCCTGAGGCCAGGTGAGCCCTGAAGATGCCGTTCCACTGCCACCGTGAGGCTGTCTCTCCCCACCCCCTTCCACCTGGTGGGGAGGATAAAAGGAGCTCCCGAGGCCAGGTGAGCCCCGAAGACACACTACCGCCACGAATGCTCCCTGCCTCGCCCCAGTACCCTGGGGAGTCGAAGCAGGTAGGAGCCGCTGAAATCCACCTTCGCAGGCACCTGAGACTCCCCCCTCCCCCATGCTGTTGGTAAGAATTTTTGACTTGGAACTTAGTGGCAGGGGTCCATTGCTCCTGTTACCCTTCATCTTCAGTTTTTTGGGGTGAGTACTGGGTGTCATCTGTATTTTTTCTGTTGGTGGGGCAATTATTGTCTATTATATATTATCATTATTGCATTGTATCTTATTGTTTTTCTTGTATTATTCAATTTGTGATTTTGTAATGCTTTTGGATACTATGCATTTTTTTGCTCTTATACTTTGTATCTGTATTGTATTTATTGATTGTAATAGTATGTATATTGAACTGTTGTAGCCGCTCTGAGTCAGCCTTGGCTTGAGTAGAGCGGGGTAAAAATTCAATAAATAATAAATAAGTGGCTTAGTAGGAACTGCAGTGGCTCAAGTGGTTAAGATGCTGACTGGGAGGTGGAAGATCAGCAGTTCAAAACCCGAGTACTGCATGACTGAATGAGTGCCCATCCCTGTCCCAGCTCCTGCCAATGAAGCAGTTCGAAAGCAAGAAATTGCAAGTAGACAAATAGGTACCTCTTTGGTGGGAAGGTAAACAGTGTTCCGTGCACTTCGGTGTCTAGCCATGCCTGCCACATGTCCACAGAAATGTCTGCAGATGCAGACAGCGCTGGCTCTTCGGCTATAGACAGAGATGAGCACTGGACCCTTGATTGGATATGACTGGCTTTCTAGCAAGGGTGGCCTTTACCTTCACCTCTAAGTCACTTAGAGGTTAACAAGCTGAACTTGATGACTGGAAGGTCGGCAGGTTAGCAGTTCAAGGCCCAGGTACTGCAAGACAGAGTGAGCTCCCATCTCTGCCCCATCTCCTGCCAACCTAGCAGTACAAAAGCTAGAAACTGCAATTAGATAAATAGGTACCACTTCAGTGGGAAGGTAACAGCATTCTGTGCATTCCGGTGTCTAGTCATGCCTGCCACATGTCCATGGAAATGTCTGCAGATACAGACAGTGCTGGCTCTTTGGCTATAAATGCAGATGAGCAATGAACTCTAGAGTCATATACAACTGGCTTTCGAGCAAGGGTGACCTTTACCATTACCTAACATTTCAAATCATGTCCACATAAGGAACAATGTAATCATATACACTGTGCAGCAATTAACATGTTCCTAAAACTAAGTCAATGTTTCCCATCTTCATTACAAACAGAAAAGGCCAGTTTTGCTACTTTTTGCATGTATTGGTTTACAGATTAAGATGCAAGCAGGTGAACATATTGACATAAGAGCAGACATAGGGCAAACATTCTTGAAGCATGGATTCCACAACCGACAATATGGATTGATCCTATGGGCTGCCCATGTTCTTTCATGCAAACAGGAGAAAAGGCAGCTTGCATGTTGTTGTAATGGCAACTATGAAGAACAGAAAGATGACAAAAGCAACCAAATTGTAGATGTGCAGAAAGAAAATACACCAAAGGAAATGACACCATCATTAAGAAAGGAAACTTCCATGGTGAAAAGCATACCAGCCAGATAGTATCAAACCATGCTCCCATTTAACAATTGTGTGGTAACAAAATATGGTGTTTCACAGATGATATGCAAAATAGACTGCACATTTGAAGACCAATGGTATAAACTATCATTTTTAAAGTACAGGCCAAGCATCTTGCTAATTCAGCATTAGAGACAGGACTGTGATCAACACATATAGACATGTGAAGTTTTTCAAAATGATTATATATCAGCTCTCTTACCTTGAAGGTAGAACCTGTTTTGATGAAGTTTCGTTCCAGCACATTATCCAAAGCTGGATCCAGCTCTTCACCAACATCTTCAATTAACAAAGGTCTCCCAAGGGAAAGACTATCTTCCAAGTGATTTCTAAAGTACTTGTGATTTAGAGAGGTGATCTGAAAAGAGAGTCGTTTTACTTGTATACTATGCTGATGAAGAATAGACACTGTTCAACAAGCTTTGGATGAGACTCTGGTTTAAAGAAAAAGAAATTTGTTGTGGGTCTGTAAAAGAATGAAATGGTAAAACCCATTCCCTAATGCAAGTTTTCTAATCTGAGCTGGATCCCCTCTGCTAGCAACTGGGGAGAGGAATCATACAGTATATTACAAGATTACAAAAGTGAAAACTTTCACATCCAGTTTTCCCTTCAGTTTCATATTAAATCTACATTATATGCAGAAAGGAAGCCAGCCCTGTATGGTGAAACATAACACAGCATCACACACAAAAATGTCTGCTACTTGGTCTGATCCATGTGTCCTATTCAGTGATGAAATGCAATTTTTTTTACTACCTAATCTATGGGTGGGTCCAAATCTATGGGTGTGGCCAAACATCCTGCATTATGGGCTATGGAGATGGGCATGGCCAACCAAGTGGGCATGGCTTGGGGGAATTTCCGCTACCGGTTCTGCAGAACCTGATAGAACCTGCTGCAGTGCATCACTGGTCCGATTCTAAATCAAGTGTGCTGAATCCAAATCTGAAATCCAATTCTGCCTTAAATGTCAGGATCTTAAGTTCGCAAATCTCACCCTCTTGGTTAGGTTCTTGCATTAATCACATGGCATATATTCAGTGGTGGGATTCAGCAGGTTTGTCCCAGTTTGTCAGAACCAGTAGCAGAAATTCTGGCTGGCCTCTCTCATCCAAGTTTTGAAATAAAGTAATCCTAATTCGGGTGCAACACAGGGCTTTCCCTATCGCCACGCCCACCACACCACGCCCACAGAGTAGGTAGTAAAAAAATTTAATCCTACCACTGGGTATATTTGCCACAAATGTAGCAAAAATTGTCCGGTTTATTAACACAGCTGCGCCTACTCATCTTTAACTCAAAACAGACTCACTATGGCCTAGCTGCACTATCCAATAAGATGGTCTTGCACTACAGACAAGCCCTTGGTCCATCTCGCCTTATATACCTATTTCTGATGTCAGCTCACTGACTTACCAGACATGCCCAGCCACTGCTGGAACATGCATGCCACCAGGGGATGTGATTCAGCTGAGGCAGCAGCAGGCATACTGGCAGCTGCAACTGTTACAATGTTCCCATGTAAAAATACGTTAACCAATTACTGACCATTTGAACAGCTGTAGCACACCTTAAAATGTGTACATGATAGGCAAATTCTGAGTTCAGATTTGGAATCAGTACACTCAATATCATGTAAATCACATGTGTTATTCCCAGTAGCAAAATTGTTGTTGTGCAGTGTAATCAATCCTGCATCCAAGTGTAGACAAATTCATTTTAGCAACCAGATCTTTCTAATTAATATATTATTTTGTAATGTTTATTATACACCCTGAGTGATATTTTCATGCATTCCAAAGCACTTCTATTACTAAGCTGTGGTGTACAGAATGTTAAATCTAGATCACCTGCAGTTCATTTTTCGCTTCCTTGTTTTTAATCCAAATCTTGCCCTGAGTCTGTGGGTCAATCAGCAAAGGGTAACGAGCTGCTTTTGTAACAATGATGCCATTCTGTATGGACAGATCATCATTTGGCAGTCCTTGGAGATTCCATTCACTGACAGTGGGGGCATCAATCAGCATATCCGTGAGATTTAGATTGTTTCCAAATGGGATCTTCCGGGTTTTCATTTCTTTTTGCCAACCAGTTAACAAGAGATTGCGAAACTCTTGGTTAAAAGGACCCGAATAGGACAGAAAGGCTGTGGCTAGCAGGACATCACCTATATAAACACACACGGAGATAACATTTTATATATGCTGCAGTATTTTGTCCAGCACACTGTTGTGAAAATGCATGCTTGGTGACTGGAAGTTCAGCAGGTCAGCAGTTCAAGCCCCAAGTGCTGCATGACAGAGTGAGCTTCCATCTTTGTCCCAGCTCCTGCCAACCTAGTAGTTCAAAAGCAAGAAATTTCAAGTAGATAAATAGGTACCACTTCGGTGGGAAGGTAAACAATGTTCCGTGCACTCCGGTGTCTAGTCATATCTGCCACATGTCCACAAAAATGTCTGCAGATACAGATAGCACTTGCACTTTAGCTACAAGCAGAGATGAGCACTGAACTATAGAGTCAGATATAACTGGCTTTCGAGCAAGGGCAACCTCAGAATTAAAATATGAAAGCAGGAATGGAAGCAAAGATAAACATAAATTATCAGTTACTCTGTCTTTCAGTCTTTACATGAACATCTGATAATCTTTTTCCATGTAATAACTGCATAGGAAAAAGTCACAATATGACTGAGCACCTCTGGCCAGTATATGTTGCATATTCTCATAAGTTAAATCCTTCCACATAAAAGGAAGAATTGTTTTAAATATAATGTGTTAAAACATGCTGCAATGCAGACATACCCCATCTGCCAACCCCTACAAGAAACCTTTCTGGAGAGAAAGAGCCCACAGGGAACATCTATGCTACCAAAGAGCTGGGGAAGTTCCCTGGGATCTGGAGACTAAGCAGGAGTGCCAACAACAGTGGAAACAACTCCAGCAAAAGCAGGATCTAGAGTGCAGCTTTCAGGCCACAGAATTGGATGAACCCTTCCAATGCTGTCCACACACTGCCCACATGGCGCCCGTCAGAAGGAGAGACTGTGTGAAAGGACTGCCTCCTGCTGTGAAGTGAACAGGGCAATGTGAAAAACTGACCAGGACAGGAAGGGAACTGAGTCCAATTGTACAAACATAGTTCTGCCATAAGAACCCAGTATGAGTCCCTGAAATATGGAAAAGCCCATGCCACCTGGTTTTGCTATTCTGGAGGATCTTTAGTAAGGCTCTTTGGTGAAGGAGAGGCAAAGATGGGGCATATGAAAAGAACATCGCAGAATGCTCCCTAAGTCAGGTCCCATGAATTAAAAGTACTTCCTGACTGTGTGTGAACTGAGGGCTCTTCCAGATTAGACATTAGCTCCCTTTTAACTGCCTTGATAGTATTGCTATTTTCCACATCATTATGAATTTCCAGTGGTTCAAGTGGCTAAGACGCTGACTGGAAGGCAGGAGGTCGGCAGTTCGATTCCCGAGTACTGCAACCTAGCAGTTCGAAAGCAAGAAATTGCAAGTAGATAAATAGGGACCACTTTGGTGGGAAGGTAAACAGTGTTCCGTGCGCGCCGGTGTCTAGTCATGCCTGCCACATGACCATGGAAACATCTGCAGAAGCAGACAATGCTGGCTCTTCGGCTTTGAAACAGAGATGAGCTCTGAACCCGAGAGTCAGATACAACTGGCTTTCAAGGAAGGGAAACCTTTACCTTTACTTTTACGAATTTCCCCTCATTTTGCTTTGCATAGTGTTTTTCTTATTTTGTTCTTTCTGAAATCATGGCTTACTTTCAGTTTTGCTTAATACCAGGTGAGGACCTTAGTGCTATGGTACTTGCTACCAGAACCCTATTAAACTTTACACACTGTATCTTTTCTTTAAGGCCAAATGCTAAACCCTTCACACATCAAAAAGACCTCTCTTTCCGTTTCCAATTGATTGATTAATGATAACACTGTCTGCAGAAATGTATGGCTTCACTGATATTACATATTTACATATTTATACATTTCGCTATTTTGGATGATGGATGGACGGACGGACGGACGGACGGATCTTTGTCCCAACAGAGGGACTGAAGATGGTTTACAAAGATGGTTTAAAAAACAAATACTAAAACAATTAAAACTATGACAGGTTAAAATATTTTTTTAAAAATTAATATATTAATCATTGAAAAGTACTTTGATTTCCTTTGACCTTTTGTACATATACAGCCTTCTCCCCCTGAACATTCAAAGAAGGGAAAAGACATAATCCCAAGATTGTAGCTTGTTCACTGGCTTTGCCCTGTTTTAATCTTTTAAAAAATAGTTTTATATGTGGACCTTTTGGTCCATTGAGACTTCTGTTTGGTAATGATGCATTCAGGCCCTTAAAAATCTGCTTTTTAACAAGCATTAAAAACAGGTGAAGGGGGACAATGCAGGAAAAACAAAATTCAAAGAGAGCCCTAGGTTTTACTGTTTTGCATACTTGAAGTTCCTAACAGGCTACATCGCAGATTCTCAACCTGCAGTCCATGGGCCGGATGTAGCCCACGGCACCATTTCATGTGCACCCCCCCCCCCCCCCCACTGCCTTCATCACACCAGCAAGTGGCATGTGGCACAGGAAGGACAAAATGACCATCCAGCCTCCAAAGCTGTCTGAGGGAGCATGACTTGGGCCCTGGCTTTAAAAGGTTGAGAATTCCTGGACTACATGTTCTTCTTTATATCTACTACTAGCTCTGAACAGGAGTCTATGGGGATGGCAAGACTCATCAGTGGCAATCTGAACACCACCAATAATTCTAAGACATATTTTGAAGGGTTGGTAAAGCTTTCTTGGAGGTATTCCATTACAAGATCTCAGCATATGCCCCATCTTGCCATTCTATGATGGTGGTCAAAAGCTGTACATCCAGTCCAAGTTAGGGATAACTCTAGTTTGTTCCTCTGCTTCAGTTGTAGGGCTGTATCACCTGTTTTTAGATTGTTCTTAGGATCACAGAAAGGTCCCTCTCTCCTTCCCTCACATATGCTGTTCTACATGTAAGCAGAGAAGAAAACTTATGTGCATGAAACTATTTCTTACTCTGCTCTAACTCTAAAAATGAAGTCTAGCCATAGCCTATTAGTATGGGTCAACACTGCAGGTATGTTGCCAAATCCATTGTGATGTGGTGTTTAAAACAGTAAAAGCACTCTTCATCATGCACTGTGTCAGCTCTTGCTAATTCAAATCTATTACTCTCTGTTGTTTTTAATACAGAGTTTAGAACATTTCCCAAGCATGAAAACAGGAACACAATTAATAATCTCTCCATCCACATTTGCTGAAATATTGCTAGCCTGGCTGAAAATTTGATGGAGCACTGAAGTTATCTGTACTTTTGTCTTACCCACAAGCCTCTTTGTCTGTGCAGCAAACTCTTTACTTTGTTCAGTCCACCTCTCCTTTTCACCAGCCAGGCCACTAATAAGACTGGATGCTGTCTGCATTTTATGCCTACAGCGTTCTGCATCCTCAAGCAATGTCTGACAAAAATGAGAAGGTTAACATGCATCAGAGGACAAAATGGATTGTCCCAAATTCTTTCCATAGTAGTTTAGAACCTTTATCTATAGTATACATATACTGTAGTAGTATATAAGATGCACTTTCTATTAACAGAACCTTCCTGCTCATTTTAACTTTTGTCTCATGATATATTTTAAGTACCCCAATTTTAACTTCTGTTCCCTTTGCCATTCTATGCTGGTCTTGGACCGTAATCATGATTTGACTTGATTTGAACCTTCCTGCTGATCTTGTTAAAATTAAAAATCATGGATTATGGAGCAGGAATGCCAAAAAATTGCTTTTGTGGACTCTAACTGCTGGAATCCCGCAAAGTACATGACTATTGCCATGATGCCTTGAGTCCAAGCTAGCCATGTCAGATGGCTTTTACCCAGATTTTCAGTTCAGTTCCAGCTGAAACATGGTGAAAACATTCAATTGTCTCTATTTTTCTTTTAAAGTTACTTCTTTACTAGCACCATGTACCTGTATATCAGAGCATCTGGAATTGTTTTAATTATGGGACCCCAGTAAAAATGCTTATAGGTTATGAGGAATATGACCCATTTTTAAAATATGAATAGATAAATTAAAAAGTTACAATCTATTACATTCATGTAACAGGACCTTTCAAGAAGAATATTTGTTCTCTGATAAGTACCTGATTGAACACTGCCATCAAGATGATGTAAGGCTTGTTTCAATACCAACAGTGACAAACAGTGAAAATCCAGAGACTTTCTGAACTTTCTAGCTCAGGAGGCAAGACATGGTTCTTTTTTCCTTTCAGTTAGTTATGAGGACATAGGTTCAGGGCTATAACCACTTTGAATACTTTTTTTTTTTTTTTTGGGGGGGGGGGACACACAGAAAGAGCCTCCTCAAAGATAGTGGCATTTTTGAACCACAATCGGGTGTACCCTGGTGATGTCAACCTTGTATTCCCAGCTCATCTTTCTCATGCTAGGTCAGGTGGGGGGAACTGTGGAATGATCTCACCAAAAGGTGCCTTCATTTTGGAAGTTTCACGTCTGGCCTAGGCACGGAAGAATACATTTCTCAACATGCAAACAAAATAAGCATGAGAGAGTGAGATTGAGATCCTAAGCAGAAGCCTTAACAGGGAATAATTTATTCATACATTTTCTAAAAAGACTAAAAGCTCTTCTTTGAAGGTCAGCTAATGGAAATTACTACCCCCTGTCATCTATGGATTTCTAAGCAAATGGCATTGCTCTCCCCTTAGCAGGACCATTCAGATAAAGGACTCTGGCATGTGAATGTATCTTTTACAGTAAGTTTCCATTCAGCAAATAGTTTTCACCTTCTGTCATCCCTGGGAAAGGCTCTTCTTTCAGAACAACTCACCTGTTTCTCTCTCATGGCCTTCTCATATTCAGCCTGTACAATATCAAGTTCAGCTTGCTTGGCATCCAACTCAGCTTGAGCTGTCTGTAGATCTAGCATGGCATTTTTCAGACGGTTCTCCTGGACTACCAGGTTAGCCTGTCAGTGTGCACAGAATAAGAATTTAAATGTTACTTGCAAAACTATTTTCACTTGCTTACTCATCTTTTGGGGGAAATGCAACACAGAAAGACATTTCAACAACAGCAATATAACTGAGAGCACTTTAAATCTATTAATAAATGCACAATTGAAATGTCACAATAAATTTGATGCCATAAACTATAAACTAATGATCTTGAGATGTGACAGTTCTTTAGATACAGACTTTATAGCCAGGTCTACATTTGTTGCTTACTGTAGGAAACAACATTTAAAAGTTAAAGCTTTCTACAAATGGAAATATTCCAGCCAAAACCTCTTTTCACTGAGCTAGTTTATAACTGTTGAGGGATTTTTCTCCCTTGAGACAGTGTTTTTCTCAATGTTTCCCCCTGCCCTCAACAGAGGGAAGTCATACAGTTCAACATATTACCCTTGTATTCATTCTAGATCCAGCCAAAATTAAATGTATGCATATAAATATCTGTAATGTATACAACGTATCTCAGATGACTGTGATAAATAATCAACATTTTGCATAAGATTTCAGAAGATAATAAGCAACAGCTGATCTGCCCCTAGCTTGGTTTCAGTCCTGGCACATTTATGTGGGCTTACCTTTAAAGGCAGAACTTCCTTGTTGATAGCAAAGAAAGCAGCCATGGCTTTGGTCCATGAGCAAAGACCAGCCACGTTTCCACAGACTCTCCTCGCTGTCTCAATATTGTAGTCCCCCATTTCAAAGTAAGGGCTTAAGAGCTCCACCGCTTCTTCATTGATTGTATCTTTCTGAAATTGCTAGATGATAGTATGATCAAGACTCAGTCAGTCATTATCCTAGCAATTCTTTTCTGTACTCTTTTCAGCTCCCTACTCAGTCTAGCATGGTATGTGTGGAGGGGTCACAAAATTATACCAAACATTTTTTTGTCATTTTGTCAACTGAGGAAATGGTTTTGCTAAATTGGTTCTTTCTTTAAGTACTTAATTTGTATTGTGAAAAGTGATCACAATGTGTCCTACTCAATTCAACTTTTTTCTAACTGCTAGGGAGGAAAAATCTTGACTTTTGTTTGTTTTTGTTTGTTTGTTTTTTTGGTTGGTTGGTTGGTTGGTTGGTTCATTTTGCCCATCTGAGATGTTTCCCACTCTGGGCAGTGTAAAAATAATGAACAAACAACAATACCATACAGCAAACAATAATAATAAATCAAAATATCTGATGGTGTCCAAGGCAAGCGAGCACAAATCTAAACATCTAACACATTGGAAATGGCAAAAAGGTCCTTAAAGGCCTCCTTGAAGAGAAATGTTTTGAGCTGTTTCTTTAAAATGTCCACGGATGGGGCCTGATGCAGCTCAACTGACAATGCGTTCCAAAGCATAGGAGCCACCACCGAGAACACCCTATTTCTAGTCACAGCCTTTTTAGCCGTCCTTGGTGTCGACACCTGGAGCTGTGCAGATTATGATGACTGATAAGCTTATCACTTCTCCTATTGTGGTACAGTTGTTATTTAAGTATGTTTCCATCCTGAACCGATCGCGCTGCAATGTGATACACATGTACCTTGGGCATGCTGGATGGTCATTGCGGGAGTCACGAGCCCCATGGGGGTGTATGCCCCTAAATTGATCTTCAGAGGGAAGTATACTCGGCAGGAGGGTATGTGTGTGTCCCAGTGTTAGTATCCATAGTGATGCCAACATATCCCCAAGTAGGTCACCTGGTTGTGACATCATGATGATGTAATTGAGCTGGGCAGGAGCCTGACACAGGTGGCCTGACACAGGTGGCTGAACACAGCTGTCACAAAACTCGAGCAAGGCCGCGTAATCAGCTAGTAATTATCTAAATGCATGGCTGGAATACCTATATATCTAATTTGTAAATATTTCAAGGTCCTGGTGGGGTGAGGGAGGGGTCCTATCCTCCATCTAATTAACTGTCCTGGTTTGCTGCCTTCTTTGCTCTTTTCTTTTAGCACATCTAACTTATACAGTAAAACTGAAAATGCTATTTTCAATTTAAGGCAAATATTTAACTAGCTTTCTGAATCATGCCAAGGCTCGCCCTTTTTTATGGTGCTAGCTTGCTCTTGTTCAGCATTGTAAGTTATTTTAAAACCTTCAAATGTTACACCTTGGTTCATAATACCTATTTATACTTGCTTTGATGCCACAATAATACATTCTATATACTGTCTTCTGCATTAGTAAATGTATAACTATTTAATTCCTACAGCTATAGTCCTTATTGAGAGCCCAGTTTAACAACTTATTTTTCAAGGAGACTCTGGTTATAGATACTTCTGTAACAAATATTTAGGGGAACGTCCTTTGTAGTTTATGATTCACACAGATATGGTCACATATTTAAAGAGTGTTGGTGTTATATGCTGTCAAGTTGCCTCTTCTTTATGGCAACCCTATGAATAAATGACCTCCAAAATGTCTTGTGATCAACAACTTTGCTCAACTCATGCAATTTAAGACTATGGCTTCTTTCACTGTATCAGTGAACAATCAGAAGAATTTGCAATTTTCTCTGCATCTGAAAACGAGAACAATAAAACACACTGCAAAAACCACTCGTCACTCCATATAAATTGGTCCTTGCAGAATAAGGGTAGGAAATGTATCACCCTTCAGAAATTATTGAACTGCTCCTCCTATCCTTTCTTACTCTTGGATATGTAGGCTAGGGACAATGGGAATTCTACAATTTACCCACCAATACCAAAGAATTTGCATCTGCAAATAAAACACTACCTCCCCTATGAAATGTTTCAGAGCTTAATGTGTATGCCTATATGTTTAAGCTTAGAAAAACATGGTTGCAGTGCATTACAGTATCAGTGTTTGAAAGGTTTTTGCCCAGAGTCAGTTGGGAACATCTTTGGGAGCTAGATCTGGACTCTGCTCATGTTTCCTATTTTGCCTCCAAGAACTCATTCAACATTACTTCTTCCTATCTTGTTCTAACCCATGCAGTTTTAATGTCATCCTTGCTTTTGACATACCTGCAGGTTCTGTAAGAAGTTTCCTGCTGTCATCAGCTTCAAGGATTCCAGCCATGATGGAATGGTGCAGTTCTTCTCTGTGTCTACTTTGACAGTGTTTACCTTTCTTTGGAAGAGTAGCAACACACAGTCCATGATACGCATGATAAGGTGAGGTGGCCGGCCTAATGTGCGGACGGTGGCAATGTCTGCAGGCTTGATAGTCTAGGTAAGTGGAAAACAGCAGAATCAAGAGGTGCCACAAACATCAGCTCATTTAACTTCCTGACACATTTGGACAATCTAGAATTAATTTGTTGCTGTCGCACACCATCTAGTTGCTTTCAACTTACAGTTACCCTGACAAAGTTTTACAAATACAGTGAAACCTCATATAACGAAGGATTCTTATAGCGAAAAACTTGCATAACGAAAGGAAATAAAAAATGGTACCTTGCATAACAAAAAAATTTGTTATGCAAAAATAGCATCCATATGGGGAAACTCATATAATGAAAATTCCTATGGGAAAATTCACATAGCAAAAAAAAAATCTCTATGTGAGTTTTCCCATAAGAATTTTCCCATAAGAATTTTCGTTATACAAAAAGAATTGTATAACAAAAAAATCGCATAGTGAACAACCTCATGGAATGGATTATTTTCGTTATAGGAGGTTTCACTGTATATGTCATATTCAAAGAATGGTTTACCATTGTCACTCCACTCTCCATGGTAAGTTTCTGTCCAAGCAGGAACTTTGAAACCAAGTCTCCTGAACCCTAATCTGATATTCTACCCACTACACCAGAGTGGCTCTCAATAGAATTAATAGAATTAAGATACATTTAGCTACTTGCTGTTAAAAAGCATCTAAAATATTCTTTAAAATACCAAAATTTTAGTCCTAACATAAATTGTTTACAGGCTTGTTAATTTCTCCTGAGACTGCTCTCCCCACCTGATGTTGGCTGATGCTAAACCAATTACTATGCTTTGTTGTAAATGGCACCAAGCAAGCCTAGAGAATGACAGTAACATCTTCATTTTGATACAATTGGCTTATTTAGTAAGTAAACTAAATTTTATCCTGATTTCTCTGATGATGAGGTCTTTTGCATTTCTCTGCCACCCCAGTCCCCAGCTGAAGAACATGGAGTTTTGTTTCACTGGCAAGTTTGAGACAATCGAATCAACATTGCCAGAGATGGAATTTATAAACAACACTAGCAGCTTTTTTTTTACAGCCCTCCTTTTTAAACTGATATAGGTCTATAGCCATGATTTTGGGAACTCTTGATTTTTTTTCCCTCTGCATCTTCTACATATAAGTGGTGCCCAGCCTGAGGAAGGCCCATTCAGTCCAAAAGTAAACATTTGATTGTTATTTTTTTATCAGTCTAGCAGAGGTGTTATGTTTTCTTGCCTTTGGATCACATACAAGGACCACAGAGCTTTCCCCTCCCCCATTTTGTTGAAAACTGTGTAAGTTGTTCTCCCCCTCCCCACCTCCAGGACAGGTGTGACTTTTGGGGGTTGGAGGCTGAAAACTAGCTGCTGCATCCTCTAAAGATGCATGCCCTGGCAGTAAGGAGATTGCTTTGCAGGCTCAGTGATGGTCCAGCGCTCAAATATATGAATTTGTTTTGTTTTCTCCCTGATGGGAAAGCAAATAAAGGACTACTGACCCCTTGTTTCCAATCTCTCACTGGGTACAATTCTGAAAGGAAGAACATTTACATGGGGTTGAAGAATTGTGTTTTCCACTTATCCACTATTCACCTGCAATGCAGCTTCAGCCTCTTCTAAGGCAGGTTTCGCTGCTTCTAATTTTTCTTCAGCAATAGCCTTATCTGCTGAAATTCCATCTACAATTGCCTGGGCTTTGTCTTTCACCTTCTGCACTTCTGCCTTCACCTTCTCAGCAGCCTGCGCTTTTACCGTGACTTCTTTCAACACCTATTGATGAAACCAAACACCAGTGACACAAATGGAAGTTACATGAAAAGTAGTTTGTAAATGCCATAGAAAAATTCCATTTATGTGTTTATGTGCAAACCATATTTCATTTTGAGCCCAGCTTGGAATGACAGCTTTGAAAAGTAATTCATTAGTACTAAACATCAGAAATTGGGAGAAAAATTTGTTGTTACCGTATATACTTGAATATAAATCAACCCAAATATAAGCTGAGGAACCTAATTTTGTCCTGAAAACCCAGGAAAATAGATTGACCCGAGTATAAGCTGAGGGTGGGAAATGCAGCAGCTGCTAGTGAGTTTCAATAATCAAAATACATGAAAATATGGTAAAATTAATTAAATTGTTAGTACATCTCATTCCAATGCGGTCTTGGGACACTTGTGGTCATTGGCCGAGTACAACCCAAGTCCCCTTTCTGGAGCTCATTTTTGGAGCTAAAAAAACTCAACTTATACATGAGTATATACAGTATTTGAAATTGGGAGAGAAATTTGTTGTTACCATATAGACTTGAATATAAGTCAACCCAAATATAAGCCGAGGAACCCAATTTTGTCCTGAAAACCCAGGAAAATAGACTGACCTGAGTATAAGCCAAGGGTGGGAAATGCAGCAGCTGCTAGTGAGTTTCAATAATCAAAATACATGAAAATATGGTAAAATTAATTAAATTGTTAGTTCATCTCATTCCAATGCGGTCTTGGGACCCTTGTGGTCATTGGCCCAAGTATAACCCAAGTCCCCTTTCTGGAGCTCATTTTTGGGGCTAAAAAAATCAACTTATACTTGAGTATATACAGTATTTGAATACAAAATTGAAAATGCTCAACCTCCTGAATGAGCTTTATTCATTTATTAATTAAAGCATTTTGTTCTGAAATGAACAGTAGGGAAATATAGAACTGCTCCATGTTTGACCCCTTTAATGGCCCATGCCACCGGCTCCCGGGATTTGAGGCAGGTGGGAGCCATCGCTTCTGCCTCCGCCCTCCCCACCTGGGGGGAAGAAAAAGGAGACGCCGATGCCACGGCTCGCCAACGCTCCCTGCTCGTTCCAGGAGCCCATGCCACCGGCTCCCGGGATTTGAGGCAGGTGGGAGCCATTGCTTCTGCCTCCGCCCTCCCCACCTGGGGGGAAGAAAAAGGAAATGCCGACGCCAGGGCTCACCAGCGCTCCCTGCTCGTTCCGGGAGCTCATGCTTGTTGCTGGAACCAGGGGGGGCTGTGGATGGGGTGGGAAGAGAGAGAGTTGGTCCTGCCAGCCAGGAAGGAGGGGCAGCATTCCATCTAGGGGAGTTCCAGGGATCCATATAGGTGTTGTGACGGGCATGGGGCGGTATGGCAGGTACCGTGGGGCGGGCCGCACTCGGGGAATGCGGGTCCGATGTTTAAGGGTGGTCCCTCATTCCAGCCATGCAGGTACATCTCTGGGCCCTGAGCAGCAGATCCAGAGTGATCCCGCCCTTAGGCTGCTGCTGGTGAATGCCAGATCGGTCTGTAATAAGGCCCCCCTGATCCAAGATTCTATCCAGGAGGGGCGGGCCGACCTGGCATGCATCACCGAAACCTGGCTGACACCTGAGGATGGAGTACCTCTTTAGGACATGTGTCCAGCTGGGTTCGGTATTTGGCACCAGCCTAGAGGTGAGGTGAGGGGCGGTGGTGTCGCCATTGTTGCCAGGGAGTCTTTGGGAATTGCTAGGGCCACTGCTCCACAAGTGTCTGGTTGTGAGACCCTGCTTCTACGGTTGGGCCCCAAGGGTCAGTTGGGGATCTTACTCCTGTACCTGCCCCCTTGCAGGGTAAGGGATGCCCTGCCTGAGCTCCTCGAAGCCGCCTCGATGCTGGCGTTGGAGTTCCCGAGGCTTATGGTTCTGGGGGACTTCAATTTGCCATCATTGGGGATGGCTTCTGAGGTGGCAAGGGAGTTCATGGCTTCCATGGCAGCCATGGGCCTGACTCAGGTAGTTCGGGGTCCAACCAGGGGCAGTGGTCACATGCCAGACTTAGTTTTCTTGTCGGAGCAGTGGCAGAGTGATCTGAGATTACAGGATTTAGTCATCTCACCTGTGCCATGGTCAGATCACTATCTGGTGACTCTTGACTTTCTGGGGGCGACGCTTCATCGTAGGGAGGCAGGGCCTATTAAAATGGCCCACACTCGGCGACTAATGGATCCAGATGGATTCCAGAGGGAACTGGGGGATGTTCCTCTGGATCAGCTACACGATTCACCCGAGGCACTTGTCGACCTGTGGAACAGGACGGCAACAGCAGCCTTGGATGAAATCGCGCCACTGCGGCCTCTCCGCGCCCGTGGGGTTAGGTCATCCCCGTGGTTCACGGATGAACTGCGGGAACTCAAACGGGCAAAGAGACGCCTAGAGCGCCGCTGGGTGAAAACCCAGGATGACTCCGATTGGACACTAGCTAGAGCTGCTATTAGGGCCTAGCTAGTGGCGATGGGGGTGGTGAGGCGGCAATACTTCACCACCCTTATTGCCTCTGCTGATAATCGCCCAGCCGCCCTGTTCCGGGTAACCAGGTCCCTCCTCGGTAGGGGGAGATCGGTGCCCGGTTGGCAGGGTTCGGCTGAGGACTTTGCTGACCATCTGGTGGAGAAAATCGATCGGATTCGTTCAGGGCTGAATCCCGGCGTGGATGGGGAGGGTTGGGGGGGGCACCGGAGCACAGTCTTGCTGTACAATCTGGGATCGGTTTGATCCTGTTGTCCCTGATGAAGTGGACAGGCTCCTTGCAGCTGTGCGTGCCACTACATGTCCTTTGGACCCCTGTCCCACCTGTTTGGTGAAAGCCTCCAAGGTGGTGACAGGTGGCTGGGTCGGGGCGATAATAAATGCATCATTATGGGAGGGGGTATTTCCTGCACCGCTAAAACATGCTTTGGTGCGCCTCCTCCTGAAGAAAATATCCCTTGACCCAGCTGTCTCCCCCCCGTTTTACTCTTTTGTCATTTGGTTTTATAGTAGTCTCTTGCTTTTGGCTTTGCAAACTGTTTTGGGATTTCTTAACAACTACAGGCCGGTTTCCAACCTGCCCTTTCTGGGTAAGGTTTTGGAATAGGCGTTGGCGCGCCAGCTGCAGAGTGTCCTGGAGGAAGCGGATTATCTAGACCCTTTTCAATCAGGATTCAGGCCCAGGTATGGTACGGAGACGGCATTGGTCGCACTGATGGATGATCTCTGGCGGGAGCGGGACGGGGGTTATCCATCCGTCCTTGCTCTTCTTGACCTCTCAGCGGCCTTCGATACCGTCGACCACGGTATCCTTCTGGAACGGCTCAAAGGACTGGGGATCCAGGGCACCGTGTTGTCCTGGTTTTCCTCTTTTCTGGAGGGCCGTACCCAGTCGGTGTGGTTAGAGAGTGAGAGGTCCAGCCCTAGGCTTCTCAAGTATGGGGTGCCTCAGAGTTCGGTGCTCTCTCCTCTCCTATTTAACATCTACATGAAGCCAATGGGTGAGATCATTCGTTCCCACGGGGTGCGGTACCATCAGTACGCAGATGACACTCAGTTGTACATCTCGGCCCGTGGGGACCCCAGTGATGCTGTTGAAATCCTATCCAGATGCCTGGAGGCCATTGGGGTCTGGATGGGGGCCAATGGGCTTCGGCTGAATCCCAGCAAGACAGAGTGGCTGTGGATAAGGGGCCCCATGTTATCCAGGGAGTTACCATCTTTGGTACTGGATGGGGCTGTTTTGCCCCAGACAGACCCAGTGCGCAACTTGGGGGTCCTTCTGGACTCGCTGCTGCTGCTAGAAGAACAGGTAGTGGCTGTGGCCAGGAGGGCTTTTGCCCAACTTCGGGTGATTCGCCAGTTGCGCATGCTCCTGGACCGGGGCTCCTTGCTTATGGTCACCCATGCTCTGGTCACTTCCCGACTAGATTATTGTAATGCGCTCTACATGGGGCTGCCCTTGACGACCATTCGGAGGCTGCAGCTGGTCCAGAATGCGGCAGCCCGGGTGGTGATGGGATGTGGGCGATATGCCCATGCCTCACCGCTACTTCGGGAGCTGCACTGGTTACCAGTTTGTCTCCGGGTGCAATTCAAGGTGCTGGTTTTGACCTTTAAAGCCCTATATGGCAGTGGG
Source organism: Bradypodion ventrale (assembly GCA_035047345.1). Lineage (NCBI taxonomy): Eukaryota > Metazoa > Chordata > Lepidosauria > Squamata > Chamaeleonidae > Bradypodion > Bradypodion ventrale. Next base: position 192,116,716 of record JAWDJE010000004.1, read on the forward strand.
CCAGGATACATTAGAAACCGCATCGTCCCAAGAGTGTCTGCCCGTCCAACCAGAGCAGACCGGAGGGGCTCTCTAATAGTGCCATCAGCTAGGGGTGCACATCTATCCAGCACCCGAAGGAGGGCCTTCTCCGTGTCCGCACCAACTCTCTGGAACCTCCTGCCAACAGATCTAAGACTTGAAAGAGAATTGCTGCCCTTCAGGAAAGGATTGAAGACCTGGCTAGCAGGGCAGGTATGGGGCCCGAATGGGAACACGGTCCCCACCTGCTGGCTTATGTAAACAATTAAGAACTCTCTCTTCTTCTTCTTTTTATAGTGGGTGGGATGGGTGGGTGGGATATGGGTCTTTTAAAGTGGGTGGGATGTTGCTCTTTTAAAGTGTTTTTATGTGTTTTTAGAACTTGTTGTAATGCCGCCCTGAGTCGGGTTCTGCCTGAGTGGGCGGCATATATAAATATGACTATTAAATTAAATATTAAATTAAAATAAAATTAAATATTTGCTACTGGTTCCTTCAACAGTGTTCATTTTGTTGTTTTAAACTGCATTCTCCAATTTAGCACTTTTTTTTAGACAGACCACAAATGTGAAAGCTATGACTGAAAGCAAAGTGAGTGTTTAAAAAAACATCCATGGTAAAGCTGTGGTTCCCACACTTGGGGACTCAGATGCTGTTAAATGACAGTTCCCAGCCTTATCACTGCCTCATGTTGGCTAGGAACCCTAAGCTTTGCAATCAAAAACAGGGTGGGAGCCAGAGCATAAAGCATACCTGTCAGGTTTCAGGAAATTTCTGTCAAATAAGGGAAATTTCCTGGCCAAAACTGGACAGCTATGCTTATCCTGTGCTGGGCTCCAGTCTAACACCAGTCTAATTGCAGTCTAACTAATACAGGATGACGACGGGAAAGAGTGTAAAATAAGGGGAGCTGACAGAAATTTCCCGAAACTTGACAGGTATGGCTTAAAGTGACACCCTTCTATTCAAACTGAGTGACTCCTCCTTTAAAAAGAGAAACATGTACATACATGTACTCATTGCAGCAGGTAGAGCAATAACCAATGAAAGTTTCATGAGCAAAAATATTGTTAACATTACACTTAAAACATTTTTTTTCAAAAAATATTGTTTGTTTATTTATTTACTCTTCTTTTCTTTTCAGTACATCATTTTTTAAAAAAACTAAAAATTTAACCTTAATGCATTTAAATTAATGCTGTATTCCCAAAATCTGTCCATAGGTTATCAAGGAATATTTCTGAAATCTAGTCCTGTCAGATCCATAGGTCTGTGTGTTGCTGTTTTTCTACTGGGCTTTTCTTTTAACCAAAGAATAGAAACAAATTGTATTCTTACCATGTCAGCTTTTTCATTGGCAACCTGGAGCTCTTTTTCCTTAACTTCCAGCTCTTTGCTCAAAGCAGCCACAGATTCAGAGGCCTCTTTCAGTTTCTCCAATCCAGTATTCATTCTGCAATTTAACAGGCAGAGTCATGTTTTTTAAAAAAATTACCACAAAGCTAATTAGAGGGCTCCGCCATCAAATTTTAGTTCTGAAAACTGACAATTCCTGAGTTTTAATTCTAACGAAATAATTATGTCATTCTGTTATGAATTTGACATTTCTTTGGTTAACATACTAGGGGAGACGATGGAGGGGAGAAAAATATCACTCTATTGCCAAGATGCTACCACATAACATAGTAAATTAGAATATAATAAAGATCTTATTTCAATCATGATGTCCATCGCAAGGCAAGTGCATAGTGCATAAATGGAAATGTGAATCTGTTCCCAACATTAAAGAGATGTGGGTGATGGCCTTAAATGATACTAATAATTATGCATATTCTTTTGTTGTTGATATTTGTTACGTATTTTTTTGCTTTCTGCTTTGTTTTTCTGTCAAGTATTTAAATAGAATTTAAAAAATTAAAAATTATTAAAAAAATAGTAAATTAGTGTGGCGGTGGCTTAGTGGTTATGACACTGAGATTGATGACTGGAAGGTTGGCAAGCCAGCAGTTATAGCCCCAAGTGTTACATGACAGAGTGAGTTCCTGTTGTCTGTCCCAGCTCTTGTCAACCCAGCAGTTCAAAAGTATGAAATCTCCTGCTTCAGTGGGAAAGGTAACAGCTCCAACATCTAATTATCTGCCACATGACCATGGGAACATGCAGATAGCACTGGCTCTTTGGCTGTAAATGGAATTTTTAAAATTCCTGTTGCCTAAGTAATTAGCAGGACAAAATAATTTCACTTTCTACGTTTCTCTGCAGAGGAGAAAAGGAACTTTTCAAATTCCAATGTGATGAAGTAGCTTCAGGATATCAGAAGTTGTCACCAGAAGATGCTTTGGGGGCATGGCTAAAGATGGTGCTGGTGTAAGATGTGTTTTGATCAGCTCGCGCTGTTCAATGTGTTTTCAATGAGATTTTAAATACGAAAAATTTGAAAAAAATATTAGAATGGAAGCCTAAATTGATGCAAAAGCAATATTCCGAAGTTCTGGGATGTATTTTTTATTTGTGACAGAGAAAGAAATAAAGTAAGTAATAGTTAATTTGAAAACAGATAAAGCTCCAGATGAAGATGGGTTATCAGCGGAATTTTATAAGGAATTTAAAGATATAGTGGTGCCAAAATTTTAAAAAAATTATATAATTATATATTGGAAGGGGGTGGCAAATACCGACTTCATGGTATAGAACCATAATTGTTCTATTGCCAAAACCTGGAAAAGATTTAGAAAAAGTGGAGTCGTATAGACCTATTTCTTTGATAAACCAAGATGCTAAGATCTTTACAGCAATATTGGCAAACAGACTGAATAGTTTTATGGGTAAGATCAAGTGGGTTTTTTGAAAGGAAGACCTATGGCAGATTTGACAAGAAGAGTAATAGATCTAATTGATATAGTAGGACAAACAAAAGAAAAAGTTGGACTACTATCATTAGATATTTTAAGGCATTTGATTCATTACAATGGGTAGCAATCAATGAGATAATCAAATGCTATGGATTTGGTGACAAATTTAGAAGGATGATTGAACAACTATATCAATATGGAACTGCTATTGTTAGAGTAAATGATGAGGTTACAGAAGAGATAAAATTAGAAGCTGGAACAAGACAGGGTTGTCCATTATCACCAATATTGTTTATTATGGCAATGAAGTTGTTGGCAAAGGCGATAAGGGAAGATAAGGAAATTGAAGGTGTATTAGGAAATAAGATAAGTCTGTACGCCGATGACACTTTGATAATAGTAAAACATCCTGGGAAGGCATTAGGGAGAATACAAGAGCAATTTTAAAAATTTGAAGACATGACAGGTTTGAGAATAAATTGGGGTAAGTCGGAAATGATATTGTGTAATATTAGCAGGGAAGAGCAACAAAGGATAAAGGGAAAAGTTAATTTACAGCTTAAGGATAATTTGAAATATTTGGGTATAAACATCTCGAACAAATTTGTGGAATTAAAGACATTGAATTACGGAAAGTTGAAAACAGAAATTAAGGATAAAATACAGCAATACCAAAAGTTGAAATTGTCATGGTTTGGTAGGATTGCGTTATGCAAAATGATGTTGTTACCAAGAATTAATTTTTTATTTGATGCTCTTCCAATCCAATTAAAGGATACGGAAATAAAGGAGTTTCAAAAGATTTGGAATAATTTTTGTAATGGTGGAAAGAAACCTAGAATTGCAAAAAAAAAAAATGGTGTTTGTCTCAGAAGGAAGGAAGATTAGGAATACCAAATCTGTGGAACTATTATCGAGCTTTCCAAATTAAAAATATTGTAAAGATTTTAGCGAGGGAAAAGGTAATTTGGGAAGAAATTGAGATGAGGGATTTTAATCAAATGGGGGAAATGTTTTGTTTTTGTTTTTTGTTTTTTTGATAGTAATATGGGGGAAATTGTTACAAAAAAATGAAATGATGAAGACACTATTGGGAGTATGGAAAAATGTGAAGAAGGAATTGGCTCCAGATACATCTCCTATTATTGAAATTGAAGATATATTTTTTTTCCAATAAAAATAAATAAAAGGGTAAAGGAAGTACTTTATAGAAACAAAGTTTTCCTGTTGAGAGACTGGGTACGGGCTTGTAAAGACAGGGAGAGAAAAGAAAATCTTTATGTACAGTTGAGAATGAACTGGTTTCAGATAGGGTTGGTAAATAAGTGGAATAGTAAATATTTGAGAGAAGTCAGTTTAGAAAGAGGTAGGACAGAGTTTGAAGAACTGATAATAAAGATAAGAAAGGGAGAAAGGGGTATCAAGGGCTTGGTAAGCAAAATATTTAATGTTAAACAAGGATGGTAATCCACAAGAGGTGTTGAAAACAAGTTGGAAACAAGATTTGAGAATAAAGATAGTAGATGAGGTTTGGAAAAATAAATGGAGGAAAAGAATTATGAGAACTATGTCTGTTAGAGTGAAAAAACATAATTATAAAATGTTGTGGAAATGGTACTTGACCCCAGTGAGGTTGCACCAGATTGATAATAAAAAAGATAAAATGTGTTGGAGATGTAAGGATACACTGGGAATGTATGAGCATATGTGGTGGAGTTGTAACGTGGTGAAAGATTTTTGGGGGGAAATTGAGAAAGAGATATGTGAAATTATGGCAAAGAGACTCAAATTGGGATCAAGTACTATTTTGTTGACAGATGTGGAATGTATAAATTTAAATAAAGATGAGCAAGAGTTATTATCGATAATGTTGACAACGGGTAGACAATGTATTGCTAGAAATTGGGGAAATGATGTAATTTTAAAAATTGAAGAATGGTATAAGGAAATGTGGAATTTGGCATTGAATGATAAGTTAACATGGGAGATCAATAAGAAAAAGGGCATAGTTAAAGAGAATAGATTTTGGAATGTTTGGCATGCTTTTGTGGATCATTTATTGAAGGGGGAAGATAGGAGTAGACCAGTACCCGGGCAAAGGAGCTTTGGGAAAGGAAAATAAATGAGATACTCCGTGCTCTCCAGAGCATTGTATAAAACACTGGGTGAATATATATTTTTTATGTTTAATATTTTTACTTTTATATTTGTATTTAACTGTTGTATTTGAGATCTGATTTAGTGGGTGTATCAAATTTTGGAGTATATGAATTGAGTTCTGAATCAGTAAGTTAGTAAAAATAATATATAACTTTGAATATGTATATTAGGACAATGAAGTGAATGATATCAACATTTAAAATTTCTTTTTGTTGAAATATAATTAATTACTTAAAACTGTAATGAAGAATGGGGAAGTTATATACTACTAAGTCATAATTAAATTGTATTTTTATTATTATTTTTGTTTTTATATGTATAATTTTTTAGTTAGTATATTATGTTAGTAGTTTAATGGTTTGTATTTCATGTATAATTTTTGTTTTTATGTTATAAGATGTATTTGTATTGTTTAAAATTTAATAAAAATTTATTATAAAAAAAAGATGCTTTGACAGCTGAAATGATCCCATATATCCTGTTCCCAAGGTCCACAGATGCTGGGAATGGTTTTATGGAAATAAACCAAAGAGTAGAAATCCCTGATGGGGGCTTAAAAGACATGTTTTAGGGGGAACTGGGCCTACTCCATTTTTAAAAAAATAGACCAACCCGTCCCCAAATCACTCCTGAGAGTGGACTTAATGTTCATCTAGATGACCTCTTATTTCAACATAGTGAGTAGCAGTCAAAGTATGCCCATTTGAATAGATAGAACTTTCTGGAGGGTTGACTCACCAAATCCCCATTCAATGGACTTATTCTAATATGATCTGCTACACCAAGCAACAGGATTTGGGCTCAGTGTAGATCAGATCCTTCCATTGGCTTTTCTAAGGTTTAGTTGGCAACAAAAGCTGTCAGCCTCTTGTCTTGTGATAAGTATCTAGTCAATACGCTCTCTCTCTCTCTCTCTCTCTCACACACACACACACACACACACACACACACACACACACATACATATACATAAAAGAGAGAGGGCCCATTTTTCCCCACAGCAGTTCAGCATTATTTAAGAAGAGTCCTCATAGAGCAGCCGTTAAGGCACAGTACTTCAGATAGAAACCATTCATGGTGTGAGTTGAATCCTGACAGGGATCAAGGTTAATTTATCCTTCCATCCTTCCAAGGTCAGTAATATGAATACACAGCATGTTGGGGGCAAAAATTCAAATTACATTGTGAATCGCCCAGAGTGCTCTAAGTGTTATGGGGCAGTATATATAGGCAACTGCTATTGCTATGACTATCATATGTATAAACTGGGAAATATCAGCAACTTTGCCTAAGGTCATACTTGTTTATTTGGTCATTTAATCTATTGAAATGGAAAATAAAAACAATAGACCAAGTACTACATTCTTTTCACTAGACCACTTTGCTTCTATTCACTATAACTGAGAAAGAAGGGTTATGAAGAAGTGGATCACAAGGGGGAAATTGAGTACCCTTTCTCCCATCAAGCATTTCTTCTCTCCAAACTCTATGTCCCTGAACTATTTTAGATGTTAGACATGTGGGTTTTGTAATCTGACCCTGAGTGTGGCACGCAAAGTATACCGAAGAGAATTAATAATAATAATTGGTTGTTGCTTATTCATATTGGGAGAAGAGTAATTGCAGATGACAACATCAAAGGGAACAAATCACCTGTTGGCCAAAGTCTGCACCTCAGCATGTTTTTCTCTGTATATAGCTTTATACCCCTGAATAAAGGACAAATAAGACTTGGGGGTCACATGTGTCGACCGACGATATCTCTGGAAGTAGTCAACGCACTTCTCAGCGACTCCATCCTGGAAGGAGCCCATGCATTGCACCATCTCTTTTTTGATGTCATCAGTGCAGTCAACTTCATAGGATGACAAGAAATGTTCAGACACTGGAAAAAAAATGAAACTTCATTTGTTAAAAAGATGAAAATGTTTAGTTTAAAACATTAGGTCCTCACTATCAAGTAGAGAAATAGGTACACACTTCAGCAGGAAAGATAACAGTGTTTCATGCACTCTGATGTCTAGTCATGTCTGCCACAAGACCACGGAAATGTCTACAGACACAGACAGTGCTAGCTCTTTGGCTGTAAACAGAGATGAGCACCGACCCCTAGAGTTGGATACGACTGGCTTTTGAGCAAGGGAAACCTTTACCTTTGTAAATTCATTTGCCATTCAGAGCATCAAAACAATAAGATCACTTACACAACACCTCTTGTTACCCGGCTGAGTCAAGCCAGAGTGTTACGATGGGTCCACCCAGTGATCCTAACTTCTGTTCCTTTGACCATGGATTTGGAGTGCTTGTGTCCTGCTCTGACAATACACCATTCCCAGTATCTTCAGAGCCTACCCCTACCTTTGATACCTCCAAGAGCAGTATGAGCTCTATGATCTCATAGCTTATGCTTCACCTCTGATGCACAGCCTCAGCTTCAATTGATTTTCCTCCAGCAGTGATGCATGGATACATATTTGAAACTCAGGGTTTTTTTTAATGCAATGGTGGCAATATGACTATCCAAATAACTCAATTACAGGCCTGAAGTAATTCAGGATTTAAAATTGCTGAACTTCTATATTTGCTGACTAGCTGGAATTTTGTTCTATATGACAACTTATTGTTTCTGTCTCCTTTAATTTTGTATGTTATGTGTCTCTCTGCTTATCAACCAGAAGTAAAATGAGCTTAGAACTTATCTCTTTTCACCACTAGGTAATCCTCTTTTTGCAATTATTAGGCAGTTATGCTAGCATTGATGGGATTAGGAATTCTTCTGCTGAGGAAACCGGTAAGTGGGCTTTATTTAATTTTGGCATTTGCAATTCTCACATTAAGATATTGTGCGATACATTTTATGGATGCTTCCTCAATTCATTAATGTTTTACACAAGCACTGACAAAATCCTCTAGCATCAATAGGAACAGCCATATCCCCACTACTGACTAATACTATTGAAATGTAATAAACTCCCTAATAAACTCTCCATAAATACATTTTATGTACACTGTGAATCACCTGAGACATTTCCAGAACCAAATGAGTAGTGAAAATAAACAATTTCTAAAATATTAGTCTAATGTTAGTGGGACAGAATTAATTCGCTATATGCACTGTCTTAGAGAATAGATTTTTGACACAGCTTTCTTTCAAAATAATGTCATCAAGGTAATCATAGCATTCTTAACAGTAGAATAATCCAATCAAATACAAGTTTTATTTCCTGTGGTGAAGCCATTCTCACATTGAAGCCACAAGCAAAACATCATTTAGTAACCCAGTGAGGAGGATTTGGCTTTGCAGAAGCTTTGGCCAACAACTCACATCAGATGCCTGCAGACCAGCTAAGAGCATCTGGAAGGTCTTGACCAAAACACCAGAGAGCAAATGGTACCCAAGGTCTTATCTCCTACAATCAGATACAATAGCAAAAGCTACCAACTGACTCACCAGCAACAAGAGCATCTTTAGGCCAGCGGCTGAACCAGTCTATTGTACAACCCGAAATAAGGGCAGGGAACTTTAAAGCTCGGTTTCGGAATTTTTCTCCAACAGGTGAAAAGCAGAGAACAACATGTAGGTTCTGGCGTACTCTTGTCATGAAAAATTCATACAAGTTTTCATTGGTCGGAGGCCGCCGCGGATTCTCCTTCTTCATAACTGGGATGAGATCACCATTGATTTCATCTATTTCATCACGGGCAAACAAGTTGGAAACCTTGGGAAGGGAAAAACATCTCTTCTTTTTAAATGTGAATTACTATATTTCAAAAAAGAGCCAGTTTGTCCAAAAATCAAAGGACTTTCAGTTAATTGTCTGCTTTTTAACTGACTGACTAGACAGATCAGTTAAAAATATATCATCAGAGACATTCTTCTGAGGTACAGAAGATGAAATATTGACAATGAGAACATATTTAATTTTCAATTTCATTTCCCATTATCTTAAGGCCAAGACATCTGCAGTAAGTAAATGTGTGTGCTTCTAAGAATTCCCACCAATTACAAATTTACATTCAGCAGCTGAAATTGCATCTCATCAGTTAATCAGAGAAAACTGTAGAGCTTGATCTTTTGTTCACTTCCTTAGAAATAAATTCCATTGTGTTTAGTGGAGGTGATTTTACATTAAATCAGCTTTAATACAATGTTAATGAGTTCAGCCACATTAAATTTCCTTGTCCTGGTTTTAAGAATAATTCTTCATCATGCAATCCTCAAGAAGCATTTATTTATGAACCAACTCTACCCGCTGTTTGGACAGTAATCACAGAGGGAAGGGATAACTTACTAAAAACCAAGAGGGGTAAGGGTGCAGAGAGAGAGAGACAGAGAAAGAGAGAAAGCCAACCTCTCCTGATGACAAAACATTGTTCATATACTCCAAAAAGGCCTCATCTTTTATATCATTGTCTGTAAAAATGAAGCTGATTCCTTTGCCTTGTTGCCCACCAGTCCTATACAGATGTTTGAGGTCTTCCATTAGGTTGGATGTGTTGTAAGACCTAGGGGTAAAACAGGTCACAGATAGTCAAAGCTTCCCAGCTCTGCCACTGGCAAACAAATCTACACTTTACATGAAAACATTTTAATTAAGGGGCAATCATATCAGCAGAAAATGTAGTCATTACTATGGTTGAGAGGTTGATTCTTCTTCTTTTTTTAGCTGATGATCACATGGCACAACAGAAGATGTGAATCAGAACAGACAGATACACACATGCTACCTGTAGTTTTTTCTCCTCCACCAGGGAATCTTCTAGTTGTTAAAAATAAAAAAAACTTCAGATCAGTTCAGACACATGGTTGCTTGAACCAATGCATAAATGGAAGATGAGCCAAGCACATGTGAAGAAATATGCACACAAAAGTAGAGCTAGCGCACACTCCCAAGGAGCAAAGCCTACTCATGGTGGGCCTTAGAAGCAGCTGTTCAATTGGTTTCACGTTGCCCCAGAATTCACTGAAGCTCTCAAGACACTTCTTTTTTAAAAAAAAAAAAACAGCTCTCCTCTGTGGGCAACACTCTGAGATACTGGTTTTGGTTTATAGGTCAAGAACAGAGCTTATCTGCATGGGAGGGTTTTTAAAAAAGAAATGATAACAAGGGACCTCTACTTGTATGAAGAAGTTGAAGTAGTAATGCTTTTCACTGTTTGTAAGGCAGTTTTTGTAACAGTACCACCTGCAGGGTCTGCAGTGGTTTGGTGGTGAAGAGGCTGAACTTGACAACTGGAAGGTTGGCAGGTCAGCAGTTTGAGACCTGAGTGCTGCACAAGGGAGTGAGCTCCCATCTCTGCCCCAACTTCTGCCAACCTAGCAGTTTGAAAGCAAGAAATTGCAAGTAAAGAAATAGGCACCACTTCAGTGAGAAGGCAAACAGTGTTATGTGACTAGTCATGCCTGCCACATGTCCATGGAAATGTCTGGGGATGCAGACAGTGCTGTCTCTTTGACTGTAAACAGAGATGAGCACTGAACCCTATAGTCTGATATGACCGGCTTTCGATCAAGGGTCAGTAATTTTATGTTGCTGAGCATTCTTAACACTATAGACAACAGTTTTCAGCACATGATCTATTATTTTAACTACTTAAATAAATGTTCAACACATTTTTGCACCTGGTTAGTGTGATCTGGAACATATCATAGCCAGCTATGAATGATGCGAGTTTTGTCAAGCTCTGCTTTCCAGATCCACCAACACCAACAAGCAGAGCATTTCCACGAGGGGTGCGGATTACACGAGATATCTGTAGAACACAGGAAATATGTCTTGTGAAACACAAGAAAAGTAAACAATACTTGCAATGGTTTCTTTGATGCTGCCAACACCTTGATAATTCTGCAGGTTTTGCTATGATCACTCAATGAACCAACTTAAAATCCAGGGCTGGCCAAAGGCTCTGTGTTCCCTGAGACAAAAGACAAGATGGCTTCCTCTCTCCTGCTACATGCTAAGAAGTCAAACAGGCAGGCAGTTGCATGTTTATTCAATACAGGCAATCAAGTGACAACTTCAATCATGACTGAAGGCATCCGGTTAACTTAGTGGTAGCAAAGGGGGCTCTGAGCACAGCTTTGTCTTCTTATATCTCATCCGTACTTGCTCATTGTTCTGCCTGGCCCAGATTGCTGCCCACTCGAAGTAAGGCTGCAATGCAGCAATGACCATGCGAGAGTGCATCGTGTCTACAATGGCATCTGGAATGCATAATCTTGGCTGACTTGTTCTCTGTCTCCTTGTTCAGTCAGAAACCTATCAAAGCATTGCATGGTGTGTGTTTTGAAAAGAAAAACAAGGCAAGATAAAAACTCAAGCCAACCTCAAGCAAAATGTCAGTCAAAGGATGGGAAGGGGGGGGGAGGAAGATAACTAGATTACTGTCTATTTTCGTCATCACTATGCTATCTTTAACCATTGCACTGAGCCAAATGGTAGAGTCTGCACTACTCAATCTCTAGCCTAAGGTGAAAAGCTTCTCGTATTGCTTAGTGACTCTACCGATTTGCAGTCTATATTCCATTCATATGTTTTCTCTATCATTCTGTTCTTGTATTGATATGCATTTGGAGGAAAAAGATAAGTCTCAAAATGCATGTTTAATGGAAGGTTCCTGTATGAAAAGAGTGCAGGTTCATACTTTGATACATAACTGCATTCCTTGACATGTCATCAGCATAGCAGCTGTCCTATATGTAATGTGATTGGGCTGAAAAAAATCTAACTTGACCTGAAATGCACATTATCTTTATATGATAGATTTTCAGCAGGGTTTCCAGACTATATACACTGCTTTACTGCTGTATAAAGGAATGCTTTATAAATAAGGGGAGAGATGCTTCCACAACAACTGGATTTTTTTCTTCTATATCACTTCAGTTCCGTAAGCTCACAGAAGAGCAATTTCATTCTCAAGGGACAACTTGGGACTTAGATGTGTTGGAGGCCTGTCAGAACACCAGGCATTTACTTGCTTCTTGCAATACACTCAATTTCAAAGTCTAGAAATACAGTAAATAAAAGAAAGAACTAGCACACTAGCAGCATCTTCTGGAAACTTTCAGATATTGCAGTCTGATACAGAAAAGTCTAGCCTGTAACTTTTTTGGCATGCATATCTGTAAGTCCTCTGTGTGAGAGAGACAGAGAGAGGCTAAAAAGATGAGGCAACACTTACCCATCTCACTTTTAATTTTTCATAATTTCTAAATTAAAGCATTTGCCATGCCCCACCAGTACCTTTACTAAATGAATCATAGCATCTTTAAAAAACACCAAGTCCATTCCTGCTCCACGAATGCTCTCATTGTATATTTGTAGGAACATGTTCAAGCGGTCCTTCAGCTGATCAAAGGATCCAATGAGTTCATATATTTTAGGCATGTCAACCTCTGTTTCTTCTGGTTCCTCTCCTATGATCAAAAGTGAGAAATCATTTACCCTTTAAATTAGGAACAAGAGATACAGTAGTTCTGTTCTGAATATCTTCTAATTGTGAGTCAACCCACCCTGACAAACTGAGAGTGTGCGCTAGCTCTACTTTCGAACTGCTAGGTTAGCAGGAGCTGGGACAGAAAAGGGCACCCAATTTGTCATGCAGTACTCGGGTCTCGAACTGCCAACTCACCGGCCTTCCAGCTAACAAGGTAAGCTTCTTAACCACTGAGTCACCGCAGTCCCTAATCACATAGTAATTTTTATTCATGGAACTTAGAAAATTCCTTTATTTAAAAGGGGAGAAGCTGGACTGGTTTGAAAGATTTCAGGTTAAATGATTGTTTTTGCACAGTAGTATTTCATTTCTGCAGTTCATATCTAAATGGAAGAGTTGGCCAATTCTACTTTACATCTTATTCACTTTTACAGCACCAGTTGCTTCAAAATGTCATCATTTGTGGGGGAAATTGCTAAAATCCGAGGCAATGCTAAGCAATGAAGCCAATGAATTAAAAATAACGTCTCATTCTGGGCAAACTTTTAAAGAGCAAGCCATCCTGGCAAGACATTCAGTCATCTCTCAATAATAATAATAATAATAATAATAATAATAATAATAATAATAATAATAATAATAATAATAATAATAATAATAATTTCATGTTAGAAATTATTTTTGTTTGAAAGGATTTTTGCTGGAGAAACTCTGCTCAGGGGATGTCAGAATGAGGCTCCTTTCATGTCTCCAAGAGCTGGGACAGAGACAAGAGCTTAATCTGTCATGCAGTACCCGGGTCTCGAACTGCTGACTTGCCAGCCTTCCAGCTTAACAGGGAGAGCTTCTTAACCACTGAGTCACCGCAGCCACTCTATAGACTATGAACTGAATACTTTCTACCTAGAATATCCTAGAAAGGGTTTTTGTAAGTCAGAATTGACTTGATGACACACTATTATTATTATTTTTAACATTCCAAACAGTTAGACTATAGGCTAATATAATAGTGTGTCATCAAGTCAATTCTGACTTACAAAACCCTTTCCAGGATCTTCTAGGTAGAAAGTACTCAAGGGAGGTTTACCATGTCCTTCCTCTGGGGCCACTCTGGGGCTGTGCAGCTGTGCAGCTTGCCTGTGAACAAAGGTTAACTCTTCTCCCAAGAGGTACAGTGGGTAATTGAACTCCTAACCTCTGGCTCTACAGCCAGATACTTAATTCACTGAGCTACTCAGCCAGCTTTGCATGTTTAAAGCTTACTAATGTTTAGCATAAATGTATCTATGTAAAAGCAAGTATACTTTCCTATAATCAGTCAATGAAAATAAATGAGTAGCTTTTGAAGCATGTAAAAATGTTAGTATTGTTAATTGAACATTTTAGGTTCACCCCAGAAGCTGAAACAAGCATTTCATGCTATTATTTAAAACAGAGTATAAACCTTGATACTACAAAATTAGGTAAGCTATATAGTTCTTCTTTTTCCCCAACATAGGAAATGTTCTTATAAAATGGCATTCAGGGAATACTTCAAGGGTTGCAAGAATATTTAATGTTCTATTCAGTATGGGAAAAGTTTTTAGCAGTTACCATTATCTATGTGGGGAAAATTATTTATGAAGCCAAAAACCTATCTGTACCTACTCACACTACTTTTACAATGCAGTTTCAGCAATCAGGTTGAAGGTTATGTCAGCCAAGCATGCTATTTCCTTTAACTCAAGTTGCATTCAAAGCAATAAATAAATAATGCCACCATCATTTGAACAGATAACACATGCCTAGATGCACTGGCTTCTGTAAAAGTAAGCATGCACAGCTGAAAGCATAAATGAAGTCCCTTAGTTACCATATTTTTCAGACCATAAGACTCACCTGTCCATAAAACGCACCCAGTTTTTAAAGCAGGAAAACAAGAAAAAATATTCTGAACCAAATAGTACTGTATTTGCACCACCCACCAGTGGTGATGCTGCAGGGGAAATGGGCGAGCAAGCCAATTGCACTGAGGCAGGAAGCAATGCTGTAGCCTGGCCTTTTGCTCTCCCTGCAACTAGGAAGCATGGCTTCCCCCTCCATTTTGACCACATGGAGCAGGGACAAAGGCAAGAAAGGTAAATGGAACCCTTTTTATGCACAGGTTTGGTTTCCCGCTGAAATGCATGGGATCATACAAACAGAAAAGCTTTAGAATACTGTACAAGAAATTGATTTCCAATGCATTTAAATGGAAAATTGCGATTTGCACCCTCTTGTGGCCACCTGTGGTAATGGCCCACCGAACATATGTTTTTCTTTCCCCGGCCCTTCTTTCTCCGGCCCCGGAACAGCTGTAGCGGTGGCAGTGGAGATCTTCGGCCAGCCGCAGCTGTTGTAAAATATCATTATACAATAGCCTTGCTGGACAGCATTTGGACTATAAGATGCATCCTCATTTTTTCCACTTTTTTTTGGGGGGGGGAGTGTGTCTTATGGTCTGAAAAATATGGTATTTTTAAAAAAAATCTAGAATATCTGCATATTCTAGCTGGCTCAGGCATCTACATCTTACCTTTTAGAAACTTTTCCTTTTCTATACCTAGTTTGAAATAAGATATATTTTGTTTTATACTTTGTTTTCCATACTGTTTTTCACTAGTCCATGCAACTGGTTCTAGAACAGGGGTTCTCAATCTTTTCAAGTCATGGGCCAGGTCATGCTCCCTCAAAAAGTTGAGGGGTTGTACCACCCACTTTTTATGGCTGCCATAAATAAGCCCGTGGCTGTCATAAATGCATTTACAACAGGCACAGACTCATTTATGGCTTTCATAAATGCACTTACAATGACCGTAAATGAGTCTACGGCCGATTCTGGTGGCAGCAGTGGCAGAGGCAGAAGATGGAGTGAAGACAGGGGTCAGATTATTTGGAATCGTGGACTGTAGTTTGAGAACCCCTGTTCTAGAGCAATCCTATTTGATTCTAGAGCAGTGTTTCCCAACCTTTGGTTTTTGGACTTCAATTCCCAAAAAGCCGAAGTCAATTCCCCAAAAGACTGATCAGGCAATGTACTAACTTGGGCTTCTGGGAATCAAATTCCCCTGTGGGGCATGGGCCCCACATTGGGAACCATTGTCCTAGAGCTATTCAAATTTGTCAAAATACCTAGGGCACTGTCTTGCATCCACCTCTCTCTATACCAATAGGTTAGTAAGTGCAGAAGTCTAGGAAACACTGAATGTGAGCCCACCCATGTTTATCTGGAGAGCCGTCTTGTCAAACCTAAAGTGAGATGCCTCTGAGAGTTCACAGCCTTAGACTGAAAACTTCCATTTCATACTTCATTCTCAACCCAATGGAGCTCTGTTTTTGGAGTCTCACCATACACATTCTTGGGGTCATTTATTTATTTATTTATTCAAACTTGTATGCCGCCCCCTCACGCTAGTGCAACTCCAGGCAACTCACAACAACATAAAAACCACTTTAAAACATTTAAAACCCATTTAAAACCCATCAAAAAACCCGCCACCCACCCATCAGTAATAGGGATGATATATCTTAGAAAAGCCAATGGGCAGGAGCTCCCCCCCCCCCCATCCTTTCACATTCCAGTAGCAAATGGAAGTTTATAACTAGTCTGTGGCACTTAAAAAATAGTTTGGACAATGTAGGCTTTCGAGATGTGTCCATCTAGGCCAGGCATCTTCAACCTTGGTTCTCCAGATGTTCTTGGACTTCAATTTCCAGAAGCCTAAGTTAGCACACCTGCAGATCAGGGCTTCTGGGAATTGAAGTCCAAGAACATATGGAGAACCAAGGTTGAGAAACCTTGCTTTAGATCAAAGTCCTCAAACTTGGCTCTCCAGCTATTGTCGGACTTCAATTCCCAGAAGCCCTGATCAACAGGTGTGCTGACTTGGGCTTCTGGGAATTGAAGTCCAACAACACCTGGAGAGCCAAGTTTGCAGACACCTGATCTAGGCTCTACAACAGCAGCAGTTTACTGTGTGTCATAAGCATTAGCAAAACATGGTGCTGCCTTCTTTTACTCATAGCTATAAAGCCACTTGGCAGTTATTCCATTATTATTCCTTAAAGGATTTTCTTTGGAATGAAAGTGGGGGAGAGACCGAAGCAACAATGGGGAAACAGACTTCAGTGAATTGAGCATTCCAAGGCCACTTGGAATGCTGAGAGTGTGCATAGTTTAGTATCCAGTCATAATGCACTGGCAGAGCTGAAACAAGCAAAGGTGAAGTACTCCACTGATGAAGTAACTGCCAGAATTAGCTGCTGGTATTTGCAAACACAAGCATTTTAACTACAATGTACCCTTCCAGCCTTTGTTCTTCTCTCACTGACTGTTTTTAAAGACTGTGTTACTTCTGGAATGAGTGCTATGTAGGAAATAAAGCAGAGAATGAAAAAGCCATTACTTGCTGCAGTTATCTGCATACTGAGAATGTGTTTGCCCTTACTGGTTCTCATGGTTGGCAAGTGAAGCCCACTTTAGAACATTACAGGTCCTAATTCATAAGGTACAGTATAAAACATATTGTTGTATTATTGCTCTTTTCTTCTGCCTCCTCATAGCCAATGATCTATTTTCCTCTCATTATATCCAACTATTCAACACTGGTCATTCTACAGCCTGAACTGATCTTTCTTATGCCACTTATAGCTAACAGCTGGTTTTTATTTTACATTTCTACCTGTTGCTTCAGGTGCATCTCTTAAGAAGTCCACAAAGTAAGCATCATTCTGGGGATCTACTAGTGTCTTTTTATCAGCTCCAAGATCCTCTTCAACCAGTTTTGCTAATGCTGCATCAAACCAAGCTACATCCTCAGGAGTTGTGAAACGATCAGCAATGACACGCTTACATTCATGCTTCCATAGTTTTATGAGCACCTATTCAGAGGCAAACAGACAAAATGTTGGATACTGCATTGCACCATAGGGGTAGCTTTCACAGTTTGCAACCATATACTGCTCTCTACAGAATTCTAAATAGTTGCTGGATGTAGTCCAAGAATGTATTTATTTGATTTCCAGATAAGTGTTTCATATGGGAGATAAACTCAGGGGCATACTTTAGAGCAGTGGTTCTCAACTACTTGTCCAGTCGAAGCTTTTAAAATTCAGTACACAGAATCCCTGATCATACCAGCTGAAGCTTCTGGGAATCAAATTCAAAAGCATCTAGGAAAACAAAGATTGAAAGCTACTGATTTAGCAGGTGGCCACTGATTATGACTTATTTCTGTTCAGATGTTACTTTTCCTCAAGAGATGATCCTACACCTAATCAATTCCTTTGTTCTGTACACTAGCTGATGGTTCTTATGAAACGTTAAATAGATTTTGCATATACTTTACCATATATCTTGCATGTATAATAATGTTTGCTACAGGCACAGTCTCATAGTCTCAGAAGTGCCTTGTTTCTGTGCTGATATTAGACTATCTATAACCAAATATATAAAAAACTTCCAGGATAGTTTTAATTTTATGGAGATGCAAAGTAAAACTATGCTGGAAGCATTTATAAATTCAGTTACAATCTTCTCTTTTATGAAGAGGGGTTAATGGTACCAGAGAAAGAATGGGAAGAAAGATCGGTGCATAACTCTTCCTCTGCCAACTTCTTTTTCTCCTCTCCATCCCCTTTCTAATTGATTTTAGTTCCAACAAGCATTTTCAATCAGTATCTTAAACTACTTAACTGTGCAATAATTTCATTTCATCACTTGCAGATTTTAAAAATAGTGCTCAAAGGAATGAATTGTTTATTGGGCTGTCAAGGGTGAAGTTCCCTCCATGCTGTACACCAGGGGTGGCCAACCCTGCTGTTACTCCTGCTGTTCTTGGACTTCAATTCCCAGAAGACTATGTTAGCACACCTGCTGATCAGGTCTTCTAGGAATTGAAGTCCAAAAACAGCAGTAGCAACAAGGTTGGCCACCTCTGCTATACACCATCCATCATCAACATGCATCCAAGAAGGGGGAAATGTGAACAATGGCTAATATATGACAATATTATATTTGCTACCTACGTTAGATTCACTGATAACTTCTGAGACTGTATTAAGCATTCCTTGCCAAATCCTGGAAAGGTCTCGGAGATTGAACACGTAATGGAACTTAGCTGGTGTTGGCAGCATCTTGTTCTTAGTCATTTGCCACAGCCTCCGTGTCAGTGGTACCAGTTTAGCAACAGTCATCCTCACCTCTTCCAAAAAGCCCCTCTGGCTACAGTAGTGTCCAGTGCCAATCACACCTGGTGAACCAAAGTTGCAGTTTAAACAACAATGTGATGCAACAAGAATTGCAAGTTACTTTAAAAGGGTATTACAGAAATTCATGGAGGTTCTGCCTATTAGGGGCTACTAGTCAGAATGAGTTCATGTCACATACAATACCAGAGGTATGCCTCTACGTATTTCTGGAGCCTGTGAGCAAAGGGTGTGAGTTGACTTTCCATAAGTTACTGGTTGGCCACAGAGTGATCAGAATGTTGGAATAAATAGTCCTTTTGCCATGCCTGCTTAAATGCTATACTAAAGGAAGGTAATAAATAGTTGTAATAGTTGTGAGTGGGCAAAGGTCCATGAAAAAGGCATCTTTCATCTCTTCTGAGTCACTCTGAGTGATGTGCAGAGTGTCCCTATCAGGGATCTAACATTTTAGGTGAATACAGCATGGCTCTTCTTACATTGTTGTGGATATTCTACCAAAAATGTGCCCACAAATCAAATGCCTCAAGGAAACAAGAACAAGGCTACACATGACACCAACAAATATAAAGGAACAAATACTAGTTGAAGATATACTAGAATAAAGAAATATGGGAGAGTCAGTTCCTTACATTCTTCATCAAAACAACACAAACATCAGTGATCACATGCAACTAGCAAAAAAAAATAAAAACCTGTTCCACATTACCAAAAATCTTGTCAATGGATGAATTAGAAGGCAGAGTGCAATTAAACACAGAGAACTGTCTCTTCAGCCTCTGAGGGATGTCATTGCGTCCACCACCAGGATGTATCATAGCAGCCAAGAACTGGATGTCCACAATGTTGGTAAATTCTCCGGGTTTCTCCAAATTATAAAATCCATTTTGCTCCATCAGCTGCCTGACTATCTCATTAGTGACCTGCAAAGGAAGTTATTCAGATTGGGAGAGAAGGGAACCAATTAGCCATCGATTTACCATGATTATATAGCAGAGCAACAGAGTGGATTCTGGGGATCATATTTAATTTTCCTCATCTTCCCTGACTGGTTAATTTTTAATTTCTTTTCAAAATTTTCAAATTATTTCTTGAATGTAAGTTTTTTGTTGCCATAAAGGAATAGTATTTTGACAATAAACATTTTCTTTAGTTAAAAGATGATATTTTCAGTGGTGGGCTCCCCCAAAAAAATTACTACAACACTGTGGGTGTGGTATGGTGGGCGTGGCCAGGGGGAAAGCCCTGTGTTGCACCCAAATTAGGACTACTTTATTTCAAAACTTGGATGGGCAGGGCCAGCCAGAATTTCTGCTACCTGTTCTGGCGAACTTGTGGGGACCTGCTGATGCCCACCACTGGATATTTTCCATCCTTAGTAATTTTATCTTTAAAATACCATCTCTGCAGCTTGTCATTTCATAATCCCAAACTTCAAAATACTGAATACTACTGATACAGCTTTCTTTAGTTTTTACCAAATCTTGTATAATTACCCTTATTCACTTATGTTGGTTTTTATTTAAAAACAACCCTTCCTATTAAACAACAACCTTCTTGATACCATCCAAGCCAAATAAAAACAGCTACCGGTAAATAAAGACAGTGTATTGCATAGCACTAAGATCCTATTCATTTGGCTGACCTGATCTCCCCATTCATTGATCACAGGCATATTCACATCATCAATAAAGACTGTCATTTTCTTTCCCGCAGGAGGGCCATATGTTGTGCCCATTCGTTTGTCCACATAACTTTCTATTGTACGCTGTTAAGAAAAACATTCTTATTTACAAAAATCTAACAGTGCCCCCGATGATTGTAAAATGTCAACTGCATAGTTTGCTATGAACAAAGAGCACAACAAAATATAGAATTACATGTAGCTAGAATACAAAAAGGATTTTTAAAATATACTGTAACTGCATTATGCATTAAGTATAGTATAGTATGGGGACTGCGGTGGTTCAAGTGGTTAAGACACTGAACTCGATGACTGGAAGGTCGGGGTTCCATTCCTGAGTACTGCACGACGAAATGAGCTCCTGTCTCTGTCCCAGTTCCTGCCAACCTAACTGTTAGAAAACAAGAAACTGCAAGTAGATAAATAGGTACTACTTAGGTAAACAGCATTCCGTGCACTCCAGTGTTGTGGCATGCCTGCTTCGTGCCCATGGAAATGTCTGCAGACGCAGACAGCACTGGCTCTTTGGCTATAAACAGAGATGACCACTGAATGCTAGAGTTGGATATGACTGGCATTCAAACCATTCTTTTACCTCTTATGTTTTTGGTGGTAAATGTTCTGTACCAGGTCTTGGAGCAGTTACATTGACAAGATGTTCTGCTGGCTTACGTGAGTTGTTCCCCACTAGTATGGCTCATGTCTCACCAGCATAATGGGCCTTTCACTAAATCCAAGAAGCACCAGCCAGCAGTACAAAAGTCCAGAACCGATCCCTACAGCTATGAACCTATACACACTGATCTGAGATGAAGGGCCATTGAGTTTGTTAGATCCTTCAGAATAATACACACTGGGTTATGATGAAGAATCAAAGTATAGCATATTTGTCAATATCTGGATTTACACCATTCATAAATTTAAGAAGCTCTTGGGGGATCTAACTTTCTTACAGGTTCTTTATCCTCCCTCACAGAAAACAGAAAAAATCTGTTGATAATTACATACAGGTACTTGGGCAAGCACCTGCTCATCTGGATCAAGGTAAGGGTAAAAGAACCTGACAGTAATACACATGGATATGTCTAGACGTTTTTGCCCCTTTTAATACTGTACTTGAATATAACTTTTATGGCTTGTGTCTAATTGCTTTCTTGCTTATCCGTCTTCCTGTTTTTAATGGAAAGTTAATGAGATTCCATTTCATTAGATTGACATCCATTGCAAGAAAATCCTAGAATATGAGGAGACCTAGAAGAGATTTAAAAAGCAGGAGTTTCCTAAAATGGCTTGCCTTTAAAATTATATGAGCAAGAAAGAAACGGGATCCCAAGAGAACCACAATTTTGTGATCAAAGCCAAAGCTATAAGCATGCACAACCTTTGCTATGTAATAAAATGTTCTCGGCTGATCTCTTCCCAGTCTATTGTCAATAAACCAGAAGGCTAGTTTTACTTTTATTTAAGGGGAAGATCATTTTTAAGTTTTACCTGGAACATGAAAGGAGTTGTTGCTGATGAAAAGTTCAGACTCTTGGCCATGTGGCTTTCAGGATTATATTTTGACATGTATCCTTTGATGATGACAGTCTTAGCAGTCCCTTGTTCACCAATTAGCAGTACTGCCTGAAAGATGAGAATTCAAATGAGTTTAGGGATATGAAAGCCAAAAATCTTGGCAAAGACCCCATTCTGAAAATTATTCATCTCACATAATGAGGGAGAAGTGTAAAACTGATAAATTTTACAAGAAATATACAACTTGGAATTAATGATGGAGGATACTTTATTATACCACTAAAGAAAATCATACCTGTAACAAGACTATTGACTCTGCTCAAGTTTGTTTGTCACTGATGCATTCACCAAGTTTCCTGGTGTAAAACAAGTTCCAAAATGGAGACTGTAGACTAAGCTCAGAAGTGGCAGGTTTCAGATTTCACCTCTGATCAGAATGTGTCTCCCAATTTTGCCAGACTACCAACCCTTTGTGTAACAAGATTGGAGAGATATTATAAATAGAAGTGAAAACTGAAACTTATCATGCATCTGACCAAAGATTTTAGAAATTTTATGCATGCAGGATGGCCAAGTCTGCACATTATGGAGAAGAAAAGGAGATCAAGGAAGGCAAGGCAGAGACTTGAGACAATCAAGGAATAGGGGAAGCTGGGAAAAGAAATGCAAAATAGTCTAGTAAGACAACATACTGTAGCTCAAATGAGTTGAGAAAAAGGCTGATGTAGAAATTTGAGATGGAAAGAGAATGGGCTACAAAGAAGTTGGTGTACGTCTTTCCAACCATATAAAGATTGGCATCTCAATTTTATGGTTATTTTCTAATACTTTCTAATACAGTGTTATGTGTATATCTTAAATTACTGATATTTCTGCCACCAATTTCCATTTTTCTTTCATCTGATTCTAATCTAGCTTTTTGCAACATATATTGATTTTTATGCCTATCAGAAAGCAAAAACAAAAACATAAAACAAAAACACTGCAGCACTTTAAAGACTAACTGCTATATTTTTAATGTGAGATTTCATGGAGCAAGTCCACTTCATCAGACATATTTTTGTTTTTGTTTTGCTTTCTGATATGCCTGAAACACAGACTAACATGGCTGCTATTCCAAAAAAAATGATGTTTATGTGGAAGACATATTGTATTGAAATTCCTAATAAGTTTTAGAGCAAACTGTTAATAAACATGTCACTAAACATCAGCCTAACCAAACTCACAAATCTAGTACAAAGCAAATAAAACCTGTCATACAAACAAAATTGAATCATAATGGATGTCCAAACTTTCCCACAAATAAACATTATGAAGTTCTCAGTATAAAACACTCGAGAATTACCTTTCCTTGTTTTGCAATAGTTTGGATAAGGAAATCGGTTCTCACATTGTCAACATTTGGCACCAAGATAGAACCATACTCTGGAGTGCTGTTGGCAGGATAAACATATTCTTCAACACAAGTATTCCAGTGCATCCATTTTCCTAATCGGAAGGAAAAAAATTGATAATATAAATACACAAATGGGCCAAAGCATGTATTTAGAAAGATGATTTCTGGTAGCTCCTGCTTTCCCATATTTATTGGTTCCCAAAATGGGCCATGAAGGATTGTTGGTGTGTTGGGAAAATCTCATTGGTTTCTTTAATGGTTTCATGCCCTTTTCCCCTTTCTAAAAGAAACACCACTCCACAGAAGAATGGTTACAATTCCTATGTAAAACAACATCTGTCCTAGCACAAAGCCTAACAGAAAAAGAATCTATGGGGTCTGAGATGACCTTTCCACAATCCAGAATGTAGAATAAGAATGTAGAGCCCGGAAAAGCTCTCCCATCATTAAGTTTAGGCAACACAGGATGTTAACCTAAGTGGAAATGGCAGCAGCTACTGGGTTCATTTTGTTCACTAAACCAACAAAAATGATTTATTCCCAACTCTGGCTTGTCATATTACCAGACGGGCTGGGCTTTGCCCAAATTCCAGGCCCAGTTACACTTCTTCTTCTTCATGTGCCATATCTGTTCCGGATATTAGCTGTCATCATGGCAATAGTCTTCCTGGTCTTAACTCCTTGGAACAGTTCTTCTGAGGACATGCCACGCCAGTCTCTCAGGTTCTTCAGCCATGAAGTCCGTCCACGTCCAGGGCCTCTCTGGAGGCAATGGACAGAAACTGCCCTGCTTTTCAAACTTTATCAACCCTGCTCCTATATCACTACAAGGGACTTGGATTTCTGACCTGAAAACTGAAGAGATGGGGTGCTGCTGACCTGGCCATCCTAACTACAATTTCCATAATTCCACATCCAATGGGAAGGCAGCAGGTTAAGTAAAGACTACTTTCAGTTTCAGCATCTCAACAAATATTTTAGAACAAGATGCAAGATCAAAAGTAAAAGTGAAAATTGACACTGATATGATAAACCCTGAAGTCTCCCCAGATCCAAGTGGGATTAAGCCAGTCTCCAACCGCTGAATATGACCTTCAGCAAACTTTGTAACTCAGAAACTACCTTATTTACTCATGTTCAGCTTTGTGAAGATGATAATTGCCATTATACATTACAACTTCTCTGTGGTTCACTGACCGTCATTGGTAACATAGTAGTCAAACATAGTGTCTTCACTTCTTTCTGGGATATTTGGAAGGTCAAGTTTTATGGTCTCATGGCTGCGAAGCCAATGTTCCATTTTTCGGCGGTCTTCTAATTCTAGCAATGCCCCAACACTCCACATCAGGGAGAAGATATACGATCTTTCCAGGAACTCTGCTGTTATTTCTCCTCCTTGCTCCTGAATAGCAATAAGTCACTGTTTTCAATCATTTAGATATGAAGAGCTCAAAAACATCTTAAAGACAGAGCGTCTATATGAGCCCACAGGAAGTAGCAGCAATATTTTAATAAATATCTAAAAAGGTCTATAAACTGGTGAAAACTTTCAAGGGTAAGAGATGGTAGCAGACATCAACATTTGTTTGCATCTGATTAATGGTCAGAATGTGGCAATAGCTGGCATCATACCCAGTTTGAAAATATTTGGCAGCTGGTCTACTGTCAGTATTTGACAGAATCTGACACATAAAGTGAGTATTAAATAAGATGAGACAGCAGCATGTTGTAACTGTCATCATTTGGCAGTATCAGATATGCAGCAGTCAGGATTTGATCACTCCTATGCATCAGATGAAGCAATGTCTTTTCAATTTTTATTTCAAAAGACTCTGAAGAAGGAATGCATAATGTGTTCCCAAATGTGTTTGAATTAATAAAACATCACAAGCATTTGATATAGACCTTTCTTTTGTTTTTCTTTTGTTATCTGTGTTTTCTCTCTCCCTACTGTCATGGATTAGGTATTAACAATGCACGAAATGAAGCAATCAAAATTTGCCAGTTTTTAACAGCAAACATGCATCAGCAATAAATCTTTAATAATATTTACAGCTTATTTGCAACAGAATTATTAACATTTGTGTTATCTTAATTAAGATTTCAGTTTGCAAATAACATAAAGCATGTGAATTTCAGATAACAGCATTCTTCACGGTGCTGTCCTGGTTTTCCTCATTTCTGAGGGGCCGGTCTCAGTCGGTGTCTTTAGAGAGCAAGCTGTCCAGCCCTAGGTCACTCCCATGTGGGGTGCCTCAGGGCTCGGTACTCTCGCCTCTACTGTTTAACATCTACATGAAACCACTGGGTGAGATCATTCGTTCCCATGGGGTAAGATATCATCAGTATGCTGACGATACCCAACAGCACATCTCAGCCCGTGGGGACCTGGGTGATGCAGTCAAAGTCCTGACCAGGTGTCTGGAGGCTGTTTGGGTCTGGATGGGGGACAAGGGGCTTCAGCTGAATCCTGGCAAGACTGAGTGGCTATGGGTACAGGGTCCCATACTATCCCGGGAACTACCACCTTTGGTTCTGGATGGGGCAGTGTTGCCTCAGACAGATCCCATGCACAATTTGGGGGTCCTCTTGGACTCACGGCTACTACTCGAAGAGCAGGTGGCAGCCGTGGCCAGGAGGGCCTTTGCACAACTTCAAGTCATTCACCAATTGTGCACACTCCTGGATCGGGATGCCTTGCTCATGGTCACTCACGCTCTGGTCACCTCCAGATTGGATTATTGCAATGCGCTCTACATGGGGCTGCCCTTGGAGACCGTTCAGAGGCTTCAGCTGGTCCAGAATGCAGTTGCCCGGGCAGTGATTGGGTGTGGACAGTATGCCCATGCCTCACCTCTGCTACAGGAGCTGCACTGGTTACCGGTATGCCTCTGGGTGCAATTCAAGGTGAAGGTCTTGACCTTTAAAGCCCTTCATGGCATTGGACCTGGGTACTTAAGAGACCACATCACCCCAAGGTTATCAGCCTGTCCGACAAGAGTAAGGAGGGGCGCTTTGGTGGTCCCATCAGTAAAAGAAGCATCTCTGATGGGGGCCTGAAGGAGAGCCTGATCCGTGTCTGCCCCGGCCCTCTGGAACCTCCTTCCATCAGAATTGTGCCTCAAGAAGATGTTGAAAACCTGGCTCTGCCAACAGGTGTGGGGCACATTAGGCTCCACATCTCAAGCTCGTTGGCTTATTTAGCCTGCCTGTTGTGGGATTGAGCCCCCCCTCTCTCGTTCTTTGATAGCCTGTTTTACTATGGGTGGAGGGAGGGTTAGGGTAGCTTTTAATGATGATGATGTTAGTTTTTATGTGTTTTAATTTTGCTTTTAGATGAGGTCTTTATGTAATGTTTTTATTGGTAATGGTTTTATCTTTCTTGTATTGTACATATATATTTTTTCCGTTGTTGCCGCCCTGAGTAGTGCGGTGCACTAGGAGGGCAGGGTAGAAATCAATAAATAAATAAATAAAAATAACTCTGCACTATCAAAACCAATACACCGAAATGCAAAAAAAAAAAAATTGGACTTTTATACTTGCCAAAGTGTCATTTCAACTTTTGGTCAGCCTTCTCTTATTCCAGAAGGGAAATGCTATTAGACTGTTGTACTAAAACAGAGATTTGTTGCACCTTAAATTAACATTTATTGCAGCATAAACTGAATATGGAGTTAACTTTTGCTAGCAACCACTGGAACGAAGTTTTAGGGACACTTGCCATACCCTATTAAGTGCCATATTGTTGTTGTTGTTGTTGTTATGTGACATCAAATCAATTCTGACTTATGGTGACCCTTCCTAAGGTTTTCTATGTATAGGATACTCAGAAGTGGTTTACCAGCCAGGTCTTCTTCTGGGGACGCCTTGAGAATGTGCAGCTTTTGTCTGTGACATAGGCTGGTTCTTCTTACAGGAAAGCACAGTGGAGAAACACCCAACCTCTTATCCACTGAGCTATCCAGATAGCACCAAGTGCCATAACCATTCTGATTTTGTGTGTTTTCTGAATAAAGTGGCATCTCCCTTCCTTTTTATTCACACTCTGGCCTACAAGAATGAGATCTGCTCTACATTATGCTCCCAACTGGAATATATTAGATAAATGGAGAAGGGTACTTTGATCTCATGACTGATTCCAGGGTTTTACCAGGCTTGCCTAATGAAGTATTACAGAATGGTCTGGAACAGAATTTGGAAATGTTACTTTTTTGGCCTACAACTTCCAGAATCAAACAGACAGAAAAGCCACTGTCTTGAAGCTGAGTGTGTCACATAGAAACATATTGCTTCCCATTCTGTCT
The DNA here is from genome assembly GCA_035047345.1 of Bradypodion ventrale. Classification (NCBI taxonomy): domain Eukaryota; kingdom Metazoa; phylum Chordata; class Lepidosauria; order Squamata; family Chamaeleonidae; genus Bradypodion; species Bradypodion ventrale. The sequence continues at coordinate 192,144,316 of JAWDJE010000004.1, forward strand.
GAAGAACAGAAGAAGACTTTATGTCACACACACAAACACTTTAAAATGTTGCACAGTGAGGGGAGCTGGGTCAGCAATTGGGTCCCTGGGGCAGGCCAAGAACCAAATTTTTCCCACCCCTGCTCTGAGTGACCAGTCAGAAATATTCACCATCATCTTTTAATTGTAGATTTGGGAGACTAAATCTGAGACAATTTGTACATGGGGCTTGTTCTCTACCTCAGAGACAGGGTTCCTGAACAGTTACTTTGAGCAGGCATTTATATATTTTGCTTTGGTGCACACAGATTGTGATACCACCCACAACAAGAGTTTTACAAAACTGAGTTTTCAATAACTTGAATAATTTACCTTACAAGGAATAAGACCCTGCAGGACATTGATACTCTGCATAATTACAAAAGCCTCCAGCATCTCTATCTTGTATTCCAAGGATTGGATGCTAAATCGGTACAAGTCTGGAAAAGATGTTGTGTAGAGTTGACGCAAAATCTCAGCTTCCTGTGCAGGACACTTCTTCAAGAAGCCCTGTTGTGACCAAGATAGAACAACCCTATGAGTTTTCAACATATAATTAAACTACAGTGTGAACTTAACCTGAAACTACACTGAATGTTCTTCATTTTTGGATTTCAGCATAAATTTATAACTTCACCCAAAAAAGAGCAGTTGCTTATGCAAGACAGAAAATCTAATTTTACCTAATCTGGAGTCATGTTTCCATGGGGGGGATCTCACCAAATGAGGGGATTGCATAATGTTACCACTAATTACACATAATGGTGCAATTAGTGATAAATTGGTGTGAAGACAATATGAATGCATAAATGAAAATTTTCAAAGGGAGCAACAACAAAAAATTCAAAATACTCTGGCACTGCTAAAATAGTGGAAAAATGGAACTCACCTTTGCTGTAAATACATGGGCAAAAATGTGGTCCACATATTGCTAACTTCAGAAGTGGGAAATGTGTCAAGTCAAGGCATATTAAATTATGAAAATCAGTGGGTGTTCTTTTTGAAGCAGTGGCAGACATTCTATAATTTACCCTACAATTGGCATCCCAATTTGCTTGTGCCTGGAGGAGGTTTCGTTGAACCCCAACTGGTAAAAAGGTAAGCATTTTTCTCAATTCTGCCACCCTCTTGGGCGTATTTGAGTCTTCTCTATCATTGCTCTCAACCTTTGGCATTTCTTCCCATGGGAAGCAAGGCTGGCTCTATCCCTGTCCATCCCAATTTGCTTGTGCCTGGAGGAGGTTTCGTTGAACCCCAACTGGTAAAAAGGTAAGCATTTTTCTCAATTCTGCCACCCTCTTGGGCATATTTGAGTCTTCTCTATCATTGCTCTCAACCTTTGGCATTTCTTCCCATGGGAAGCAAGGCTGGCTCTATCCCTGTCTTTCCACAAACAGCCAGGTCTTCCATTAATGTCCTGCCAGCTAAGTAAGTAGGTTTTCTTTTTAAATTGAATTGTTTGTGTATTTATTGTTTCCTAATGTGGTTTTAGTACTGTTTTTGTCGACTATTTTTTAATATTAAATTTGTTCAATTATTTGAAGTATAGTAATTGTCTATTGTTTTCAGTTTTTAAACTTGGTGGTGCAGTGGTTAAACTGCTGTCCTGCAACCAAAAGGTTGTGAGTTGGATCCTGACCAGGGATCAAGGTTGACTCAGCCTTCCATCTTTCCAAGGTCAGTAAAATGAGTACCCAGCATGTTGGAGGCAAAATGCTAATTAACTTGTGTACCACCCAGAGAGTGCAATAAGCGCTATGGGGTCGTATATAAGTGTGATTGCTTTGCTTTTTAACTACTGTAGGCTGCTTTGAGTCCTTGTTAGGAAAAAGGCAAGATATAACTATTTTAATACTTCAATAATAAATAAGCAAACAAATAAGCAACCCTGAGAAACGAGAAATGTTTCTTGTTCCAACAGCTACAGCTCACTCTTTTTCATGGCTGTGTGTGAGAGGGAAAGAGAGAGAAATGGCAATTAGGAGCTCAAGGTTTGCATAAAGAGACCTAGGGAGCACATATTGCTCACAAGGTATATTATTATCTATGTATTAGCTGGGGGGGGGGGGAAGCAAAGAACTAATATGTAAGTTGGGGTAAAGCTGTACCAATGGTCTTGCTACCAGCGCCATGCACACTATAATAATAATTTTGTGTCAGAAATTAGTCTGGGTTGAAAGGATTTTTTGCTAGAGATACTCCACTCAGGAGACACCCAAATGAGTTTCCTTTCATGTCCCCAAGAGCTGGGACATAGACAGGCACTCAATCGATGATGCAGTTCCCAGGTCTCGAACTGCCGACTTGCCGGCCTTCCAGCTAACAAGGTGAGCTTCTTAACCACTGAGCCACTGCAGCCCCTTGCCATGCACACTGAATTTGGGATAACTCTTCCTAGACATCGGGAACATTGGCCACACCATGCCCCTAACATCATGGAAGAGCTTGCTACCTCCGAACTCCACAGTAGTGTGTTAAGAACAGGGAATGGAACAAAACAGCTGTAACATCAGGCATGAAGCAGTCTGGTTTCCCCTCTAGAATATTCATAGTGACATAAGGGATTTGAAGAGAAAACATTTATACCTCAAGAATAGGACTCCAGTTCAGAACCGATGAGCTCATGAACACCATGCCATTCCTTGACACAGTGGCAGGAGATGCATTGTCAATATTATGGGGCTCAAAGACAATTTTACAGTTTGGTGCCATAGGGATCCGATCTCCATTAGCCAAGGTCAGTGTTTTGTTATCATCAAGCACTGAATTCAGGTTCTCAATCCAAATTGCATCAACAGGACCATCAAGTACTATCCAAATGTGGTCTCCTAAAACCCAAATAGTTTTTTAAAGCATTTCATGTACTGTAAATTATGTCATATTACATCCATCATCTGTAATATTTTATACCCTTAACATACAGGTAAACATAACTGAAAGATCCAGGCAAGGAGTTATGGTGATGACCATTGTAATTGCAACTCAACCATGAAATTCAATAGCCAATACTGTATTATGAAAGCCACCATCTCAATTACTAAATTATTTCACATAATTGTGAAGTGGAAAAACCCCATTCTGTTTCTTTCAGAAATTCAACCAAAAAAATCCAAAAACGCAAAGCAAAGTATTGTGACGCATTTAAGTCTAAGACATTTATTTCACCATGAGCCTTCAAGAATTATAAACTAATTCTAAAACAAATCTGATGATCTCAAAGGTGTCATAATTTGCTTTTGTTACTGTGTCATTTTTCTTATTGCTGAAACAGTCTGCTATGTGTTGTTTGGTTTTCAGAGATGTGGTAGCAGAAATTCTTGATAATTTTTGCAACTATCTCTCTAAAAATGAAAACACAAAAAGCAGTAATAAAACACAAGTTTCACCAATGGCTTATTTTGTCTTCTAGCCTATCACACTCATGAGGTTTAACTTACAAATTTAAAATGGACATTCTATCTTAATTATGCCAACATTTCACCACATTTATGAAGGAACAAAAATACTGAAGAATTGCTTTAAAAAACAATTCTTTGAAATAAAATAGATAAGGCAATAACTTATTTTGATGTAACTTCTCCTGGTGGGACAAGTGGCCTCAAAACATTGTTTTATTCTTTTCCCCAAGCACTTCTTTGATTCTCCCAAAAGGAGAAAGTTTTGGAGAGTTAGGCAGAGGCAATATCTCTGGAAACTTCCTGGAACTTTCTTTTATTGAATAGCAATGTGAAAAGGGGAAAATGGTTAATTCAGCCTTTCACATTTGTTCTGATCCTGTCAACTATCAACAACTAGTATATATTGCATTTACTTTTTTTAAAAAACTACTCAGGATCCTTTTAAAGAGAAAAGGTAAAAATATTGTAAATAAACCAATAAAACTTTTATGTTAGACTCAGTGGTGGGCATAAAAAAAATTTGTACCACACTATGGGCGTGGCCATGTGACCTGGTGGGCATGGCCTGTTGGCCATGTAACTGCTCTTCGCTATAGAGCTATGAAAATAGAAGCCTCTTTTATTTCCATCACTCTATAGTGAACCTGTGAAGCCATTTTCCCCCTTGTCCAAGGCTTTTCCTGGGATCTGTTCCACCCCAAAGTGCCTCCACAGCCACTCCGGAGTGGCTGGGGATGTGCTTTGGGGTGAAACGGAGCCCAGGAAAAGCCTTGGACAAGAGGGAAATGGCTTCAGAGGTTCACTATAGAGTGATGGAAATAAAAGAGGCTTTTATTTTCATAGCTCTATAGCAAAGAGCCCCTTCTGAAGCCATTTCCCCCTTCCTCCAAGGCTTTTCCTGGGCTCCCAAAGTGCCGCCTCAGCCACACCGGAGTGGTTGGGGATGCACTTTGGAGTGAAATGGAGCCCAGGAAGAGCCTTTGATGAAAGGGGAAATGGACCCAGCTGGGCCCCCTCCAAAGCCTCTTCTAGGAGGAGGAGGAGGTGGGCGGAGCAGGGAGGTGGGTGGGGCCAGTTATTTTTACTACCGGTATGTGCATACTGGTACGAACCTGCTCATGCCCACCACTGGTCAGACAACATCAAGTTTTACTCCATCATCAAGTGCCTCATTATTTTTGGATCTAGTTTTTCTTCCTTCAAACACACTCGAAGCAGATGTTTTTGCCTTCAATTCACACCCATCAGGATCTCATGACTTCCTGTGTCAAGCACACTAAAATCTATATATTATAAATGTTTATCTGTACTTCTAAGGAAACATGTCTTGTTCATTTATGAATTAACATGCTACTCAAGAACCCAGAGAGAAGCATATAAATCTAACTTCCTATGTGGCACTGAGAAGGGAGTATAGCTCATAAAATTCTTGTGACAAAACAGGCAAGTATAATAACCAACAATGATGGGAAAACATCTTCCTGAATAAGTAAAATGTTTTCTTCCAGGGCTACAATTCTCATAATACAATTCTTCCCTCGAATTGTGAGGGAAGTTGTAATCTAAATAGATCTGGAAAGTCAACACTGGGCATATTTGCTCTTAGACAATCGCATATCCACTAGCATTCTCCCAAGAGTCTCTAGAATGCCCCAACTACAGCCTGTGGGCCCAATTAGGCCCATGCATATCATTAATCTGGCCTGAGCTGAGAACCTAGGCCTCTCTGGACCACCATCCACCCACCCCCACTGCCTGACGTAGTAATATGTCACCTACGATGACAACAGCAGCAGCGGTGACCAGGCTTCGCTCTTGCTGGTCCGAGCAGCTTCTGCTCAGTCCCAGTGCTTCAGAAGCATTTAGCAACGTGGATCGCTGTGTTGAAGAAATTTTCCAAGCCTTCTCTGTTTCAAAATCCATGGCACTGGATGGGTAAACCTGGCACAACATGCTGACGTCAGCCTTGGCTGGAAGGTTGACCCTTCCAGCACAGTGGATTTTGAAATGGAGAAGGCTCAGAAAATTTCTTCAATACAGCGATCTACATTGCTAAAGGCTTCTGAAGCACTGGGACCAAGCAGAAGCTGCTCGGATCAGCAGGAGCAAAGCCCGATCGCCGCTGCCGCCACTGCTGCTAACGTCAAAATGATCAGCAGTGGGAGCAGCCTGCCTCCTGCCCCTGCAGCTGCATGTCGGGGTGGGACCAGCTCGTGGGGGAAAAGGTTTGGGCATCACTGCCCTAGAATATTAAAAATGTTGTGGTACTGAGGTACAGGGGAACAGACTGGATTAATAACAAGAAGGAGTAATTATGAGAAACTCTGCAGTGTTCCAATAGAAACATTTTTCCCTGTGAAAATCAGCTACTGTATGTAATTTCTTCTAAAAGTGACTGTTTAGGATCAAAATCTCTAGAAAACCTCAGCTGACCAGAGCATTCTGGGAGTTGTACTTCTCATAACTCTGGTCACTAATGTATCAATGTCCAGTATTTAGCTTATACATACCCTTCTTAGCTCTCAGTGTTTTTCTCCAAAGGGTGGAGAATATTCCATCTGTCCAGTCATTGGTTGCAACATCAAGGCGTCCAAACATCTGAGGTGCAGTGATAGCCTTAGGATTCATTCTCATTTCACGATGTGGCTGTCCACAGTCTGCAAGAGTTAATTGTTTAGGATGATTTCATGTTGGTTAGGATGATTTCATGTTCCACACGCTTGTGCAATCATCAGGCAATCTTTTGGCAGCCTAATTATTTCATGTAAACTGTATTGTTTGGTTATGAGAGGCAGATTACCTCTGCCTGCTGTCCCTTAGATATACTGGATTACAGGTCACATATACCTCAAACAGCATGGTTAAACAAAATGGAAGCCAGAGGAAAATGCATTTGAGGGAAAACCAGTTGGGATAAACTGATGCATAAACTGAAGGCAAGCTACAGTAAATGAATGAAATATAAGAGACATAAATCAATGTAGACATCTGCCTTCCTTGGTTTGCTTCCCCAGATAGCTGGACTACAGTTCCAATAGCCCCAATCTTGTGTCAAATGTTAATGATAGAAGCTGCTGTCCTGTATCACCTGGAAATATAGGTTTGAAAAGTCTGACATGTACATTACATTTGGTATTGTGTTTTGTTTTTTCAAGTATCTATCTTTTCTTCCTTGTTTCGATCATAACTATATTAAAACTGATACTGGTTTAGGTCTCACATTTCACCTTCCTGATATTGTTCAGGTAGGCTAATACAGAAATAGTTACATGTGTGTGTGTATTGTGTACTTGAGAGCATCTTTCTGTATAGCTATGTAATCATTCATCCAATACTTTATTACAGAACATTTTGAATATAATTACAAACTATATCTTGAAAATGTATATGCTATTTGATATAGTAGGTCTAAATATCCTCCCTTGGTCACTTAATATGTTATCCCTTACAGTCCTAACTGTGGTTAAACTGTTGGGGGAAAATTCACAATTTTCTCAATGTGCATTTATGTGTGTTTGTGACATTTTCAAACAACACTGGCTATTATCACACTGGAAACATGTGGATGGTGATTATTTGAAACAAATATGGCACTACAGCTCATCATCTTGTGTAATTTTTTTATATACAGAGCTGAAAGGATAATACACCCATGTTATCTCACTACCATAGGACTCATTCCACCTGACAGTGACCCTGCTAGAAGACCACATAAAACTTTTGTGCAGCTTCAGAGTGGTCTTGCTCCAGGCTAGGGAAATCTATGATAGGTTTCAATCGCTGACTGTTTATGCTTACAAACCAGCCAGATCAGGTTGGACATGAAATATGTATCTTAGTTAGCAATAGGTAGTGTTGCCAATAAAGAAACTGGAATACTCCCACCCACCCAGCTCTGAATAAAAAATATGTTGTCTTTCATCAGCTTATTATCTTGAAGTCAGAAAGATAGGCTTTAAGATAGGTGTAGGGAACTTATGGCCCTACAGCTGTTGATGAACAATTCCCGTTGTCCCTTAACACTGGCCAGCTTGGCTAGGACTGATGGGGTATGAAGTCCAACAACTGGAGAGTCATAAATTCCCAGCCTAGCTTTAACATGAATTGCAAAAATAGCATCTCAAAGCCTGATATTACGAAGGCAGCTATTAGGTCAGTATAGTGTGGGGAAGGCATAACCCGATTTGCAGAGCTAGCATAGAAAACTGGTGTCTTAAAGCCTGATATTAGGAAGTCAGCTATGAGGTCACTATAGTCTAAGGGAAAGGCATAACCTGATTTGCTGAGCTACCATAGAAAACTGGTGTCTTAAAGCCTAATATTATGAAGTCAGCAATGAGGTCATCATAGTCTAAGGGAAAAACAAGACATCCTGCTGTAAAACCTCACCTATCCTTAAGAGAAGTGAGAGAGATAACACAGAAAGTATTCCAGCTGTTCATGAGGGAAAGAATTTAAAGACATGACCAAAGGGGTAATTATAAAGCTTCATATTAAGCAATATGTCAATTGAAAAGCCTGTGTAGGCCTACAACAAGGAATGGGGAGGGCAATTATTTGGCCCATGTGCCACAATTTTTTGTAATTCTCTTGTGGCATTTCTCTAAATTTCTTATACTCCAAAAGCCTTGGAAAATGGGAAGTGGCCCACACCTCCCTCAGCTTCTGATGGGTCTTTATTATATATACAGGTATGAAGACCCTTCAGAAGTTGGACCAAAAAATTTCTCAGTCCTAAATTAGGGCATTGATGCTTTGGTACCTATTTCCCAAGCTCCTAGCTATGTTCTCTTAACTCCTAACTGCCATCCAAATATTCTTTTTGTGGATCATTTTCCCCAAGACTGTCTTTTAAAAAAAACCTGCAGTTGTCAAGAAAAAGAAATTATGATTACACAAATGTGTTGTGTGTATTGAAGTCTCGCCTTTTGTCCCCAAAAGGAAAAATTCTGCGCTCAAAGTTTGGATAAATACTGGAGGCAATAAACATATTGCTATCTATTCTTCTTGCTCAACTTAGTATCTTTCATCTGAAGCTTAACCCACCTTATAAGAAAACCAGACATACTAACACAAACCAGCCATTTAGATTGAAGCTAATGCACAATTTCATTCAATATCTTCTGAACATAACCCATTGGTGGAATACTTTCTAGTTAATTTGAAATCATACATTCATCATCATAGAAGCATGTTTGCCTATCTTCATCTTTTTATATATCATTTTCTTAAATATTTGTCCAATCATGTTATGGGACCATGCAGTTTGCCTAAGGCCAAATTATTGGCAAAGCATTTAACCTCAACAGATACAAATACTCCCAGCGATCTCAAGGAGCTTCTCTTTGGGGATACACACTGAGGATTGGATCTTCTAGCATCTGAAAATGCTCAACTCCCTTAAATTGTATCAGTTCCTATGATTATGTGTTGTCAAACTGATTCTGATTCATGACAACCATTCCAGGATTTTTCTATTTGTGATAGAATCCTAAGTAACAGTGATTTATTTAGATCCTGAGCCTCTCATAAACCTCATTCCTATTGCTTTCACAAACTCTCTTCAGGGATGTATAACATACATATGAAAAGGGGAATGACTGGCTCTTTATTGTTGCTCTCCTTAGAGAAATGGCCAATATTCTTCTATTTATGGAGGCCTTCCTCTAAACTGGAACCCTAAAAAAATCAAGCCAATTTAGACCCTTTATAGGTAGAGAGAGCTGCCTGCTTCTGGGGCATACACTGGGAGTATATGTAGCTGTTTTTTCACACATTTTGGTTAACCATTTTAGGAATATTTGAATAGACTAATAATAACTCCACCTGTTGACACCTTTTATCATCATTGCAAGAACACCATCAGGGGTTCAGAAACAGCCAACTATCACACTATTACTAATATCTATTACCTGGGCAAAAGTGATTAATTCAAACATGGTTCAAAATGTGACCCCTTAATGCTGACCTCTATTATCACAGTTATATCTTTTTTTTTGGGGGGGGGGTGTTAATTTACAACCCCTAAGAACAAGCCACAGTGTTTCCCCTACCTGTCATGGATTTCATGAGTGTGTGGATGCATGTAGTTTTTCCTGCCCCACTAGGTCCCAGAGCCATCATGCCATGCCGCACTCTTTGTGTTTCAAACAGCTGAATGATTTTCAGTCTCCATGGGGGATGATTAATTAAGTCAGCCTCTTCCACCTGTTAGGATCAGCAAGAATCACATTATTGATCATTTCATCTGCCTAGAAGACCTGCTGATGGATAGTAATTCAATGCATGTAAATAGTTTGGTACCCTGGAAAGCAAAAAGAACAAATAGGTAGATCTTAAATAGGTAGATCTTTTTAAAATATAACTGATTTTTTAGGGTTCCGTCGAGAGTCTCCCAGGCCCCTGTCATCAGCCCAGGATGGGAGTCAGCTGCGGTCACTGGCCCTGCCTCCTTCCAGCTCTGCCTGACAGGAGAGATAAAGAGATGCCAGAGACCCCACCACGGAGCCCCGCCAAGACTCTCCCAGGCCCCTGTCATCGGCCCGGGATGGGAGTCAGCTGCAGCTACCAGCCCCGCCTTCCTCTGGCCCTGCCTGACCAGAGGGATAAAGAGATGCTGGAGATGCCACCGCGGAGCCCCGTCAAGACTCTCCCGGGCCCCTGTCATCGGCCTGAGATGGAAGTCATCTGTGGTCACTGGCCCCGCCTCCTTCCAGCCCTGCCAGACCAGAGGGATAAAGAAACACCAGAGATGACAATGTGGAGCCATGCCGAGACTCTCCTGGGCCCCTTTCATCGGCCCGGGATGGGAATCAGCTGCGGCCACTCGCTCCGCCTCCCTCCAGCCCTGCCTGACCAGAGGTATAAAGATACACCAGAGACAACAATGCGGAGCCCCATCGAGACTCTCCCGGGCCCCTGTCATCGGCCCAGGATGGGAGTCAGCTGCGGCCACCTGCCCCACCTCCCTCTGGCCCTGCCTGACCGGAGGGATAAAGATATGCCAGAGACAACAATGTGGAGCCCCGTCAAGACTCTCCAGGGCCCCTGTCATCGGCCTGGGATGGGAGTTAGCTGTGGTCACTGGCCCCATCTCCTTCTGGCCCCGCCTCCCTCCCCAGCCCTGTCTGACCAGAGCCATCACCGAGGAGCCTAGTCATGCCTTTCCTAGAGCCCATGCTGTTTTGAGGGGGTGTGGGGGCCAGGACCTGAGCACTCTCTGCAGCCCTGCCCTTGGACTGGGCCCTGGCTGGGGTGAAGAGGTCCATCAGCCATGAGCGCCTGGACTGTAACACCTGCCAGCACTCCCCCCCCCCTTGGACTGGACCTGGATGGGTTTGTGTTGTGGGGCTTTATTGTTGTATTATGTATAGGTTAGGGTATATGGGTTAGGGTATTGACTGTGTATATTGTGTAGATTATTGTGTATTGTGGATATTGCTTATATTCTTTATTTATATCTTGTATTGTATTTTTGCTTATGTATTGTATTTTTGCTTATGCTGGATATTTTCACTGTATTAATTGTATTGGATTGTTTAATTATTTTGTTGTAATTCTATTGTACAGTATTGTAGTTTCATTATTTGTTGGGAGCTGCCCTGAGTCAGCGCAGGGCGGGATATAAATACAAATTATATCATATCATAAATCATCCCTGACTGCTCCTTGGAAGGTCAAATATTGAAGATGAACTTAAAGTACTTTGGACATCAAATGAGAAGATAGGATTCACTTGAGAAAACCTTGATGCTGGGAAAGGTTGAGGGCAAAAGAAGAAGGGACAGGCAGAGAATGAGATGGCTAGATGGCATTGTTGACACAATGGGCACAGCACTGGTCGGGCTGAGGATGGTTGAGGACAGAGGTTCCTGGTGTGCGGTGGTCCATGGGTCGCAAAGGGTCAGAATCGACTGTGCGACTGAACAACAACAAATAGTTTGGGCCCAAAATCACCCTCCTCACACCCTTTCTTGTCCATTCTGTCCCCAAACATCCCCTGTTGATTAGGAGGATTTTGATTAAGGCTTTATCTTAACCTATAAAAACAAAGGGTTAACCGTTGGAAGTTCATATAGGTTCCTAAGCCTGGCCCTACTAACCCGCACCCACCATTCATGCTCATGGGCGAACTGGGTCCACAGGTCAACGAAGGATTGAGAAAACCAGCAGTGGGGCAACAGCCCCACAAACACGAAAAAGGGAAACAACTTCATTTCCCAACATTCTTTGCACTGCGCCGCACCACAGCCAATCAGGCTGAGAGGCGCGACCACAAAGAACATTGAGAAACGCGCTGCGGCCAATCAAAATCGAGCCACAGAAAAAAACCGCAACACAACCACAAATCACAAACCCATAACTACAAGCCCCAGAGTCCTGCGTGACATGAGCACATAGAACGCTGAGGAAGCCGGCGCCCGAATTTTTTTTAAAAAAAACTCACCACCTCACAGCCACACAAACACCAACCGCCCTTCTTTCCCTCACCAACGGCACCTGAAGGTCCCGATTGGAGTTTCCCCTTTAATATCAGTAGGTGGGGGGTTGTGATCCCCCTCTCTGCTGCCTCCCCTAGGGTTGGGAGGTTTGTCGGGACAAAAGGGGTATGTCCCCCCAACACTTATGGACCCAGGAGACCAGGGAAAGGGGATCGATTCCCCCCCCCCAAAAAAAATACTCCGTCTTTAAAGAGAAGAAACCAAGCGGTTTCTTCCCTTTAAAAATGGAGGTTTTTTAGCAGGGGGGAATAGATCCCCTCTCCCTGGTCTACTGGGTCCAGAAGGGTTGGGGGGGACATACCCCTTTTGTCCCCCCCAACCCTCACGGACCCACAGGACCCGAGAGGGGAGATCGATTCCATCCCAACCCCCTGATATTAAAAGGGAAAATCTGATCAGAGTTTTCCCTTTAATATCAGTAAGTGGGGGTGGCATCCCCCTCTCCGCTGGCTCACCTGGGGTTGGGAGGTTTGTGGGGACAAAAGGGATCTGTCTCCCCAACCCTTCTGGCCCCAACACCCCACCCATTAATATTAAAGGGGAAACCGTGATCTACTTTCACAACTCCACACAATCAAAGCACCATAAGACAATAAAGCCCCCCTCCCCAATGCCCGCGGTCTGGCCAGCAAAGTCGGCCCACAGAAATAACCCCCCAATGCCACATAAAGCGGCATTGGAATTCCCACGGTCCAGCCAGCCAGGCTGGACCATGGAAATAAACTAAACCCCCCCCCAAAGCCACAACAACAACAAAAAATTATAAAAATAAATAAATAATTTTCAAAAAATACCTTAAAACACAATCAAAAACATCCAAAATTACACAAAAACAACACCAAAAAGAATAAAAAGTAAACAAAAACACAGTCAAAAACAAAACAGTCAAAAAAATACAAAACCAAAAAAAAAACACAAAATAAAGAAAACAAGCCAACTCACCAGCACATGTCCTACCTGCACGACGACCGGAAACGAAATGAATAAAGAAAGCGACTACTTACCAGAAGAAGCTCCACCCAGAGGCCAGGAGAGAAAAAACAGTCAAAATACAAGAAAGCCCCTACCAGCACCACCTGCTGGCCACAATAGTAAAAACTATTCAAAAACACACAACAGCCCCAAACAAAAGGCAACAACAGTAAAAACAAATCAAAACAATAACACAAAATCACAATTTTACACAAAAGGTCACAATAATAACAAGTCAAAAAATTACACGAAAACACAATTTAACACAAATCACAAACATATGTAAATAAAATAAAATAAAATAATTATTAAAATCTTGTGCTGAGTTCTAACTCAAGTAAAAACCCAAAACAACTAAACACATTTTAAAAACATTGAATGTAAAAAACATTTACTTTCACATTATTAAAATTATTACCTACATTACAATTATTTTTTTAAAAAAACAAAAACTAAAATATTATTCAGTTACATAAAACAGCCAGCCAAGCCAAAAAAAATTGTATAAATAAACATTTTAAAAATTACAGACTAAGCAATTTTTAACAAACATTAACACAATTTAACCTTCCAACACAATTTAAAACAGCCCGGCAATGCCAGGCAACCTCTGCTAGGTCGGAATAAAATCTTGTGGCATGGGGAAAGGATATTGGCAACAGTACACATTACTAAAGCTGTAACGTATGTATGTTTCATTTGTGCTCATGATGTGAAACATACAGGAGAGGCTCCAGATGCTAATGAAATTATTGATTTCCTGAAGTAAGATTATTCTGAAAAGTTTTGATTAACCAGCTCAACTTTGAGATCAACCTATTGGATTTATGTATTGTGTCTATTAAGAATTCAATGTGAAGAAACAGATTTCAGTTAAACTTCAATTTACTTTTCAAGTTTATTGTGAAGAAACAACTTTTTTGACTTCAAAAACTTACAACTCAAGTTATAATTAAAAAACATTTGGCATTCCAAAACCATTTCTTGTAGCCAACTCCAAATTGTGGAAAGAGAGGACTTGCGCCTTCATCTCTCTAACAATATTGAACCGAACGTTCAGAACCTGGCTCTGAACCATCAAGCACAAACATCCCACTGACATAATCAAGTATGTTTCATTGATATTACTCTTTTAGTGTAATAAAGAAAATAAAGAATAAAAAATTTAAACATAAAAAAGCTTTTGCAAAAAAAAATAAAAAATCAAAAAGAGCATTAAAAATAAACGTATTTACAGCATTTTGAAATAAACGTATTTACATAAAAGAGCATTTAAGCAAATTTTTTGCATTAGTCATTTTAATTTTAATAAATGGAATGTAATTACAGGATTTTCACAAAGGGGGTGTTGAAAAATTTTCCACTCCTTAGGGGGGCTGCAGCTTTAAAAAGGTTGAGAATCACTAGTCTAGAGCTAGAAACTCAAATGAGAGAAAAAACTAAGTGACAAAAAAACAAAATGTCCAGTTTCTTTTGTGTTTAGCAAAAGATCCTGCACACTCAAGTGACCCACAAATCAATAAGGTGCACATGCATACATGCATGCACACACACACACCAAAATAAATGCAATCCCAAAGTTTTTCTAGTGTACATCCCTACAAATTACCTTTAATTCTTTATGTGATATTTCACAAAGCAGCTCAGATTTGTCAGGCTATTTGTTAGCATTACCTGTTTGCTGATGGCAGCTTCGAGTTCTGGATAGCCTGCCTTGTCAAGCTGAATGCTTGGGAAGAGATCTTCAATCAGACTTAAAAATAAGGGTTCATCTTCATCGATCTGTCAACACAAAAACAAACAAAAGTGATGCAACAGTTACTGTTATCTTTTACAAAATGCTTTTTGATGTAAACCTATCTAATAATAATGTGTTGCCTGAGGCACTGTTTCGTTCTGCGCAGAATAACCCTGACTCACCAATATGTATATATAGCATTTCCTCTGACTTGTTGGCAAAGGTAATGCAGACTCTATATTCCCAGCAGCTGAGGCAGGGAGTGGGAGCATTGAAAGGCTAAGGAAAAGACTGTATAAATAAAACTACAACACAGTCAAGGCAAGAAGAATAAAGAAAAGTCAGATAACTTGTAAAGGACCACATTCAGAAGCACTCCTCGCTCTCATATTTGATTTATTATGTACTAGCATAGTTTGCCTGGCGTTGATGATATAATTTTTTCAAATTGTTTTATTTATCCAAATAATGTTTTAATTTGTGTTTATCTCGAATTTTCTGCTCTTTCAATTACACACCTTTGGCACTAAGAATTAAGAAGTCGCTGCTGAAACATTGGCACATATTAGAAGACCTTCCGGGATGTGCGCTCACACCCCTTGTAGGCTTCCGTAAAACCAGGACAATCTATAACCATGTTGTCAGCTCCGATGTGGACGCTAGCCATTCCCTCCCACCCATCATTAAAGGACACTACCAATGTGGCGACTGTGCCACGTGCCACTATGCTTGGGAAACCAAATCGGTCAGCATTTCCAATAGTAATCGTGTACACGTTCTGTCTAGTTTCACTAACTGTCAATCTCGTTATGTCTGCTCTTTCAATTACACACCTTTGGCACTAAGAATTAAGAAGTCGCTGCTGAAACATTGGCACATATTAGAAGACCTTCCGGGATGTGCACTCACACCCCTTGTAGGCTTCCGTAAAACCAGGACAATCTATAACCATGTTGTCAGCTCCGATGTGGATGCTAGCCATTCCCTCCCACCCATCATTAAAGGACACTACCAATGTGGCGACTGTGCCACGTGCCGCTATGCTTGGGAAACCAAATCGGTCAGCATTCCCAATAGTAATCGTGTACACGTTCTGTCTAGTTTCACTAACTGTCAATCTCGTTATGTCATCTATGCTGTCATCTGCCCATGTGGTCTGTTCTATGTGGGTTTAACCGGGCGCCCCCTGAAGGTTAGAATACTTGAACACCACTCCCGTATTCGTGGACATGTCACTACAGCCCCACTCATTGCTCATTATCTACTCAAGGGCCACTCGGATCATGATATCAAATTCCTTGCATTAGAAAAACTCCACACCAAGAGATATGAAAGAGTTAATTTAGACCAGTCACTGAAATGCAGGGAAGCCTATTACATTCATTTGTTCAATGCCTTAGCTCCTGCTGGACTCAATACTGACCAGGACCTCAGCTGTTATCTGTAAATTGATTGCCTGTAGAGCTTTTTCGACCTTGAATACATTGCTAGCAGCTGAGCTCCATTAACTGTATATATGTAATCAGTTTTGGTTACAGAATAACGTCAAGTGCACTAAAGAAAATACTAAGAGGCCACGACGCGTTTGAAAAGTGTTATAAATCTTTTATGATTATACCTACCCTGAGGTAAGCTATGTAATAGTTGTACTACTGTATATCTGTATATAAGTACTGTATAACTTGTGTATATATGTGAGCATCACTTATTATATTATTGTACTATTTTATTGTAGAAAACCCATGAAGAAGCGGCAGTGAAAAGCTTTTGTACTAGTGAGCTTTGGTTTTCTCACTCCTGCAGTAAAGGAATTTTGTTTTCAGATGGATTTCTTGTTATTTTGACTCAATATTCCCAGCAGCCTGAGGCAGGGAGTGGGAGCATTGAAAGGCTAAGGAAAAGACTGTATAAATAAAACTACAACACAGTCAAGGCAAGAAGAATAAAGAAAAGTCAGATAACTTGTAAAGGACCACATTCAGAAGCACTCCTCACTCTCATATTTGATTTATTATGTACTAGCATAGTTTGCCTGGCACTGCCGGGCTGTTATAAACTGTGATCAGCTATTTTTGGGTTTTTTTGTGGTTTAAAAAAAGAACAAAGGATGATATAATTTTTTCAAATTGTTTTATTTATCCAAATGATGATTTAGTTTGTGCTTATTTTGTAAATAGTTGTACTGTAGGTAATATTTTTTAAAATGTGAAAGTACATGCTTTTTTTAAATTCAATGTTTTAAAACTGTGTTTAGATGTTTTGGGTTTTTATTTGAGTTAAAACTCAACACAGGATGTTATAAATCTTTTTATTTTATTTATTTAACATATGTTTGTGATTTGTGTAAACTTTTGATTTATTGTTATGTTTTTGACTTGTTTTTACTCATGTGGCCTCTAGGTGGGGCTGTTGTGTGTTTTGGTTTTGATTTCATTTCATGTGTTTTTTCTCTCCTGGCCTCTGGGTGGGGCTTCTTCCGGTAAGTAGTCTCTTTGTTTCTTCATTTCTGTTCTGGTCTTCGTGGAGGAAGGACGTGCTGGTGAGTTCTCTGGTTTTCTTTCTTCTGGGGGTTTTCTTTGTTTTGTTTTTGTGGTGGTGGGCTGGGAGGTGTTTCTGTTTGTTCTTTTTGTCTTGGTTGAGTTTTAGGTTTGGTTAATTGGTTTGGTTATTTCTTATTTTCTTGTTGTTTATTTTTGTAATTAGTTGTTGTTTGTTTGTGTAATTTGTGGTTTTTTCATGTTGTAGTTAGGTGTTTTGTATCTGGTTTTGTGGTATTGTAGATGTTTTTGTTTGTGTAATTTGTGGTTTACTTTTTTGTTTATTAATGTTTTTTTAATTATTGATTTATTTTTGTTTTATTATTTTTTATTAATTTTGGTGTTTGTTTTTGGTGTTTACTTTAGTTTGAAGAACGGGCTGCCTGTGGGTTTCTCTTTTCCCCATTGCTGCTTTGAATTTTGGTTTCGATGCAGCAATGGGGGAAAGGAGGAGGAGGCAGTCAGCCTGTTCTTCTCCCTGGAAGGTTCGTTAGGTAGGTCGGTGGAGAAGGAGGAGACAGAGAAGAGCTATCTGTGCCTAACAATGGTTCTCTCCTCTCTGTATCATTTTTCTCCTGGCTTACCTAACCGGAGATCGGCAGGCAGCGATCCGTAAGGGGTGGTGCTCTTCCTTGCAGATTGCTGGCTACTGCTTTTGTATTCAGAAGTACAAAGGCATCAGCCAGTCATCTGCCAGGGAGGGTGCTTCCGCTGATGAACTGCTGCCTGTTTCTGGGTGTTTTTTTCCCCACACCGGCTCAACTTTCCTTGAGGCCGGCGGTGGTCTCGCCGAGTCTTTGGTGGGGTAGCGTGGAGGAAAGGGAGTCCCTCTTCTCCCCATTGCTCCGGGAAAGAAGGCCGGTGGGTGTCTCACGGTGGCATTTTGTGGCTTGTTTGTTTTGTGAGGCTGTGAGGCGCTGCGTCCGCCTGCTGGGGACTTGCACTTCCATTGCTTTTTGTAAGTTTATTTTTCACGTGCCGGCTTTTTCAGCGTTCTGCGTGCTCATGGTGCGCAGGACACCGGGGCTTGTAGTTTTGCGTTTGTGGTTTCTGTTCATGCAGCAATTTTTTTCTGCAGCTCGATTTGGATTTGCTGTGGCACAATTCACCACGTTCTTTTTGCTCATGCCTCTCAGCCTGATTAGCTGTGGCATGGCACAGCACAAAGAACGTTGGGTAGTGAAGTTCTTTTTCTTTGTTTGCGTTCATGAGGCTCTTGCCCCACTGGCACGTTTCTCAAACATTCAGTAACCTCCGTACTGGGTTCGGGCGAGTGCAGGAGGCTCGGTACGGGATAGGATGGACAGGTGCAGAAACGTATAGCAAGTTCCAACAGTTAACCCTTGGATTTTTCAGGTATAGATGTGGAAATGCTTTGAAATACAGTGGAAAGTACATACAGTAACAAAGACCATCAGCATGGACCTACCAACTATCACTGATTCACTAGGAGAGGGCAGGTCCTTCCACAGAAACTATGTTGCCTAAGAAACAGGACAAGAGAATGCCCCCTTCCATTCCACACAAAGAAGCCAGCTGCTGATGTTTACTCCCACTTCCATATCTATACCTATAAAATGGTGCGTTAACTGTTGGAATGTGACAAAGGATGTTGCACCAGGCCCCACTAGCCCGTAATGGGCCTCCGTTCACTCGCCCGAACCCGGTTCGCAGGTAACTGTTGGGTTGAAATTTTCGATCTGGGAGCAGGAGCCCCCCAGTCGCAAACAAAAAAAGGGAACTTCAATTCCCAACATTCCTTGCGCCATGCCGCGCCAGAGCCAATCAGGCTGTGCGGCGCGGCAAAAGGAACGTTCGGAAACGCGCCACGGCCAATAAAAAAAAAGCCGCAGGGAAAAAACCACCGAACAAACCGAAAACAGAAACAACAAACTACAATCCCCAGCATCCTGCGCGCCATGAGCGTGCAGAATGCTGAAGAAGCCGGTGCACAAAAAATAAAAACAAACCCACACCGTGAGCGCAAGTCCGCCGCAGGCAGACGCAGCGCCCAAAAAACACACAAAACCACAAAAGCACTATAACATACAAACCCACCAGCCATCTTGCACGGAGGAACGGGGAAGAGAGGGACACCCTCTCCCCCACGATGCCCCGCAGAAGACACGGCGAGCCCAGCGAGACAAACTCGCTGGAAAAAAATCCAAAAACCCCACCCAACCCAGCAAGCAAACCCCCACCCCCCAAAAACACAAACCCCAAAACAGCCAGGGCCATGGCAATACCCTCCCCCAAAAGCCACATGAAGCGGCGAGCCAAACACCCACCCAACAAACACACACGCCACAACCCAGCCCGGACAATGGTAACCTCCCCCCCCCCCAAATGCTGCATGCTGCAGCGATGGTATTTCCGCAGGCCAGCCATCAAGACTGGCCCACAAAAATACCCAAAACACAAATCAAAAACATTCAAAAAAATCCAAAAATATTTAAAAACACACACAGAGAGAAACCCCCACCTCAAACCCTAAAAAACAAAAACATTCAAAAAGACACACACAGAAACCCCCACCCAAAACCAAAAACATTCAAAAAGAAACACACATAAACCCCCACCCAAAACCATAAGCAGACACAGAACGCCCCCGAACCCAAAACAACCCCCCCTAAAAAAACGGGCAGAGCTTACCATTAGACGTCTTGCCTCCTTGAAAACCGGAACTGAAATGAGGAGAAGAAGAGACTCACCGGAAGAAGCAATACAAAAAAATTGCTCAACACCACCACCCAGTGGCCAAAGGAGAAAAAACATCCAAAATATTACCAAAAATTCATTAAATCCAAAAAATTCAATAAATCCCAAAAATTAGGGTAATCAATTCCAAAACCATTCAAAAATATCCAAAAAAATCAAAAATAATTCACAGATTAATAAATAAATTTTCAATAAAAAACACTGTAAAATACCTTCAATTTAATAAAACATATATTTACACATTTTTAAAAATATAATCCAAAGCTCATTTCCATAAAAAAACCCATCAAAAACCACTTTAAACAACCCAGCACTAAGGAAGCCGGCACACACACAAAAAAACACCACTGGGAGCGCAAGTCCGCCACAGGCGGACGCAGCGCCTCGAAGCCAAAAAACCACAAAACCTTACAACACAATTTAAAACAGCCCAGCACCATTGGTGCAAGGAAAAAAATGAAACCCTTTACTATCCAACACAATTTTAAAAAGCCCGGCAATGCCAGGCAAAATATGCTAGTATATATAAAAAACAAAAGAGTTTGTTTGTATGTGCTCCAAAGGCTCCCACACCCATGGACCAATCCCAATGAAATTTGGCACATACATACCTTGGTCTTGGGAGATCAGCACTGCAGGGATCTCAAAACTCAGGGGGGGCATACGCTCCCCAAATTGGAATGCAATTGATCTATACAATGTGTGTTTTTCCCACTGATGTAATTGAGCTGATGTCATAGTCTCAGGTAGGTTGAGATTGTGACATCATCTGACTAGCTCAGCTGTAGCCCTCTGAGCTCAGCTGTAGTTTTCACAGTAGGTGGAAGGCAAATGGGCATGTGAGATCAGCACTGTAAGTGACCATCAATGGGTGAGGGAAGAGAGAGACACAGGAAGGGAGGCAGGAGTGACCCACATACACCCCACGAGGTTTCCAAGAGGAAAAGCCGGCCTATATTAAAGAAAAGAAAAACCCGAGTGAAGCTGGGTAATCAGCTAGTATTTGATAATGGAAAAATTAGGGTGTGTCCTGGAGCAGCAAGCTATTTATAGGGAATCGGTGCAGTTGTGCAGTAGGTACAACCTCGGTCTCCAATAGAATGGGAAAGGTGGGGCATTTGGGAGAAAGAACCAGTGGGGGTTTGCCACAGGTGCCACTTAGCATTTACCACCAGAGTGCATTGCCTCATTCTGCCTACAGGTAGAGCCAGCCCAGTCATAGAGTATACTGGGAAATGTAGAACTAAATTTCTGGAGCCATTTGGATAACAGGTCTAGCCAGTGGTGGGATTCAGCAGGTTCGCCCCAGTTCGTCAGAACCGGTAGCAGAAATTCTGGCTGGCCCTGCCTATCCAAGTTATGAAATAATGCAGGGCTTTTCCACTGGCCACACCCACATTACCACGCCCACAGAATAGGTAGTAAAAAAAATTGAATCCCACCACTGGGTAGAGCCAAGTAGGAGGGCAAAGTATGCCAGACCAGATAGCTTACATTTTGACAAAAGAGGGGGAGGGGCAAAATATTGTGCACTTTAAAGATTTGTTTCAGCATTAGCTTTTGTGCAAGAGTAGTGCAAATACTATGTGTCCTCCATATTTTAAATATATAGCTAATACATCCCCATGATGGTGAAAGTCATGAGTAGGTAAAGAAACAGATATCCCCATTTTGTGGGTACTCATACGTATAGATAACATAGCATTTGCACTCCTTGTATCTGAAGAAATGGCTTTGGACCCATGAAAGCACATACTGAAATAAATCTGTTTGTCTTTAAAATGGAACAATATTTTGCCTTTTCCCCCTTCAACAGGATGAGACAGACTAATATTGCTACTTCTTTGAGGGTAGCTTACCAAAATCAAAATGAGAACTCAGTGATGCCAAAAGCAGGGATTCTATAGAAACCATGAAAGCAGAGAGAAATATTACTTTGCCCAAAGAACAGAAGCTTGATAGATGCAGCTTCTCCCTGCCTCCTCTCTTCTATCCAATGTCCTGATTACTGGTTTCTTCTCCCCCAAACATTCCTCCTTTTGGCTCTTCTTCTAGGTTTCATTCTTCTCATAAACACTTACAGCCTTTCTTCTCTTGCTTCCTTCTTTCACTTTCCTGTCTCTTCTTTTCTTTACTTAAGTTCTAGTTGGGACGAAAATCTTTCAGATTTATCTGGTTAACTACACCTCCTCATGTCACTCCAACTTCCTGGTCAGCTTATAAATAGCTCACATTCAGTCTTGATACACAGTAATATGAAGGCCCTAGCCTTGGACAGTCTCAATTGAATGCTGGTCAGTGACATGTTCAACTTCAAATCATCATCCACTTCCCATTTGATGGTAGGAGTGGTCAGAAAAGGACCTTCAGAGGTGGTCTCATTGTGCACTTATGGCAATTTCATGCTTACCAGCTTAGAAAGATTCATGTCTCTCAAGACACGCATTACAATGGTAGATTCAGTGTCATCGGGGTTCAATCTTTTGGCTGCTCCAAGGGTCCGCAATACTGATAATATATTCCTCAGTCCAAAGTCATAATGTACCTATGAATGAGTGAAAAGGTTTTATACAGACCAAAACAAAGTTCACATTATGTATTGCTCTAATATAATCCATCTTTCTCCCAATATAGGGCAAATGGTTACAAACTCAAATACAATTGAAAACCTGAAAGTTATAATGCAATGGAACCCCATGCAATGAAAAACATCCATTCCACAGGATTCTTCATTGAACGATTTGTTGTTGTTGTACGGGACCACTGCCCGTGCACTCGCATGATATGGGGGGACTTCTGAAACAACTTCCCTCAGAAGATTCATTTACTGTAGCTACTTTGAGTGCCACCACCTGCGCTCCCCATCTCCGCTTTGGGTTCAAAGCAGCTACAGCAGGCGAATCAGAGATGCAGAGCACAGGTGGTGGTGCTCAAAGCAGCAACAGTAAAGGAATCTCCCCCACCGCCAGCTGCTTTAGGCCCAAATCATTGTGGGCACGTGCAGTGCCAATCAAATCAGCTGGGGGTGAGGGGAGAGTACTTTAGCTGCTGATTACAAAGAGATTTTGCATTCATCCATTCGCAAAGTGGCTTTTAGGGTGGTGAGGTGAAAGGCTCTCCCCCACCTCTCCAAAAGAGACTTTGTGATTGTCCTTTCGCAAAGTGCCTTTCAGGGTGGTGAGGGAAAGGGTCTCCCCCACCTCCCTGAAAAATACTTTGCGGTCGTCCTTTCACAAAGTGCCATTCAGGGTGGCAAGGGAAAGGGTCTTCCCCACCACTCCGAAAAAGACCCAGCATTTGGTTGGTCTCAAAGTACCTTTTGGGGCAGTGGAGTAAAGGCTTCTCCCAGCCACTCTGAAACATCAGCTGGGGGGTGGGGGAGATTCTTTTAGCTGGCATTGCCAGTCAAAGCAGCTAAAGGAATCTTGCCCCAGCTGCTTTGAACCTAAAACCTCCCAAGCGCAATGCATCGGGGGGGGGGGATGAAGGTAGGTAGACTAAGGAAATGTTATTTTCTTCACCCAAAGATCTTAACACCTGGAGAGAGTGATATATAGCAACTGTGGCCTTTAGATAGCCTGGACAAAAGCTGTTTAGGCTAAGAAAAAAATTTGAACCATAATGCATATGCTTCTTAGAGGGTATAATGCAAGCGCGGTGCCAAAATGGCCGCCGCGCTCTTTGCGGGCCCCCAAAACCGGACGAAGGCATCCGGGTAGTTAGGGGGCGTGGCCAGCTCCCTTATAAAAGGGGTGGCCACGAGGCAGCCGCGCTGCCATTTTGCGAAGCGACGGAGCGGAGAAGTTTTTCCCTCTTACCTCCGTCGCTCTTTCCTTTTAGCCGGGAAGCCTATTGGGCGGCTTTTTTCTCCTTCTCTTGCTCCGGCTTCCCAGCAGATCGTTGCCATGCCCTCTAAGAAGAAGGCAACTGCGAACGCGGTTCGTTCCGCGCGGAGGCACCAGCCGGGTCGGAGGACCGTGACTGCGCCTCCTAAGCAGCCCCCCTTGCCAGAGCCCACCGGGACCGGTGGGATGGGGTTGGTAGCCCCTTGGCCTGAGGCGGGTCATCCGCTTACCGGCCCGGTAGGGGCCGCGGCCCCCGGCCCGCAGGCAATGGCCACTGCCCCTGGCATGGCCCATTCTTCGGGGCCATCTCTCATCAGTACGCAGCTTCCTTCGGGGGGTTCCAGCCATGGGGGGTGGTTGGGTTCCCTACCCTGGCAGGGTATACCCCCGGCCCTCCAGGGGCCGGGCCTGGGCTCTTGGCCGTATTCGGCCCCCGGGGTCCAGGGACCTGGACCGGCGCCTGCGGCCCGTGGGCTGGCTGGCCCTTTGCCCCCCCTGGGATTGGGGGGCTATGTTAATGTCGACGCCCTTCTGGCCCGTGTTGCGGCCCTCGAGGCATCACTCACGAGGGTTAACCACCCGGGGGTCCCTTTTGGGGCGCAGGTTGAGGCGTCATCTGCCGGGCAGTGGCAGGCGGCTGGACGGGTCGAGCTGCCCGAGGCGCGTGGGCCGGCGTCGGCCACTGCCTCGCAGCTCCCCAATCAACAGGCTGGTGTGGAGCAGGCCCCATAGACGAGCTCAGTTGCGATCGTGAGCTCCGACGCCCCCAGTGGGCCGGAACCCCCGGTGGGGGCGGCCCACGGGGGTGCAGCATGTGAATATGCAGTTCAATCTAGCGCACCCACACACCTAGCTACCTTGGGGGGAACATTTCAGTGGCCATGGCCTCGCACGGGTGGCGCGACGGTTCAGTCGCCGACGTCCCACCTGGCGACTTCACTTCCCACCCAGGGCCCTGTTTGGGGTGGCACCTCCTGCTCAGTTGGGAATGTGTTAGGGGTGACCGGGTTGGTCCAGGCTCCTTTCGCAATGCCCACAGTTCCCACAGCGGGGTATTCCTTGCCCCTTGGCGATCATCTGGCCCAGGCTACCAAAGAGAAGATTTGGCGTGGGGAGTATGTGGACATCTTCTCCCTTCTTAACAGAGGGCCCACCAAGGAGGAGAGGGAGGGGCAGGATGTGAAGGATAAGGAACAGGCGCGTCGTCGTAAGCCGCCACGCACGTGGGCCAACTGGTTGCCAGCGTACCTCATATACATGGCGGTTTACCTCAGGGTCAGGCCAGATCTGGCAATCCCGATGGTCCAGTATTTGGACAATATATATCGGGCGATGGTTGACTTCCCGGGCCCGTCGTGGTTGGCTTACGATGAAGAATTCCGTATGCGAATTCCCCTGCACCCAGAGATGAGGTGGGACGAGCCCTGCCAGAAGCTGTGGCTTCTGTACATGACTCCCACGCGCCCTGCGCCTGGGGAAAGATACCATTGTGGACATGCGGTCCAGCGAGCAGCCCCAGCACAGATACCCCACCAGGTGGCGGGGCAGGGGGTTCCAGCCCGCCTGCTGTGCTGGACTTTCTCGTCCAATGGTTCCTGCAATAGGAAGAATTGCCGGTTCAGGCATGAGT
This sequence comes from Bradypodion ventrale, assembly GCA_035047345.1. Classification (NCBI taxonomy): domain Eukaryota; kingdom Metazoa; phylum Chordata; class Lepidosauria; order Squamata; family Chamaeleonidae; genus Bradypodion; species Bradypodion ventrale. The sequence continues at coordinate 192,169,673 of JAWDJE010000004.1, forward strand.
GTCCCTCTTGTGCTGGCCCCCATGCTGCATCCGCCTGCCCCAGGCCTGGGGGAATGCGGGGCAGGGGTAGGGGTGGACAAGGGGCTGGCAAGACTGCCGCAGAGGGAGCTGGTCCATCGAAAGGCCCCCTCCCCAATTAATGTGGACATGTTGGGGCATTGGCTCGCATTGTACCCGAGGGAGGCAGATGCAGTTTACCTGCTTCAGGGTTTTCGACTGGGGTTCCGTATTCCTTTCACGGGAGATAGGTCCCCCCAAGACGCCCCCAACCTTTTGTCCCTTAGGGGAAGGGAGGAGGTGGCTGCTGCCAGCATTGCTAAGGAGATTGATGCAGGCAGGGTCGCTGGCCCTTTCCCTGCACCCCCGTTCCCCAACCTTAAAGTGTCACTCTTGGGCTTAGTGCCCAAGAAATCACCGGGTGAGTTCCGCCTAATTCATCACTTGTCCTACCCAGCCGGCAGATCGGTCAATGATGCTATCCCTGATGACCTTTGCTCGGTCAGGTATACATCTTTTGACCAAGCGCTGCGCATGGTGCGCTCATGTGGCCTGGGTGCGCTTTTAGCTAGGTGCGACATTAAGTCTGCCTTTCGACTCCTGCCGGTCCACCCGGGTGACTTTGAGTTGCTGGGTTTTCAAGTTCCGGGGAGAATATTATTTCGATAAGGCCATGCCTTTTGGCTGTTCCATATCATGCTCGGCATTCGAGCGTTTCAGCACCTTCCTAGAGTGGGCTTTTGTCCGCAGGTCAGGGTCCCGGTCTGTAGCCCATTACCTGGATGATTTTTTATTCGGGGGTGAACGGGGCTGGGACACGTGCACACGTCTCCTCAACACATTTCAGACGCTAATGGAGGAACTTGGTGTCCCTTTAGCGCCCGAAAAGACTGAGGGCCCATCTACCCAGCTAGTCTTCCTGGGGGTGGAGATTGACACGGTAGCGCAGGCTTCTAGGTTACCAGGGGATAAGGTGTCAAGGATAGTGGCCCTTATCTCGAACTTGCTTGCTAAACGCAAGGCATCACTGCGGGAACTGCAGGTGCTACAGGGTCACCTCAATTTCGCTTCCAGGGTGGTCGCACCGGGCAGGGCATTTGCTCAGCGCTTGTGCGACGCCATGACAGGCTTATCCAGGCCCCACCATAGGGTGAGACTGACCCAGGGTATTAAGGCAGATATGCTTATCTGGCTCCAGTTTCTGAGGGAGTTCAATGGGGTGTCATTTTGGAGGTCTGACCTTCTGGCTTCCCCTCGTTTCCAGATACAGTCCGATGCCTCGGGATCCCTGGGTTATGGGATGTACTTCAATGGGAAGTGGGCCTATGGTGGGTGGCCACCAGCCTGGTCTGGCACGGGTCGCCTGCGTGATCTTACTTATCTGGAATTTTTTCCCATTCTGGGGGCCTTGATGCTATGGGGTGAGGAGTGGGCCAACTCGGTTGTTCATTTCTGGTGTGACAATGCGGCCGTTGTCCACATTGTCAACTCACAAACCTCTAAATCACCCAGGGTCATGGACCTGGTGCGCCAGTTTGTATTGCGCTGCCTGCGCCTCAATGTGCTGTTCAGGGCCAGGCATGTCCCGGGTGTCAATAATGATATCGCTGACGCTTTGTCCCGCCTCCAGATCTCCCGGTTCCACGCCTTGGCCCCGGATGCGGAGGAATTTCCCTCGCCACTACCGGACGAGATATGGACCATTGGCAAGGAGAGGTGAACCGGGCGGTCGACATGTCGCTAGCGCCACGCACGCGTAAGGTGTATCACCATGCATTCAATTCTTTCCGAGCATTCTGTGCCCAATTCCGGCTGCCAGACACCTGGCCGATCCCAGTGGCCCACATCCTTCGATTTATGGTTCACCTACATGCCCAGGGCCTCGCGCCTCGTACCATAGCATCCAGGCTGTCAGCGCTGGCTTTCATGGCCAAAGTAGGCGGTCATGCGGACAATACCGCTGACTTCCGTGTGAGACACGTTATGGAGGGGTGGGTGCGCGAGCGCGGGCGTTGCCTGGACGACCGCCACCCAATTTCCCCAGGGGTTCTTACCCAACTAGCTCGGGGCTGGCATGACCTATGTATTGATAGGTATGAGGCAACCCTGTTTCATGCGGCTACAATGGTAGCCTTTTTTGGAGCGCTCCGCATCAGCGAGCTTGTGATGCTGTCTAAGGCGGATGCAAGTCGTAGGGCACTGGAACTCGAAGATGTCTATGTGGCCAATGATTGGACTCAGTTGAGGATACGCTCCTCTAAAACGGATCAGCACGGCGTAGGCAGTGGAGTAAGACTGCTACAATGTTCTTTGGCAGACATCTGTCCGGTTGGTGCCCTACAGGATTTCCTTGCACTGCGTGGCACGCACCATGGCCCGTTTTTCTGTCACCAAGGTGGGTCTCCCCTTACTAAATTTCAATTTTGGAGGGTGCCGGGAAGGCACTAGCCAGTGTTGGCCTCCCTGGGGCTCGTTGCGGCACCCATTCATTCAGGATAGGGGCGGCTTCTACTGCAGCTGTTTTTGGGTACTCCGGGGCTGAAATACGCCGCATTGGAGGGTGGGGATCACAATGTTTTCTGTTTTGTGTTCGCCCTCTTCAACCGTGAGTACCAGTTTAGTCACTGCACTGTTTCTCCCCCCCCCTTTTTTTCCTTAACAGACCCTGGGTGTCGTATTACACCGGTGACAGTATGGCTAGTGGGCCATAGCCACGTGCACAGGGCAGCGCGTTATGCTGCACAGGGCAGCGCGTTACGCTGCACAGGGCGGCGCGTTACGCTGCACAGGGCAGCGCGTTACGCTGCACAGGGCAGCGCGTTATGCTGCACAGGGCAGCGCGTTACGCTGCACAGGGCAGCGCGTTACGCTGCGGCGACAGAGTGGGGACCCCGACTGGGACTGGGTGCATCCGCACGTCTCAGGTGGTATGGTAAGCGCGGCATGTTATGGCGGGAACTGTTGCCATTCCTTTTCTACATCAAGGATGCTGACTCGCCTGATGTCCTGGTTATGTACCTTGGGGGCAATGGCTTGGGACAGGTCACTGGCCTATCGCGGAAGCTTGCGATTTGCAGTGACCTGCCCTACTCACATTATGTGTGGCCTGCCACAACCCTCAATTGGTCGGACACGATACCGCGGTACGCTTACAGGGGAGCGTTCGGCCTCGAGGCTCTTGACCGAGCCGACGCTCCGTGAACGGGGTTATTGCCCAGTTCCTTTTTGACAAGGGTGGGGGACGCGTCATTCGCCTCCCCGCCATCAGTCTGCAAAATTACGAGCTTTACTCAGGGGATGGGGCCCATCTGTCGCAGGGAGGTATGGACCTCTTGTTAGTGGACTGGCGAGCAGGCCTGTTTCCGAGCTGACGGTCTTGGGGGGGCGGTGAGCCTTTTGGGAAGCCTCCCCGTGTGGCGGGTAGCACTGTTAAGGTAAACATTTATGACCCACAGGTATCCGGCAGGTTCGCAATTGACTGGACAACACTAGACAGGCATAAGTTGGTTAAACGTTGTCCGGTCAACGACGAACCAGGCGACGGGGTGATGGCTACAGCTAGACAGCATGCATCACCCCGTGATTTCACGGATACGCGTCAGAGGGTGGGGTCATTAGTTAGATATTGACTACGGTCAACAATTTGTTTGTTGTCAACAAACAAATTGATACAAATAGATACATTGTAACAATTGCCGTTGGCAATTTTGGGTGGTACCTTACCAGTGTTACTTCGGCCTGCTTGCCTTAAGAATTATAATTGGTCAATTACCAATAGAAATTTATAATTCGGACTAGGGCATGAATCAATAAATGTGGCCCAATGCCGTTATCCACTTTCATCAGTGTCTGAGTCCTTTATTGGGGGGTGCGCCTGCAATGCAAGCGCGGTGCCAAAATGGCCGCCGCGCTCTTTGCGGGGGGCCCCCACCGGACGAAGGCATCCGGGTAGTTAGGGGGCGTGGCCAGCTCCCTTATAAAAGGGGTGGCCACGAGGCAGCCGCGCTGCCATTTTGCGAAGCGACGGAGCGGAGAAGTTTTTCCCCTCCACCCCCTCCCTAGTTAACAGTGTGATATTTTGGTCGCTTCGGGGCCAGGTGGGAATTTTTGGCTGGGACCCACAATTGGCTCTCGGGTCCTGGTTTTTTCGCATCCCACACTGTTGCTATGGTTTGATATAGGGGTTTCTGTTGCTGCTGTTGACTTTGGTCACATGGGCGGGTAGCACTGGTAAGGTAAACATTTATGACCCACAGGTATCCGGCAGGTTCGCAATTGACTGGACAACACTAGACAGGCATAAGTTGGTTAAACGTTGTCCGGTCAACGACGAACCAGGCGACGGGGTGATGGCTACAGCTAGACAGCATGCATCACCCCATGATTTCACGGATACGCGTCAGAGGGTGGGGTCATTAGTTAGATATTGACTACGGTCAACAATTTGTTTGTTGTCAACAAACAAATTGATACAAATAGATACATTGTAACAATTGCCGTTGGCAATTTTGGGTGGTACCTTACCAGTGTTACTTCGGCCTGCTTGCCTTAAGAATTATAATTGGTCAATTACCAATAGAAATTTATAATTTGGACTAGGGCATGAATCAATAAATGTGGCCCAATGCCATTATCCACTTTCATCAGTGTCTGAGTCCTTTATTGGGGGGTGCGCCTGCAATGAATACTGGGGCTATTACTAAAAATTGCAAACCCTTTGTGATGGACAGTTTAATTGAATAACTTTCTGAAGGAATGTTGCCCAAAATTTTAGCACATCAGGAAAAAGAATGAGACTTAGAATTTTGGGGTTGACAGTTTAATGGGCAGATGAGGTTTGGATATATAGGCTAGCAGATACAGCTGATAATGGTGAATCAAAAACAGACTTAGACAAATATGACTTCTTTTTTGAGTTCCCTCAGGTTGAAGGCAGGATACTAAATGGTGGTTAGAGATAGGAAAAGGAAGTGTCAATATCTATCTTAGTGTGCTTTTCAGTTCACATCAGGATGACCCAAGAGAATTACTGAAATCCTTATATGATTTATGGCACTACAAAGGTTAACTTTTACCACCTACACTATTGCAAAACAGTATTTAGGAAGATTACTGGCTCCTTCCTTTAGTAAAGCAACAAAGATTAGCCATGGCACTATTCAGCTAGGGAAGAACATGAAGTTTAACAGTTTTCTCCAAATATAGCCACTCCTACCTGCTTAGACAGCTGTTCTTCACAAAGTTTGTACAAGGTGAAAAACTTCCTCGCAAGCACAATGTTATCAATAAAGCCACAGCTTGCCAGTTTGACACGGATAATGATCTGACGATCAGGAACCATCATTGCCACTGAGCGGAAATTAATCTTCAGATTTTCAGGCAGCTCCTGACGGCCAGCATATCCAGGGTTCTGGTTTAATAGAGAGCCATCACTTGGGTCACCATTCATATCAGTTTTAATATTTACTTAAGCAGACAGATTTCTTAGAATTTCCTTTGCAAGTTCAATTTACACACTATTACTACATGGCTTAATATGGATCAGCTTTCAGGGTAGGTCTGGCTTGCCCTTACCATATATAGAGAAACTTAGATAAGGTCAGACTGTGTCTTGATACAGTTTCTCCCTCATCCATCTTGACTGTTTCCCTCTCACATTCATTCTCCACCTTGAATTTATTAACATTTATTGGTCACTGATTGGAAGGGCTGGGAATGAAGAACATATGACTCCCCATATGCAGCTGGGATGCAGCATTTTTGTTTTCTTTATAAATAGCAGTATATTCATCTGGGTTGCCATTTCTCCTCAAAGCATATTTGTTGCAACCTAGCTGAGTGCTTTCAGTGAAAAGTCATGTTCAAGAAGTATATGAAGATAGTCATCTTCGCAAACATGCAATAGATGAAAAAGTAACTAATGACAATTAATGTAGTTGTTGGTAATTAGCCTCTTTTGGGGTGAGGAATAACATAATCAAGTTACAAAAATTAATTTTAGGTGTAATGAGTAATCCTTCAGTTACCAAGATATAGTTACTTTCAAAAGATATCTTTAAAGGGAATTGTAAAGCACTTTAGAGACATTTTGACATGATTTTTTTTCTGGCTTGAGCCAAATTTTTTATCAAGTGGCAAAGAAAATAGTACCGGTATTTGATTTTGAATTTTTAGAAATAGTTCCAAGGTACAGTATCAGAATTGGTCAGAATAGCTAGAACCACAGTGTATTTTCCTATAATCTGCTGTCATGCTTCACCTACTGTGCTAGCCTCTCCTGTATGCCCTAGTGAGAAGATTCTGGCTTCCATTTTTATTTACTTTCTGCCCTACAGTGTATTATATACTGCGATTGTAAAAGTTCTGGCCTGTTTACTAATAATCTTTCTACAGTTTTCATTTTTCCTTCAGCTTGCACTATTATATCCTTCTACCAGAATTGATAATGTTGTTTACTGAAATGCATGGAATTTTTGTCATGGGTACAGTGCTAATGAGATTGTGTTACAATCAGTGGTGGGTGGGCTCAAAAAAAAATACTACCACATGGTATGGTGGGTGTGGCCATAGGGAAAGCCCTGTGTTGCACCCAAATTGGACTACTTTATTTCAAAAGTAGGATGGGCGGCGCCAGCCAGAATTTCTGCTGCCGGTTCTAGCGAACCGGTGCGAACCTGCTGATGCCCACCACTAGTTACAATGTAAAAAAAGAAATAAACTATGCAATAGATAATAGCATATGCCCCATAAAATAGTGTTGAATTTTGAGTATTACCCTTTAAATAGTAAGAGCCTATAAAGGTGAAGAAATTTCACAATAGAATCACTTGTCTCACACAACTCTCATCTATTATGTCATAAAAGCAGCTGTTTAAAAAGGCTTTCCACTAGTAGGACAGCTGTGATGAACTGAACACAATAGTTTATGAGGACAGATGCCAATATCTCCTACTAAGTAGCCCAAAGAATAAAATGTATGTTTTACTAATGTATTATTTATGACCTTCATAGAATTAATGAAGTACCATCATACATGAATCCAAAATGTTATTCAATAAATTTCTGAAGATTGTCTGGAATCAGGAGTCCCCAACCTATGGTTTTTGAATTTCAATTCCCAGAAGCCTAAGTCAATTTCCAAAAGCATTGATCAACCAATGTATTGACTTAGGCTACTAGGAATTGAGGTTCAAAAACCAAAGGTTGGAGAACCCTAGATACGTGTTTCCCAACCTTTGGTTTTTGGACTTCAATTCCCAGATGTCTAAGTCAATTCCCCAAAGCACTGATCAGCCAATGTACTGACTTAGGCTTTGGGGAATTGAAGTCCTCCAGTGGTTCCCACATTGGGAACCACTGGTCTAGACAGTGTTAAATCTGAACCAGTTGGATGAGTTTAGATCAAATGTTTGGTCCCGGAAAGTGTGTCAGCAATTTTTCTCTCTCTCTCTCTCTTTCTGAAACATAAGTCTCATAAGATGCACATCCCACAGCTTGGAAAAGCTACTTTTGGAATAAAGCTCCCAGAATACCCTAGCACCTATGGGCACTAGTCAAAAAATAACTTTTCAATATTCTACACATTCTCATAAGATTTCCTGTGTTTAGAGTCTGGTTGTAGATGCAGGAACAACTAAGATAGTACAAACAGTTTTCTTTCATATTTGTTTTTGGAACATAGAGGGAGACTTCATGGTCTCAGCTGGAATTTCCAGGAAAACCTCATCTCTCTCACACACCTCATGAATTAAACACAGAGACATTAGTAGTGTCATTCCATGGAACTGTGAAATATATTTCTCCTAAATTCTCAGAGCATTTACCATTGTCAAAAAAAGTCCAAATTCAGGATTCATTTCCACATTATCACCATCTGTAAAAATGAAGTTCTTTTTTCGCTCCTTCTTACATGTTAAAACAATTGCAATTTGTTGTGCAGCAACAGATAACACTGGTAAATCGATGCGGTTAAACTCGTCAAAGCAGCCCCAGGATCCAGACTGAGCAAGGCCTTAAATCAGAGAAAAGACTTGGGTTAAAAGAACTAAATCTGTGCTCCTGTTGCATGATGAGATGGCAAGGATGCCCCAAATAGCTTTGAGGCACCCTGCTTAAAATAATTTAAAAGTTAACTTGAAGCTAGTCTAATGAAAGGAACCCAATTCAGGAGCTAGAATTAATACAAACAAATAGTTATTTGTAAGTTAATTTTGTTCTGTCAAATTGGAACTTAGTCGCCTTAATAGGGTTTCAAGGTGGGATGTTTAAGAATTGGTTTTACCAGTTTTACGACCCTAATGAGTTTCCATGGCCAAGTGAAAATTTGAACCTTCATTTACAGCAAACTGCAGAACAAGTTAACCTTTGGCTCCTTCAAGCTCCGTGATGCTCTAATGACACATTTCTCTATTACAGAACATTACTGCTTGTAATGAACCATTTTGATGCCTACACTATATTGAGATGAGACCACAGGCAATCATTAAGGGATCCAACCAAATACATTTTTTGAATAATAACATTTTATGAGCTGCATGCAATAGTTCATGGGACTGCTGTTTGTATGCTAGTTAAATTATATCCAAAATACATTGTCAGCAGGAGAAATTTTGGAAGTTGAGAAAACATCACAACATATTGAGACTATAATGCAGTAGTACAAGTAGAAAATATCTTACAAATGTCATCAAACACTGAGTTCTGAGCTTTTTGGTAAATGCCCATTTATTTACAACTATTTATAAATAAGAAATCTAAAGGCAACAGAACTATTTAAAAAATTACACTAGATTACTGTAATGCGCTCTACATGGGGCTGCCTTGACGACCATTCGGAGGCTACAGCTGGTCCAGAATGCGGCCACCCGGGTGGTGATGGGGTGGGGACGTTATGCTCGCATCTCTCCACTACTCTGGGAGCTGCACTGGTTACCAGTTTGCCTCCGGGTGCAATTCAAGGTGCTGGTTTTGACCATTAAAGCCCTATATGGCAGTGGGCCAGGATACCTGAGAGACTGCATCATCCCAAGAGTGTCTGCCTGCCCAACCAGAGCAGACGGGAGGTGCTCCCTTGTTGTGCCTTCAGCTAGAGGGGCTTGCCTCTCTGGCACACGAAGAAGGGCCTTCTCCGTGTTCCCACCAGCCCTCTGGAACCACCTGCCAACAGAATTGAGGTTACAGACAGAATTGCTGCCTTTCAGGAAAGGTTTGAAGACCTGGCTGGCAGGGCAGGTGTGGGGCCCTAATGGGAATACAGCCCCAGCCTGCTGGCTCATCTCCAGCTAGAGTCCAGTTAGTGTCCTTCCTTCTGTATTTCTGTATTCCTCCTATTCCCCTTTTAGCTTTTTTAAATGGGGTGGGGATAGGAGGGTGAGTAGGAGGGTGGGTGGATGATCTAGAGTTTTTAACATGTTTTTATATGTTTTCAATTATTGTACGCCGCCCTGAGTCGGGTCCGCCCAAGTGGGCGGGATAAAAATTGAAGAATTAAATTAAATTAAATTAAATTAAATTAAATTAAATTTTTCTCATTTTCTCATCACAAAGCAAAATTGAACATACAATTCCGTGTGTTTCTACTAGAAACTGAACATTGTACTTTATAAGGTCACCATTTCCACAGGAGAAGAGCACCTAACCTTTAAAAATTCTCCCCAGTCCTCGAAAATCCATCTGGTCAGAACAGTTGAAGACCACAACATATTTTCCAAGACATCGTCCCATGTCCTTGGTGGTTTCAGTTTTGCCTGTTCCTGCAGGTCCTGCTGGAGCTCCCCCCATGCTCATACCTAGGGCTTGAGCCAAAGTAATGTAACACCTGCAAAGAAAGAAACCTGTTCAACAGTTGTTGACGGGCTTATTATTATACCCAAGTAGCAGTCTTTTCGTCTTCTTCCATGTCTAGGGCAGACATGAAACTGCCAAAATGAAGTCACCGTTTGGTGAGTTCATTCTGCAGCTCCTTCTGTCTGACCTAGTGTGAGAAAGATTAGCTGGCAACACAAGGTTGCCATTACCAGGGTACACCCAATTGTGGTTCAAGAATACTGCGATCTTCAAGGAGGTTCTTTCTGTGTACCCCATAGCAGTCTTTAAAAACCTGTTATACAAAAACAAAGTGAGAATATGGAGGTTTGAAGAAAGCATTCATGGGTATGGAAATCAAAAATACAAAAGCTATAGTAAAATGAGGTTATGACAGTGAAGGGAGTTAGACGGTATCCTTACTTACTGGATGTTTGAACCTGTATTTATTTTCTAGTTAGACACAGCATAGATAGAAATAAACCCACCTGTCAGCATAATGACAACATAGAATAGATCAACATAGTAAGGACACAGAGTTGAAGTCTACTTGTTTTGATATTTAGAGGGGTTTTTTTAAAAAAGTACAGTTCATTTTACTTTAAAAAATCAAATCAAAGCACATCAATTTTTATTACAGTCCAAAACCAGCATAGTACAGCAGAAACAGAAATTAAAATGAAGATACTTAAAATATATTTTAAGAGGAGTTGTCTGCCCTAAGTTAAAGAAGTAATAAGATTAGTATTTAAGATTTATGTTGTGACAACTACTTCTAAGCCTATGATGTAACTTTTACTTTGCATTTTACTCCTTCTGCCCTGAACAAGCAAGGTACTTAATACTTCCTACAGCTGGTGTAAAGATAGCATGCAAACACTAGCAGATAAACAGCTGATGTTAATTTTTAAACTAATATAATCAAGCACTAAGAAAATAGTGTACAGTAATTGGCAGTAGAAGCAAGAAATTATAATCTGGAATTAATCTAAATTACCAGATTAACGTTCATATCACAGGTCATCCATAACTTGGATCTATATAATTGAACCCCCCAAATCCCAATGACAGGACTATGAATCTCCATGCCAAATCTCAACAATTTCAGTCACTGGCTTGTCCTTTTATATGTCCTAAATTTTATTACTATAGCAAAGGTATCTTAGAATATGACTTTTTTTTATCTGTCAGATAAAATTGATGTAATAGCATGAGATGTTTCCCCAAATCAGAGTATATCTTGCAAGCCATGGCAATATCAATCTGCTAAGTAAGATAATATAAGACTACCAAATAATGAACTGGTGAATAACATTAGTATAATCCATCTAACCAGCTGAATAACATAAACATATCATACCTATCTGTGAGAGGTGTGATGACAAGCCTGTCAGTACAGCCCAAAAATTCATTCTGGTATGTGAAGGCCACGTCTGTGATGTTGATCATCATTTTGTCTGAATCTTCTTTGAAATAAAATCTACATTGTTTCAGCCACTCAAAATCTGTAGGATTCTTAATATGCATACGACACTAGGGACAAGAAACCATGCAATCATAAATCAAGAACTGTTGAAAAAGGTGAATGGGCAAGTATTCAGTTTATCTGCTGGAAGCAATTACTTGTAAAAGCAAAGACAGTTCTTGGAAGTAAGGATGGAGGGGATTTTGTATATGCAGTTTGTAGTCTGCAACTGTGATATTGTGCATGATAATACTTTGTTTTAAAACTGTTTAAACTGTGATAACATGTGTGATGGGAAAAGACTGGCGTAGAGACCGGCAAGGCACGCCACAAAGTTTGCCAAGAGAACCCTATGGACCAAAACAAAAGACAAAACAAGGGGATGCTCAGCACACCAGACCTGAAAAGGGGGAGGGATACGAAAGAGGGAGGAGAAATACAGTGTTGCAGGGAACAATACTGCATAGGGACATGGAATGTGAGGTCTATGAATCAAGGAAAACTGGAAGTGGTTAAAAACGAGATGGAAAGAATAAGCATTGACATCCTGGGCATCAGTGAATTAAAATGGACAGGGATGGGTGAATTCAGCTCTGGAAACCATCATATCTACTATTGTGGGCAAGAAAACCTCAGAAAAAACGGAGTAGCCATAATTGTCAACAAAAGAATGAGGAAAGCAGTAATGGGATACAACATCAAAAATGATAGAATGATGTCAGTCAGAATCCAAGGCAAACCTTTCAATATCACTGTAATCCAAGTCTATGCACCAACCACTAGTGCAGATGAAGCCACAGTTGACCAGTTCTATGAGGACCTACAACACCTCATAGAACAGACACCAAGAAATGATGTCCACATTATCTTAGGAGATTGGAATGCCAAAGTAGGAAATCAAAAAGTAAATGGAATAACAGGCAAGTTTGGTCTTGGAACACAGAATGAAGCAGGGCAAAGATTGATAGAATTCTGCCAAGAGAATGCACTAGTCATAGCAAACACCCTTTCCCAGCAACACAAGAGGCGACTTTACACATGGACATCACCAGATGGCCAGCATCAAAATCAGATTGATTACATACTCTGCAGTCAAAGATGGAGAACCTACATTCAGTCAGCAAAAACAAGACCTGGAGCAGATTGTGGCTCAGATCACAACCTACTGATCGCAAAATTCAGGCTTAGACTAAAGAAAATGGGGAAAACAATTAGACCAGACAGATATGACCTACACAACATCCCTAAAGAATACACGGTAGAGGTCATGAACAGATTTAATGTCCTGTACCTGATAGACAGAGTACCAGAAGAATTATGGACAGAGACGCGGGACATCATGCAGGAGGCAGCAAGAAAAACCATACCAAAAGAAAAGAAGCGTAAGAAAGCAAAGTGGTTGTCTGATGAGGCTCTTAAAATAGCAGAGGAAAGAAGGAATGAAAAAGTCCAAGGAGAAAGGAAAAAATACAACCACCTGAATACAGAATTTCAAAGAAAAGCAAGGAGAGATAAGGAAAAATACCTGAACAAACAGTGCAAAGAAATGGAGGAAAACAACAAAAGAGGCAGGACTAGAGATCTTTTCAAAAAAATTAGGAAAATCAAGGGAACATTTAAAGCAAAAATGACCATGATAAGGGACAAAGATGGAAAAGAGTTAGCTGAAGCAGAAGAGATCAAAAAAAGATGGCAAGAGTACACAGAGGAACTCTACAAAAAGGACCTCAACACTCCTGATAATAACAATAATGAGAAATTTGAACTTGAACCAGACATTCTGGAGAGTGAAGTCAGAAAGGCCCTAAAAAGCACTGCAAACAATAAAGCTAGTGGAAATGATGGCATCCCAGTTGAATTTTTCAAAGCCCTAAAAGATGATGGAATCAAACTACTGCATTCAATATGCCAGCAAATTTGGAAAACAAAACAGTGGCCACAGGATTGGAAAAGATCAGTGTACGTTCCAATCCCCCAAAAAGGCAATGCCAAAGAATGCTCAAATTACCGAACAATTACGCTCATCCCACATGCCAGCAAGGTGATGCTCAAGATAATACAGGATAGACTTCAACAACATGTGGAGAGAGAACTACCAGAGGTGCAGGCCGGTTTCAGAAGAGGCAGGGGGACTAGAGACCACATTGCCAACATATGTTGGATCATGGAGAAAACAAAAGAATACCAGAAACAAGTCTACTTTTGTTTTATTGACTACACCAAGGCTTTTGACTGTGTGGACCACAACAAAATGTGGCAAGCAATTAAAGAGATGGGAATACCAGAACACCTCATATGCCTCATGAGAAATCTGTACACGAATCAAGAAACAACAGTTAGGACAGAACACGGAATGACAGAGTGATTTGGAATAGGAAAAAGAGTAAGACAAGGCTGCATTTTATCACCCTGCTTATTCAATCTATACACAGAGCACATAATGCACAATGCAGGGATGGAGGAATCACAATATGGGATCAAAATTGCTGGGAGAAACATCAACAATTTGAGATATGCAGACGATACCACCCTAATGGCAGAAAGTGAGGAAGACCTAAAGAAGCTCTTGATTGGATTGAAGGAGGAGAGTGCAAAAGCTGTCTTGAGACTCAATATCAAGAAAACCAAGATAACGGCAACAGGTCCAATCAGTCCCTGGAAAATAGATGGAGAAGAAGTAGAAGCAGTGACAGATTTTACTTTCCTGGGATCTAAGATCACTGCAGATGGCGACTGTAGCCATGAAATAAAAGACAACTGATTATGGGGAGACAAGCAATGAGAAACCTGGGGAATATAGTGAAAAGCAGAGACACCACCTTGAAAACAAAAATTCGCATAGTCAAAGCAATGGTATTCCCAGTGGTAATGTATGGGTGTGAGAGCTGGACCATTAGGAAGGCTGAGCACAGAAGAATAGATGCCATGGGGTCGCAAAGGGTGGGAATCGACTGTGCGACTGAACAACAACAAACAAGTCTGCAAGACTGTTAATAAAAGAGCACAAAAAGTATTGCAAAACAACTGTTAAATCTAAATTAACAAACAGCAGCAGGGGTGGGGTGGGGTGGAATGTAATCCTGCATTAATGAGAAAGACCCATCCAAAGAAACAAAGGATGTCTGTTGCATTTATCCCTGACTCCTACCAACTACTACCAATAAATAGCCATCAGAAGTGCACAAGTTGACCACCACATGCATTTACACTGCCTTTCTTCCAAGGATCTCTGGCCAATGTACATGATTTCTCCACAACTATATCCCTCAGTATTATGCTCACGTGAACTCAGTGCTAGACCAGGCTGACCAAAGGAATAATATTGAGAGCTCAGTGTGTAGAAAAAGCCTTGACATTCCTGCCACTTCTTGAGAACGGGGTTGTATAGGTACCACTGCTGAGCATACTGATAATTACTTTGTGAACCACCCAGAGACACTGAAAATCTTAGCTAAAAAGACTGTAATCCTTGGGCAAACTGAAACAAGCACAGAACATTAATGAAAACATTTCCAGGATGGGTCAGTCAAGAAAGCTCAAAAAGCTCAAAAACATGTTTGGCCTTTAGCTACTGTATTTATAAACTAAACCCGAATGCACAGAAAATGTTAGACACACTTCCATCTTTCTATGGTGATAATTTATAACAAGGAAGTTGCTTTACCAGGTCATCAAAGATATCCCGCTGGTGCACATGGATTGTGATCAGGGTCTCATATTTAATGCGCTCCACAGGACTCAGATCCTTTGTAGTCATGTCGATGAGAGTATTCAAGAGGTCAAGGAAAAACTGGTTTGTTTTCTGCATTATTTTCTTATCATATTTGGCATTGGTTAAAGCTTCTTCAGCATCTCGTGTCCAGATCATCTGAATCCCTAGCAAGCCAACCTTAAAAAAAATTTATACATATTGTGGTATTCAGTAGTCAAGCTTTCCAGAATATTGTTTGCCAAAATGCGCTGGTGGGTATATCAATGCATTTGTGGTGTTTTAAAAACAGGAATATATATAATCTGTAGATTGTTAAAACTTCTTATCTAGAGCGCATCACCCCCACCAAACAACAGGGGAAAACAGTATATTACTTTGAAAAAGAATCAGAATCAGATGTAAATCCAGTTGCCATTTTTAGTTAGAATAGATTGAACAAGTTGCTCAATAGTAAGTTAACACTGGTATAAATTCAATGAGAAGCGGGCGCATTTATAACTGTTGTATTTATGACAGCCATGGGCATGTTTATGCATGTGCGGGTGTGTTTTACAGCTGACATAAACACATCCACTTCCACTTCCGGGTGCAGTGGAGGAGATGACGGGCTGGATCAGTGATAGCAAACCTTGGCATTCCAGGTGTTCTTGAACTTCAATTTCCAGAAACCCTGATAAGCAGGAGTGCTGACTTGGGCTTCTGGGAATTGAAGAACACCTGGAGTGCCAAGGTTCACCATCACAGGGATGGATGGAGTGGTGCCAGGGCCAGCCCGTGGTCGTAGGTTTATAGATCATAAACTTAACAGCATCTCAACTGTTGGGAAGACTTCCTAGCAAAAGGATTGTTAATATGCACAGATTTTTGTATTGAACACAGCCTTTGAATACTTGGTATTAACATCCCATCTCTATTATTTAAGACAATAATAAAATAAAATAAAAAATTTACCTGGGCAGGGAAAGAAGAAAGAAATTCTATTAGTTGGAAGTCTGGTTCCTGAATGTTCGCAGCTGCTTGTCGAATTATCAGATGCAAGGAAGACTGGGACTCCTTCAAGAGGGAATTGAGCCAAACCTCAACATTCCCCTCTGCCATTACTGGCTTTTCAAGTTCAATAGTCTCACCTTCCCGAGATGAAATGGAAAGAATACGATCGTAAACCTGTAAATCATACATATTGTGAAAAATCTGCATCAAACTATTCAGTCTTTTGGCTTTCCTTTTTAGCATAGGTGGGAAATTACTTTTTGGAGCCGATAATTCCCAGAATACACTGGTATGTAATACGTAGCACACATGTAGGTATAGCCCAAAAAGTTACTTTTCCTAAGCCCTGTCAGAGATCTGATGCAGCCCCTAATGTTTGAAGTTGGTCAACATTAAATAGGAACATCAGCAAAGCATCCTCTGCAAGGATAGATACAAAGAAGACGCTGCAAGGAGACTTATCTCAGTACCAGCTAAGGAATTTTAATCTTATTCAGCTTTAACTTTCCATATAATACAGTGGTCCCCAGCTTTCTGGGACACAGGGCCCACATTAGAATGTGCCAAATGCCTAAAGAGGCCATGTCTTAAATCAAAATGTACAAAATTATTAACCTACTGATTTAGATCAAACATTCAGAGGTCAATGAAAAAATGTTAACTTGAATGCAATCTATTTTGGAACAAATTTTTATTGTGAAATTCTTTTATCTTGCTACACACACTTACCTAGTCAGTGTGATTTCTGTGGCTGTTTTCTGTCAGCCAAGGCATTAATGTCCAAGTCAAGGTTCATGTCAGACACCCTTAAAATGGCATATAAATGTTCATCTGCAAGTCTTTACCTACACTTGGAATTTACAATTTTCATCTTGGGGAGAAATTGTTCACAGATGCATGTGGTGGGGTTGGGGGTGGGGTGGGGGATCACATGCTATGACAAAAGTATTTTTCCATATTGGGAGCACTTCTGCAAAAAGGCATGATAAGCATATTGTCTAATTTGACACAAGATAAAGAAAACTCCCCAGAAAAAACAAACTCCCTACAGAAGGGAAGTAACAACATACGTGATGGGAGGTGAGGGTGGCTTAAAAGCAGTAAGGCAAATGGGCTTAATTAAGTCCCAAGGTAATTACTGTACTTAACATATTTTTCGGACCATAAGATGCACTTTCCCCCCCAAAAAAGTGGGGGGGATGAGGGTGCATCTTATAGTCTGAATGCTGCCTCAGCACATGAACGAGAGCATGGGGAGGCCCCTCCCTGTGCTCTCATGCATGCGCTGGCTTCATCTCCCCCTTTATCCAAGGCTTTCCTGGGGCTCTGTTTCAACCTGAAGTGCCTTCTCAGCCCCTCCAGAGTGGCTGGGGAGGGGCTTCAGGCTGAAACAGAGCCCCAGGAAAGATTTGGATAAAGGGGGAGATGGCTTCAGAGGGGGCAGGCTTCATCTCCCCCTTCATCCAAGGCATTTCTGGGGCTCTGTTTCAACCAGAAGTGCCTTCCCAGCCACTCCTGAGACCTGAGTGGTTGGGGAGGGACTTCAGGTTGAAACAGAGCCCCAGAAAAGCCTTGGAAGAAGGTGGAGATGGCTTGAGGTTCACTATAGAGTGATGAAAATAGAAGAGGCGAGGAGATCTGCTGCCACGCATGCATGAGAGCACGAAGAAGGGCCTCCCCATGCTCTCACACAGGCGCTGAGGCAGATCTCCGCACACACCGCACAAACCCAAGCTGGCCGGGGTGTTCGGTGCCATTTTTCAGTACTATTTGGTTCAGAATATTTTTTTGTTGTTGTTTTCCTGCACTAAATACTGGGTGTGTCTAATGGTCAGGTGTGTCTTATGGTCTGAAAAATAGGGTAATTCAATCTTATGAGGTAAAGATTTGGTTTCCCAAAGAACTGGGAGGCATACAGAACCCCAGATAACTATTACTTTCCTTGTGAGACTTCTGTAAGATTTACACATACCTTTTCATGAAATTTTACAGATTTGATGTTATCAAAGACATTTAGTAAGTGAGCCTGGATTGTGTGAGAATCTGAAGCTTGGCCCAGGATCTCCAAGAGAGCAGGGTCTGAGACAAAGAAGAAACGAGGAAATGACAGACGCTTTTTCTCCAAATATCTAGATTTCAACAAAAAGGGGGGAAAAGACATGACAAATTTATGTAACACCATTTTTCTAAACCAAACCAAAGGAAAATGCATCATTAATCACAGAATTTGAGTCAAACTCTGCTCCAGGGAGCATAACATGCTTGGGTGTTACTACCTGGCACTATGAGGGAACAAAGCAAATCTTCATAAGCTAATCACCCAAGTACGTCTATATTAATGATGACAATCCAGCAAGAGAAAACAGAGCTTTGTTCAATATTTGGAAATGAGCAATGTAAGTCTTTTAAATCAGGGGTCCTGTTATGTATGTTAACTATGTTTTCTGACAGGAGCAGAATGTATCTTTTCTCATGTATCTATTCTTATGCAAATAAGTGGATCAAAAAATGTGCACACTCTGTTAGCCAATGGGCTTGTTGTATTGTTGTTACTGTTACTGTTACTGTTTATAGGAGTGGAATGTATCTTTTCTCATGTGTCTATTCTTATGCAAATAAGTGGATTGAAAAATGTGCACACTCTGTTAGCCAATGGGCTTGTTTTATTATTGTTGCTGTTACTGTTTATAGTGTATATCAGTCCGAGTTTTGCCCCATCCAAACTGTGTTCAAACCCCACTAATAAAGAGCTGAATTTCATTACTTCATTCGTCTGCTTCTTCATTCCTTGAACACTAAAGGTCCCTAACCATCAAGCTGCAGACCAGTGCCGGGTCATGGATTGTCCCAAACGGGCCCTAGGGGTGGGTGGCACTGGGAGACCAATGGAAGCCTTCTGCCCTCAATGTGCTCGACCGGGTCTGCCCAGTGAATGGAATGAGCATGGGCTTCAGACACAGCAGGTAGGCAGGTGGCTGGGCCCCTCCTCCACATCGCTTAACTACAACATGGCTCCACCTCCCCACCCCCCACCCCCTGTGCACAGTGAGGTATCACACTGCCCATATTCAAGCTGTGGCTGGCAGACAGGAGAGATTAAAATTTCCACCATCCCCACTTACCAGTCCATGGAAAAACTGTTTAGCATAGAAACAGTCCATGGTGCAAAAAAGGTTGGGAACCCGTTTTAAACCATAGCTTGAGTATCATGTGTGGAATGTTTACACTGATGCTCCCCCTTCTCTGACATGACTATGAGAGAAAATACAAAAGCATTTGCTTCTGTTTTTACTTTAACCAGATATCTTTCTAATGTTTGAACCCAGAGAATGCTGGTTAATTCAAATTATTGTATGTTTAAACAAGCTAGGTTCAAACTCTGTTTATGATTCTGGCTTATTTGAATAAGTGATAGTTTAATAAGATGACCAATAAGGGCATCTAATGGCATTTTGGACAATAACTCTCATAAGCATAGGCAATTATCAGTGGTCATAGGTGTTGTGTTTCAAAACAGATGGAAGGTATTAGGTTGTTTGGCTCTTAAACTAGCAAGAATTGCCATGTTCTGGACATCAAAGGAGGTTTTACTTGCTTCTAATCTCATCCTTAGGCTATGGGAAACTCAAGAAACCATAGCTGGGGTTATGTGGGATGTTGGCCACAATTAAAAAAATCTCAACTTCATATAATGGCTTGGTCCACAAACATTTGTACTATAATGTTCTGGTTTTGGAAACTATAGTTAATTCATGACTCCTTTGTTTCTTTGCTGGCTAGTACAAAGAGAAGGGGCTATGTGTGTAATAAAAGATTAATTCTTACACTGAATACCGATTTCAGACAGTTGTTATCTATTTATTGTTCCTTTTTTCCTGACAAACCACTTGCTAATAGCTGACTGGATACTTCACTGAGCTGGAGTACTGAAGTCATACATTTGACTACCTAATAGCAGTTTCCACTTTTCTAATGTGGTCCACACACAGTTCTTACTATTATTATTTCTTTTTTGTTGTTTCTTAATGAAACTTCTCTTCCATCTATCAAAGCCCAATTGTACATCTTGGCCTGGGGGGACTGGAGTGATGCAGTCAAAGTCTTAACCGGGTGTGTAGAGGCTGTCTGGGTCTGGATTGGGGACAACGGGCTTCAGCTGAATCCTAGCAAGACTGAGTGGCTGTGGGTTCGGGGGGCCGTGCTTTCCCGGGAGCTACCATCTTAGGTTATGGATGGGGCATTGTTGCCCCAGACAGATTCGGTGCACAACCTGGGGGTCCTCCTGGACTCACAGCTGCTGCTTGAAGAGCAGGTGGCAGCCATGTCTATGAGGGCCTTTGCACAGCTTTGTGTAATTTACCAGTTACGCCCGCTCCTGAACTGGGACTCCTTGCTCTTGGTCACTCACGCTCTGGTCACCTCCAGATTGGATTATTGTAACACACTCTACATGGGGCTGCCCTTGGCGACCATCTGGAGGCTTCAGCTGGTCCAGAATGCAACTGCCCAGGTGGTGATGGGGTGCGGGCGCTATGCCCATGCCTCGCCACTGCTTCGGGAGCTGCACTGGCTCCCAGTATGCCTCCAGGTGCAATTCAAGGTGCTGGTTTTGACCTTTAAAGCCCTCCATGGCATTGGGCCAGGGTACTTAAGAGACCACCTCACCCCAAGGCATTCAGCCTGTCCTACAAGGGCAGACAGGAGGGGCTCAGTGGTGGTCCCCTCTGTAAAAGAAGTTCATCTTATTGGGGCCAGGAAGGGAGTCTTGTCCGTGTCTGCCCCAGCCCCGTGGGACCTCTTACTACCAGAACTGCAGCTCCAGTCAGATCTTCTCCCCTTCAGAAAAATGTTGAAGACCTGGCTATGCCAGCTGGTATGGGGCATGCTTGATTCTACCACGCAAGTCCGCTAGCTCATTTAGCCTGTCTGAGGGATCCTGCTTGTTTTGTCTGTTTCTATTTTTTATTGTGGGTTGGGGGAGGGGGAGGGTAGTTTTTTAATAATAATTCTGACTAAGTCTATGTGTTTTAATCTTGTTTTTAGGGGGAGTTAGTTACTGTTTTTAGCTGTTGTTGCTTTTAGCTCTTGTTGTTTTAATTGTTGTATTTTTTGTGCTTTTTTATGCTGTTAGCCGCCCTGAGTGATGTTCCACATCAGGAGGGCAGGATATAAATTCATAAAATAAATAAAAAGTAATATTTTACCAGCTAAGGGCATTTCCAACTCAATAATTTGGATTCTGCTTTTTTATATTCAAAACTAGCACATCAGAATTATAACAAAGAAAGATGCTCAGTGGCTCTTTATCTTTAAAGTTGCAGGCTTTAGCAAAGGTCTTCAATGGTAGCCTACGCTGCCTTGTTTTGTGGGGATTACTAAGAGATAAATTAACATTTCAAACTAGATAGTTTCTACTTCTGAGCAGAATGTTAACAACTGGAAGCTGTGCCTTTAGCACTTGAAGGAGTGTTAATCTGTGGCACACACTAGATGAACACAAGCAATAAATGGGACATAATTGCTTTTGGCGGAGATTGAATAAGTGCCTATTCTAGCTGGGAATTTGGAGAAGGAGGGAGGATTTGCTAGCACTGCTTCTGAATACAATTATAACTGACTGCCCACTGTTTAAGGGGTTCTCAGTCACTTGCCTCACCCTGTAAGAGATTTTTGACAAATTTCCAGCTGATCCAGTAAATGGGGCAGCAGCTGTCCCATGGTTTCATCTCCAACACAGCACTGGACCACATTTGGAATTTCATGAGCTCTGGTCATAATCTTCACCCATGATTTATCGATGTTAGAAAAACGCTTGGCTTCCTGTTGCAAAATACAAGGCATCTCCATCACTGCAAGAACTATAAACACAAGGACTTAAATCATTTTTTTCTAGCTCTGAGTCTATTATTTTGCAGCCATGTGAAGATAAGCTTCAGCTACATGTTGAGATGGGTGCTAATATGCTAGGATCAACCCTCTTAAAGTACGGTATATACTCCGTATATACCGTATATAAGTAGTCCCGAATATAAGTTGAGCTACCTCATTTGGACCTCTAAAACTAGGGAAGTAGATTGACCCAAGTATAAATTGGGGTGGAAAATGCAGCAGCTGCTAGTGAGTTTCAATAATTAAAATACAAAAAATGGGATAAAATTAATTAGTTTATATTTGTGGGGGTTGTTTTTGAGTTTTGATGGTAGTGTTAGTGTTTTTAAAAAAATGTATGTTTGAATTTACACCACCTCGTTTTGGGACACTCAGGGTTGTTGACCCAAATATAAGTCGAGTCCCTTTTTGGACCTCATTTTGGGGGCCCAAAAGCTAGACATACTTGAGTATATATAGTATTCAGTCTACCTCACCATGTCTTCAGATTCTCCAGTAAAAGTACAAGTTTCCTACCTTTGGAAGCTGTTTGGCAATGTCTCCAGCCACAAAGACAGCCTCCAAGTATATCCACAAATTCTGTACAGTCATCCAGTTCTCAATTATGTCAGTTGTGTTAGACAAGTACTGCACCCACTTTTGAATCTGAGCCTTAAAAGGTGTGTTGTACCTGAAATAGTGAACATATTTTTTTGGATGTTAAAAATGACCACATAAATATAAGATCAGACTTTTTAAAGGGTCTGGCATATTACCTGTTGCTCATCAGAGAGCTCAGAACCATCAAGCTGTCCTCCATGCTTGCAATAGTTTCAGAAGTACTGTCTCCCCTCAACAGCAGCTCCCCTCGGGCTTTAAAAGTAGCAAAAGCAAAGGTCTTGTTGCCCCACTCAACAATCACTTGTTTCAGTTTCTGTTCAATCTCCTTCTCCTTCAGGGCACTGATACAGATATCCTAGCAAACCAGACCCAAAGTTACTGTAGTGAGAACATGGAACTAAATAGTGAAACATTTGCCACTGTAAAAAAAAGGCCCAGAAAGACTGTACACAGAACTTGAGCGTTAGCCCTCCAGCCAGCTACATGACAGTTTCCCCTTTTCTGATATGATTTTAAAAGCCGTAATTAGTGTTCATCAACAGCATTTCAGTGATGAGCTGGTGCCCCTGCTGAATGATCACATCACAATCCTGAATTAGTAGACAGTTTATTATGGTCAGGGAGGTTATCTCCAATATTGAAGGTGGGACATCTCCCTTCTGCTTGGTCCATGAACCACCCCTACATGTATGCATCAGTAACACACACTATTTTCTTTGTATAACAGTATGCATCATATTTTCTACAGATTATAATATTTAGATATAACAGTATGCATTATAGCTTTCCATTAATTAAATTAATCTAGTGTTCAAAGAATTGTGGAGTGATATATTTGCTTTCTGGATAGCTCAAAACAGGAATTGCAATCCAAGAAGCCACTAGTGACCATTGCCATATTTTTGGGACCATAAGACACACTTTTTCTCCCCCCAAAATGGGGGGGGGGAGATGAGGGTGTGTAAAAGGATATTTTATAAGAGCCGCAGCTGGCAGAAGACTACTACTGCCGCCTCTCAGCTGTTCCGGGGCAGGGGAAAGAAAAACATATGAAAAACAAGTGGCCACTAGAGGGCGAAAATCGCAATTTCCCATTTAAATGCATTGGAAATAAATTTATTGTATTCAAAGGTTTTCTGTTTGTATGTTCCCAATGCATTTAAGTGGGAAACCAAGCCTGTGCTTAAAAAGAAAAGGTTTCACTTACCTTGATGCCTTTGTCTCTACTCCACATGGACAAAATGGAGGGGGGAAACATGTTTTCTGGTTGGAAAGGAGAGCAAGAGGCTAGGCTAAAGTATCTCTTTTTTCCTCAGTGAAATTGTCCTGCCTGCCCATTTCCCCTGCAGCGCCACCACTGGTTGGTGGTGCATAATACAGTACTAAATAATTTATTTTTTGTTTTCCTGCTCTGAAAACTTTTGAGAAGATTATGGTCTTATGGCCCAAAAAATACTATGTGGTAATTAAAGCAGGCCAGGGAGAGCTTAAACGTCCACACCTCTAGCCAACAGAGATCAGAAAGTTCGTAGACAAAGGTTAACCATTAATTAACTGTTAGTGAGTTCTTATGAAGACACACATTGAGCTCACTAACAGTCATATCAACTGTTCAGTCTTTTCTGTTAACTTTGTCATTAATGTTGGACATTGCCAGGCACTAAACAGAGCAAGATGGTGTTCCAGTGAATATCATGCAATATCATGTCTGGATATTCATTCTTGGTGCCGACATGGCTTGCAGACTCTAGAAACCATGTTCTTCAATGTACTGATAAGAGATACTGTACTCTATGATGCCCCCAGCCTCTCCTCGTGTTCAAAGGAATGGGTGGGAGTTCATCTCCTTTCTTGATTGTTAGTGCAGTCTCCAGTATTTTTGCCTAGCAAATGATCGCACTGAGTACTACTGAAAGGGAAGTGGATTCTGAGAATAACTTCCAGAATTCTCTGAGTCCTAATTAGTTCCAGCCTTGCTACTTTTGAAGAAGTGATTTAAAAATATCTTTTTACATTCAAATTGGCCTTTTCACCTATCTTAATATAAATTGTGTGTTGTTATGATTATCACAAGAATAAATAATTTTATTGCTTGTTTTTAATACTGTTTGTTAGCCTGCTTGAGTGCAATTGAGTGCAATTTTTCTTAAAGAAACCCAGAATGGAAATATAATAAAATCTATATAAACAATAGAAATTGAGAGAAAAGAGGGGGTAGAGCTTTCAAGGGAACCATTACTACTACGATAGTTGACAACAAGGTAGGAAAATCTGTTGGGTAAAAATTGACAGAGTATAAAATGCTGAAATCCTGTTGTCCAGCCACAGCATAACATTTGGAAGCAAATTTCTACAACATAAGAAATCTCCATAGACATCTACTGGATATTGAATCACACAACTTGGCATGCAGCAGATTATGCTAATGGAGATGTCTTGATTTATGGCAATTACATCTAAAATTATCCATAACTGCACTACAGGGTTTCAGCCATTGTGTTCTACTTATGTTACTTGCATGATTCCACTTAGCTATTTCATATAATAGCTTTTTTTATAATAAAAAAATCATTGACTTACATTATTCAGTAAAGACAGTCTTTCTTTCACCAATGTTAATATGCACGTAGGCTTTGTAAAATAGGAAAAGGAAGGAAAAGGAACCAAAGAAGAAAAGGGAACTTAGAGTTTAAGGAAAATGTTACACTTGAAGCTATGGTCCCAAACATAATAGTCCATTTACTTGGTCAAAGAGTTGTTAAAATTAAAATACTTCAATAACAATAGAAGCTGAATTTATATTAAAAAACTGAAAGTTAACACCTAAATGAAAACCACAATGATCCCTAGAGGTCTATTTTCATGACACACTGTCTGTGCTCAGCTATCAGTTCATTATTTCCATCTTGTGATGGAAACCCATAGTCTTGGTGGCAAGGGAAGGTGTGGTAGGTTTACAAGCTTTAATTGGGCAATTAGGAGCAGGGGGGTCTAAATGAAATTTAGATTACAGATCAAGATTTCTTCTCACTGTAAACATTTTTAACCTTAATTTCCATTGCAAGTTAACATAATAGCATAATCTGACTAGGCAACACACATGATATAGCACGCTATCAGAGTTGTGGAAAAAATGAAATAAAACAGTCTTTGAATATGCCAACATCTACAAAAGCAGATTTGCGGCACAGACCTGCCCACAATTAAAGTAATCCTGGCCAAAATCCTGGTGTGCAGGTCTGCCTGTGCAACAGGGGATCCCATAGTCTGAAACTGATCTGCTGATTAAAGACTTCCTTTTTCAGTATGCATGTGGTTCATATGCAGTGAGACAAAGTCATGTGTATCCTGATATTCTTTAATCAGTGGCAATCTGCTGGTGGTAATGACAACATTCCTGTTCCACAGGCAGACCTCACCCAATAGAGTTTTAGCCATTGTGTTTAATGGACCTAATGTTAGGAAGGCAGAGTTTCAGAACTCACAGAGCAGAGCTCACATCTTGCTCTGACTTACCGGTAGGTGGAATTAAGATACAAAATGGATCAATGCTATCCTCATGTTTGGAATGGGATGGCTAATGTGTCATCTCAATTCCTTTCCTTTAGGATGATAGCTTTAATTATAAAGTGTTTTCTTAACCTGAGATTTTTCACCTGGGGAGGGGGGGATCTATTCAAGCATCAAGACTGACATTGATAAGCAGGACTACATGGAAAATCTACTTGTACTCCCAAGACCTCACTGGAGCAAATGAACAAATCCAGTCAGCATTTCAGACATATAAATGTTCCTGATTGTCAGTCGTAATCCCTCTGCTCCCAAGTGCCAATCAAAGATTGTAAACATATCCTTTCCATACCCTCCCTTGTGCTACATATTTCCCCTGCTACTACAAGATGAAAATAATGTCCTGATAGCTTGATAGAGACAAAATGCCCTGAAAACAAACTTCTAATGATCTGTATGTCTTTGATTGGGATGTTCAGGTCTCTGTTAGTTCTGAAAGTACTTTAGTTTCAATAACTCTTTGATCAAGTCAATAGAGGCACATTCCTACCCTAAACTTAACAAAAAAAATATATATCTCTACTTCAATGTTTCTGATACAGAGTATGATGAAATGCCAATATAATCTTTGGTACTGGGTGAAGTAAAAGGGAGAACCTACTGAACTCACAATTCAGTATTGGAGCTGCTATCATATCACTTACTAATGTATCCATCTCAAACATGCCTGCAGTACCTCAATCTCTTCTTTATATTTCAGTAAAGGTGCTTCCATGATGTTTCTTAATTTGAAAGTCTCATTTTCAACATCAAAACTGTGGTTGGTCAGGTCAGTGATGCGTTTCCAGTGGCGCGGCATCATGGCTTTGTTGGACATCAGTTCAAGCAAAGGGCAACATTCACTGAAATCATCAATTATCTTCTTAAGATCCAGAAAGGCTTGCCATTCCTTCAAAGCTCGGGGCAGCTTACGACACCTAGATGCATACACACATGTGTGCACACCAAGTAAGTAAGTAAGTAAACAAACAAACAAACAAAATGTATGATTGTGATACTTATTTTAACACTATTGAAAATAATGGTTTATGTTAGCCCATAAAAATGGGCAACTATAAAAACATAGCTGCAACTAGACAAAATTCATCACAATTTCCTTGCCGTTCTTCCGACTCCTCCCAGAACTCCTGGAAAAATGAACCCTAGCACATTGTACATTTATACAACAGAGCTTTCTCTGTATAGCAAGGGAGGAGGTCCATGCAGCTATCCAGTTGTTGCTGGCCAAATATTCCTCAGCCCTAAACAACATAGCCTTGGTGGGAAATTATCACAGCTGCACTTCAACAACATCTGGAGAACCAGATACACCCCCCACTTCAATCTAAAATGATTGGGGTAAAGGCCAGGTTAATTCTGAGTAAGCCTCTATTTACAATGGGTCCCATAGAGTCAACCTTCCCATTAACATGCAAACAACTACTGCTTCTTGGTAGAGAAAATGTGAATATAGCTCTACAATTATCAGAAATATGAAAACATAATCTGGGGCCAAAGAACACTAAAGATGGAAATGAAATCAAGACACAGATACTAGAGAGGACTACATTTTAACGAAAAATTACCAGAAGCTATCTTTCTTCCATTGTTCTTTGAGTGGTCTGCTTCAAGCAGATAAAGACTGGCACCAAATTTGAAGAAACCAATACATGCTGCTTCTCACTCTTGATAACATGTCATGGTAACCTGCACTCAACACAAACTTAATACTCCCATTGGTTCCCACCTGTTCTGAAACTCCAGGAGTTCATTATTAATCTTCTCAATGTTCACGTCTGACCAGAGGATGTCATAATAGCCATTTACAGTTTCAATGACATTGCTGTAAAGGCCATAAATTTTCTGCAACAAGTTGAGCTGCTTCTTTATCTCAAGGAGTTGAGGGTACTGCGTAACAGGCAAACCAAAAAGCTCTTCTCCCCCAGTATAGGTGATGTATTTTCGATAAAGGTTTTCAAACTTATTCTAGGGTTTAAAAAAGCAAAGCTTAAGCATACCTGCTGTGCTTTAAATCACAAAGCATAAAATGAATACTACTCAGGAAGGTTATTCACTTAATGTAGGAGGAATCAGTAGCCAAAATAAACAAGAGCCATCCACGCAACATCCTAAAGCTGTGATTTTTCATGCAGCCTTCTGATCTGTCACAGTATGACAACATGAACAGAACTTCTTTACATGTTTTAACCCAGTTATCTTTTTATTCTCCACAGGATTTAGAATATCTTACTTATTAAAAGAAACAGATCTACATCTTCTTGCATATTTATGCCAATGTGACACAAACAGTACAACATTTGGAGAGGAATTGCCTAAAGAAATCACTACAGACATTATCTTTCATATACTGAATCTCATAATTCGGCAATCTATGGAAATTTTACTTCACCCTAGATGCAAAAAATCATGCTGTTTTGGGTTCCCACTAGGGAGAAAGGCAGGATTAAATTAAATTAAATTAAATTAAATTAAATTAAATTAAATTAAATTAAATTAAATTAAATTGTTTAATCATGATTTTATGTGATATCTCTAGGGTCAAGTCAACATGCCAGTTGTTGGGGAATAACAGCTGGGAGTAGGCTTTTGCCCTTATTCTCTGCTTGTGGATTTCACATGGACATCATGTTGGTGACTGAGGAAACAAGCTGCTGAATTTCTTGTTTAATCAAGCAGAGCGTTTCTGAAGATTCAGGGTCATTAGCTATCAGGGATGATGATAATTAATCATTTGACTAAGCTAATGATTCAAGTAGTCTTACAAAAACTGTATACTATTGGATGAAAAAGGAGAAGAAAAGAAATTATACCTGGAACATGATAAGTCTGTCACTAGCTTCTTGAGGTTCGAGACCAGCCACCATGGGACCATTCTGGAAGAGAAAGTTGAAAAGATCACATTTATGAAAATCATAGAACAATTCGCAAAGTTGTCAGAAAAACATACCATATTTGTTTCCAAGAATTTCCATTCTGCCATCCTAACATGACTGCATCATTGGGTTTTATGGGCACAGAGTTCATAGTTCGGCTGGAAGCCACAGTTCTTTGGCTCATACAGACAAAGGCTTCAAGAGATCCCAGTAGACCTGAAGAGTGTGTTAAGTAACCTGGAGAGAAGAAGTACTTTTTCTCCGGGAACACACTCTTGCATTCACAAGAGGAATCTAAGTAAAAGATCATACTGTTTGCGCCATATGGATTGGTTGAAATTCAAAGAAAAATGGAGCACTCATTGTTTAGGTATTTCAAGGCCTAGACATATTCACACTGGCAAATCCAATCACCAATATGTACTTTTGTTCACTGAATATCTGCAAAATTAAATTATGCTTTATATGAGGGAAATCTGTGGCCACTCCCTCACTAAAGAGGGGAGTGAAACACTATGAGCCAAACAGAGATTATTACAATTAACTAGTAATCCCAACTCAGGCTTTCAACGACAACAAAAACAGTTTATTGAAAATCTTGTACTTTCAGTATAGGCAAAAAAATTTCTCTTTTCACTTTAAAAAAATCTCCATCTCCTATTTGTTCTTCTTTCTCTCCCTGACAAAATCTAAAATTAGTCCTACCTGTCTAATTCCCTCCTAATCCCTGCAGCAGCAGAGCCCTGTCTAACAAATTTACCTGTCACCTCCAGTCTTCCAAAACCGCCACTCTCCCCTAATTGGCTGCTTCCCTGCTGGGTGATGATTGGCTGATATGTGCCTTTAAGAGACTACTTGGTCAAACCAACTACCACTTCATCCATCAGAGACATGCTAATACCTTCCTGTCACCCACATGTTTTCTCCTAACTCAATGCTTTTCAGACAAATTAGCTCATGTGTTGCACTGCAAGTCATCAAATAAAAAATAATGTGTGGAATGACATTCAGCTCTTATCTTAGAAATATCTATTCACCCTACCTCCTCTCAAAGTAGCTATTGCTTTTTCTAAGAGGTTAAAACACATCAGAATTTAATTAGATTTATGATGAGATTGATTTATCGAACTCACTGTTTTCTGTCTTTCATATTAACATATCACTGTACCTTGTCATAATCCAAGTAGAACTGATTACAGTCTTCAACAAATATCTCCACTGTGCTTATTAATTCTCCTCTGAATTTAGGCTGTATTGCTACTAATTCATTCTGTACTTCATTTACTCGGACCATCAGTTTCTCCCAGGTATAACGCAGAGTATCCACCTTTTCCATCTCTTCCTTTGCAACCAGTAACTCATACTTGTTTAACATTGCATAAGATTCCTGCAAAAAAGGTGCTCTGTGATCATTTTAAAAAATCTATGCATAAGTATTCACACAAGGAAATAATCCTTGTCAAATTCAAGATCAAAAGAGCAACAGGTAGTCTTTCTGATGATGTGAGAAAACTAAGCTAGTGCAAAGGTATCTTAAAAATCAACAGCATAGACCAGTTAATTTATGTTTTTCTTTTATATGTGGTGTACATTGTTAGTTCATGCATTAGGGATGAAATCAGCATCTGGAACTTTTTTTAAAGAGTCAATAGCAGCTAATTATTCCAAACACACACAATTTCCAACAATAATGACAAAGCAACAAAAAAATAAGCTATCTTGTGTTACTAATGATGGAGCATAGTTAGGTAAAGGTAAAGGTTTCCCTTGCTCGAAAGCCAGTTGTATCTGACTCTAGGGTTCAGTGCTCATCTCTGTTTCAAAGCCAAAGAGCCAGTGCTGACTGCTTCTGCAGACATTTCCGTGGTCATGTGGCAGGCATGACTAGACACTGGAACACACAGAACACTGTTATTTTACCACCAAAGTGGTCCCTATTTATCTACTTGCAATTTCTTGCTTGCGAACTGCTAGGTTGGCATGAGCTGGGAACAAAGACGGGAGCTCATTCCGTCCTGCAGTACTCTGAAATCAAACTGCTGACCTTCTGCCTCCCAGTCAGTGTCTTAGCAACTTGAGCCACTGCAGTCCCTGGAGCATAGTTAAACCTGGACAAATGCAAGCGCGGCGCCAAAATGGCCGCCGCGCTCTTTGCGGGGGCCCCCCCACCGGACGAAGGCAACCGGGTAGTTAGGGGGCGTGGCCAGCTCCCTTATAAAAGGGGTGGCCACGAGGCAGCTGCGCTGCCATTTTACGAAGCGACGGAGCGGAGAAGTTTTTCCCTCTTACCTCCGTCGCTTTTACCTTTACCGGGAAGCCTTTTGGCTGCTGAATTTTCTCGTTTTCGGCTTCCCATCGATTGGCTGAGATGCCCTCGAAGAAGAAGGCGGCTGCGAGCGCGGCTCGTGCGGTTCGGAGGCGCAATCCGGGTCGGAGGACCGCGGCTGCGCCTCCCCAGCAGCCGCCTTTGCCTGCACCCACCGGGACCGGTGGAATGGGGTCTATTCCCCCTTGGCCGGAGAATGGGGGCCCACGCACGGGTCCAGTAGGGGCTGCGGCCCTCGGCCCGCAAGCGGTGGACACCGCTCCTGGTGTTGCCCATTCTGCTGGGCCTTCCTCTATAGGGGCGCAGCTTGCTCCGGGGCCTTCCAGCCTTGGGGGGGTGGTCTGGTCCCCTTCCCTGGCGGGTTGCTACATTGGCCCTACCGGGCCCGGGTGTGGGGTTGTGGCCCTATTCGGGCCCCGGGGTACAGGGACCTGTACCCATGCCTGTAGTAGGCGGGCCGGCTGGCCCTTTGCCCCATGTCAGCGTGGAAGCCTTATTGGCCCGCGTTGCGGCCCTCGAGGCATCCCTGGCCCGGGCTAGCCACTCTGGGGCTCCCTTTGGGGTTCATTTCAGCGCGTCGTCTGCTGGGCAGCGGCAGGCGACGGGACAGGTCGAGCTGCTTGAGGCGCGTGGCACGACCTCGGCCACTGCCTCGCAGCTCCCCAATCAACAGACCGGTGCGGGTCAGGCCCCATCGACGAGCTCCACGGCGGTCGTGAGCTCCGACGCCCCCAGTGGGCCGGAACCCCCAGTGGGGGCCGCCTATGGGGGTGCAGCATGTGAGTATGCAGTCCAAACTAGTGCACCTACACACGTGGCCACGTTGGGGGGGGTTTTCAATGGCCTTGGCCTCGCGCGGGTGGGGCGGCGGTCCAGCCGCTGACGCCCCACCTGGCGACGACAACTACCACCCAGGGCCCCGTGGTGGGGGGTGTTTCCTACCCTGTGGGGAATGTTTTGGGGGTGGCTGGGTTAGTACAGGCCCCTTTTCAGATGCCAGCAGTTCCTGCTGTGCCTGTGTCGGCCTTGCCGACGGCGGGGTATTCCTTACCACTGGGTGACCATTTGGCACAGACCACCAAAGAGAAGATCTGGCAGGGGGAGTACGTGGATATCTTCTCACTCCTCAACAGAGAGCCCACCAAGGAGGAGAGGGAGGGGCAGGATGAGAAGGATAAGGAGCAGGCACGTTGTCGCAAGCCACCACGTACGTGGGCCAACTGGTTGCCGGCCTACCTCATATACATGGCGGTGTACCTTAGGGCCCGGCCGGATTTGGCAATTCCGATGGTCCAGTATTTGGACAACATCTATAGGGCGATGGTTGACTTTCCGGGCCCATCGTGGTTGGCTTATGACGAGGAATTCCGTATGCGGATTCCCCTGCACCCCGAGATGAGGTGGGATGAGCCATGCCAGAGGCTGTGGCTTTTGTACATGACGCCCACGCGCCACGCGCCCGGGGAGAGATACCATTGTGGACATGCGGTCCAGCGAGCGGCCCCAGCACAGGTTCCCCGCCAGGTGGCGGGGCAGGGGGTTCCAGCCCGCCTGCTGTGCTGGACTTTCTCGTCCAATGGTTCCTGCAATAGGAAGAATTGCAAATACAGACATGAGTGTCCCGCCTGTGCTGGCCCCCATGCGGCCTCTGCCTGTCCCAGGCCTGGAGGGACACGGGGCAGAGGGAGGGGCGGACAGGGGGCTGGCAAGACTGCCGCAGATGGAGTTAGTTCACCGAAAGGCTCCCTCCCCAATTAATGTGGACATGTTGGAGCGTTGGCTCACATTGTACCCGAAGGGAGAGGATGCGGATTATCTCCTTCAGGGTTTTAGGCAGGGGTTCCGTATCCCTTTCATGGGTGATAGGTCCCCTCAGGATGCCCCCAATCTTTTATCCCTTAGGGGGAGGGAGGAGGTGGCTGCTGCCAGCATTAATAAGGAGGTCGTTGCGGGTAGGGTTGCTGGCCCTTTCCCTTCACCCCCGTTTCCCAAAATTAAGGTATCGCCCTTGGGCTTAGTGCCTAAAAAGTCACCGGGCGAGTTTCGCCTCATTCATCACTTGTCCTACCCAGCCGGCCGATCGGTCAATGATGCTATCCCTGATGACCTTTGCTCAGTCAGGTATACATCTTTTGACCGCACGCTGCGTATGGTGCGCTCATGTGGCCCGGGTGCGCTGCTGGCTAAGTGCGACATTAAGTCGGCTTTTCGCCTCTTGCCGGTGCACCCGGGCGACTTTAAGTTGCTGGGTTTCAAGTTTCGGGGTCAATATTACTTTGATAAGGCCATGCCTTTTGGCTGTTCCATATCATGCTCGGCCTTCGAGCGCTTCAGTACCTTCCTAGAGTGGGCTTTCGTCCGCAGGTCAGGGTCCCGGTCTGTAGCCCATTACCTGGATGACTTTTTGTTCAGGGGTGAACAGGGCTGGGACACGTGTACACGTCTCCTCAACACATTTCAGACGCTAATGGAGGAACTCGGTGTCCCTTTAGCGCCCGAAAAGACCGAGGGCCCATCTAACCAGCTAGTCTTCCTGGGGGTGGAGATTGACACGGTAGCACAGGCGTCTAGGTTACCGCGGGATAAGGTGTCCAGAATAGTGGCCCTTATCTCGGACTTGCTGGCCAAGCGCAAGGCATCACTGAGGGAACTGCAGGTGCTACATGGTCACCTCAATTTCGCTTGCAGGGTGGTCGCACCGGGCAGGGCATTCGCTCGGCGCTTGTGCGACGCCATGGCAGGATTATCCAGGCCCCACCATAGGGTTTGGCTTACCCGGGGTATCAGGGCAGACATGCTGGTCTGGCTACAGTTCCTGAGGGAGTTCAATGGGGTCTCATTTTGGAGGTCTGACCTCCTGGCTTCCCCTCATTTTCAGATTCAGTCCGATGCCTCGGGATCCCTGGGTTATGGGATGTACTTCAATGGGAAGTGGGCCTATGGTGGGTGGCCACCAGCCTGGGCATGCACGGGTCGCCTGCGTGATCTCACATATCTGGAATTTTTCCCTATCCTGGGTGCTTTGATGCTATGGGGCGAGGAGTGGGCCAACTCGGTTGTGCATTTCTGGTGTGACAATGTGGCTGTTGTCCACATTGTCAATGCACAGACTTCTAAATCGCCCAGGGTTATGGACCTAGTGCGCCAGTTTGTGTTGCACAGTCTGCGCCTCAACGTTCTTTTCAGGGCCAGGCATGTCCCAGGGGTTAATAATGATATTGCTGACGCTTTGTCCCGCCTGCAGATCTCCCGGTTCCGTGCCTTGGCCCCGGATGCGGAGGAATTTCCCTCGCCACTCCCGGACGAGATATGGACCATTGGCAAGGAGAGGTGAACCGGGCGATTGGCCTGTCACTAGCGCCACGCACGCGTAAGGCGTATCACCACGCATTTAATTCTTTCAGAGCATTCTGTACCCAATTTCAACTGCCAGGAACCTGGCCAATCCCGGTAACCCATGTTCTGCGGTTCATGGTTTACCTGCATGACCAGGGCCTTGCACCTCGCACCATAGCACCCAAGCTGTCAGCGTTGGCTTTTATGGCCAAAGTGGGAGGTCATGTGGACAGCACCACTGACTTCCGTGTGAGACATGTTTTGGAGGGGTGGGTGCGCGAGCGCGGGCGTTGCCCGGATGACCGCCACCCGATTTCCCCAGGGGTTCTTACCCAGTTGGCCCGGGGCTGGCCTGGCCTCTGTTTTGATAGATATGAGGCAGCCCTATTTCATGCAGCCACAACGGTGGCATTTTTTGGAACGCTCCGCATCAGCGAGCTTGTGATGCTGTCTAAGGCGGATGCAAGTCGTAGGGCACTGGAACTCGAGGATGTCTATGTTGCCAAAGACTGGGCTCAGTTGAGGATACGCTCCTCTAAGACGGATCAGCATGGCGTAGGCAGTGGTGTAAGACTGCTACGGTGTTCTTTGGCAGACATCTGTCCGGTTGGTGCCCTACAGGAGTTTCTTGCACTGCGTGGCACGCACCATGGCCCGTTTTTCTGTCACCAAGATGGGTCTCCCCTTACTAAATTTCAATTTTGGAAGGTGACAGGCAAAGCGCTGGCCAGTGTGGGCCTCCCGGGCGCCCGTTATGGCACTCATTCATTCCAAATAGGGGCAGCCTCAACTGCAGCTGCTTTTGGGTACTCCGGGGCTGACATACGCAGCATGGGAAGGTGGGGTTCGCAATGTTTTCAGTTTTATGTGCGCCCACTTCCGCCGTGAGTACCAGTTTAGTCACCTTACCTTCTTTTCCTCGTTTTTCCTTACAGACCCTGGGTGTCGTATTACACCGGTGACAGTATGGCTGGTGGGCCATAGCTACGTGCACAGGGCAGCGCGTTACGCTGCGGCGACAGAGTGGGGACCCCGACTGGGACTGGGTGCATACGCAAGTCTCACATGGCATGGTAAGCCCGGGATGTTATGGCGGGAGCTGCTGCCTTTCCTTTTTTCAGGACAGAATGCTGACCCGCCTGACATTCTCATCATACACCTAGGGGGCAATGATTTGGGCCAGGTCACCGGCTTATCGCTGAAGCATGCGATTTGCGAGGACCTCGCCTACCTGCATTACGTCTGGCCCACCACAACCCTTGTTTGGTCGGACATGGTTCCGCGCCATGCGTACAGAGGGGGTTTCGACCTCCTGGCCCTTGACCGCGCTAGACGCATGGTGAATAGGGCAGTGGCGCGGTTCCTTGTCGACAGGGCTTGGGGGAGGGTCAGTCATCACCCCGCTATTAGTCTACAAAATTATGACCTGTATGCAGGGGATGGGGTCCATCTGTCGCGAGGAGGTATGGACCTCCTGTTGGGTGATTGGCGAGCAGGCCTGTTGACCGAGCTGACGGTCTGGGGGGGGGGCGTCAGGCCTTCTTTGAAGCCCCTCCGGGTGGCGGGTAGCACTGGTAAGGTAAACATTTATGACCCACAGGTATCCGGCAGGTTCGCAATTGACTGGACAACACTAGACAGGCATAAGTTGGTTAAACGTTGTCCGGTCAACGACGAACTAGGCGACGGGGTGATGGCTATAGCTAGACAGCATGCATCACCCCGTGATTTCACGGATACGCGTCAGAGGGTGGGGTCATTAGTTAGATATTGATTACGGTCAACAATTTGTTTGTTGTCAACAAACAAATTGATACAAATAGATACATTGTAACCAATTGCCGTTGGCAATTTTGGGTGGTACCTTACCAGTGTTACTTCGGCCTGCTTGCCTTAAGAATTATGATTGGTCGTTTTACCAATAGAAATTTATAATTCGGACTAGGGCATGAATCAATAAATGTGGCCCAATGCCGTTATCCACTTTCATTAGTGTCTGAGTCCTTTATTGGGGGGTGCGCCTGCAATGCAAGCGCGGCGCCAAAATGGCCGCCGCGCTCTTTGTGCCCCCCCCCCACCGGACGAAGGCATCCGGGTAGTTAGGGGGTGTGGCCAGCTCCCTTATAAAAGGGGTGGCCACGAGGCAGCTGCGCTGCCATTTTACGAAGCGACGGAGCGGAGAAGTTTTTCCCCTCCACCCCCTCCCTAGTTAACAGTGTGATATTTTGGTCGCTTCGGGGCCGGGTGGGAATTTTTGGCTGGGACCCACATTGGCTCTCGGGTCCTGGCTTTTTTGCCCATCCCACACTGTTGCTATGGTTTGATATAGGGGTTTCTGTTGCTGCTGTTGACTTTGGTCACATGGGCGGGTAGCACTGGTAAGGTAAACATTTATGACCCACAGGTATCCGGCAGGTTCGCAATTGACTGGACAACACTAGACAGGCATAAGTTGGTTAAACGTTGTCCGGTCAACGACGAACCAGGCGACGGGGTGATGGCTATAGCTAGACAGCATGCATCACCCCGTGATTTCACGGATACGCGTCAGAGGGTGGGGTCATTAGTTAGATATTGACTACGGTCAACAATTTGTTTGTTGTCAACAAACAAATTGATACAAATAGATACATTGTAACCAATTGCCGTTGGCAATTTTGGGTGGTACCTTACCAGTGTTACTTCGGCCTGCTTGCCTTAAGAATTATGATTGGTCAATTACCAATAGAAATTTATAATTCGGACTAGGGCATGAATCAATAAATGTGGCCCAATGCCGTTATCCACTTTCATTAGTGTCTGAGTCCTTTATTGGGGGGTGCGCCTGCAATGATCCCCTTAAGCAATAACACACCCATCAAGAAACCATTCCACCAGACTAATTTACCGGGTTTTTATAAGAACTGCAAACTGAACTTTCTGTCTGAATTATAAACTGATATTTTCTTCTCTTTTTTATCCTGTGCTAATAGAAGGCTAGCATCTTACAGCCAGGCAATTATCTAATAATGTGTTCAAAACAAATTAGTGTTATATGTTATTACATTCTAATCCTATGTATCTTGCCTTGCAAGCTGACAGTTCAGTACTTGGAAAGGATTACCAAGTCAGAAACTCAAGACCGGTAAAATGGTTATCAAGTAGAGTTATCAAGTGGAGTGTTATGTGTTTAGTCCAAGAAGAGGAAGGGAGAAGAAGGCCAGGGGTTCCCATCCTTAGGCCTGTTGGCTGGATCTGGCTTGCAGCACCATTCCATGTGCACACACACCCCAAGGGCATTTGAGAAACAAAATGGCTGCCCCTTTCAAGCTGTTGAGACCAAATGGCCACTCCCATCATGTAGGCATGGCAAAATGGCCATCTGGCCCTCAAAGCTGACTGAGCGAGTGTGACCTGGCCCCCTACTTGAAAAGGATGGGAACCCATTATAGGCCAAGCTACCAGCAGAGAAAAGCTAGGAAAATGTGAAATCTTCATTATTTGTACAAATCCTGTTACAACTTGTTTTGTTGTTCAGTCGCACAGTCAATTCTGACCTTTCACGACCCCATGGACCACCGCACACCACGCACCCTATCCTTCACCATCCTCCTCAACCCACCCAACTCTGTGCCCATTGCATCTACAGTACCATCTAGCCATCTCACTTTTGGCCGCCCCCTTCTTCTTTTGCCCTCCTTCTTTCCCAGCATCAAGGCTTTCTCAAGTGGATCCTCTCTTCTCATTTGACGTCAAAAGTACATTAGCTTCATCTATACTATTTGACCTTCTAAGGAGCTGTCAGGGTTGATTTCTTCTAAGATCAACCTATTTGTTCTCCTTGCTGTCCAGGGTACTCTCAAAACTCTCCTCCAACACCACATCTCAAAGGTGTCTATGATGGTGAAAACCAGAGATTTCCTGCTGAAATACTACCCCCACCCAAAAAAGTAATGTTTATATTTGTAATTGCTTCTAATACTGTATAATAATCTCATATATGAGATTAATTAATTTATTTTATTTATTTATTTAAATTTATATGCCGCCCACTCGGGAGAACCTGACTCAGGGTGGCGTGGATGAGACACAGTTAAACTCTCTCCAAGATGGGAACAGGTCAGTCAGGAATTCAAGAGTGGGACAAGGAACTCTGCAAAGCCTCAAGACCAGGAACAAAAATGAAAAAATAGGTCAAACCATGTTTTTCATGCATAATTCCAGTATGTAGTACCAAAGGTAGTTCAGTTTCAGTTCCGTAGCCATCTAAGAGGACAATGAAGAAGGCACTTTCATACAGGTAAAAAAAGTCAGGAGAAATATCAGGTTATGAAGATACACATAAGGGAGAAAAGCTCTTTTTTTCCCTGGCACTGTTTCTATTTTCTCATAGTTACCATGGGGAGAAAAGTTTACCAATAGGATATATTCAGGCTCTATATGAACAGTGCCTTGAATTCTCCCTGAGAGAAAAAAGACAGAATATAAAGTGAAATAATAAATTATACATAAAGAGCAGAACAAACAGTGATGGAAACTCAAGTGGGATCTAGTAGTGTGAGAAAAAGACACAGTTCAGTGTCCTGAAGTTAGGCAAAAACTCAATTTACCTCAATTGGTCCCACTTGAAGGTCTATAGCAATCTGCTGCTCTCGGATCTCTTTCAGTGCAGCCATAGTTATGCGTATATCATCCAAATCTTTAATTTGGCGGTTTAGTTTCTTGCTGATTTCCTCAACAGAGCTGAATATGCTTTCCATTTCTGTCCTGTAAGCCTTGTTACAGTGACGCCCAAATGCAATCATCCAAGTTTTGGTTTCTGTTGTAAGGGCTAACTTTAAATCCGCTGGGAAACAAGCATTCAATTGGTGGCAAACAGTTAAGAATGTAGTGTCATACCTCTTCACAAAACCACCTCTTCCCCCTCCCTTCCCATTCCTGAAGTGACCTCCCCCACAACAGAACAAGAGAAGCAAACAAAAGAGGGGGATATCGGCCCACCCGGAGAGCAGAAAAGGACAACGACGCCCGCCGCCTTGAGCAGCTCCCTGTCTCGCCCCGGGAGCCCACACCACCGGCCCCGTTGGGGAGAGACAGGTGGGAGCCATTGCCGCCGCCGACGCAGCTGCCTCACAGACGTTGAACTATAGGGTGCCTTTGTGGCTGCTGGGTGGTTGAGGTTGATTTTTTGTGTAATTTCTCATTGTGATATTGCTTAATTATTTATATTTTGTATTGTATTTTTGCATATTCTGATGTTTTGATTGTATTAATTGTGTATTGCCTTTTGTAGTTTATTGTATATTTTGCTCTGTTTATTGTATTTATATATGTTGTAAGCCGCTTTGAGTGGCACTTGTGTCAGGAAAGCGGGATAGAAATTAAACTTTATTATTATTATTATTATTATCTTCTATTAAAATAGACCCTCAGATTTCCTTTTATATATAAAAAAATGCCTGGTGATAATACAGTAAAACCCCTACTTACAAAAAAAAAGTCCGTTCCGTAGGCTTTTGCTTAAAACGTTTTTTTATGTAACTCGAAGCAAATCCATAGGGGAAATGAATTCTTTATGTAAATTGAAGCAAACCCATAGGGAAATGAATTTTTATGTAAAGTAACTCGAAGCAAACCCATAGGAAAAAGAATCTTTATGTAAATCGAAGCAAACCCATAGGAAATCATGTAAATCGGGACATGGTTTTAGCACAAAATCATTATGTAAGTCAAATTCCATGTAACTCAAGGCGCCTTCAAGAACTGCTGCCACCACCTCATTGCTGGAGGCTGGACCCACCTCTCGGCCAAGTAGGCCACGAGAGGAGGACTTTTTGTTGCCGTCGCCCATGGACTTGGATTCGATTTGGGATAAAGCAACCTGTTATGTATTGCTATGTATTTGTACTTTTTATGCTGTATGTTTATGCTGTATTTTTTGATATGTCATTGTGAAAATTGTATTTCTGTCATATTGTTATGTGGTATTCTGTAAACTGTATTTTGTAACTTTATAATATGTTGTAAAGCCGCCCTAAGTCGTCCTGCGCTGAGAAGGGCGGGGTACAAATTAAAAATTGAATTGAAATTGTAAGTCAGGGTTCTACTGTAATCTTTAATCTTGGTCACTTAATTGTGTGGCAAAATTGTATGGCTGCACAGGACTACAAAGTCTTGCAAAGCATAGCCATGTTCTGCTGATTGCTCTTTTTAAGAGAACAGATGAAATCAAATGAGAAATTCGAAAAGGGAAGAGAGAGATGTTTCATTTGCTACTTGACAGAAGATTATATTGCAATTAGAATCCAAACTGTATAACTTTGGGAAGGAACAATAAAAAATACTGCATTTCACTCTAGGTCATGGCAGGCAGTACATTCAGGATCAAACTAAATGCTACAGTTAATTGGTCCTCAAGTGGTCAAAGATAATAGATTATCAAAACATATATTCGCATTCGGTATCTTGGATTCACATAAGCTTTGTTTTATTGTTGATTTTTGAAAAGTAAGTATGGGCTTTATTTGCAAGTCTGATTGACCACAGTAGTATCTCTGGGAATTGCACTAACGAAGAAAAATATATATGCTAATCACAAGAAACCTGTACGTCTTTTCCTTTACATCTAGTAAAAAAAGAGAAGGGAGAAGCAATCCCAACACCACAAGACTCAGGTTGGTATCTCTTTTACTTCAATGCCCAATGGGGGACTAAGTTTACCCACCTCTCTGGTCCACTCTGATCTGATCAATGCAAAAGTAAATATCAAATAACTGTGTACAGTAAAACCTCAACTTACATATGCCTCGAGTTACATATAATTCAACTTACATAATGATTTTGTGCTAAAACCATGTCCCAATTTACAAAATTTCCTATGGGTTTGCTTTGAGTTACATAAAGATTATTTTTCCTATGGATTTGCTTTGAATTACGTAAAAATTCATTTCCCTATATGTTTGCTTCTATTTACATTAAAAATTTCATTTTTCCTATGGGTTTGCTTCGAGTGATATAAAAAACAAATGTAAGCAAAAGCCTACGGAACAGACTTTTTTCGTAACTAGGGTTTTTTACTGTATATGCTTACTCCCTTCATATTAGTTTAAGCAGCAGACTGAAGGCAATTTGCTAACAAAGGGGTAATAAACATAATATATACTCTACCAGTATATAGGGCAACAGTTCCTACACAGATGTATTCCGGCTCCGAGTTAATTTCTAGTTCTAAGTCTCTATAATAAAGAATCTGAGATTCAAATTCAGACAGCAGAGGGTTTCCTTTGACAAAATTTTCAATGGTTTCTTCTTTCTCCCTCTGCCAGATATGATGGTAACAATTGAAACGTTCCAATGCTGAAACAATTTCCTGAAACATTAACAAGGTATAAAGTAAGGTAATTATATATAGCAGGGGTTCCCAATCTTTTTATGCCATGAGCCTGACCACGCCCCGCCCCCCCAGACAGCTGAGTGGGCCAGACCACACACCCCAGAAGTGGAAGCAGGCACATTTACGGCTGTTGTAAAGGTGCCCACTTTAACATTTAGAACAGCCGTGGGTGCATTTATGGCTGTCATAACCATGTTTATGCATGCAAGGGCACATTTACGTCTGACATAAATGCATCCACTTCCACTTCTAGGTGTGGCAGTGGCAGTGGTGGGCCACATGAAATGGCACCCTAGGCCAGGTCTGGCCCACGCGCCATAGATTGGGAATCCCTGATATATAGCCACTCCACTGAAGTATTTTGTCTTTCACCAAAGAAGAATGTTTTTTAAAAGTAACAATCAAAACACATCTGTTGTTATATAAAAACAGGGCTATTCTAAAGGATGCTTCTTACACTATTCAACAGCTGGGAGCCACAAATATTTGCTCCCATTCATGTGAATGTCCCATCACACACAGAGACAAAAACCCACTTGTTAATTTTAGGTTTAATGGACCACTGTATGTTCCCAAATCAGCAGTTTTCTAGCATGCAAAGCAATCTCACCCATTGTCAATGATTGCCCCCTGGATCCACCTAAACTGTGACTTCCCAATAAATTCTTGAGCAAGGTCACAAAGTCCACTTTAATCAAAGAGATTTAAAAATTTGCCTTGCTCTAACATTCCTCAAAATCTTACTGTATAACCATGATCAGAAGATAATAGTAGACAAACTTCCCTGAAAGACAGCTAGCCCATAACTGGTATTTTACTGTAATGCACATTGCAGGGATCTATCTGGTATGTTAGAATGCTGATCACAAAGAATGAAAAAAGGAATGCAATATTTTGGGTAAGAGTGCTACATAAAAGAAGTGCAACTCCCGGAATCTGTCCCAGAATCTAAAGTAATCGGTAGGTGTTATTTGGTCACATGGGAAGACTCCACTTGAGATAAAAAGGCTGAGAATCCTTCACTAAAATATTAATATTGCATTACTTCTGCAAGTAGCAGAGTATGGGTGCTCAATATTGAGAACATCCACAAGAAATTAAACATATAAGAGATTAAAGCTTGTAGTTTCCAAAAATATTAACAGATCATTATTGCGACTTCAAAAATAATGGTGCCAAAGAAACATATGACCCTATATATTCCAAAAGTCACGGACAAAATATGTAACATGTAGTCATGAATTGGCCTAATTGGGGGGGGCGGAGGGGCGGAGGGCACTCCCTGCAGATTGATGGGACCAGATACCATCAGGTTGTCATGTTATAGGATCCACTGGATTGATTGCGGGGGGGGGGGAGTTATAGGATCCACTGGATTGATTGTGGGGGAGGGAGTTATAGGATCCACTGGATTGATTGCGGGGGGAGGAGCCAAAAGGTTTAGTACTCCAGCCTTCCCATTCAAGACAATGTTCCCTGTCTATGTTAAGCTTACCCTTCTGGTAGAACTGATACTTGTACTCAGAACAGACATCAACTTAATTATTTCCTTATTTTCTGAAATGATTTTGTAGTAGTTCTTGTTTTGGATAGGAGAAGGCAAGGTCAGAGATGCTGTATCTGAAGCAGTGTCTACAAACCAAAGGAGAATTATAAATGCTGCATAGCGTGCGTGCGTGCATGCATACGTGCATGGAGACAGAGAAAAAATAGATTTCAGAAATATTAAAATGTGAACTCTCTGTACTGCCCATTTGTTATAGCCCTTGATATACTAGTGCTCATTTGTTATAACTTGAACACAGCCCCAAACTGGACACTGGCTGTTATATGGCAACATTGGATGCTAATTTATATTGCATCAGACCCTTTGACCATCTAGCCTGGTACTGTTGACAGTTTAATTGACAGCCATTCTTTAGGGCTTCAGGTAGGTGTTTTTCCTGCCCTACCTATAAATGCTAGAGATCAAAGCTGGGATGTTCTGTATTCAAAATATGTGCTCTGCCATTGGAGCTGTGGCTCTAGTTCTGAAATAAATTCATTAAAACAGAGAGGTATAGATTAGTTCTATTAACATTTTCTAATGTTCTATATTTGTGAAGAAGATGCTACGCTATACCCAACATTCAGTTTTAAATAACATTACACATTGCAACACTTAATCAAAACTTGCTAGCTTATCCACTTTCCCTCAATCCTTTAATATGGAAGATGATTATTTGTTATTTGGCTTGACATGACGCTGCTCATCTATCTCTTTGGAAGGTGTTGAAAATTGGTGCAAAGTTTGGTTGGTAAGGCACCTTCATTTTCATAAATACCTAAGTTTTCATAAAATGAGTAAAAGTAGAGATGAACCCAAGTGTGTACTTCATAAAGAAATGTATTGTTATGAAAAGGATTCTTTTCCTAACCTAAAAGGATTTTTCTATTTACCTCTTTCTATCTTGTGGTTGCTGACAGAAGGAGTTTCTGTCCAGAGGTCAGCAAGATTTGGCCCTATGCTAACAGGAACTCTGAGTAGAAATTTGAAACGTATATTGGTCATAGCTTCCTATCCCAGTCTATAAGTGTGAATGGACCTTATTCTAGTAAGATAGTATACATC
This sequence comes from Bradypodion ventrale, assembly GCA_035047345.1. Lineage (NCBI taxonomy): Eukaryota > Metazoa > Chordata > Lepidosauria > Squamata > Chamaeleonidae > Bradypodion > Bradypodion ventrale. Next base: position 192,214,218 of record JAWDJE010000004.1, read on the forward strand.
TTGTAAACTATTGTATATAACTCTCCTTAACACTGAATTAGGTTTCCTAGGGCTGAGAAATTCTAAGTGGCTCTACGTGTCAGTCACATTCTTGAAATAATGCCAATCTTTCTCATCTTCTTATGTCTTGATTGTAAATCTCTTCTCTCTCCTGAATTTATCCATTAGTTTAATGCATAAATCCAAACAGCTCTGCCTCTGGAACTTGTATGTCACAAGAATGATTTTTCACACATTTAGCTGCTTTCATCTTACCAAATTTCAGTGCATTTACCTAGAAAGTAATTGCTACATCAGCAAAATTTGCCAAAAGCAGTAGGAAAAGAGATGTATTTAAATTATAACTGGAATTATATATTAATTATATAAGGTCAAACTATTACCAAGCATATTTCCATGTTCAGTTTCTCCCATTTCGTTCTCAGAATCATCATCATCTCTTCGTAAAGCAGCCATCTTTCTTTCTAGTATCTTTTTCTTTGGATAAATGAACAAAGAATGAAGATTTGCTGATATTGAATTCTGCATATAAAACCTCACCCAGACTCTTAGAAACACACTAACACATACCTTTGATAGCCTCTCTTTACTCCACTGTCCAACTCCTTTCATGACACTTACAATGTAGTCAACAGCTCTGTTGAGTGTTTGCTGTACTTCATCAAGGCCTGGCACCACAGCAAAATTTGGGATAGAAAGCACAACGCTTGCCTTAAATATGGGCTGAGCTCTTTGCTTCTGCTTGAAAGCATTCTCATTATCTACACAGAAATGCAAAAACACAAGTATTATAAAAACACACATCGCCCACAAGGGAAAAAATAAACTCTTTGTGTTACAAACAACCCCAGAAATTCATCTTACTAGATTCAATATTGCTAGGAACCAGAGACAGGTACAGATAGTGATAGGCTAACTATATGTTTGTGACATGCAGTATAAGAGCTATCTGCACCAAATAGCTGCATTAATTTGATGCTACCTTAACTGTTGGGACTGCAGTGGTTCAAGTGGCTAAAACACTGCCTGGAAGGTGGCAGGTCAGCAGTTTGATACCCAAATACTGCAGGACAGAACGCGCTCCCGTCTTTGTCACAGCTCCTGCCAAGCAGTTTGAAAGCAAGAAATTGCAAATAGATAAATAGGGACAACCTCAGTGAGAAGGTAAACAGTGCTCCGCACACTCCAGCATCTAGTCATGCCTGCCACATGACCACAGAAACGTCTGCAGAAACAGACAGTGCTGACTCTTCGGCTATGAGAGATGAGCACTGAACCCTAGAGTTTGATACAACTGGCTTTTGAGCAAGGGTGACCTTTACCTTTACCTTTACCTAACTGTTATGGCTCGGTCCTAAGGAATCCTGGAGATGCAGTTTGGTGAGCTACTAAGAATGGAAGCGCGGCGCCAAAATGGCCGCCGCGCTCTTTGCGGGCCCCCCCCCACCGGACGAAACCATCCGGGTAGTTAGGGGCGTGGCCAGCACCCTAATAAAAGGGCTGGCCACGAGGCAGCCGTGCTGCCATTTTGGCGAACCGACGGAGCGGAGAAGTTTTTCCTCCTTACCTCCGTCGCTCGTGTTTTCTTGGGGGAAGCCTGTTCGGGCAGCTTTCTCTTTTATTTAGACTCTTAGCTGCATTGGCCATGCCCTCGAAGAAGAAGGCAGCCGTGAACGTGGCTCGATCGGCGCGGAGGCGTCAGCCGGGTCGGAGGACCGCGACTGCGCCCGTTCCGCAGCCACCTCTAGCGGATCCCACCGGGAACGGTGGGATGGGATCGGTAGCTCCTTGGCCTGACGCGCGGAGCATACCCGCAGCCCCGGACGGGGCCTCGGCCCTTGGCCCGCAAACGACGACCACGGCTCCTGCCATGGTTCGTCCGGTAGGGCCTTCTTGCCCGGGTACGCAGTTCCCCATGGGGGGTGCGAGCCACGGAGGGTGGTTGGGCTCCCTGCCCTTGCAGGGCGTTCCTACAACTCCCCAGGGGCTGAGCATGGGCTCTTGGCCTTATCTTGCCCCTGGGGCTCAGGGACCTGGTCAGGTACCCGTGACTTTTGGGCCGGTTGCCCAATTGCCCCCTGTCGGGGCCAGGCCCTACGTCGACGTGGAGGCCCTTCTCGCTCGGGTTGCGGCCCTTGAAGCGTCCTTGGCGAGGGCCAACCAAGTAGGGGTACCTCTGGGTTTCCAGGTTCCTCCTTTGGCCGCCGAACAACGGCCGGTGATGGGTCGGGTTGAGCCGCCTGAGGTGTGTGGGCCGGTGGCGGCCACTGCCTCGCAGCTCCCCACCCCGCAGGTGCAACAGTCTGGTGCTGGTCTGGCTCCGTCGTCGAGCTCAACTTCGGTCGTGAGCTCCGACGCCCCCAGCAGGCCGGAACCCCCGGTGGGGGCGGCCCGCGGGGGTGCAGCGGGTGAGTATGCAGTCCAAATTAATGCACCCACACAACTGACTTCATCGGGAGGGGCTGTTCAATGGCCTTGGCCTCGCTCGGGTGGCACGGCGGCCCAATGGCCCCCGGCCCACCCAGCGACTCTACCCGCGACACCGGGCTTGGGGCGGGGTGCTGCCCCCAATGTGCTGGGAAATGTATTGGGGATCCCCGGGCTGGCTCAGGCTCAAATTACCTTACCCGTAGTTCCCTCGGTGCCGGTGTCGGCTTTACCAACAGCAGGGTATTCCTTGCCCTTGGGGGACCATTTGGCCCAGTCTACCAAGGAAAAGATTTGGAGGGGCGAGTACGTAGATATCTTTTCACTTCTAAATAGGGAGCCGACCAAGGAGGAGAGGGAAGGGCTGGACGAGAAGGATAAGGAGCAGGCACGTCGTCGTAAGCCGCCACGCACGTGGGCAAATTGGCTGCCAGCGTACCTGATTTACATGGCCGTTTATCTCAGGGCTAGGCCGGATTTGGCTATTCCCATGGTCCAATATCTGGACAATATTTACCGGGCTATGGTTGACTTCCCGGGCCCGTCATGGCTGGCTTACGACGAAGAGTTCCGCATGAGAATTCCGCTGCACCCAGAGATGAGGTGGGATGAGCCCTGCCAGAAGCTGTGGCTTCTGTATATGACTCCCACGTGCCCGGCGCCTGGGGAGAGATACCATTGTGGACATGCGGTCCAACGAGCGGCCCCAGTACAGGTACCCCGCCAAGCGGCGGGGCAGGGGGTTCCAGCCCGCCTGCTGTGCTGGACCTTCTCGTCCAGTGGTTCTTGCAACAGGAAAAATTGCAAGTACAAGCATGAGTGCCCCTCTTGTTCTGGCCCCCATGCTGCCTCCGCCTGTCCCAGGCCAGGAGGATACAAGGGCAGGGGTAGGGGCGGACAAGGGGCAGGCAAGGCTGCCATGGAGGGAGCGGGTTCACCAAAAGGCCCCCTCCCCAATTAATGTCGACATGCTGGAGCGTTGGCTCGCATCGTACCCGAGGAGAGCAGACGCTGTGTACCTCCTTCAGGGTTTTCAACTGGGTTTTCGTATTCCTTTCACGGGGGATAGGTCACCGCAGGATGCGCCTAACCTTTTGTCACTTAGGGGAAGGGAGGAGGTGGCTGCCGCCAGCATTAATAAGGAGATTGCTGCGGGCAGGGTCGCCGGCCCTTTCCCCGCACCCCCGTTTCCCAACCTTAAAGTGTCTCCGCTAGGACTAGTGCCCAAGAAGTCTCCGGGCGAGTTTCGCCTGATTCACCATTTGTCCTATCCAGCCGGCCATTCGGTCAATGATGCTATCCCTGATGACCTTTGTTCTGTCAGGTATACATCTTTTGACCAGGCATTGCGCATGGTGCGCTCATGTGGCCCGGGTGCAATGTTGGCTAAGTGTGACATTAAGTCGGCGTTTCGCCTCTTACCCGTGCACCCGGGTGACTTCGAGTTGCTGGGTTTCAAATTCCGGGGTGAATATTATTTTGACAAAGCCATGCCATTCGGCTGTTCCATATCCTGCTCGGCTTTCGAGCGTTTCAGTACCTTCCTGCAGTGGGCATTTGTCCGTAGGTCAGGGTCTCGGTCTGTAGCCCATTACCTGGATGACTTTTTATTCGGGGGTGAACGGGGCTGGGACACGTGTACACGTCTCCTCAACACATTTCAGACGCTAATGGAGGAACTCGGTGTCCCTTTAGCGCCCGAAAAGACCGAAGGCCCGTCTGATAAGTTAATATTCCTGGGGGTGGAAATTGACACGGTAGCGCAGGCTTCTAGGTTGCCCGCAGACAAGGTGGCACGGATAGTTGCCCTTATATCGGACTTGCTGGCTAAGTCCAAGGCATCCCTTCGGGAATTGCAGGTGCTACATGGCCACCTCAATTTCGCTTGCAGGGTGGTCGCACCTGGCAGGGCCTTTGCTCGGCGCTTGTGCGACGCCATGGCAGGCTTATCCAGGCCCCATCATAGGGCGAGACTGACACGGGGCATCAGGGCAGATCTGCACGTATGGCTCCAGTTCTTGAGAGAGTTCAATGGGGTCTCATTTTGGAGGTCTGACCTCCTGGCTTCGCCCCACTTTCAAATTCAGTCTGATGCCTCGGGATCCCTGGGTTATGGGATGTACTTCAATGGGAAGTGGGCATACGGTGGATGGCCACCAGCCTGGTCAGGCACGGGCCGCCTGAGGGATCTCACATATTTGGAATTTTTTCCCATACTGGGGGCCTTGATGCTATGGGGTGAGGAGTGGGCCAACTCTGTGATGCATTTCTGGTGTGACAACGCGGCTGTTGTCCACATTGTCAACTCACAGACCTCTAAATCTCCCAGGGTCATGGATCTTGTGCGCCAGTTTGTATTGCGCAGCCTGCGCCTCAATGTACTGTTCAGAGCCAGGCATGTCCCGGGGGTGAATAATGATATTGCTGACGCTTTGTCCCGCCTGCAGATCTCCCGGTTCCGTGCCTTGGCTCCGGATGCGGAGGAATTTCCCTCGCCACTACCGCAGGAGATATGGACAATTGGCAAGGAGAGGTGAACCGGGCGATAGGCATGTCACTGGCGCCACGCACGCGTAAGGCGTATCACCACGCGTTGTTTTCATTTCGAACTTTTTGTTCCCAATATTGCTTGCCAGATACCTGGCCGATCCCAGTGGCCCACATCCTCCATTTTATGGTTTACCTGCACGCCCAGGGCTTGGCACCACGCACCATAGCATCTAGGCTATCAGCGCTGGCCTTTATGGCCAAGGTGGGAGGTCATGCGGACAGCACCGCTGATTTCCGTGTGAGACATGTTTTGGAGGGGTGGGTGCGGGAATGTGGGCGTTGCCTGGACGACCGTCACCCAATTTCCCCTGGGGTGCTTACCCAACTGGCACGAGGCTGGCATGACCTATGTTTCGATAGGTATGAGGCAGCCCTGTTTTGTGCGGCTACAACGGTGGCCTTTTTTGGAGCGCTCCGCATCAGCGAGCTTGTGATGCTGTCTAAGGCGGATGCAAGTCGTAGGGCACTGGAACTCGAAGATGTCTATGTTTGCAATGATTGGGCTCAGTTGAGGATACGCTCCTCTAAAACAGATCAGCATGGCGTAGGCAGTGGAATAAGACTGCTACGGTGTTCATTGGCAGACATCTGTCCGGTTGGTGCCCTACAGGAGTTCCTTGCACTGCGTGGCACGCACCATGGCCCGTTTTTCTGTCACCAAGATGGGTCTCCCCTCACTAAATTTCAGTTTTGGAAGGTGACAGGGAAGGCACTGGCCAGAGTTGGCCTCCCTGGGGCCCGTTACGGCACCCATTCCTTTAGAATTGGGGCGGCCTCTACTGCGGCTGCTTATGGGTACTCCGGGGCTGACATACGCAGCATGGGGAGGTGGGACTCACACTGTTTCCAGTTTTATGTTCGCCCACTCCCACCGTGAGTACCTTATGAGTCACCATGTATCTTTCATTCCCTGTTTTTTTCCCTTGACAGACCCTGGGTGTCGTATCACACCGGTGACAGTATGGCTGGTGGGCCACAGCTACGTGCACAGGGCAGCGCGTTACGCTGCGGCGACAGATTGGGGACCCCGACTGGGACTGGGTGCATATGCACATTTCACATGGCACGGTAGGCCCGGTATGTTGTGGCGGGAGCTTTTGCCATTCCTCTTTTCATCGAGGAGTGTCGACCCGCCCGACATTCTGATCATACACCTTGGGGGTAATGACTTGGGTCAGGTCACTGGCTTATCGCTGAAGCATGCGATTTGCGCGGACCTTGCCTACTTACATTACGTATGGCCCGCCACAACCCTTGTTTGGTCAGATATGGTCCCACGGCACGCTTATCGGGGAGGCTTCGACCTCCAGGCCCTGGACCGCGCTCGGCGCATGGTGAACAGGGCGGTGGCCCGATTCCTTTCTACCAAGGGCTGGGGGCGGGTCAGTCATCATCCCGCCATTAGTCTGCAAAATTATGGGCTTTATTCAGGGGATGGGGTCCATCTGTCGCGAGGAGGTATGGACCTCCTGCTGGGTGATTGGCGAGCAGGCCTGTCGACCGAGCTGACGGTCTTGGGGGGGGGCGTCGAGCCTTTATTGAAGCCTCTCCGGGTGGCGGGTAGCACTGGTAAGGTAAACATTTATGACCCACAGGTATCCGGCAGGTTCGCAATTGACTGGACAACACTAGATAGGCATAAGTTGTTTAAACATTGTCCGGTCAACAACGAACCAGGCAAGGGGGTGATGGTTACCACTAGACAGCTGGAATCACCCCCTGATTTTACGGATACACGTCAGAGGGTGGGGTCATTAGTTAGATATTGACTACGGTCAACAATTTGTTTGTTGTCAACAAACAAATTGATACAAATAGATACATTGTAACAATTGCCGTTGGCAATTTTGGGTGGTACCTTACCAGTGTTACTTCGGCCTGCTTGCCTTAAGAATTATGATTGGTCGTTTTACCAATAGAAATTTATAATTCGGACTAGGGCTTGAATCAATAAATGTGGCCCATGCCGTTATCCACTTTCATTTGTGTCTGAGTCCATCATTGGGGGGGTGCGCCTGCAATGGAAGCGCGGTGCCAAAATGGCCGCCGCGCTCTTTGCGCCCCCCCCCCCCCCCACCGGACGAAACCATCCAGGTAGTTAGGGGCGTGGCCAGCACCCTAATAAAAGGGCTGGCCACGAGGCAGTCGTGCTGCCATTTTGGCGAACCGACGGAGCGGAGAAGTTTTTCCCCTCCACCCCCTCCCTAGTTAACAGTGTGATTTATTGGTCGCTTCGGGGCCGGGTGGGAATTTTCGGCTGTTACTCGCATTGGCCCTTGAGTCCTGGTTTTTTCGCCCATCCCACACTGTTGCTATGGTTTGATATAGGGGTTGCTCTGTGTTGCTGTTGACTTTGGTCACATTGGCGGGTAGCACTGGTAAGGTAAACATTTATGACCCACAGGTATCCGGCAGGTTCGCAATTGACTGGACAACACTAGATAGGCATAAGTTGTTTAAACGTTGTCCGGTCAACAACGAACCAGGCAAGGGGGTGATGGTTACCACTAGACAGCTGGAATCACCCCCTGATTTTACGGATACACGTCAGAGGGTGGGGTCATTAGTTAGATATTGACTACGGTCAACAATTTGTTTGTTGTCAACAAACAAATTGATACAAATAGATACATTGTAACAATTGCCGTTGGCAATTTTGGGTGGTACCTTACCAGTGTTACTTCGGCCTGCTTGCCTTAAGAATTATGATTGGTCGTTTTACCAATAGAAATTTATAATTCGGACTAGGGCTTGAATCAATAAATGTGGCCCATGCCGTTATCCACTTTCATTTGTGTCTGAGTCCATCATTGGGGGGGTGCGCCTGCAATGCTCTGTTGAAGAGCTCCACTGCACTCCCCTCAACTAAAGCTGAGAACTCCCTGTGTTCAACACGGCATATGTACAATACTAAGGATCCCAGCCTTGTTTACCAACAACAGCTAAAGCCTCTTGAGCTGAAGATAGGACACATTCAAAATATTGACCTCAGCATGTGATCACACAAAGAAACAAACTGTAATTTAGACTGCATGTGAAGTGGTCTAGTAAGATCTATTTTCTTGTGGTCACATAATGTATGGGGAAATGCACTCCAGTCCAACCCCGATTCATGCCCAAGTGAGACCTTTTGGTCCATCTGTAGGATTTCTACTTCTTGGGTCCATACTGGAACAATTCTTGGCAGATGGAAGAGTCATTTTAAGGGAGATTATTCCCATTAAAATAACCCTTTCTGGGGTAGTCAGGCAAGCACCTTTGATGAAAATGCACTGCCAACTGCTTCTGCAGAACAGAGAAGGAAGACAGTTGCTACCTAAGATGTTGGTTACAGAAGTTGCTTGAATGCGCTTGCGTATGACCTCCAAGGTGTTGCGAGTAACCTTCAAAAGTGCATCAACATTGCGATGACTGAAATGGGATAGCAGTTCTTGAGCTCCTTCCTCTAGCATTTCCATTTCCTTCTTCTTTTTCCTGGTTAACGGGGAAGACATCCGTGTTGATATCTGGCTAGCAGTACGTGAGGAAGCTAAGGTGTCTGACAGCCCATCCTTTTCTGCTGCTGAGAGGAACAAAAAATGGAATTAGAATAATAACATTCTGCTCAGCTATAAACTATTATCTAAGTGCTGATTTTAGAGATATTCCCCAACTTATGCATGTTATGTGGCAGTTTTGTGTGGTTAGGAGGTCTCATGAAACAATCATCCTTGCTCAAATTAATGGTGCAGCTTGATTCCTGAGCTATAGCATGAGAATGGATGATGGGCATTTTCTTTGAAGCCCATGTGCAGGTACACTGTTCAATGCTACAATTCTGGAATGGTTACTGGATGTTGTGGATTAGACAAAAAAAGTCAGTTTAAAGTATCTGAACTACTATAATACCAGTTATATGAAGAACGACCTGTGATTTTTAATTTTTTTATAAAATGATGTAATTTGGATGAAGACACTTCTCTGTCAAGTGTGTGTTTAGATTTTCTCATTTGGTTCATGACTGTGAGGACCATCTCAAGCAATAGTTCTTGAGCCCTTAGTAGACAAGGTGGAGAGACAACAGGCACCAATGAGGGAGCTGGCTGATGAGAGCCACCTGTGAGGAGGAGAGGGCTAGGAGGAGGCCATGATAAAAGAGGAAGTTCAGAAGGACTCAGGGGCTTCCTTGAGACAGAGGGAGAGACAGCATCTTTGGAAAGGGAGGAGATATGGGGGAAAGCTGTTGAAAATTGGAATCTCCAATTCTGTACCTTCTTGAGAAAAGCCCCACCCATTGGGTAAAGGAAGGGGCTGTAGATGAGGGATTTAAAGTTGGAAAATCACTTCAAAAAAGGACTGACGGAATTGATTTTCCAGCTTTAAATCATTTCCCCTCCTACTTCACGGTTCCTGAAGGCTTCCCCAGGATGAACTACATTGGCTGATGCTGCAATATCCAAAGTCATGATAATATACAGGCTCCAGAAGGAGAGGAACAAAAAAAAAACACAGGTTGATGGTGCCCGTCCTGCAGTGATTCTACCCTACTACGGCTAGAGTAAACTTTTCCAATAAAACCACATTAGCTAGCTATAATTATAGATAATTAACTGGTATCCCAAGGTTTTGCACTTAATGAAACTACAAGAATCAGACCCTTAACAGTATTTTCAAAATCTAAAAGAGGTTCCAACTACCATTAATTTTCAATATATCTTCTCACATACTCATCTTTATTGTTTTTTGCTAGTGCAAGAAACTTGAACATAGGATCAGAGAATGTGGCTTTCCAAATAAGGAAGGGGGGAATAAGTGTGCTCCAAAGAAAAATAACATGTGGGATTCTAAGATGTGGGAAATAGGAGTTGTGGCTTTTTTCTCTTTAGCATAAAATTCTATATGCTGTTAATAGGTTGGAATGAAACCAGGTTTGTGTCCAAGGAATCTCTCATAGATTTCTGACATGTCCTGAGGTCATGAAATCCTACCCACTCTAAAAGGAACAGAGTCAGTCACTTAGTACCTTCAAAACAAAGACAACGAATTACACACTAAAAATATATATTGCACACTTAAAATAGCTATTGCACGTAATTATAAAGGAGAACACAAGCCCACAAAATATCTCAAACAGAATTCAGTTTGTTATTGGACACCTACTATACATTTGTACACATGTATTCAGCCAACAACCAAATGCAGGACTATTGGTCAAAAGAAAGGGGTTTGTATGGTAGCCTGATGATACACTGTGCTAGATGCTGTGAGAAAACAGACTGAAAAACACCAAGAAAACTTAGGTATAAACAAGAATATTTGATTCTCTTCTAAAATTGTTAGATGAATACAGATGGAAGAATAACTATTTTATTGGATTACATTGGTATTAAATTTCAGTTGTTGTTTGTTTAGCGCAGGTACACATAAGGCTGCCCACCCTTCACACTAGCCACTAATGTTTTGTAGGGCCTTGTTAGAAAAACTGTCTGCCTTCCATTTTGTTTAGCCAGACAAAGCTACCTCAGTGTTCCCATAGTACAAAGATGGACAAAAAGGTGATAAAGCTGATGTTTGGGAGAAAGAGAGATGGAGAGAGCAAATGTGTTTCATTATGTGCTGCTAATGAGCTTGTTAGTAAATATCTAAGCTTGTAGTGTGAGACTCTGGAAAGGTAGTAATTTGCACACCTGTAACCAATTATTTACTACCCAACTGTAACTCATCAGGATAAACAGTAAAAGTTTATAAATATTACTTTTCTCCATCCAATGGTGCTCAGATTTCTTGTGCTGACTTGTGAGTTAGGCTGCTGTCTGCTCCACCTGTGCATCATAATTTACTCAATAAGCATAATCTTTTTGTAAGCTTCTTGGCCACTTCATTGGGATCCCCTTGAATTCTGCTTTCCCATTGTTAGGGGAATACAGTTCTAACAAAACATACGAGACATGCCATAGACCTCCAGCTAACATGTCCATCATTACCTTCATTCATTTCTTCAGGCTTGCTTCCAGTTGAAAGTTTCTCATCAGTTTCCCCTTTGTTTTGTACCTCTGTGTCTAATAACATGTTGATAAGCTCACTGGTTGCTTCCTCTACCAATGAACTTTTCAGGTGCAATATGTGTGCTCCTTTAGTACAGAGTTCCTGCAAACAAAATATGAAAAACCAATAATAGTTGGGTTTAGTTCTGTTTTAGCACTGAGAGTGACAGGATAGCTAGGACTTAGGCTTTCTGTGTTCTCTTGTGTGGAAAGGAAAAAGCCAAGTCGTCACCTTGAGGAAAATGGATTGAGCCCCATTGGTTTCTTCACATGACAGAAGGTTCTTTGGTCAAGTGGAAAGAATAGCAGAGAAACTAACAAGGAAAATACTTTTTGATACATTAATGGACTAGCGATGAAAATTTTTCAATGGTCAAGAGAATCCTCTGACCCGGAAGAAAGTGATGAAAGAGATGCTGGTTTTTCTTGTGAATTTATCCACAGCTTGTGCAAACTGTCTTCTCTTTGAGAAGTAAAGCACGTACACATACAAAACCAGCAAGCGCCGAACATGAGTAATCACCAAAAAATAGATATAAACACTAATGCTTCTAATATTTCAAAATCCAGAATTAAAACAGCAATCATTATAAAGTACTGTATCATTTTGTGCAATTTCACTTATTTTCTACTTTTAAAACAATTCTTGTTCTTTCTTGTAACTAGCAACACAAAATACCTTCCCTTCCTGCAGAATGAGGAGAGCTTTTGTGTAGTTTTTTACCCTTTGCCTAAAAGAAAAGGACAACACAGAATCTGGATTCCCACATAAAAGATGGGGGGGGGGGGTTTCTTAAAAGCCCTTTAAGGCCTAAAACCTTTGAGGCAGAAAAATAGGCATACACAGTCCTAGAGACCCCAGGTGCATGGAATTTACATTTGGGGACAAAACATTTCTTTAAAAATGATTTGAGATGGAAAGTTTAAGGAGCCTTGAGGAGACCAGCTGGGCATGGAAGGGGGGGGTCTTAGCAGTCCAAAGCCATGATTTGTCCACACCTATACTAACAGAAGCTTTGGCCGGATCAAAAGCATAAAATTTGTGAAATCCTGTGCTGTTTTGTGTTAATTATACTCCATCCCATCTTTTTTCAAACTAGCTCAGGGTAGCATTCTTTGTCCTTCCCACACCAAATCGAATTTCTTTTTTTATTATTAAATTTTCAACAATAAAACAACTTTAAAAAAACAATTATGAATAAAAATACAAACAACAAACTTACGAATACAATATATATAAAAAGAAAGAAAGAAGAAAAACATAAAAATACAATTAAATTACAACTTAGTAATATAACACCTTCCCCTTTCTTCCACACATCTTTGATTATATTTCCAAAAAATTTAGTACATTATAACACTCTTACAATTACCCTAATATACATATTCAAACTCACTTCTTATACTCCTCAATTTAATACAACTACTAAGTCAAAGTAAAAATACAATAATTAAAATACAATAAAGTTTTCACAATATACACCCAGTGTATACAATGCCCTGGAGGAAGTGGAGTGTCACAGTTGTTTTTCTATTCCCAAAAACTCATTTGATCTGGTACTGGTGTATTCCCTTCATCCCCTTTCAATGAGTAATCCACAAATAATTGCCATATTTTCCAAAATCTATTTTCTTTAACTATACCCTGAATTCAATATACAATATACAAATTGAATTTCACAGCAACCTTGTCAAACAGGGTAGACTAAGAGCCAGCTTTATGGGTGAGTGAGGTGTCTTTTAAACCTGGGTTTCCAAGTTATAATTTGGAGAACTAGCTTCTGCAGCATGCTACTGCAATATAACATCATACTGTTTCCACTATCCAGCAGTGCATTTACCTTTCTTGGAACTCTTCGCTGAATAAATCATTCTCTTGCAGTTTGCTGACACTAATTAGAGAGTGACTCTTATCTTTAAGCCAATTCATGTGAGGAAGTACATTGTTCACTTTTCCTCTTTGCACTCCCACATTTTAACCAATTTTGTGCAGTGACACCACCGAAAAAGTATGGTGTTTGAGGTGCTGAGAGTTGGTCTATGCTAGCCATGACTGTGGTGCTTATTCTACAGTGACTTATTCACTAATTCAAAACAGCTTTTGAGGCTGAAGTCACATGATTACAATGAAATGATTTGCATTCCCCTCCAGTTGAAGAATGGCAAGGAGAATGTGTTGCCTTCTTTATGTGTGCACACATAAATATTATAGTTCAAGAAATTACTTAATTTACATCAAGTGTAAACTGAGGTAGTTATAGTCAATATAAGACAGAGAAGTTAAATAACTTTTAGCTAATGCTTGCGTGTTCTTGAAGAGACTTACTCTGGAGGAAGGAGAGCATTCAATCTCTCTCAAGACCTCTCTCAAAATCTACTTCCATCCACAGTAAAGGTAAAGGTCACCCTTGCTCAAAAACCAGTCGTATCCGACTCTAGGGTTCAGTGCTCATCTCTGTTTATAGCCAAAGAGCAAGCACTGTCTGCATGTGCAGACATTTCCGTGGACATGTGGCAGGCATGACTAGATGCCAAAGCACATGGAATGCAGTTACTTTTCCTGCCAAACAGGTAAATATTTATCTACTTGCAATTTCTTGCTTTCAAACTACTAGGTTGGGAGGAGCTGGGACAGATGATGGAAGCTCACTCCATTGTGCAGCACTTGGGTCTTAGACTGCTGACTTGCCAAACATCCACTTGTCAAGCTCAGTGTTTTAATCACTAAGCCACCATGGTCACACAGTACAGCATGGAAACCCCATATTTTGAGAGAAAAAACAATGGAGAATCACTGTGTGCCTGACATTCCTCCGTATAGAGCAGGGATTCTCAACCTGCAGCCTGCGGGCTGGATGCAGCCCACGGCACCATTGGATGTGGGGCCCACACCGCCTCCACCACACCAGGAAGTGCCATGTGGTGGAGGAAATGCAAAATGGCTGTCTGGCCCCCGAAACTGTCTGAGGGAGCATGCTCCGGCCCCTGGCTTAAAAAGGTTGAGAACTCCTGGTACAAAAAGAGGGACTAAATGATTCTGCGTCTTCTGAAATGAAGACTGATACTGTCACAACTCACACTGATTCTTCAGATTTTCAACTTTCCATTTTGGAACTTTAACCTAGCTTCAAATCCCATCAGACATCCCACTTCTCTGCCAATAATAACTATGCCTCAGGGACTTTGCCATTTCTATTCCCATACCAAGCTCTGAAATGCTCAGCCTGAGAAAGAAGCCTGAAAGTCATGAAAGCTCTTTATTTTATGACTGGTCAGGGATCCAATAAAGGTATTGCCTGATCTCAAAATGTAACAGCTTTTAGATGTCTGCCAGGTAGATTTGAGGAGCACCAATCTGAAATCACATCAATAACCATATCTTACGGATATAACTATATTGAATATTATCACAATGCCATCAGTTAGAAAAACTAGGGAGAAGAAAATCCTGCAGTTTCCCCAAAAGTTCGTTAAAATCTTATGTTGGTCCAAACCGTTGCCAACTTGGCAGCTGCCATCTTGTGTTGCCAATATTTCTCTGCTTGCCTCCCTTCCCTTTTTCTTTTGCTGCAAAAACTCTTCTGTAATTGCTACAAACTGAAATCCAACCTTCTTGTGGATGTCTACCAACTGTTATTGTTCTCCTTGCCTACCACTTCTCTGCCAATAATAACTGTGCCTTCTATTACACAGTTCCATAAAACTAGAGGTTACATTTATCTGATCCCATCTTTGTGACCCTCAGTAGAAGGGAATTCTCCATATGCCTCTGCCCCTTCCACCTACCTGAGTGAGAGAGATAGTGTGTCCAAAAGATATGGCTCTATTGAGATCTTGCGACAATGCTCCTTGCTTGCAGATGAAATGCTGGCCAATACAAGCATGTGCTGATTCAAATTGGCTTAAGGGAACTAATTGGCCATTGTGAGGTGTAACTGGCTTGAAGGTGAGAGGCTGGCTAATATGACTCAATGCTGATACATCATGCCTAAAGGAGAGACAGTGGCCATTGTGACCTTGTGCTGATGCAACCTGACTGGTGGAGGGAGACTATTCAGTGTGATCTTTGCTAATAAAAACCTTCCTGCCTAATAAAATAAAGTAAGAAAGACACCTCCGAATGGCAACAACTGCTGTCACGAGAAAAGTGCCTACTGCAAGCTGGGCTAGACATCAGCTTCTTCACTTACTTTCTCACCTTCTCTGTCAAATGAAAGATTTACCTTTCCTCAGTCAGGTAAGCATTACTGCTCAGTAAAATTGTGCATGACATGAGATAAACTCCAAATTTCACACTTGCTAATGAGATGAGATCTTGAGGCTACATCTTCCTGCCATTTCTTAGACATTTTCCTATGGTAGGTCAGTACCAGAAGAGTTAGAGATCATTTGGAGATCAGAAAGTGCCAGATGGCCAAACTGAGAAAGGTTATAGCTATTCTTGTACAGAACCACTGAAAATAAAGCTATGTTTGTTATGAGTTTCATTTGTAAGCCAGCTGTTGAAAATATTTTTAAAAGCTGTGTGGTGAGGGTGATGAGGACAATGATATTAATAACAACAAAAAATATACTAAATTAAAATAGGATAAGTTTAAAACTAAGTTAAAATTGCTTCCTGTAACTATTCATGCTGTACTTCTTATAAATGAAATTTTAGAACTAGTGTGGAGGAAAAGAAAGTTAAAGATCATTTGCAACATAGAATTCAGTTATAGGTATAAATATAAGAATCTGTTTATACTTTAACACATACCTACAGCCTCTTTTTAAAAGGGAAACATTTTAGTTGCCTGACTTTTTTTTTTAATTGTAAGGATCTTTATGGCCCTTGACCCCAGCCCTGACCAGAGTCAATCATTTACAATTTAATTCTCATTGACATAATTAACCCATACCCAAACTGCCCTACTTCGTCTTGCAGAAAAGAGCTCAGATTATCCAAGTCTCCTACATAGCAAAAAACTTCTCCAAACAGGGAATGAAATGTCAGGGGAAACTGACCTATCCTCTTCCATAACAGGCTAGTTTTCTAAGTGAGGGAAACAGAGAGAGGATGGGAGAAAGCCCAATAATGGCTGCTACCTTTAATATGAATATACAGGTCAGACATAGGATTAATCCCTAGACTTATGCGATCATACCTTTGTCACATGAAGGAATTGTTCACAGATCAATGGATCTTCTTCGGGGAGTATACAGAGAGGCACATTGCTCATTTCTTGAAGAACAGCATTAATACGAAACTCTATCAAGTCATTTATTCGATCAAGCAGCAGCTCAAGGTCAGCTTGAAATGCAAAGAGCAGAATGAATATAATTAACAGGCCAAGTGCTTTCAGAAACCGTGTTTCATTCTTTGAAGCATGAATGTGTCTGTATATTAGCAACCATTAAAGACTAACCTTCTAAAATATAGCTAAATTCAATTGTAAGTCACAGCTAGAGTAGACCCACTGAATGAAGAGGACTTGTTAAGTAAGCAACTGAAAACAATCCCTGTTATGTAAATCAAATGTGTGCACTCTAGTTGAGTGTAGCAATTTAATTTAGCTTACAGCAGCCAGTCTGTTTTTCACATTTAAAACATTTTTAAAAACAACGGAAATATATCAGTGTAATTACTCTTTTTTAAAAGCTCTGAAGAGTAATAGAAATATATCCAGTATTCTGATAATTGCCCTCAGCAGACTGAAAAAAATCAAATTGCTATGTGACATATAAGCCAGGCCGACTAAGTAGTAAAGCGTAGAAAGTGTGATTTTGAACATCCAAATGGGCAGGCACATGTCCACAAATACCTTTCTCTGCAGTTGAACAAAGACACATCTGGAATCCTTACTAGGAGAAAATCAGCAAAAAAGGGGGATTGAGCCTTCACCTATGCAATATTCTTCGTTGTAGATCAGAACCTTCCATTGGCTTTTCTATGGTTTAGTAAAGGTAAAGGTTTCCCTTGCTCGAAAGCCAGTCGTATCCGACTCTAGGGTGCAGTGCTCATCTCTGTTTCTAAGCCGAAGAGCCAGCGCTGTCTGCTTCTGCAGACGTTTCCGTGGTCATGTGGCAGGCATGACTAGACACCGGAGTGCACGGAACGCTGTTATTTGCTTTTGAACTGCTAGGTTGGCAGGAGCTGGGACGAAGACGGGAGCTCATTTCTGTCCTGGAGTACTCAGGAATCGAACTGCTGACCTTCCACTTCCCAGTCAGTGGCTGCCAGCCACTTGTCCTGTGATAAGTATCTAGTCAGTACTCTCTCTCCCTCTCTCTCTCTCTCTCTCTCTCTCTCTCTCTCTCTCTCACACACACACACACACACACACACACACACACACACACACACACACGGTTCCACATTAATATGGTTGGTCAGCATGCCATTAAAGGAAAAAGGGAGGGAAGAATTGTTCAAAGTAAGAGTTCCAACCATCTTGTTCAGGAAACATTCTTGCTTCGGGTACTTTGAAGTATATATCCCCAAAATTTAAACTTGAGAAAATGACAAGGGTCAAAGCAAAAGGTCAGCATGGCAACCACCTTAAAAGGAACCTTCTTTCCACTGACTTTGAACATACCTTGTGAAAGTACTACTGGACTTGTTGAATAGATAATCTGCAAAACTCGACTGCTAGGCCTTCAGAGGGCTAATGCAACTTTGCATCTGCATGCTTGCCATTTATGGTTCTACAGAGGAAAGTCTTTTTCTTCACATTAGACTTACCAAGTTTATCCAGAATGTTGTGTAAATATTGCTCAATATTTAAGGAGGTCCAGGTGAGCGTAGTCATGCCAGGCTGCATAGCATCATCCACTTTAGCCACATGAGGAATCATTAGTGTCTGGAGGGGAGCTTGGATTTTGGATTTTACTCTTTTGTACTCTGCCAGCATCATCTGAAATGAGTCCCCCAAAGATCTGTCAGCATGCCATGGAAGAAACTCAAGTTCAGAAGAAGATCATTTTTGCAGTTCTGTGTTGCAGAAAAAATAGGTTGCTTAATCCATTGCTAGACAATTTTATTGTAGACTAGCTTGGTACCCGGCTTCACCAGGGGAGTTTTCCCTGTGCAGGCCAGGGCATGTGTTGTCATCCACGGGTGTGCCCGGCTGCCCTGGGGCCTGTCGAGGTGGCCCAGGCCAGGGGCCCCACTGTGGGTTCTGCCCACCTCCCACCTTAACTGGCCAGATAAGTTGAGCCTCTGCCAACACCTGCGGCCCCGTGGCCGCTGCTGAGGGCTCCCTGGCCTCACATGTCTAAGTGCCGTCCTGTTGCTTGCACCATGCGTTGGTGCCCCACGGCTTGCCAGGCCTGCCACCTGCTTGGGCAGGCACGCCGGCCCGCCCATGGCATTTCTGTCTGATGGGTCATCGTCCGGGGATGTCTTACTGGGCTTTGGGTGCCAGGGTGTTCCTGTCAGCCTTGGTCACATTGGGCACTCCACCCTGGGCGCAGGGGTCCCATGGCAATGGTGGTTGCCTGCTTGCCGCGGCCTTGTCTTTTCCAGCCAGGGGCACAAAAGCACCATATGGCCACTTGTTGGGCGTGAGCCAGCCATTGGTGTAGCAGGTGCGTGGACGTAGTCCCGCCTCTCCCGCACTCATGCCTGGCTTCCCTGATTAGCTGCTGGGTGCCGCATGGGCTGCCGGGACATGTAGTCCCTTCATTTTTTCTAATTTGTTGGGCACAGGGCCCCCAATTCCAGTCCGGACCCTGACAGTGCGGGGCGCACACAGCTGTAGTAGGCATGTGTCAAATTGCAGGGGGTTTGGTCCAGGGGTGTGGATTCCTTTCCTGGACCCACAAACGTACACCTCTCAGCATTTTACAGGATTCCATTTTGTAAAGATATGCATGAGATAAAAGTGAGCAGTACTGTTTATCTCATCATTACTCTCCAAGTCTGATTAGCGAGATTAGATTTAGTAACATATGGATGAAACTAGTAAGCAGATACTACATAACTGTTTAAATAAAACAGCCAGATAAAAGATACAATACATTTCTTTAACAAGATTTTTTTAACAGCATTCTTCTCTGGAACAATATTATGAAATATATTGAGATGTTCCTGGACAGAAAGTCCTAGCACTCCTCATCTTTGGCAAAGCTGGCAAGAATGGATAGGAGCTCTGACCGAAGCATGTCTGATAGATCACAGGTTGCTCTCCTCTGAAGTAAGCTAAACTCATAGTGCAAGTGGGAATTTTCCAATTACAACCGCAAGTTCCCTTAAACAACCATTGGAAATTGATAATGAAATTATCTTATCAGTGAAAGAATACCTGGAGGTTATCAAAGTTCTGCTTGTAGGTGTCACATTTTTGTTGAAGAGCAATGGCAAATGGGGGAATTTCCAGCCCCATGCGTGCCATGCACTGTGTTTCCCTTATTAAAATGAGAATCTCTGGGTCAAAATTTACAAATATTTCTCCGGACTCGGGAGCTTTCACCAACAATGATGCCTGAAGACCTGCTTTAGTTAGCTGCACCTGCAGATGAGGAACACACATGAGGCATTAGTCCCATCAATCATAGTTCACCTTGCAAGTTGCCACTGAGCAATATCCCCAACTGCTAGTCAGTCTCACTGTAAGATCTTGGTCTACCCAGTAGAGTTTTAAGTCTCAGATTTAACTATCTATCAATCTTTATTATGGTCCAAGACCAGCATAGTACAGCATAAAAAAAACTTAAAATGCATATTAAAATACATGTTAAAAGGAGTGTGTCTGCTCTGGGTTAAAGGAGTATTAAATTACTATTAAGCCTATGATGGTAATCAATTTAACTAGCAACCTCACTGTTTTTTTCACACACTTACTTATATTTCAGATAGTATAGCCTGGTGAATTTTGATCCAATCTCTCATCATAAGTAGCACTCTTGATGAATGTGCTTTAGGATTATATGTTATATTTAATTACAATTTATAGTAATACTGGGTGATAGTCATGCCAGCAGTTAGGATGCTGAAAGCCAGATAGAATATGAAGGAGAAACCATGGGCATAAGCATCTATAAGCACTGTTCTGTAAGCAACTATGAAAATACTACAGTACAGTACAGTTCATGGTTGAGGGGATTATAATGGAGTAGCAAACCCAATTGCTTAGAACACAGGTCATCAATGCTATAATAGGTGATTATACCAAGAAGAAATATAAAACAAAAAACAGAGGGACATTAAAGTTGATTGGCATTAGTAACAAGTCAAGCAATATGAAACTTATTATGAAAATGTTCAACTGGTAAATTACTTGTTGAAGCCATCCTCTGTGGTAGACCACCTCAAACTCCAGAAGAACTTTGGCCACCCTGTTATAGTTGTGGATGATGGGCTTGGCTTCTGCTGTCTGCAGAACTGTGGAATGCTTTTGGAAAAGACCCATGGGTTCTTGGATTCTGTGAAACAGCTGTCGTGCCCACAAGATCTTTCCAGCCATGGGAGGAAGGTTACGAGCCATTGGAGGGTCATTCTTTTGCTTGGAATACAGCTTAGAGACCATCTCGATGTCATGGCCATAGTTTTGAAGGATTAGCTGGTATTTCTCATCAATGCCAAGGTTTGGAATTCCTAGCCTACAAGAAGGAAACAACACCTTCAAAACAGATTTGTCAATATGAACTAGTTAGCCATCAGTTTCTTAATACAGAATAATAATAATTTTGTACAGGTACACAGAAGTGGCCAAACGGAGTGGCAATGTTCAAATATAGGAAATCTGTTTGAGGCTTGAATATGTAGAAATAAGTAATATAATGTAATGTAATGTTTTATTCTTAAGTAGTATTAATCTTGTAGTTAATATATTCAGAATCTTCCAGTAGAGCAATACAACAAGTCCAATACATTGTGAAAGTCAACCGGTATACAGACTCTTTCGGGAGAATTTCCCTTCATCAGACAACTTGACTTGCTAACTTTCCAATATCTGAAAATACATACAATATATATAAAAAATTAATTCTGAACTGGAATATTGCTACTGAGCTAAGTATAAAAGAGAAACCCACCTGGATATATAACATTTAGTTTTCAAAGGGTATCTTGTTTTCATGTTGCATCCTAACCTCTTTTCGTTTATTAGTTTTGGGCTGTGGACGTTGCTGACTCAAAATATTACTCCCCTTATAAATCCTGCTGATAGGAAACCAGGTGTGCATAATATAGCATTCCCCTCCCATGCCTCCTAATTGACTAGATATATTTATACATTTTTAGCAGTTTTATATACATTTTATAGTGCAGGGCTGCAAATACATGTTAAAAGGAGTGTGTCTGCTCTGGGTTAAAGGAGTATTTGATTACTATTAAGCCTATGATGGTAATCAATTTAACAATATATCAATTGATATAATTGTGTTCTGTCTCTTGCCAACAAACACAAGACCTCTTCCCACAGCTGTTACTAATTACTTACATAGCCAGCGTTATCCTGGCTAATACAATTTTGAGATTGTTAAGAGTTCAAGCATTGTGGTGTAATGTACTTGTGTAGATATATATTTTTATCCCCCTTTACACAATTATATCAATTTGCAGCCCTGCACTATAAAATGTATATAAAAATGCTAAAAATGTATAAATATATCTAGTCAATTAGGAGGCATGGGAGGGGAATGCTAGATTATGCACACCTGGTTTCCTATCAGCAGGATTTATAAGAGGAGTAATATTTTGAGTCAGCTACGTCCACAGTCCAAAATGAATAAACGAAAAGAGGTTAGGACGCAACACGAAAACAAGATACCCTTTGAAAATTAAATGTTATATATCCAGGTGGGTTTCTCTTTTATACTTAGCTCAGTAGCAATATTCCAGTTCAGAATTAATTTTTTATATATATTATATGTATTTTCAGATATTGGAAAGTTAGCAAGTTGTCTGATGAAGGGAAATTCTCCCGAAAGAGTCTGCATACCGGTTGACTTTCACAATTTATTGGACTTGTTGTATTGCTCTACTGGAAGATTCTGAATATATTAACTACAAGATTAATACTACTTAAGAATAAAACATTACATTATATTATATTACTTATTACTACATATTCAAGCCTCAAACGGGTTTCCAATCTTTTAATAATAATTTTGTGTCAGAAATTATTCTGGGTTGAAAGGATTTTTGCTGGAGAAACTCCACTCAGAGGATGCCCAAATGAGAATAATACAAATAAAGGGGACCTGAAGGGTGATCTAGGCCAGCACCTACAAGATGAAGGAAATTCACATCCACACCTTCCCCATAGTCTCATATTTACTCAATGCTTCATAGGACAAAACAGCATAACCAAATTGATATATAAAAGTCTGGCTGGTCATATATGTTATTTTTATTAGTCATGTTTTATATCCAACATTTTATATTTCTTCAAGTGAACTCAATGTGGTTTATATGCTCTCTACCTTATAGGGAAATCAAGGGAACATTTAAAGCAAAAATGACCATGATAAGGGACAAAGATGGAAAGGAGCTAGCTGATGCAGAAGAAATTAAGAAAAGATGGAAAGAGTACACAGAGGAACTTTACAAAAAGGACCTCAACACTCCTGATAATCACAATGATGAAGAAATTGAACTTGAGCCAGACATCCTGGAGAGTGAAGTCATAAAGGCCCTAAAGAGCACTGCAAACAACAAAGCTAGTGGAGATGATGGTATCCCAGTTGAATTTTTCAAAGCGCTAAAAGATGATGGCGTCAAATTACTGCATTCAATATGCCAGCAGATTTGGAAAACAAAACAGTGGCCACAGGATTGGAAAAGATCAGTATACGTCCCAATCCCAAAAAAGGGCAATGCCAAAGAATGTTCAAATTATCGAACAATCGCGCTCATCCCACATGCCAGCAAGGTGATGCTCAAGATAATACAGGACAGACTTCAGCAGCATGTGGAGAGAGAATTACCAGAGGTGCAGGCTGGTTTCAGAAGAGGCAGGGGGACTAGAGACCACATCGCCAACATACGCTGGATCATGGAGAAAACAAAGGAATACCAGAAACAAGTTTACTTTTGTTTTATTGACTACACCAAGGCATTTGACTGTGTGGACCACAACAAGATGTGGCAAGTAATTAAAGAGATGGGAATACCAGAGCACCTCATATGCCTCCTGAGAAATCTGTACATGAACCAAGAAGCAACAGTTAGGACAGAACATGGAATAACAGAGTGGTTTGGAATAGGAAAAGGAGTAAGACAAGGCTGCATTTTGTCACCATGCTTATTCAACCTATACACAGAGCACATAATGCGCAGTGCAGGGATGGAGGAATCACAATACGGGATTAAAATAGCTGGGAGAAACATATATAATCTGAGATATGCAGACGATACCACCCTAATGGCAGAAAGTGAGGAAGACCTAAAAAATCTCTTGATTGGGCTGAAGGAGGAGAGTGCAAAAGCTGGCTTGAGACTCAATATCAAGAAAACCAAGATAATGGCAACAGGCCCCATCAGTTCCTGGAAAATAGATGGGGAAGAAGTAGAAGCAGTGACAGATTTTACTTTCTTAGGATCAGAGATCACTGCAGATGGGGATTGCAGCCATGAAATAAAAAGGCGACTGATTCTTGGGAGACAAGCGATGAGAAACCTGGGGAACATAGTGAAAAGCAGAGACATTACATTGCAAACAAAAATTAGAATAGTCAAAGCAATGGTTTTCCCAGTAGTAATGTATGGATGTGAGAGCTGGACAATTAGGAAGGCTGAACGCAGAAGAATAGATGCCTTTGAAATGTGGTGTTGGAGGAGGGTTTTGAGAGTCCCCTGGACAGCGAGGAGAACAAATAGGTCAATCTTAGAAGAAATTAACCCTGACTGCTCATTGGAAGGTCAAATAGTAAAGATGAAGCTAAAATACTTTGGACATCAAATGAGAAGGGAGGATTCACTTGAGAAGGCATTGATGTTGGGAAAGGTGGAGGGCAAAAGAAGAAGGAGGAGGCCAAGGATGAGATGGCTAGATGGTATTATAGACACAATGGGCACAGAGCTGGGAGGGCTGAGGGGGATGGTAGAGGACAGAGGCGCCTGGAGGAAAATGGTCCATGGGGTCGCAGAGGGTCGGAGTCGACTGTGCGACTGAACAACAACAACAACCTTATAGCCCAGCAACAACCCTGTTAATTTAGCTCAGTTACACTCTATTAAGAGAGTTTAACTGACTCAATGTCATCCAGTGAATTTTATGGCTCAGTGGCAACTAGAACCTGGATTCCCCAAGCACCAATACAATACTCGGAGGCACTCTCAGTCACTATTTGACCATAAGAATGCAACTCAGTTCAAATAAGGAGAGACTTGGGCTGTAGTTCCACCTGCAGCAGCCCTGAACGCTAAGCCGCCCCACCCCCGGGCCACTGCCCCAAAGACTCTGGGAGCTTAAAAGGCACGGGGGGTGAGGACCGCCAAGAGACTCGGGCTGCGGTTCCACCTGCAGCAGCCATGGACGCTGAGCCACCCCACTCCCGGGCCACTGCCCCAAAGACTCTGGGAGCTTAAAAGGCACAGAGGGGTGAGGACCACCGAG
Organism: Bradypodion ventrale; assembly: GCA_035047345.1. Taxonomy (NCBI): domain Eukaryota; kingdom Metazoa; phylum Chordata; class Lepidosauria; order Squamata; family Chamaeleonidae; genus Bradypodion; species Bradypodion ventrale. The sequence continues at coordinate 192,238,759 of JAWDJE010000004.1, forward strand.
AGACTTGGGCTGTGGTTCCACCTGCAGCAGCCCCAGATGCTGAGCTGCCCCACCCCCGGGCCACCACCCCAAAGACTCCAGGAGCTCAACAGTTGCGGAGGGGTGAGAACTGCCGAGAGACTCGGGCTGTGGTTCCATCTGCAGCAGCCCTGGATGCTGAGCCGCCCCACCCCAGGGCCACCACCCCAAAGACTCCAGGAGCTCAAAAGGCACAGAGGGGTGAGGACTGCTGAGAGACTCGGGCTGCGGTTCCACCTGCAGGAGCCCTGGATGCTGAGCCGTCCCACCCCCAGGCCACTGCCCCAAAGACTCCGGTAGCTCACAAGGTGCGGAGGGGTGAGGACCACCGAGAGACTCGGGCTGCGGTTCCACCTGCAGCAGCCCTGGATGCTGAGCCACCCCACCCCCGGGCCACCACCCCAAAGACACCAGGAGCTCAAAAGGCTCAGAGGAGGGAGCGGCAGCAAGTGACTTGGACTGCAGCCTCTGTTGTGGCAGCCCTGGGCACTGAACCGCCGCACCCCCGGGCCTTTTCTTCAACATCTTCGGGAGTGCGAAGGCCGCGGAGGGGAGGGCGGCATCGGGGGTCCCAGGCAGCGGCTTCTTCTTCTGAAGCAGCCTCAGCCGCTGAGCCGCAATATTCCCAGACTCGCTCCTCAATACCACCAGGAGCGGAGAAGCCGAGGGATGATGAGCAGTGGCGAGACACCATCACCCTAAGGCTGGTTTGGGTCATTAAGGTTACCTCCAACCTTTTCTTTTGTGTTTAAAGTATTTTGTATTTTGCTCTATGGTATGGTTATCAATATTGTATATTTTGTTGTATTTTTGCTCTTATTTCCTTGTATTTTATACATTTGATATGTAATTGACATGTTTAATGTTCTTATTGTTATTTTTATTTTCTGTATTTTTATGCTCTGTTATTACGTTAATTCTTGGAAACCGCTTTGAGTTATTTCGATAAGAAAAGTGGTATACAAAAATAAACATGAATGAATGAATGAATGAAATAAGTTGTACAGCAAAACATAAATATTATTTCTGTCTCTTGCCACCTTTCCTCTGTTAGACTGTAAGCTCTTTATTTGTATAGAGCTCTTGACTTTTGGCCTATACAAGTTTAAAAGCACCTATAATGATGAAGACAGCATCGACAATAGCACTTCAGAAACCACAAAAGGTAATACAATGCATATAAGCAAAATGTAAACACTGACAAATTCATTTTGCCTATAACACTATTAAACATTATACCATTTGTTGGAGCTACTAGTAAACAGGGAATGACAAATTAAGCAGCGAGCTGCAACTCAAGATAATTTATCCCATGTTTACAGGATAAAGAGGCAACTAGTACCAAATATGTTTCGTGCTCTTTTAATTACAAATAGCCAAATTGTACATTCATCCACTACTTGAGGGAGCTTTAACTAAACCAGCTAAGATAACAGGATGTTATCATTCTGGAAAGTTCTTGTTCATCCACCCTATATGCCCTGGAAATTCAAGCCCTGTGTCTATGAGCAACACTTGCAAAATGGGCAATGAAAAGGTTATAATTGTACTGGCATTTTTATACAAAACTAATCAGGTTTACCTTACAAATTTCTTCAGCATATTGAGGGCTCTTTCAGTGTGTGTAATTTTTTCAAAGGTAACGTCCATAAACACTTGTAATTGTAGCTGCAAGCAAAAAATAAAGGATAGAAGGTATTGAGTATGTATATTGTACAAGACATCATCACAGTCTAGTCTGACCAAGAAAAGGAAACAAATGACATTTACTTAGATGATGATAGTAAGAATAAATAAATGATTATGATGATGTGAGGTTAAATTCACACCAATGTACAGCAACACCCGTTGAGGTTTCTATGTATTGAAGTACTTAGAAGTGGTTTATCAATCCCTCCTAGTGACAACTAGGAGGTGGCCCTCACCACCTTTTTGTGATGCAGTGTTAACCACTTGGAGCGGTGAGATAATGCAGCTTTCCCATGGCCACAGAATGGCAGGGTATGCTGTCTCATAAGCCATACACTTACTGAATGATTTCAACTAGCTCTTGTTCTGGAAGCCATATGCCAGTTCTGTCCAATAGGGGGTACTTTTATTCTTAGTAGATAAGGAAAGGCTGGGAATACATGTTCAGCCAGAGGAACGAACCCCCTTGTGACTAGCCTTTCAAGAGCCACATACAGGTACTAGCAATAAATGAGGACATATCAAAAATGGCAAGGCTACTCACTAGCTCCTTCTCACATGCATGTTTGTTTGCATTCATCCTCATGCATACATACACATTAAGGGACATTCATGTCAGTGAAAGATCTTCCCCACTGCACCCCCCACCCCACCCCAAGCCTGTGGCACAGACAACGGAGCAAAGAGCTGTGAGCTTGATGACAAAAAGCCATAGGCTGGTTAGGGTTAACATGGAAAGGGACTGTGTTTAGAAACAGCCCTCCCCTTTCTTCCCTAGATATGAATGGTTGCTATTAAACCTTTACAAGAAAATTGAACTGCTATGTATGGAGACATTCAAGGGAGGTACTATCAGGAGCTCATTTTTGCTGCCATATTCATTTCCATCTAGAAATTATTTTTTAAAAGGGAAGAATTTTCTATGTGATGCTGAAAATACACAGGTTGGAATATCCATAGCCAAGATTAACAAAGACTAACATCTGAAAATTTTGGTTTCGGTAGCAGTAGCAATACTCATGCTAGTGTAAAAACAGTTTTAATTAATGCATCTATCCAAAGAAAGAGCTTATGACTGCCAATCAAAGTATAAAATGGGCAAAATATGAAACCTACATGAAGATCATTTATTTGCTTGAGAAATTCTTCGTAGTCTTGGTCAAAATCAGTTTTCCTCTGATCTAAGAAGTTGTATTGCTTTTTTTTCATGGTAGCAATAATGTTCTAAAATGTTGGGAAATTGAATATTGTTAAAATTGGTACCAGACTTAATACTTGCTCTCCCCTTAACAAAAAATATTTATTTTCAACCAAAAGCAAACTATTTCTTGAATTTGAAACATAATTCATTATAATATGAAGACAAGAGCTGCATCCTTCAATTAGATAATAATGTTTTGCACACAAAAGCCTTCAACTAGTAGATTCTGATAGGAAAAATAAACAAGTTTCTTTCAAATAAAGTAAGTTTTCAAACATGCAAGAATGTACAGCTCTTTTGTAGAACACACTCCAGTGCAATAACAGAATACAGGTGGAAGCAGAAACATACACAAACTTGAAGACTTAAACATGTTCTTTCAGTGTAATTTTTCTTTATTATAACACTTCTACTGAAAAGCAAGAAGTAATTTTCATAACCACAATCCACACTATTAGCAACCCCATTGTTTTACCTCCCACTGTTCCTGCATTGCCTCAATCTGCACAAATGAAAATACAATTAGTCACCTTACTATACTAATGCTCACCAACTGCTCAGAGACTAGGGATCTCTAATAGCTTCAATAATGTACAATGCCCAGAATTTGAAGCAGGAAGGGTGGTACTATTATGATTGCGTTGGTACAAGATAAATGTAAGTTTTTAACAAACAGCCAGAAGCCTAAAAGGTATTGTTTTAACTCCCCAATCTCTTGTTCTCACTGAAGTGAGCAATCTGTGTTTTTGCTATACTGTATCTGACCACTGGGAAGACTTACATGATTGACTAAACCTTCACATATAAGACTGAAAAAGATATTTTCCATAGAAAAATCATGTCAGAAGAAAGCATGGAGACTTGTCAGACACCACCATAAGCAAGACTCTGGACCAGATGCTCAAACTTGCCAGCAGCATAAAGCAGGAGGCAGTACAGTAAACACCTCATACAAAGTCCGCTTCATACAACATCGGATTCATACAACATCACCTAATTCCTTGAAAAAAGTTGCCTCATACAAAGTCGCTGCGACTTTGTATGAGGCATTGGGGGGTTTCCCAGGTTGCATCGTGTCTGGGCAGTATAAAAGGCAGCACACATGCATGCATTGTTCTTCTGAGTTTTGCATGTGGCAAAGAGTGTTTAGGAGTGGTTTTGAGCATGATTTTGGGGTTTTTTGAATTTTTTTGTCAGAATTTTTAGAAGCATTCCTTGGGTTTTTGCAGCATTCTTCAGGTTCTTGGACAATCAGGGTTGTTTGACATGTTTTTGTAATTATTTAGCCATTAGATAATGATTTCTTAAAGTTCTGTCAGTTTCCTGTCTGTTTCCTTGGCTTTGCCCTGAAGTCTGTGCTGTTACAGTACACTGTATCTCTATGGAAATGACGTTGTACGAGGCATCGTGGCAAGGATTTGGACGTTGTATGAGGCATCGCGGCTAGGATTTTGCATGCCTCATACAAAGTCCAAATCCATATAAAGTCCAAACTTGTGAACCAAGTTTGGACGTTGTATGACGTATCACTGTATTAGTGAGTTCAAGGTCACAGGCTGAGAGCTGTGTAGCACCACACTACCAAGTAGCCACCACTGTTGCTTAGCAACTCATGGCCAGTCTTCAGTGAATCAACTAATTATCTGCCTTTCTTCCTGTTACAGTGCCTAAGGCTGGATGAATGAAATTTAAAAGGGAATAGGATGCCTGTATCTTTGTTGTTGTTCAATCACACAGTCAAGTATGAACCTTTGCGACCTCAATGGAACTCAGCTCCTCTTTCATGCACCATCCTCCGGTGTCTGCCCAGATCCACATCCACGGCATCAATAATGCTGTCTAACCATCTCATTCACTGATGTCCCCTTCTCCTTTTGCCTTTGATCTTTCCTGGCATTGGGGTATTCTCATTTGAGCTTCAGCTTCAATATCTGTCCTTCCAAGGAGCAGTCATGATTGATTTCCTTCAGGATTGACTGGTTTGATCTCTCCAGGAGACTCTTAATAGTTTACTTCAGGAGGAACTGTTGCTTCCTGTATGGTGTTATGAACCTCCATCCATAGTCCTTCAGGCACTCTGCCTGTCATGTCTAATCCCTTATATCTATTCATCATCTCCACTGTATATTCATAAGGGATGTGATCTAGGTCATAACTAAATGGCCTAACAGTTTCCCCTACTTTCTTCATTCTAAGCCTGAATTTGGCAATCAGTATCTTATGATCTGAGCCACAGTCACCTCCAGGTCATTATACTTACAGTATTAAGCAGTGATAGGTAACCTGTGGCCTTGAGGGGAACCTGGACCTCTGGGAATTGAAGTTCAAGAATGGCTGGAAGATTAGCCTGTTTCCTCTAGGCCAGGGTTTTGAACCTTGAGCCTCCAGGTGTACTTGGACTTCAATTCACAGAAGCCCAGCCTCCCCTCAAAGCAACAGGTTCCTCACCTCTGGATAGAGCATTTCCATCTTTGACTGCAAAGTACAGTCAAAGTGATTCTTGCCCACAATAGTAGATTATAATGGTCCCATGAGGAAAATTCACCCATTCCCATCCACTTTTATTCACTTATTCCCAGGATGTTGATGTTCAGTTTTGCCATTTCATGTCTGACCACATCCAGCTTACTTGATTCATAGAACTTTCATTCCAGGTTCCTATGCAATATTGTTCTTTACAACATCAGAATTTCCATTCACCATCAGACACAGACACATCTCAGCTTCCTTTCAGCTTTGGCCAAGCTGCTTCACTCTTTCTGGGGCTACTTGTATTTGCACTCCACTCTTCCCCAGTAGCATAATGGGCACCTTCCAACTTGAGGGGTTCATCTTCTGGCATCATATCTTTTAGCCTTTTGATATTGTCCATGGGGTTTCCTTGGCAAGGATACTGGAGTGGGTTGCCAGTTCCTTCTCTAGTGGATTGCATTTAGTCCGAGTTCTCTGATATGGCCTGTCCATCTTGGATGACCCATAGCCCATAGCCTATTTGAACCACACAACCCCACCCCCACCATCACAGCAAGGCAATAATTGTGGGTGTGTCTTTTATAGTACCTTAATAACAATTATGTACCATCAAGTCAATTCTGAGTCATGGTGACCCCTTCCATAGTTTCTAGGTAGAGAATACACATAGCTATCCCCTTCTTCTGGGGACACAGCTTGGCAGGCTGGCTCTTTTCATGGGAGGCATAGTAGGGAATCAAATTCCAAATATCCGGCTCCATTTCCAGATACCTAAACCACTGAGCTTCCATTTGGTTATTAGTGGCTCAGAAGAAGAAATGTCAGAGTTGCAGCTTTTAATACAAGCAACACCTGCTGGAATTTCCACAACTATTGATTTGATTTGATTTATTCGACTTGTATGCCACCCACTCAGCATACGCCGACTCAGGGTGGCTCACAGAAATTACGACATAAATCAACAATATAAGGGTACAGAACTATTAAGGGTACAGAAACCCTGACCTCTTCTTCCTGTGGTCAGCAGACTGAGGTAACAACCATGACACTAAACAGAGAGCCACAAGGCCATCTACTTTAACTCAACAGTGCCATATTCTTAACTGTATCAGCCCCATCTCAATACACACAAGTCATGACTGGCATAATTAGACAAATATTTTGATGTATTCAGGCGTATTATCTACAATTCTACCCAGCACAGCTCTCAAATAAGTAGGGAAATGGGCAAGCTGCCCACTGTAAACTAAGCCAGGTGGGTGGCTTGCCTGCTTTCACCCTCACATGGTACCCAAGTAGGGTTTAAAAAGGCAAACAATACAGGCCAAACAAATTTACTCATTCTCAGTTATGAGCTCAGCAAGAAAATCTGAGCATGTCTTAAGAGGACTATGCACATCTATCAAGTCAGCTTCAACAGTGATTATTTATGCAACAGGGAGTAGCTACAGTGCTTATTCCACAAACCAGTTTCAAGATGGAAAGGTTTGTAAAGATCAGGTTTGTAAAGAAATCTCTGTGTTAGAATATTATTGAATTCTAATCCCCAAAATAAAAATCTGTTTAAAGCAACTGAGCCTTCTGTGGGGTTTAAATTGATTGATTTTTCTTAATAAACAGGAAGAATGCCCATTTTACATCAACTTCAAAACATGTTTTAGACTTTTTTTTAATGTGACAGCAGTAAAAAGGCTAAAATTAAACACTTATAGCAGCACTGTCTTCCATATGATCAACCAGCTCTTTCTGTCAGAAGTGAATAAAGCAGTAAGACATAAAAAGCAGGAAGGAACCAGTGTTGTGTGATTGTCTTTTTCCACCTGCCCTGGGCTTGAAAGACTTCCAAAATGCAGTGCATACAAGGAGAATATAACAATGGTGGGGCAAAAAGGCCTTCTCTTGTCACCCAAATATGCTCTATTGCAGGGTTTCTCAATTACTAGGTCTGAACACCTGCTGATCAGGGCTCTTGGAATTGAAGTCCAAGAACATCTGGGAGCCCATTGTTGAGAAACCCTGTCTTTTCTATCAAATAGACATGCTATTACAGTATTTTAAATTGACAGATATTTCATCCTACATTCTGGCTGAAATCTTGTTGTGCACAATTGTAAATGGTAATGACATTATCTACTACACACGACATTATTGTAACAACATCATTTACCATGGATCTTTAATTTAAAGTTTCCTGTCCTTCCACATCCCCCAGGTTACCGTTCAACCCGGGTAAGCCTTTTGGAGCCTTAGGAATGGTGGAAACTTTAATATGTGAAAATCACTGCTGGGATCAGAACTGGTGGAGGCAATTTTCTTATGTTAAAAGTTCTCCCACCACAGCCACATCCCAAGGCTCCTAAAGACTTCCTCAGGCTGAAAGAGATTCCTAAGAAGCCTTGGAATATGAAGCTGAAGGAGGGAATAAGAAATATTAAATTAAATATTAACATCTGTGACAGATGATATTATCATCATTTATCACCATCTGCTCCACCCAGATTATTTTAGCCCCCATTTCTTAATGGAGATTTTGGTGGATGTACTATTACGTATTCAGTTCAACTACTTGTGACCAAGTTAAATGAAGCAGACATTTAGCATACCTGATATTTTGTTGCCATCACTTCTAGTCCTTCCATTTTGGAGTCTTGTAACACAGAATAGGTTGTGATGATATCAAAGATTTTTATAATCTTAAGGAGGCGACGATGAAAAGTTTCAAATTTTCCAAAAATGTACATTTCACTAAAATCAAACTGGCGTTCAGAAGGACTTTGTTCCAGTTTTTGTTTGGTCTTGTGAAAACAGTTTTGGTATTCCTTAAGAACATAAGCCAAGATGTGTAAGTTTATAAGCATGTACACATATTAATCAATTCATTTCTACACAAGCTGTTAGAGAACATATTTCTTGATGAAATTCTACCATAAAGGAATTTTTCACTATTTTTCTTCACAATATCTTCGCATTTTCCTCCATCCCGAAGCCTTCCTGCAACAGGGATGGACCAAAACATTTTGCTGCCTTAGGGAAAGCATAAAATGGTGCCCACCACCACTCCCCAACCCCTGATTCCACATACAGAAACCAACTGGAATACCAGCTGAATATTGCTTTAACCCTAACAAGGGCACAGCATTCACTATCCTTCCTAAGGCAATAGACCGGTTTAAGAAGTTCAGTCAAGTCATGTGACAGACAACTCTCTGATAGCAAAGAATGACTGAGTTCACTCAGGAACATTTCTGTCCTCAATGTTTGCCAGCCAATGTCATTGTCTTACTCTAACTAATGGTAGGCCCATCTTGGTTCTTAAACACTGAGTTGTCAAATTCATGTTTATTTCTGCTTATATTGTATGTTATAACCAAGCCATAAAGCTTACTTGTTTAAGTCTTATCGCTGCTTGTATTTTTTCCAGAACTGTTTCTTGGGATTGATCCCAGATGGTAGCAGTATTGTTGTTGGTAATGTAAGCTTTGCAAGCAGTTATCATTTGATTTGTAACCTACAATTAAACAAGAGGCCTTGTGACAACAAAGGTTGATCTTCAGTTTTCTTAAAGCATGGATACCCATTACACTGACCAGATCTGCTTTTTCAATTACTTTGAAAGTACCATCACCAAGATCTAAGATCACTGCAGATAGAGATTGCAGCCATGAAATAAAAAGGCAACTGATTCTTGGGAGACAAGCTATGAGAAATCTGGGGAACATAGTTAAAAGAAGAGACATCACCTTGCAAACAAAAGTCCACACAGTCAAAACAATGGTATTCCCAGTAGTAACGTATGGTTATGAGAGCTGGACCATAAAGAAAGCTGAGCGAAGAAGAATAGACACCTTTGAAATGTGGTGTTGGTGGAGAATTTTGAGAGTACCCAGGACAGCAAGAAGAACGAATCGGTCAATCTTAAAAGAAATCAACCCTGATTGCTCCTTGGAAGGTCAAATATTGAAGATGAAGCTTTGCAGGCGCACCCCCCAATAACGGACTCAGACACCATTGAAAGTGGATAACAGCATTGGGCCACATTTATTGATTCATGCCCTAGTCCGAATTATAAATTTGTATTGGTAAAACGACCAATCATAATTCTTAAGGCAAGCAGGCCGAAGTAACACTGGTAAGGTACCACCCAAAATTGCCCACGGCAATTGGTTACAATGTATCAATTTGTATCAATTTGTTTGTTGACAACAAACAAATTGTTGACCGTAGTCAATATCTAACTCATGACCCCACCCTCTGACTCGTATCCGTGAAATCACGGGGTGATGCATGCTGGCTAGCTATCGCCATCACCCCGTCGCCTGGTTCGTCGTTGACCGGACAACGTTTAACTAATTTATTCCTATCTAGTGTTGTCCAGTCAATTGCGAACCTGCCGGATACCTGTGGGTCATAACTGTTTACCTTACCAGTGCTACCCGCCCATGTGACCAAAGTCAACAGTAGTAGCAGAAGAACCCCTATATCAAACCATAGCAACAGTGTGGGATGGGCAAAAAAGCCAGGACCCGGAAGCCAATGTGGGTCCCAGCCAAAAATTCCCACCCGGCCCCGAAGCGACCAGAATATCACACTGTTAACTAGGGAGGGGGTGGAGGGGAAAAAACTTCTCCGCTCCGTCGCTTAGCTAAAATGGCAGCTCGGCTGCCTCGTGGCCACCCCTTTTATAAGGGAGCTGGCCACACCCTAAACTACCCGGCTCCTTCGTCCTGTGGGGGGGGGGCCACAAAGAGCGCGGCGGCCATTTTGGCGCCGCGCTTGCATTGCAGGCGCACCCCCCAATAACGGACTCAGACACCATTGAAAGTGGATAACAGCATTGGGCCACATTTATTGATTCATGCCCTAGTCCGAATTATAAATTTGTATTGGTAAAACGACCAATCATAATTCTTAAGGCAAGCAGGCCGAAGTAACACTGGTAAGGTACCACCCAAAATTGCCCACGGCAATTGGTTACAATGTATCAATTTGTATCAATTTGTTTGTTGACAACAAACAAATTGTTGACCGTAGTCAATATCTAACTCATGACCCCACCCTCTGACTCGTATCCGTGAAATCACGGGGTGATGCATGCTGGCTAGCTATCGCCATCACCCCGTCGCCTGGTTCGTCGTTGACCGGACAACGTTTAACTAATTTATTCCTATCTAGTGTTGTCCAGTCAATTGCGAACCTGCCGGATACCTGTGGGTCATAACTGTTTACCTTACCAGTGCTACCCGCCACACGGAGGGGCTTCAAAGAAGGCCTGACGCCCCCCCAGAACGTCAGCTCGGTCAACAGGCCTGCTCGCCAATCACCCAACAGGAGATCCATACCTCCTCGCGACAGATGGACCCCATCCCCTGCATACAAGTCATAATTTTGTAGGCTAATAGCGGGGTGACGACTGACCCGTCCCCAAGCCCTGTCGGCAAGGAACCGCGCCACCGCCCTATTGACCACGCGCCTAGCGCGGTCAAGGGCCATGAGGTCAACGCCCCCTCTGTAAGAATGGCGCGGAATCATGTCCGACCAAACCAGGGTTGTGGGAGGCCAGACGTAGTGCAAGTAGGCGAGGTCCTCGCAAATCGCATGCTTGAGCGATAAGCCGGTGACCTGACCCAAATCATTGCCCCCCAGGTGTATGATGAGAATGTCAGGCGGGTCAGCACTTCTGCCTGAAAAAAGAAAAGGCAGCAGCTCCCGCCGTAACATCCCAGGCTTACCATGCCATGTGAGACTGGCGTGTTCACCCAGTCCCAGTCGGGGTCCCCACTCTGTCGCCGCAGCGTAACGCGCTGCCCTTTGCACATAGCTGTGGCCCACCAGCCATACTGTCACCGGTGTAATACGACACCCAGGGTCTGTAAGAAAATTGAGGAAAAAAGGAAGGTAAGGTGACTGAATTGGTACTCACGGCGGAAGTGGGCGCACATAAAACTGAAAACATTGCGAACCCCACCTCCCCATGCTGCGTATGTCAGCCCCGGAGTACCCAAAAGCAGCTGCTGTAGAGGCTGCCCCAATACGGAATGAATGTGTGCCATAACGGGCACCTAGTAGGCCCACCCTGGCGAGGGCTCTGCCTGTCACCTTCCAAAACTGGAATTTAGTAAGGGGAGACCCATCTTGGTGACAGAAAAATGGGCCATGGTGCGTGCCACGCAGTGCAAGAAACTCCTGTAGGGCACCAACCGGACAGATGTCTGCCAAAGAACACCGTAGCAGCCTTACACCACTGCCTACGCCATGCTGATCGGTCTTAGAGGAGCGTATCCTCAACTGGGCCCAGTCTTTGGCAACATAGATATCCTCGAGTTCCAGTGCCCTACAACTTGCATCCGCCTTAGACAGCATCACAAGTTCGCTGATGCAGAGCGCTCCAAAAAATGCCACCGTTGTGGCTGCATGGAAAAGGGCTGCCTCATAATGATCAAAACAGAGGCCTGGCCAGCCCCGGGCCAACTGGGTAAGAACCCCTGGGGAAATAGGGTGCCGGTCGTCCGGGCAACGCCCGCGCTCGCGCACCCACCCCTCCAAAACATGTCTCACACGGAAGTCAGAGGTGCTGTCCACATGACCTCCCACTTTGGCCATAAAAGCCAGCGCCGAGAGCTTGGATGCTATGGTGCGAGGTGCGAGGCCCTGGGCATGCAGGTGAACCATGAACCGCAGAACATGGTCCACCGGGATAGGCCAGGTCTCTGGCAGGTGAAATTGGGCAGAAAATGCCCTGTAAGAATTAAATGCTTGTTGGTACGCCTTACGCGTGCGTGGCGCTAGTGACAGGCCAATCGCCCGGTTCACCTCTCCTTGCCAATGGTCCACATCTCGTCCGGGAGTGGCGAGGGAAATTCCTCCGCATCCGGGGCCAAGGCACGGAACCGGGAGATCTGCAGGCGGGACAAAGCGTCAGCAATATCATTATTAACCCCTGGGACATGCCTAGCCCTGAACAAGACGTTGAGGCGCAGGCAGCGCAGCACAAACTGGCGCACTAGGTCCATAACCCTGGGCGATTTGGAAGTCTGTGCATTGACAATGTGGACAACAGCAGCGTTGTCACACCAGAAATGCACGACCGAGTTGGCCCATTCCTCGCCCCATAGCATCAAAGCACCCAGGATAGGGAAAAATTCCAGGTATGTGAGATCGCGCAGGCGACCCGTGCCTGCCCAGGCCGGTGGCCACCCACCATAGGCCCACTTCCCATTGAAGTACATCCCATAACCCAGGGATCCTGAGGCATCAGACTGGATCTGAAAATTGGGGGAAGCCAGGAGGTCAGACCTCCAAAATGAGACCCCATTGAACTCCCTCAGGAACTGTAACCAGACAAACATGTCTGCCCTGATACCCCGGGTAAGCCTGACTCTGTGGTGAGGCCTGGATAACCCTGCCATGGCGTCGCACAAGCGCCGAGCAAAAGCCCTGCCCGGTGCGACCACCCTGCAAGCGAAATTGAGGTGACCATGTAGCACCTGCAGTTCCCTCAGTGATGCCTTGCGCTTGGCCAGCAAATCCGAGATAAGGGCCACTATCCTGGACCCCTTCTCCCCCGGTAACTTAGAAGCCTGCGCTACTGTGTCAATCTCCACCCCCAGGAATACTAGCTTGGTAGATGGGCCCTCGGTCTTTTCGGGCGCTAAAGGGACACCGAGTTCCTCCATTAGCATCTGAAATGTAGTGAGGAGACGTGTGCACGTGTCCCAGCCCCGTTCACCCCCGAATAAAAAGTCATCCAGGTAATGGGCTACAGACCGGGACCCTGACCTGCGGACGAAAGCCCACTCTAAGAAGGTACTGAAACGCTCAAAGGCCGAGCATGATATGGAACAGCCAAAAGGCATGGCCTTATCAAAATAATATTCGCCCCGAAATTTAAAACCCAGCAACTCAAAGTCGCCCGGATGCACTGGCAAAAGGCGAAAAGCCGACTTAATGTCGCACTTAGCCAGCAGGGCACCCGGGCCACACGAGCGCACCATGCGCAGCGCGTGGTCAAAAGATGTATACCTGACTGAACAAAGGTCATCAGGGATAGCATCATTGACCGATCGGCCGGCTGGGTAGGACAAATGATGAATAAGGCGAAACTCGCCTATAGACTTTTTGGGAACCAAGCCCAGGGGCGAAACCTTAAGATTAGGAAACGGGGGTGCAGGGAAAGGGCCAGCGACCCTGCCCGCATCTACCTCCTTCATGATGCTGGCAGCAGCCACCTCCTCCCTCCCCCTAAGGGATAAAAGGTTGGGGGCATCCTGAGGGGACCTATCACCCATGAAAGGGATACGGAACCCCTGCTTAAAGCCCTGAAGGAGATACTCCGCATCCTCCCCCTTTGGGTACGATGTGAGCCAACGCTCCAACATACGCACATTAATTGGGGAGGGGGCCTTTCGGTGAAATAGCTCCATCTGTGGCAGACTTGCCAGCCCACTGTCCGCCCTTCCCTCTGCCCCGTGTCCCTCCAGGCCTGGGACAGGCAGAGGCTGCGTGGGGGCCCGCACAGGTGGGACACTCATGCCTGTACTTGCAATTCTTCCTATTGCAGGAACCATTGGACGAGAAAGTCCAGCACAGCAGGCGGGCTGGAACCCCCTGCCCCGCCACCTGGCGGGGAACCTGTGCTGGGGCCGCTCGCTGGACCGCATGTCCACAATGGTATCTCTCCCCTGGCGCGGGGCGCGTGGGCGTCATGTACAGAAGCCAAAGCCTCTGGCACGGCTCGTCCCACCTCATCTCGGGGTGCAGGGGAATCCGCATACGGAATTCCTCGTCATAAGCCAACCACGAGGGGCCCGGAAAATCGACCATCGCCCTATAGATGTTGTCCAAATATTGGACCATCGGAATAGCCAAATCCGGCCGCGCCCTCAGGTACACTGCCATGTAGATTAAGTAAGCCGGCAGCCAGTTGGCCCAGGTATGTGGTGGCTTGCGACGACGTGCCTGCTCCTTATCCTTCTCATCCTGCCCCTCCCTCTCCTCCTTGGTGGGCTCTCTGTTTAGGAGTGAGAAGATATCTACATACTCCCCCCGCCATATCTTTTCTCTGGTGGCCTGTGCTAGGTGGTCACCCAGTGGCAAAGAATACCCCGCCGTTGGCAAGGCCGAAACCGGCACCGCAGACAACGCGGGCATCTGAAAAGGGGCCTGTGCTAGTCCAGCCACCCCCAATACATTCCCCGCAGGGTAGGGAACACCCCCGACCCCAGGGCTCTGGGTGGCAGTTATCATCGCCGGGTGGAGCGCCGGCGGCTGGGCCACCGTGCCACCCGCGCGAGGCCAAGGCCATTGAAAAGCCGCCCCCCCATAGCGGCAATGTGTGTAGGTGTACTGGCTTGGACCGCATACTCACATGTTGCACCCCCGCGGGCCGCCCCCACCGGGGGTTCCGGCCCACCGGGGGCGTCGGAGCTCACGACCGCCGTAGAGCTCATCATCGGGGCCTGACCCGCACCTGCTTGCTGGCTGGGGAGCTGCGAGGCAGTGGCCGAAGTCGCGCCACGCGCCTGCAGCAGCTCGACCCGTCCCGTCGCCTGCTGTTGCCCAGCCGGCGACGCCTCTAAACGAACCCCACAGGGAGCCCCAGCATGGCTGGCCCGAGCCAAGGACGCCTTCAGGGCCGCAACTCGGGCCAGTAAGGCCTCCACGCTGACATGGGGCCAAGGGCCGGCCGGCCCGCCTGTTACAGGCGCGGGTACAGGTCCCTGTACCCCAGGACCCGAATAGGGCCATTGCCCCACACCGAAGCCCGGCAGGGTCGGTGCAGGCACCTGCCAAGGCAGGGGGCCACACCACCCCCCAAGGCTAGAAGGCCCCGGGGGAAGCTGCGCCCCAACTGCTGCAGGCCCAGCAGGATGGGCAGAGCCAGGAGCGGTGTCCACCGCTTGCGGGCCACGGGCCGCAGCCCTTACCGGGCCCATGCTCGGGTCTCCCGCTTCTGGCCAAGGGGTGATCGAACCCATCCCGCCGGTCCCGGCGGGTACCGGCAAAGGCGGCTGCTGGGGAGGCGCCACCGCGGTCCTCTGACCCGGATTGCGCCTCCTGACAGCGCGAGCCGCACTCGAAGCCGCCTTCTTCTTCGAAGGCATCTCAATCTGGGCAAAGGGAAGCCGAAAGAGAAGATTCGCCGCCAAAAGGCTTCCCAAGCAAGGTAAGGAGTGACGGAGACACAGGGGAAAAAACTTCTCCGCTCCGTCGCTTAGCTAAAATGGCAGCTCGGCTGCCTCGTGGCCACCCCTTTTATAAGGGAGCTGGCCACGCCCTAAACTACCCGGATCCTTCGTCCTGTGGGGGGGGCCGCAAAGAGTGCGGCGGCCATTTTGGCGCCGCGCTTGCAAAAGTACTTTGAACATCAAACAGGGCCATGCTGGCCACCTTGGAAGGGCACCTTGGGGGGGGGGGGGTTGGAGGGGGAATCCCTTACCTCCGGTGCACCCCCACCCCATTTCAGGAAGGATGGATTTCCCCCCCCCCATCTCTCGCCCCTTCCCCAAAGGATTTCCTGAGTCTCCAAGACCCTCCCCCAGGACAGGCACCTCGATCCGACAATTGCCTCACTGCCACCACCCACCCACCCCAAACCCTCTGACTTCCCCACATCAGGGCCAGAATAAAGTGGGGGGATTGGAAGAGAGGAAAGGAAGGGGGGCTCCTCAGGTGGAGACTCCATCCCCCCCCCCCAGCCAAGACAGGACAGGAGGCAGGCTGGGAGAGGCTGGTGCAGTTTCTAAGAGAGCAGCAGGGGAATGGTGAAGAACCTTAACCATGTCTCCTGGAGGTCCAAGTACCTCAACGAGCCTGGGAGGGAGGGAGTGTGTGCACTTGTACGTGGGGTGCATGTGTGGGAGGGGGTGACAGGGGATGGAGGCTAAAGGGGCTTCTCCCACAGAGACCAGCATTTTCCTTCCCCAGCTGAGGTGCCTCAAATGAGGCTTTTCTCCCCTTGGCTGGCTTACTTGTGAGCAAAGCTGTGGGAGAGGCTTCACCCCTGCCCCACACCCACACTCCCTAAGCTAAGGTACTTTGCTGCCTTCGATGCAGGGGAGTTCCCTCTTCTTCATGTCTTGGCTTCCCTCACAGATTCCTGTGTATTTTCTAGCTGCACTGGCACAACCACCCACCTACCCATGGCCTCTTCCTTGAACAGGAGCCTGGTGCCGACGAGCCCTTGCTTATAATAAAAAAAATAATTTGCGCCCCAGGGCACCCCATGACGCAAGAAACGTGGGTGCACCGGAATGAGTCTCACTGTCCCGGTGGGCCAGCCCATCACTGACATCAAATGAGAAGAGAGGATTCACTTGAGAAAGCCTTGATGCTGGAAAAGCTCAAAGGCAAAAGAAGAAGTGAGCAGCAGAGAATGAGATGGCTAGATGGCATTGTTGTTCCAATGGGCACAGAACTGGGCGGGTTGAGGAGGATGGTGGAGGATGGGCTGCCTGGCATGCAATGGTCCATGGGGTCGCAAAGGGTTGGACACGACTATGTGACTGAACAACAAAAACCCTCTCCTTAGTAGTCAAAGAAAGCTGGAACAGTTTCAGGTCAAGTTCATGGAGAAGGAAGAGCCACTGGACAGATTGCTTCTTCCACTGGTTATCACCAGTTAAGTCCCTTGCTGCTGCTAATTTATCCTCCTCATCTTGTCCCCTTCCCACTAAATGCTAGGGGAAAGAGAGAATGAAAGATTTCACAAGGAAGACACTGTAGGGAAGCCAGTCATTTAGAAAGCCAAAATAACACCTTCAGTAGGGCAAGATGCATCTCAAAATAAGTTGAAGGTCAGATCTGAATCTTTTGCCCACAGATCTGCATTTCAAAATTAAATTGAGCCTAGCCTCTACAGCTCAGTCAGCAACTCTAAAAGAAAGAAAATGTAACAATACCACACTCTAATATGAGTACGTCCAGTCTATCAAAAGAAATAATGAGGATGGCTTCTATTCATTCCATAATCTCCCAAGTGTGGGTGTTGTTATTGTTTTAATTTGGGGGGGATCCCTTTCCATCATACAAATAAATTCTTTTCAACTATTCCTGGTGTGGTGAGTGCATTCCCAAAGTTGGAGGGCATAATTAAGAGCCATAAATACAGTAAAATCCCGACTTTCAAATGCCTCGAGTTACATAAAATTTGACTTACATAATGATTTTGTGCTAAAACCATGTCCCAGTTTACACAATTTCCTATGGGTTTGCTTCGAGTTACATAAAGATTCTTTTTCCTATGGGTTTGCTTTGAGTTACGTAAAAATCCATTTCCTTATATGTTTGCTTCGATTTACATAAAATTTTCATTTTTCCTATGGGTTTGCTTCAAATTACGTAAAAAATTAATTTTTCCTATGGATTTACTTTGAGTTACATAAAAAACCGATTTAAGCAAAAGCCTACGGAATGGACTTTTTTTGTAAGTAGGGGTTTTACTGTACTCTGGTTAAATGTTCCCTTCACCATCTTCATGGTGGTGCCACTTTGGAAACCTCCACAGTGGCTAGATGGACTAAGATCTGGAGATCATTTCCTGTCATTGCATCTGTCCCTCCAGTGCAAGAGTTCATCTGAGAAAGATGGTTCTCATCATCCTTCAAAGACCACAAATTTACTGTCTGGGTTAGACTCTGCCTCATTTCTTTTCAGTTTCCACAAATAATACTTGCTAACAAAACAAAGCCTCTTTAAGCAGTCATATGCTATACATACTATTATGTTTACAATTTACTTTAATTATTTCTAAACAACCTAACTCCAATTTCAGCAAAACAACAGAAATTTCTGAAGAGCTACCAGCATACATACCTTCACAAACAAGGATGTTATCTTCTCTGAGGTATTGTAGTAGCGTGAGATGCTGTGGATCATTCTGATAGCATGTATAAGGCCTGGAATGGCATCTACCATAGTCACCTGAAATGTGAATAAGATTGTCAACACAAACTCTACACTAATGTTAAATTGTTATTTACACTAGTGATTCCTAGTCTGGTAACCCTCAACTCTGCTGGCTGGAATAATGTGAACTGTAGTTTAACACATAGCTTGAAGGCACTTGCCTGGGAAAGCTGCTTCATGCAATACACAACAAGGTAAGTGGCACATTTCCAACATCACAGCTGGGGAAAAAACTGTTTGTGCAACATTACACTATGTTAAACTACAGCCACTCTCACATTTATGAGAAATCTATTCATACTTACAGGGTCACAATTGTATAGGGGATCACAGCATTTCTCAAGGAAGTACAGATATTTCACATTGTCTTTGGCTTCATTTGCTGCATCAGTGATCCGAGCATCCAACTCTCGCCAACTCTTGAAAAAATTAAAAGGAAAGAGGTACCATTGATAAAAAGGATATGCATGAAAGTGAAACTTCTTTTACAGAAGATATTTAAGAAAAGATCTTTTCTTGGGCAGTAGCAAGCCATGAAAGCGATACTATGTTTCAGGTAAAGAAACTAGAGTGTATTATTCAATTAGAGCAGTGGTTCCCAATGTGGGGCCCATGCCCTATAGGGGTACTTCGATTCCCAGAAACCTAAGTTTGTACATTGGCTGAAGTTTGTACATTTGGGGAATTGACTTAGGCTTCTGAGAACTGAAATCTAAAAAAAAATGGTTGGGAAACACTGAATTAGAGCAATCAAGTGTTGCTTCAGAGTATGCACTGTTCATAGTCATAAGGATTAAAGATGTGAATCCTCCCTTCTCATCCTTATGGGGATGATGAAATGCACCATTTTTGTCTTTATCTCTGCAAGGACCAGCTGAGATTTCATTGCAATCTTAAATAATTCTTCACATCTATTATTATTATTATTATTATTATTATTATTATTATTATTATTATTATTATTATTATTATTATTATTATTATTATTAATAATAATAATAATAATAATAATAATAATAATAATAATAATAATAATAATAATAATAATAATAATAATAATAATAAAAGCAAGCTGGAAAAATCCAACTACAATGACAGCTGCTTTACTTCATGGGCATTACCTATTCTGAAGCCTTAAATGGGTTATTTGTGTATTTCTTAACAGTTAGATCTTCTGTATATGCTACTAGCATATTTTGCCCAGCCTTGCTAGGCAGTTATTTTGTGTGGGTTTTTTTTTTTTTTTATGGTTAGGGACGGTTTGGGTGGTGGTGACTTGGATTTTTTGTTTTTTGCATTTATTTGAATTTTTTATTTTGTTTATTTTTTATTTGGATTTTTTAAATATTTTTTGACTGTTGGATATTCTTCCAGCCTCTAGGTGGGGCAGTGATTAAGAGTGTGATTGTCTTTGTCTCTTCAGTTCTGCTGTGGAGGCATGGAGTGAGGACGTGTTTCGCAAGTTCTCTTGAGTCATTATTAATTTTTATTTATTTATTATTTATTTTATTTATTATTTTGATTTCTATACCACCCACTTGGCCAAGGCCAACTCAGGGTGGTTCACAATCATAATAAAACATGATTGAAAACTGCTTAAAAACTACCCTCCCCCTAAAAAAAGAGTGCAGGGACCGAGGGGGCCGGAATTTCACTATACCAGACACCCAACAGAAGTCACCCTTCCACCTGCACCCCATATTGGCCTGCCAGCCAGGTTTTAAGTTCTTTTCTGAAAGGCAGCAATTCCATCTGGAGACGTAGCACTGTTGGTAAGAGGTTCCAGAGTGCCCTTGCAGACACGGAGAAGGCCCTTCTCCTTGTGCTAGAGAGGTGAGCCCCTCTAGTGGATGGTACAATAAGAGAGCCCCTCCAGTCCGCCCTGGTTGGATGGACAGATGTCCTTAGGGCGATGCGGTCTCTTAGGTAGCCTGGCCCACTCTCATGTAGGGCTTTAAAGGTCAAAACCAGCACCTTGAATTGCACCCGGAGGCAAACTGGTAACCAGTGCAGCTCCTGAAGCAGTGGCGAGGCATAGCCATAATGTCTACACCCCATCACCTCCCGGGCTGCCGCATTCTGGACCAGCTGTAGCCTCTGAATGGTCATCCAGGGCAGCCCCATGTAGAGCGCATTACAGTAATCTAGTCTGGAGGTGACCAGAGCATGAGTGACCATGACCAGGGAGTCCCTGTCCAGGAATGGGTGCAACTGCTGAATTAATCAAAGCTGTGAAAAAGCCCTCCTGGCCACGGCTGCCACCTGTTCTTCTAGCAGCAGCAACGAATCGAGGAGGATCATACTTGTCAAGTTTTGGATTTGGAAATAAGGGAAATTTCCTGGCAAATACGGGATACTTGACAGCTATGCTTATCCTGTGCTGCCCTCCAATGGTGGCAATAGGGCATTGCAGTCTAATTAATAAGTGATGACGGCAGGAAAGAGGGTAAAATAAGGGGTTTTCCCGGAATACTTGACAGCTATGAGGAGGACCCCCAATTTGCGCACTGAGTTTGTCTGGGGCAAAATAGCCACATCCAAAACCAAAGATGGTAATTCCCTGGGCAACACAGGGCCCCCAATCCATAGCCACTCCGTCTTGCTGGGATACAGTTGTAGCCCATTGGCCCCCATCCAGACCCCCACAGCTTTCAGACACCCAGACAGGACTTCGATAGCATCGCTGGGATCACCATGGGCCGAGATGTACAACTGAGTGTCATCCGTGTACTGATGGTACCGCACCTCGTGGGAACGGATGATCTCACCCAGCGGCTTCATGTAGATGTTAAATAGGAGAGGGGAGAGCATCAAACTCTGAGGCACCCCATATTTGAGGGGCCTGGGGCTCAACCTCCCACTCTCCAACCACACCAACTGGGTCCGGCCCTTCAGAAATGAGGAAAACCAGGACCACATAGTGCCCTGGATCTCCAATCCTCAGAGCCGTTCCAAAAGGATACCGTGGTCGATGGTACCAATAGCCGCAGAGAGGTCAAGGAGAGCAAGAATGGATAGATGACTTCCGTCTCACTCCCACCATCGATCATCCATCAGCGTGACCAATGCCGTCTCAGTACCATATCTGGGCCTGAAACCAGACTGAAAGGCATCTAGATAATCCGCTTCATCCAGTACCCCCCGCAGCTGATGCGCCACTGCCTTCTCCAGTACCTTCCCCATAAAGGAGAGCAGCTTTTGGGGCTGACAAAGTGACCCCAGGTGTTGCTGCCCTGCTCCCCGCCCCTCCTCCTCCGACCGACTTCCGGTCGAGCTCTGCCCGGGCTAGCATTGGCGGTGGTGGCTGCATCAGCGGTGGTGGTTGCAGTGGCGGGGAGCAGCTTTTGGGGCCGACAAGCAACCCCAGGTGTTACTGTCCTGCTCCCCGCCCCTCCTCCTCCGGCCGACTGCCGGTCGAGCTCCGCCCGGGCCAGCGTCGGCGGTGGCAGCTGCGTCAGCAGCAGTGGTGGGGAGCGGCTTTTGGGGTGCTGGGCTGGGGGGGTTAAGTACAGTGTTTTTTATTTAATTAAGTGTTTTTGCTTGTTCTTTTGTATTTTTTTCTGGATTTTATATGTGTTTTATTGATTTGGATATTTCTAGTTGTCATTTCTTTTTTGATTTTTTCATATTTATTTTTGTAATTTGTGCTATTATTGGTTTTTGAGTAAGGTATTTTCATGTTGTTATGGTGTAGATGTTGTTGTTGTTCAGTCGCACAGTCGGTTCCGACCCTTTGCGACCCTATGGACCATCGTTCTCCAGGCGCCTCTGTCCTCCACCATCCCCCTCAGTCCTCCCAGTTCTGTGCCCATTGTGTCTACAATATCATCTATCCATCTCATCCTTGGCCTCCCCCTTCTTCTTTTGCCCTCCACCTTTCCCAACATCACGGCCTTCTCAAGTGAATCCTCCCTTCTCATTTGATGCCCAAAGTACTTTAGCCTCATCTTTACTATTTGACCTTCCAATGAGCAGTCAGTGTTGATTTCTTCTAAGATTGACCTATTTGTTCTCCTCGCTGTCCAAGGTACCCTCAAAACTCTCCTCCAACACCACATTTCAAAGGCATCTATTCTTCTGCGTTCAGCTTTCCTAATTGTCCAGCTCTCACATCCGTACATTACCACTGGGAATACCATTGCTTTGACTATTCTAATTTTTGTTTTCAAGGTGATGTCTCTGCTTTTCACTATGTTCCCCAGGTTTCTCATGGCTTGTCTCCCTAGAATCAGCCGCCTCTTTATTTCATGGCTGCAATCTCCATCTGCAGTGATCTTAGATCCTAAGAAGGTAAAATCTGTCACTGCTTCTACTTCTTCCCTGTCTATTTTCCAGGAACTGATCGGGCCTGTTGCCATTATCTTGGTTTTCTTGATATTGAGTCTCAAGCCAGCTTTTGCACTCTCTTCCTTCACACCGATCAAGAGATTCTTTAGGTCTTCCTCACTTTCTGCCATTAGGGTGGTGTCGTCTGCATATCTCAGATTGTTGATGTTTCTCCCAGCAATTTTGATCCCATATTGTGATTCCTCCATCCCTGCATTGCGCATTATGTGCTCTGTGTATAAGTTGAATAAGCAGGGTGAGAGAATGCAGCCTTGTCTTACTCCTTTTCCTATTCCAAACCACTCTGTCATTCCGTGTTCTGTCCTAACTGTTGCTTCTTGGTTCATGTACAGATTTCTCAGGAGGCATATGAGGTGCTCTGGTATTCCCATCTCTTTAATCACTTGCCACATCTTGTTGTGATCCACACAATCAAATGCCTTAGTGTAGTCAATAAAGCAAAAATAAACTTGTTTCTGGTATTCCTTTGTTTTCTCCATGATCCAACGTATGTTGGCAATGTGGTCTCTAGTCCCCCTGCCTCTTCTGAAACCAGCCTGCACCTCTGGTAATTCTCTTTCCACATGCTGCTGAAGTCTATCCTGTATTATCTTGAGCATCACCTTGCTGGCGTGTGGGATGAGCGCAATTGTTCGATAATTTGAACATTCTTTGGCATTGCCCTTTTTTGGGATTGGAACATATACTGATCTTTTCCAGTCCTGTGGCCACTGTTTTGTTTTCCAAATCTGCTGGCATATTGAATGCAGTAGTTTGATGCCATCATCTTTTAGAGCTTTGAAAAATTCAACTGGGATACCATCATCTCCACTAGCTTTGTTGTTTGCAGTGCTCTTTAGGGCCTTTCTGACTTCACTCTCCAGGATGTCTGGCTCAGGTTCAATTTCTTCATCATTGTGACTATCAGGAGTGTTGAGTTCCTTTTTGTAGAGTTCCTCTGTGTACTCTTTCCATCTTTTCTTAATTTCTTCTGCATCAGCTAGCTCCTTTCCGTCTTTGTCCCTTATCATGTTCATTTTTGCTTTAAATGTTCCCTTGATTTCCCGGATTTTTTTGAAAAGATCTCTGGTTCTGCCTCTTTTGTTGTTTTCTTCCATTTCTTTGCACTGTTCTTTTAGATAGTTTTCCTTATCTCTCCTTGCTTTTCTTTGAAATTCTGTGTTCAAATGATTGTATTTTTTCCTTTCTCCTTTGACTTTTGCGTTCCTTCTTTCCTCTGCTATTTTAAGAGCCTCATCAGACAACCACTTTGCTTTCTTACTCTTCTTTTCTTTTGGTATGGTTTTCTTTGCTGCTTCCTGCATGATGTCCCTCATCTCTGTCCATAATTCTTCTGGCACTCTATCTATTGAGTCTAAGCCATTGAATCTGTTCATCACCTCCACCGTGTATTCTTTAGGGATGCTGTCTAGGTGATATCTGTCTGGTCTCTTTGTTTTCCCTATTTTCTTTAGTCTAAGCCTGAATTTTGCAATCAGTAGGTTGTGATCTGAGCCACAATCTGCTCCAGGTCTTGTTTTTGCTGACTGTATGGAGGTTCTCCATCTTTGGCTGCAGAGTATGTAGTCAATCTGGTTTCGGTGTTGGCCATCTGGTGATGTCCATGTGTAAAGTCGCCTCTTGTGTTGCTGGAAGAGGGTGTTTGCTATGACCAGTGCGTTCTCTTGGCAGAACTCTATCAATCTTTGTCCTGCTTCATTCTGTGTTCCAAGACCGAACCTGCCTGTTATTCCCTCCACTTTTTGATTGCCTACTTTGGCATTCCAGTCTCCTAGAATAATTTGAACATCATTTCTTGGTGTTTGTTCTATGAGGTGTTGTAAGTCCTCATAGAACTGGTCCACTGTGGCTTCATCTGCACCCGTGGTTGGTGCGTATATTTGGATCACAGTAACATTGAAGGGTTTGCCCTGAATTCTTACTGACATCATTCTGTCATTTTTGAGGTTGTATCCCATTACTGCTCTTCTCACTCTTTTATTGACAATTATGGCTACTCCATGTCTTCTAAGGTTTTCTTGTCCACAGTAGTAGATGTGATGGTTTCCAGAGCTGAATTCGCCCATACCTGTCCATTTGAGCTCGCTGATTCCCAAGATGTCAATGCTTATTCTTTCCATCTCATTTTTTACCACTTCCAGTTTACCTTGGTTCATTGATCTCACATTCCATGTCCCTATACAGTATTGCTCCTTACAACATTGCATTTCCCCTCCCCCTTTCCTGTCCATCCCCTTTCTCCCCTCTGAGGTGTTAAGCATCCTGTATCACCTAGCCTGCCCTTTTGTTTTGCCTTTTGTTTTGGTCCATAGGGTTCTCTTGGCAAGCTTTGTGGCGTGGTTTGCCGGTTTCTACGCCATTTTTTTCCTCGCATCATACATCATATCACAGTTTTAAAAGTTTAAAACAGTTTACACAACATATTATCATGCATAATTATCACACTCTAAAACACAGTCTCTATGTTAATTGCTATATTAAGTCAGTATGAAGTCTCTATGTCAGTCGCTATATTAATTCAGCTACATTTTCCACATCAGCTACTTATCCTTGTGTCCTCACTCCCCAGGTGGGGTTGTTGTCTCTGGGTCCCTTGCTCCAGGGGCATCGCAGTGGCGGGCAGTGGATGTTTCCCTGTGTCTCAGCTGTTCCTCTTCCTCTGCCTCTGGCTGCAGTGGTGGATGGTGACCTTCTCCCTCCAAGGCCTCTGGATGGTTACTGGGCAGTTGGGGCCTGTGTCCTTCTCTGCCTCTTTCTTCCTTACACCCAGGTTTTGGGATGGGGTGGGAGGGAGGGGCCGATTCTTCACTCACCTCCCTCCTAGGCCTCTGGATGGTGACTGGGCAGTTGGGGCCTGTGTCCTTCTCTGCCTCTTTCTTCCTTACACCCAGGTTTTAGGATGGGGTGGGAGGGAGGGGCCGATTCTTCACTCACCTCCCTCCTAGGCCTCTGGATGGTTACTGGGCAGTTGGGGCCTGTGTCCTTCTCTGCCTCTTTCTTCCTTACACCCAGGTTTTAGGATGGGGTGGGAGGGAGGGGCCGATTCTTCACTCACCTCCCTCCTAGGCCTCTGGATGGTTTCTGGGCAGTTGGGGCCTGTGTCCTTCTCTGCCTCTTTCTTCCTTACACCCAGGTTTTGGGATGGGGTGGGAGGGAGGGGCCGATTCTTCACTCACCTCCCTCCAAGGCCTCTGGATGGTGACTGGGCAGTTGGGGCCTGTGTCCTTCTCTGCCTCTTTCTTCCTTACACCCAGGTTTTAGGATGGGGTGGGAGGGAGTAGATAGTGTAGATAGGTGTTTTTAGTGAGTTTTCATGGTTTTTCGTTAGCCTTTGTTATTTTGGATGTGTTTTGTTGAGTTTGTTGTTTATTGTTTTGTTGTTTACTGGGTTTATATTTATTTATTTATTTATTTATTTATTTATTTATTTATTTATTTATTTATTTATTTATTTATTTATTGTGTTTTTGATGGTTGGTTGTATTTTTAAACTGATTGTGGTTGTGGTTGTGGTTTCCGGGGTGTCTGTCCTTGCCTCTTTTCCCCATTACTGTTTCGACATTAGCTTTCAATGCAGCAATGGGGAAAATGAAGGGCCAGCAGTCAGCTCGCTCTTCGTCCGGTAACATTGGTTAGGTCGGTCGGGGGAGAAGGTGGCAGAGATGAGCTATCTGCTTCACGATGGTTCTCTCCTCTCGGCCTCCTTTTCCCCTGGCTTACCTAACAGGAGATCTGTGTTTGTGTCTGTGAAGGTGGTTTTTTTATAAAATTGTAGTGCGGCAGGCACTGTTCCGTAAGGGGTGGTGCTCTTCCTTGTGGATTGCTGGCTGCTGCTTTTCTATTACCTCCACCGCTGTTTCGTGCTAGTTTTCAAAACAGTGGTGTGGGTAGTACAAAAGCAGCAGCAAGTTCTTCACCAGGGAGGTTGCTTCCCCTGATGAAGTGCTGCCTGCTGCTGGTTCCCCCGCCCCCACGGCTCAACTTACCTTGAGGCCGGCGGTGGTCTTACCGTGTCTTCGGCGGGGTAGCAGGGAGGAGAGGGAGTCTCTCTTTACCCTTTGCTCCGGGAAAGAAGGCTGGTGGTTGTTTCGCAGTGGGTTTGGGTTAGCAAGGCTGTGAGGCACTGCATCCGCCTTCAGCAGCCTTGCGTTCCCATTGCGTGAGGCATTATTTTATTTTATTTTTTGTGCGCCGGCTTTTTCAACGTTCTACGCGCTCGTGCCCTTCAGCCTGATTGGCTGAAGTGGTCATGGCACGGAGGATGCTGGAAGTTGTAGTTCGATATTTTTTTTTGTCCGCGTTCATGGGGCGGCTGCCCCACTGGCGGCTGCCAGACCCTTGCAGCGATGGTCGGTCAGTGAAAAGGCAAGTGTACTGGGCTCGGTATGGGATAGTATGAACAGGTGCGGGTGTGTATACCGGATTCCAATGGTTAACCTCCCTCTTTATAGGTAAAGATATGTATTCACTAAGACCTTAAGGCAAAAAAAGCCCTCCATCTCTCTCTCAACTGGAAGCCAGGAATCTCACAGAAGTACCAAAATCCTTGGTTAAGTGTTGCATGGAGTTCAGACAGCTAAAGTTAAATAGGAAAAGTAATTTGAAATTAAATTAATTTATTTTATCCTTCATACCACATTAGGGATACAGTACCAATTTATACTTATCTCTAACTTAGTCCCTAGGTCAGTGATGGTGAACCTTGGCACTCCAGCTGTTTTTGGATTTCAATTCCCAGAAGCCCTGATCTGCAGGAGTGCTAACTTGAGCTTCTGGTAATTGAAGTCCAAGAACAGCTGGAGTGCCAAGGTTCACCGCCACTGGCCTAGGTAAACAGCATTTGGTGCACTCTGGTGTTGAGGCATGCCTGCCATGTATCCACTAAAACATCTGCAGATGCAGACAGTGCTGGGTCTTTGGCTAAAAACAGAGATGAGCACTGAACCCTAGAGTCGGATACACCTGGCTTTTGAGCAAGGGTGACCTTTACCTAATTACCACAGGTCTGTTTGTGTTTCAAAAATGTATAATAAGGCCAAAACCATGCCATATTTTTCAGATAAGCAGGCATGTTTTTGCTGCTTCCTAAAGCCATGGTGCTACTTTTCGTACAAACTGCTGCACAGCACTTTACATTCCTTTATATATTTTGTACTGCTCTAAAACACTGGAATAGCATAGATATCATTGCAAGCAGCTATGGGAGCTTGATGGGTCAAAATGCTGTATGTGCATGTACTTAGTATATATAACTACTGTACTATTTTTTGAAACAGCAACATTGTTTTTGAGCCTTCTATCAATAGGCATACCTTTAGAAGTTTGGATTTAGCAATGGTAAGCACTCCCAGCACAGCCTTCACATCCGAAGTCTTCAGCTGGTCCAACAGGTAATTAAACTTGGACAGTCGCTTCTTCCAGTGGTCCAGCTCTGCTCGTGGTCCAAGGTCATCTGCTTCTTTCCGCAACTGGTTATTCTCAGCAATCACCTACAATTCACACAGAAGCTGTTATCCAGCAAAAGAGCGAATATGCTTCAACAGGCCAAGGATGGGAACATGGTTTCCATCACCTCCTCGACAACAGACTAAGCTGGCTAGTGCTATTGGAGTTGTAGTCCAACAACATGGGAAGGACCACATATTCCTAACCATTGCACAGATAGAAAAGCACTGGTGCCACTTTTAGTGTAGCACTGTGTGATTGTCCATGGCCGTGCTGATGCTTCTCCTCCCCTGTGTTTGTACAGGGCTTCTTCCTGTGATTCAGTTGGTTGACAAAGAATGGGATTAGCTGCCCAAGCAGATTGGAGAGAAGAGGTTTTCACTCAGGTCCATATGGAAAGCATGTAAGCAACCTGAACCTTGCACATCTGCCTAGACAGCCTCCCATCCACCCTCCCTTAGGTCAGACATATTTGTAAAGGATGATGGTAGTTGCATTTTATTAGTTGGTTCCTTTGTCACCATTTCATTATGAGGATGAAGCTGTGTGGATGGCAGAGGGCTTTCATGATTACTGGATTTTTCCCAGATGGTTCCTTCTTTGTGGGTATGGGGACAGAAAGAACGTGCATTTAACCAGCTATGGGGCTATTGTGAACTTTCTATTCCCAGGTATCAGAGATGGCCACACATCAGCATACATCCATGCAGCACTCTGATTGTTACTATCACAGTTACCATTAACCTGAAGGCAGGTCAGGTGGTGAAGAATCTGTGTTCCATGTTAGCTCCAGGGCTATTGGCAACTGTATTCAATGAAATTGTGAATAGTTTCATGTCAAATATATATTGCATGCAGAATGGTTATTTTTTTATGTTCCAGCCTCTGGTGCCTTTAGGCTCAACCGACAGCCACTAAACTACCTCATGGGTTTGCAGCTTTGTCATCTAAAACTCTCTCTCTCTCTCTCTCTCTCTCTCTCTCTCTCTCTCAATCTGCAACTAGATTGGCAAGATGAACTGGAGCAATTTGGTTTTGCTGTAACTTGGTTTGCAGCCTATGTTACACTTCTATTCATATTAGGTGATAACACAGAGGCCATGGATTGTTTTAGTCCCAATGCCTCTCCCCCACCCCCATGGATCCGCTAATCAATGAGGTCCAATCCATGCCATACTCACAGCTCTCCTTTTTGTAAATCTGCCCTCTTCCTATACCCAGCTCTAATTTTATATCTTATCTTGTATGCTTATTGCCAATGGGCTACTTAAAGTCTTCCACAGCATTAGGGAAAAGGAACAATTTCCAAAAATCTCTTTAATATACTAACACATTTACAAATGCCACAGAAATGTATTAATCTGGTTTAGTTGTACTTTCATGTTTTATTTAATGTTGCACACTGCCCAGAATGGCTAGACCACCCCGATGGGTGGTATATACCATATTTGCCGGCATATAAAATGCATCGGAGTATAAGACACACCCCGTTATTATCAAAATAGCCCACTATAGGCCACTATATACAGTACAAGATGCACTCCATTTTCCAGTGTAATGGCTACAATTCTTTATAAACCCTTTAATTCCATATCCATTGCAATACTTACCTGTTCGATTTGTTTAATCCACACTTTCATGCAGCTTTCTATTCGTTGCAGGGCCTCTGTACTATTTGCTGCAACCAGGTAATCTGCAGGGCCCTTAAGGGTTTCCAAGTCATAGGTTTCACACTCCTTTAGAGTCACCTGAATTGATATTTCAAGTAGTCATTTTTCCATTTCCGTTTTCAACACCCTAATCATCAAGGGAATTATACCTATGTATAGACTACCTGTATGGCAACTCCCATAAACCTCTCAACTGCTGATCACATTCCCTGTGTGGCAGCTGCTCATCATGGACAATATTCTTTGTAACCACGCTTGCTGCTGCTATATTTCACCTTGTCATCTTATTTGGTCAGGTATATGCAGAAGCACAGGAACTGCAGTGGCTTAGTGGTTAAGACACTGAACTTAACTGGAAGGTCGGCAGGTCAGCAGTTCGAGACCCTAGTGCTGATGATGGAGTGGGCTTCCGTCTCTGTCCCAGCTCTTGCCAACCTAGCAATTTGAAAGCAGGAAATTGCAAGTACTTTCTACTATTTACTCACAAGTAAGTACAGTAGTACCTCACTTAAAGAGCGTAATGCGTTCCATGGGATTGCTCTTTAAGTGAGTTGCTCTTTAAGCAAAACACTTGGGAAAAGTGCCATCACTGCCATTGTAAATGACTGATTGTGAAGTCTGGCAGGTGGGATTGTGAACCCTGATTTAGTTGTTAAGTGAGTTTTTGGTTGTTTTTAGTTGTTAAGCAAGGGCAACTATTCAGAGAAAACTCTGCTCTTTAAGTGAGTTAGTCCCTGAGTGAGGCGCTCTTTATGTGAGGTTTTACTCTACAGTGGTACCATCAGTTTATGAATGCCTTGGTTAACATAATTTTCAATTTACAAATGAAAATCCATTTAAAATAATGCCTCGGTTTTTGAATTTTTTTCACAATACAAAGTATTTCTATGGCGCATTACCAGATCAGACCACTAGAGGACACTGTCTGCATTGCAAAATTCAGTTTATGAATGTTTTGCAATACGAAACCTCCTGGAGAACACATTAAATTCATAAACCAAGGTACCACTGTAGATAAATAGGTACCACTTCGGTGGGAAGGTAAACAGTGTTCCGTGCACTCCAGTGTCTAGGCATGCCATGGAAATGTCTGCAGGTGATTTAGTATTAAACAAACTATCAATGCAGTGATAACCTGATAGTTCGTTTTAACCAACTACTACTACTACTACTACTACTACTACTACTACTACTACTACTACTACTACTACTACTACTACTACTACTACAGATAGTGCGGGCTCTTTGGCTAGAAACTGAGGTGAGCATTGAACCCTAGAGTCAGATATGACTGGCTTTCAAGCAAGGGCAACCTTTACCTATATGCAGAAGCAAGCCTCCCCCTGCACTGTGCAAAATAGTACGGTCTCTTCAAGGATTCCTGGAGGAGGAAATGTGGGGCTGGCTGCAGCTTAACTATTACATTTGCCTTTTGGTAGCTTTAATGTACTCACTGGAATTAAGGAGGAAAAGATGGACAGTATAAGAAATTATTGGTCTCAACTCTACTTACTATTGCGTCCTACTCAACTAATCTTGGGTTTGGATCTGCCCACCATTTTATGTGTTTATGGTCAAGATGCATCTTAGCTTAAAATATCCATTATCACTTTGCTCTGTGAAAGCTCTGACTGAAATACATTAGTACTGTCAGGGCAGCATGATGCACAAGGGGATAGGTTCCTTGCTCCCTTAACAATTGTGTTGAAGAGGAAGTTTCAGAAAGTGTAACTTGTCATGTTACTAATTCTAGTACAGAGATATGTAGGCTTACCTTCTCCATCAAGCTCTGCTGAGCTCCTGAAAGGACATTAACAAACCCCTCCAGAGAAGCAATGAAGTCCTGCTTAACATTTGTTCCTTTCTGGGGGCCACTCAGCTCTCCCCAGCCATAATTCATAGTTTTCAAGGCTGGAATGAAGATATCTGACAACAAATGCTGTATGTTGTTCAGTAAGCCACCTTGAGTAGCATCCATCATATTAAAAACGACTTCCTGGTAATGAAATACCAAACAACATTGTTAGTCTGATTGTGTTGTGGGTATACTCAATGAAACAAAGTCTGTTTGATTGGAGCCTTGAGTCATGAAAATAAGCATGCAATCACAAGTTAGTTTGCTCTAGAAATGGAAAAACATAAATCAAAGTGGCAGAATTCAAATAAACAAAATAAAGTTACCCTAGGTGCATTTAGTCTTTCCTGAATGCTGATCAGTATGATGGGAAAGAGAAAAGATGGCTTATAGAGAACGCTGATTTCAGCATTAGCAGAAGTTGTAGGATACTTACGCGATGAATATTTTCTGTAGTTATTGCTTTGGAAGAATTTGTTCTAATGAAAAACACACAGATGCCAGTTAAAGCAACATCCTTTCCTTCCGTCACAAATAATTTAGCCTTTTTGCTCTTTGAAGAGATGGGATTAGTGCCTGCTGAACCTCCAAGTCCTGTATTATTTCAGGAGAGAGACAGAAATCTAGTACAGCTTACTAAATGAAAATACAGACACCTATGGCTGGTTTTCATTAATAGCCTTAATGGTGGAGCTGGTTGACATATAGAGATACATATAGCTTAACTGGTTATATCTCTATATTTTTTTCCATTGTTTACTCAACATTTAAAGTCAAAGAATTCTTTATACAACTAATGACCACAAATACATGGTGAAGCCAGCTCCTGTTATGAGTCTTGTCAAAACCTAGGTTCAATAACTGTCCTCTGTCTTCAAGATCTTGCCCAAGGAAGGATCCTAAGTAGGGTTGCCATAATTCTCTCCCACAAAACTGGGACAGAAGTATACTTGACAAAAATGGGAGGCCATTGGAGGGGCTGAAGGCAGAGGGAAGCCACGACTGTGGTCCTATCCAATTGGGACATGGTGGAAGGAGGCCAAGTACGGAGCTCTGCGCTCACCTTGCCAGCCTCATTCTGCAGAGCCAGATGCGCAAGGGGAGGGATGGCAAGGGTTGCAGGAGGAGGAGGAGGCAGTGAAGCACACTCATTGTCTCTCACACACCCCTCCATATAGACCGACCCTGCTTAGATGGGGGGGGAGAGAAGAGCCTTTCCTGGACTGCGTTTTAAAAATCCGGGACTTGAACATAATTTTTATTGAACCAGCCGGAACAATTTTTCTGATCTTGAATCAGGGACAATCCCGGTTTTCCAGGACATATGGCAACCCTAAGACACTGCAAGTAGAAGGGGCATTTCCATGATATGCCATCACAGCAATTATTGAAAGCTCTCTCCTTCAAGATAAACTATCATAGGACATTTTTTTTCTTTTTTGCTAACTAGTGATGGGCAACTTAATGTCTCAGGTGAACTTAGCTGCCTCTTGTATCTTAGTATGCTATGGATAACTTTGTATTTGTTATTTAAATTTGGTACATATCACTAATGCTTATGTCACCATGGATTTTTTTAAAGTAAGAAATCCTAATAATAGCAGTAATTTACGAAAGTATGCATCTGCTATTTTTTCCAGAACCCCTTACAAACATCGTCCTGAAATAATATTTTAATGCAGTATTTCTATAGCTTTATGCAGTCAAAATATCTAAAAGTGTGTAAAATGTATTACTATTTGATGGCTGACATCTAAATCTAGGAAACATTTCCTCTGGAAATAAGCATACTAGAAATTATACCAAATGATAGGAAGATCTGTTCTCGTGTGTTTGATCCTTGAAGCACCATGTGATTCGTAAGTCACATGCAAGTCATCACCAGCAAATAATAGGCCCATCTGAAACCCATTGAGGATTCATTTCCCCCATAACAATGGGCAATGTCATGCCATGAACTTGCACCTTTCTGAACCACATTTTGCCAACCTGTTTCAGATGCTTCCACATCTTGATAGTAGAACATGACATGGCGCAAACCGCCAGCTGTGAAGAACTTATCAATTCGCTCAATCTGTTAAAAAATTAGACATTAAAAAATGCATAACTAGACCTTTATACATGGTCACATGTTAAACATAATTTTAGTTGGTACATTACTAAGTATTAGTGAGTAGAGAGTGCCCCCCCCCAAAAAAAAATCAACCACTATAGCAATCTGCACTTATTCTGAACATATTGATAGTGACATTGTGTACACTGCAGTTTATTGTCCACTTTACATTACCCAGCACATGACTTTCTACAATAAGACAGCTCTATGTTGGAATGAGGGAGGTATAGACTCACTCTAAATTGTTTGAACCCATTAAAGGCAGTTTTTTACTTAAAACCACAAACTTTAAAATACAAGCACATCATGTTTCTGTTTGTCAGTCAAAATATCTTCTATGGTTTGCCAAGTTACTTATCCAAATTCCTCATCCATTACATATAACTAGTCTTTCAACTTTTAAATAGATAAATGTTTTCTCAGCTTTACAACTCCGGTCCATGAATCCTGCTATAGTCAAAATCTGTTATCCACAAATTTACATGAGGGAAAAGTCTGCTCTTGCAGGACCTAATGTACTTGAAGTTGTACTCCATTAGCTGCTTGGCTATTTGAAGCCCCTCCCTGGGCTGTTTTAGCTCTGAAACAACCTTTCTTCCCTAACTGGCATCTTAATCTTGTACACAAATGTACAAAAGTCCCACCATATCCACAGGGATTGATTCCAAGCATCTGTGCAGATGCCAAAATCATGGATCATAGCAACCCCCTATAAAGTTTGGTCTCTGGTTCCCTCTCACGGCCATTTCTGGTAATACAACTAGGAAATGCATATGCATTATGAACTTTTTTTAAAAAATCATTTAATATTGTTGGGCCATGGAGAACTGAAACCACAGATACCAATTCTGCAGGTCTGTCAGGCCTACTTTGTATCAACTGTATTATCTTGGCTAGTCTCACACACACACACCCTTCCTCACTCATCTCACATGAGATACTATGAGGATGAGCTGGAGAGCAGTGCATGCCTCCTCAAGCTCATAAGAAGATAAGCCAGAAATATAAGTGTAATAAATAAGTTAATATATAAATTATGGTTTCCTCTAAAGACTGGTGATGTGGCAATGTCTTAGGGACTAGTTTGAAGAAATATAAAAGTATATTCACCATTGACCATGAGGGCAGTGCTCGTTTAGGAAGATTTACTGCTCCCCTAGATTAAAGTCATAGCTTTCAGATCCTCTTACCAGATCTTTGTGAGGTCAGCACAATGGTACCCAGTATGCAAATAGGATTGCCAGTTTTCAGGAACATGGCAACTGATGAAGCCACCAAGTGATGTGGCATTAAATCATTTCTGCCACCTTGAGATTCTGGCAACTGAAACTACATAATGTGTGCAAGATACCTGGTTTCTCTCAAGGACGGCATCTTCCACTTCCACTTTCTCCAGGTCCACACAGGAAGCAAGGATGGACAGGATATAATCATGTCTACCATCCAGGTGGGCTCGTTTGGCTTCTTTCTCCTCTTTTAGCTTTTGCTGTGGGGGGGGGGGGGGGGAGAAATGAAAGTCCACATTGTTACTTTACAGGGAACAAAATTTCTCTTCAATGACTGCCTCAGTTCCTTCTGCCTCCTATCGAAACACCTTGTAAAACAGATCAGTCTTAAAAAAAGAGCACCAACAGGCATGTATTGGAGGTGGTCAGAGGAAAATATGTTATACTGAGTCATACCATTGCTCCATCCAGCTCAGTTCTTGCTTCATGAGGGGTAGGCACATGGCGGCACACATGGCCTCCTATTACTCTAAACCTCCTCACCCACCCCACCCCCCACCCCCAAGTATCAAAAGTGGCAGAAGTCTGCAGTTGTAACCTGCTATTTCAAAGCTATTTGTAGCCCCTCACTGGGCTGTTTTAGCTCTGAAACAGCCTCTCTTCTTCCAAAGTGATGTCTCCATTTTGTAAAACAGGTGATTCCAAACTAGTCAAACAGCCTCCTTCCCCTACACTAGTCCGTAGTGTTCAGCAGCTCATCTATCTCCAAAGGCTGCTTATAGAAAAATAAAAGCAGCCTGTGTAGCAGACACCAGAAATGAAGTTGAGCAATTGGATCCTTCTATGCGTGGCTTTGAAAGCTCACTTGTTTGTCTCAGTAGCCAGAAGTACTACAATATGTCCATCCAAACATATGCCCGGTGAGAATGAGAGAAACAGAATGAAGGAAAGGGGTTTTAAATGTGATCACTGCACGCCACACAAAGTCGAGATACAATAGGACCAGAGAAACACGTGGCACTTTTCATATTGTTAGATTTCAACTCTCAAAAGCTCTAGCCAGCAGAATCAGTCATAAGGGATCATGGGCAATTGGACTGAAATAAATTAATGAGTGTTACTTATTCACCATTGCTGGAATAAATCATGCCATGTTTTCTTAGTGGTCGTTGGGCCCAAATGACCTTTGTATTTTTGGCAACTCGATCTTGATTTTTGACTATCTCCATTTTTTAAAAAAATCCCTGAACAGTCTAATTGAGCTTAAAGTTTCATTCCCAAATTATGCATCTTTGGACTATTCAAACACTTCTCACTATGAGATAGGCAACAGAGCCGAGGATTTGATAAAGCAGCCTGAAAGACTGAAAGATCTCATGTCACCCTGGCAGCAAATTGCTTTCAACCATTTAACAAAAGCAGCAGCCTTCGCTGCTAAGCAACAGGTTACCTAAGCTGCTGCAAACAAAACACTAGTAGAGGGGCTGGCCAGTTTCATGTTTCAAGCAATTTTTTCACCTGTGGCCAAAGCATATGTTCCAAACAGTAGTTTGGTGTGTGTGTGTTTGTTGCTTGTTTGTGCCTGGAAACGCAAGAAAGAAGAATTAGCTTGCTGTCTTCAGGTGGCACTAATAGATCCCTCTATATTATTTGTCATGTTATTCTACATTGAGAAAATATTATCTGGGGCAATGCATATTCATGTTTGGGTATCACAGTTTAAGCAGATTGTAAACAAACTGAAACCGGTTCAGGGGAGTGCAGTAAAGATGCTGGGTGATGTGGAGAAACAAACTCTGTGAAGAATGATCAAAGAGTCTTGGCTAGCACAGCCCAGGAGAAAAAAGACTGAAGGAAGCCATCATATCTCTTTTCAAATGCCTCAGAGGTTGTCCAACAGAGTTGGCCTAATCATTAAGAAGGGTACAGTGACCAGCCACCTGAGCTGGCAAGATGCATGGAGCATTGAATTGTGACATTTCCATAGCAACACCCCCAGTGCTGTTACCATTATTCTCAGCTCCCATGGCTTCACCTCACATGCTCAATGGGTTATGCTGCCTGTCCTTACTGCTGCCACATCACTCCCTCTGCAGCTCCCCCAGTGGCTTAGTGGTTAAGGCGCTGAACTGGAGACTGGAAGGTCGGGTTTCGATAACCGAAAGCTGCACTTGGGGACATGAAAGGAGCCTCATTTGGGTGTCCCCTAAAAATCCTTTCAACCCAGAGTAGTCTCTGACATTAAATTATTATTATTATTATTATTATTATTATTATTATTATTATTATTATTATTATTATTATTATTATTATTATTATTATTATTATTATTATTATTATTATTATTATTACTCCCTCCATCTATCCCTTTCTCCCTCAGTGTAAAAATCAAGCACCATGTAGCCAGGTAAACATAAACTCAGTCCTGGAAGAAAGAGATGTGTGAAGAGACGGTAGCAAGGAATACAGTAAAACCCCATTTTATGAAGAAAGTTTGTTCCATAACATTTTCCGTAAAATGAAGCACAATTTCCCATAGGGATGTATTGAAAAATTTAATAATGGTCCCGACCAGACAAAAATAAAAAAAATTAAAATAAAAAAATCCCCAAAAAAATCCCAAAAATGGCAGACACAACCCTCTCCCACACCCCTATCATCTCACCAGCTGGTGAGTGGCAAGGATGGAGAAGAGACGGTGTTATTAGAGCACTTCCATTTTTTTTATCCCACACCTTGTTCAAGGTGTGGGAGTGCAAGATAAAAATGGGGGGAAACAGAGCACAAAGGGAACGATGAAGTGATCTCCCTACTTTTTCCATGCTGCTACTGCTTCCTGAGTGGCGTGTCCAGCAGTCGGGTGAGCGGGAGAGTGCAAGAAACATATCCGCTCCATTCCACTCTTCGTCCGAGGTTCCTCCATGGCATGCTTTAGCCAGGAACGCACGTCAGACAAAGACCAGAACGAGTGGTCTTTGTCTGATGCACATTCATGGATAAAGCACATTCATGGTTAAAGCGGAACAGAGCATATATGACCCCCGCACTATCCCAGTGTTGGTAGAAACAGTGGGGACTGTGGGAAATGTGGCAAAACTGATGCAATCCTCACCACAATCATCGCCGCTGCCACCCCTGCCTCTGCCACCACCACAGTAAATGATGCCTTGCGACTTCCAGTGGTTGGGTTGGGTGGCGTGAGGTGCAGTTTTTAAGTCTAAAATGGTGTGGGTTGCCATTTTAGTCTCTCCCAGATGGAAGGAATTCTGGGGAAACCCGTTCCATAAGTTGAATTTTTCCAGAAAGCAGGATGTGATTTCCCCAGAATTTCCTTCCAGAAATTGGGGTTTCCATAAAAAGAGACGTCCATAAAATGGGGTTTTACTGCATGGAGATGCATGTGCAAGGAAATGAGACAGATACTATGGGCAGATAATATGTGTCCATAGTGTCTGAGGATACTATTGGGCACACAGGCAAGATGAAAGAGAAGCTACAACAAGGGGGCAATGCCAGTGCATCTCCTCACACTTCAAGTGATAGGAGCCTTAGAATAGCGTTCCTTGGGAGCCATTCGACAATTATGTGATCAATTTTTTGAGTGAAATTGATCCCCCACCCATGTAATCCGACCATATTTTTGTTTCGAACCCCCCTCCCCCCTTTAAAATTATGTAATCCAGAGCTTTTGTATCAAAACTCTAATTTTTAGAGCTTTTCACTATTGGTGCCTAATGCAGAACATATTGGTAAGGATTCAGTAATCTCAAATTGGATCAAAATTCCCAGAGATCACTTTTAAACCTAAAAAAGCACCATGTTTCAAAACCACAACAGCTCCAAATAGATTATGTAATCTTTGACCTGCCCCCCACCCCCACATAATTTTCCATAATTCAGATGGCAGACCCCCCTCCCACCCTCAAGGATCATGTAATTGTTGAATGGCCCCTTGGGCCTCCAGGTGTTCTTGGATTTCAATGACCAGAAGCCCAAGTCAGCACATCTGCTGATCAGGGCTTCTGGGAATTGAAGTCCAAGAACATCTGGGGGCTGAATGTTGAGAAACCCTGTGTGAGAACATTGACACATAGGTGAGAATAAATATTTGTTATCTGCTGCCCCAGATGGTAGGACAAGACAAAACAAGGTTAAGTTACGAGTGGATAAACTTTGTGTGAACATTCAGAAAAAATGTCTTCGTGTTATTTTGAGATATTTCAGACTCAACAATGTAATATCTGGATTGGCCCTAGGAAACTGACTTTAATGAGGTCAATTTTCTATTGCCAAACTGGACATTACATTGACCTTATTTTTAGAAGTGATAATCTTTTAAGAAATGAAAAACAAACTTTTGCCCTAACATGAGCTTTTCTTGCCCCCTTACATCACATTTCAGCATGCTTTGCTTTATGATTGGTTTCAGGGAAGTAAGTGCATTTAATTTGCAAGTTTGGTTGCTGAGGTGCTTTGTGTGAGGAAATCATGCTGTGGAATGGAGGACACACCAATCTTAGGGAATATATTTTTCTCTTAACATCTAGTCCAATCCCCAGAGGAGAGGCAGGTTTTCCTACTCTGGAGTTCAATTCATGTAAAGTCTAGATAGCCATCATTTGTAATAATGTTCAAATTCTGAACATTGGCTAGAGCGAGTGGTTGGACTAAAGTACCTGCAACACTCTCCTCCAGCTCTACGATTCTGGGAAGCCCAGAGGCAGAATATGGCTATATCTGGTAGATATTAATAGACTCATTTCAGTGAATTATTCAAACCTTTCAACAGTACAAAATGGAAAGCTGGAAATTGTACCCCACCAATAAAGATACTGAGAGAAAAAGTCATCCACCACATAATAAATAACACTTGAAGACCAAATCACAAATCAAATTATATGATATACTAAAGGTTCCGCTATACACAACTCAATTAATCATGTATTATTATGTATTCGAATATAAACCTTCATTTCCAAATACCTCTGCAATAAGAAAGGTAGAAGAGAAATCAAACAAATAAATAAAATATATAACAAGCTGTTGTATATCTAAAGACACCTTTTATCATGCAAAATGCACAAATCAGCAACCCACAGTTTCACCTCTGGCCAAGACATGGAAGAAGAAGATGTGGATAAAAAGTTTGTTCATGAAGCCATAATCAAAAAATAAGGAGTAAGAATAACGTATTATTCTTCTCTAAATAGAAAACTGAAAATATTTTTAATCCTTGCCTTAAGAAGATTTTACCATAAGCCACCACTCCTGAAGAAGAATAAGAGTCTGCTTATTTTCCAGCTTGTATAACCCCATTTAATTACATGTAAAATTAAATGCAAGTACATGCCTGTCAACAGATGACAATGCTAAGTAATTCTGTATTTGTTTGTGCAATGGTTTCTCACATATATTGTTTCAAACAACTTTTCTAGTCATCATTTTAGCTGTGTGTAATTTTACACACTGATTATCAAAGGGAATACTCAGATTTTTAATTAACTAGCTCCCTTAGTTACTTGTTTTAGAAGATTACAGAATGACATTTTGACTAAAATAGAGGGGGAGTCAAGGGATGTGTATTGTAGATCTCATTAGGGCCTCCCCAAATATTTAATCAAAACAATATTTTAATTACTGTTCTCCACTCTTACCTTTAAAACTCTGCTAATACTTTCTTTCCAAAGTTGCCGCCTTCCAGGTTTGAACATTTTACTAGCTGGATTTTGGAATCAAAAAGCTGATTTAAGTACTGTCTTTACTGGTGAGAATCCTTATTCTTTGGTGCACCAAATTTCTTGCAAAAGTCAGGGACCTTGAAAACTTAAATTTCTTAGAAAACCCATAACTGGAGCAGCTCTCAAAAGAGACTGACCCACCAGTAGTAGCCACCTGGTGCTGTAGAACACAGGAGTCTGAGCTAGGCAAACAAAACCAACATACCTTCAGTGTTGTTATGGTAGTGTTGACTTATGAAACCATTGTTTGAGATCAGCATATCTGACTTGACAGTATTCTGGCGCTCTGTTTAGCATGCTACATGTTTGATTTTGTTTGTTCTTTAGATCTTGGCAAACACTGTTTTGAAGTTTCTTGCTCAAAATGCCTGTTGAACTTGACAGTGGTCAAGCTGTAATGATATCTAACCTGGAAATGAGCCTCCAGAAAGTTGACTACAAGTCCCAGAAACCATCAGCCATTATAGTACAATACATTGCTGTGCTGGCTATGAGATTCTGGGAACAACATTTGCCCCAAGTGACTTCTGTACAAATTACTTTGGAACTCACTATGGATTTCCCCTTCAGAAATCCTGATCACCCTCAGGATCTTAATCTGTACTGCTCAGCAATCTAATAATGAAAGATTAGGTTTTTAATCATTTCCCCTGAAAAAGGATTTTATTAAATAATTTTATTTATAACCTGATGATTGTGGAACATCCTGAAGTGTAACATCTGTAATGGCTACTGTGGCAAATGGCAGGTACTGAAGATAAACAAAGAAATGCTGGTCCCTGCCCTGCCACTTCTTGAGTTCCAGTAACATTTGCCTCACTGCTTTTGGAAATCAGAATATTAAACTAAATGGCCTTTGTTCTGATCCATTTTCTCTAGCACCCTGTTTGTTTTTACTGACAGACAAGCCCATTCATGTCCATACTTTTGTGTAAATATTTACTCACTTATTTGGTTCTCTAGAAATAATCTGCTAATGTGTTTTTTCTGTTACCCCAAACAACCATGAAGGTATATAATGGGTGACTACACTGTAAAAAAAATTCTTGGGATTTGTTCCTCTTATACCACTGGTGAATTTGAAGATGGGAGGGGTCCGCCTGCATGCCACAAAGGCTGAATCAAATTCATCCACGCCCCCCCCCCCCCCCGCCCAATCCAAAGCATCTTTTTTCTGTGCCGTTCAAGGGCTTCTAATTTGTTTTTGTTTTCTTTCATGTTTGTACATTTTGATAGGGGATTTCCATGCAGGTGTGCTGCATGCACCATGGAGGGAGGGGAGGGGTGTTTCTGTAGGCAAGGTTTTGGTGACATAGGTTTTTATTCTAGACATGGTGATATGATGTTACATCACTATTCTCATCTAGCTTCTTTTCCAGTTCAGGTTTAGTTTGTGTTTGATTTAATTCAGTCTCTGTATCCCAAACTGCTTCATTGGATTCTTACTTGGCATGTCAATATTTTGTCCCATTGACTTCGTCAGCCTCTTTGGTACTCCTCTTTATGGTAGTAACATACTTTATGGTACTCCTCACTTTTTGGCAGTAACATATAAAGAACTAAATGGCTTAGGACCTTGAGTGCTGCTGGAGCACCTCTTCTTCATGAATCAATCCTGAACAACAAGTTTTTTTTCTTTTTTCTTTTTTTTTTTGGGGGGGGTGTTTACCGTGCCCATCCAAGGGGAGATCTTTAAGTCTTCCACTAGAATATGATCCTTTTCCATAGAGGCCCCAACCTTGAGGCCGTACTACCTCATATTTGACAGGATTCCTCTCTTTCAATTTCCCTCAACCTTGTAAAGCTTGAGCTGTTTAAAGAGGCATTCAAGAACAGTGTCTAACGAAACTATTTTTTTCAGCCACTGCTAGTGTTGTATCAGTTTATGTGGCTTGTGTGTATTCTTACATAGTTGCTTCTACATGGGATTGATTTTATGTTTTTATTTTGTTTTTAGATGTGAATATTGTACTTTTTGCTTTGTCAGGCACCCAGAGTAATTGTATATGTTAGATGGGCCAAAAATACATACATACATACATACATACATACATACATACATACATACATACATACATACATACATACATACATACATACATACATACATACATTGCATGCAGATACCTCCTGAAATTACCCACTGTTACTTATTCAGAACCCCTTTTCCCCCACTGTTCCTGCTTCTACTGCCTTTTATCTCAGGACTGAACCTTTCCTAAGATTCTTATTTCTCAGTGTGCTCCTTTTTGTACCCTGCCTTGGCAAACTGTTTCCATGATCCTTGATCACTCCAATTCCTGGAACATGTTGGCAGTGCTTAGTCTCCCTCATAAAGCTACTCTTCTGTTAAGAGTTATGTGCAAGGTTAAAGGGGAAAAAAGAACCAATAGCCCGTAAGTTTAGGCATAAAACTAAATTGGCTTATGCACTATAATACTGAGGTGATACTGTGCAGAAGGAACAGCTCAACAAAGTTAAAATCCACTTTCCCTTAAATGCCCATAGCCAGAAGTTCACTTGAAAAA
The DNA here is from genome assembly GCA_035047345.1 of Bradypodion ventrale. Lineage (NCBI taxonomy): Eukaryota > Metazoa > Chordata > Lepidosauria > Squamata > Chamaeleonidae > Bradypodion > Bradypodion ventrale. Next base: position 192,281,964 of record JAWDJE010000004.1, read on the forward strand.
GAGTGGGTTTGCTTTGTACACCAAAATGTACAAGTGGGCTTGTGGTGCCCTCAAGTGGCAAATACCATAACACAAACTCCACTGTGTTGTATTTTGCAAAAGCTAAAGCAAGAGGGAAGGAGTCCTATCTGCAAGTGTTTTGAGATCATAATATAATAAGTCTCAATGGTGATGCGAAAACAAGGGTATAGAAAGCTATGTGGCTCACCCGCAAAAATCCAGTAAGAGTGTTAAGTTAATTGCTTTATTGGACCAATGAAATATCATTGAACAGGAGACATTGTGAGTGCTGCTGAACTCTTGATATTGGTCTTTTTAACTCTGAGCTCTTCGTCCAGACTGAGCCTTGCAGAACTGGGATGGTGGTATCTGAGGTATTCCAAAATAATCCTGACTAAATGTTGAGATTTCAAGAATCTACCATTAAACTAACAAGGTTTCACCTCAGAGAGTATAATGTTTTGTTGTTGTTCAGTCGCACAGTCGACTCCGACCCTTTGCGACCCCATGGACCATTTTCCTCCAGGCGCCTCTGTCCTCCACCATCCCCTTCAGCCCTCCCAGCTCTGTGCCCATTGTGTCTACAATGCCATCTAGCCATCTCATCCTTGGCCTCCCCCTTCTTCTTTTGCCCTCCACCTTTCCCAACATCAATGCCTTCTCAAGTGAATCCTCCCTTCTCATTTGATGTCCAAAGTACTTTAGCTTCATCTTTACTATTTGACCTTCCAATGAGCAGTCAGGGTTAATTTCTTCTAAGATTGACCTATTTGTTCTCCTCGCTGTCCAGGGGACTCTCAAAACCCTCCTCCAACACCACATTTCAAAGGCATCTATTCTTCTACGTTCAGCCTTCCTAGTTGTCCAGCTCTCACATCCATACATTACTACTGGGAAAACCATTGCTTTGACTATTCTAATTTTTGTTTGCAATGTGATGTCTCTGCTTTTCACTATGTTCCCCAGGTTTCTCATCGCTTGTCTCCCAAGAATCAGTCGCCTTTTTATTTCATGGCTACAATCCCCATCTGCAGTGATCTTTGATCCTAAGAAAGTAAAATCTGTCACTGCTTCTACTTCTTCCCCATCTATTTTCCAGGAACTGATTGGGCCTGTTGCCATTATCTTGGTTTTCTTGATATTGAGTCTCAAGCCAGCTTTTGCACTTTCCTCCTTCAGCCCAATCAAGAGATTCTTTAGGTCTTCCTCACTTTCTGCCATTAGGGTGGTATCGTCTGCATATCTCAGATTGTTGATGTTTCTCCCAGCGATTTTAATCCCATATTGTGATTCCTCCATCCCTGCACTGCGCATTATGTGCTCTGTGTATAGGTTGAATAAGCATGGTGACAAAATGCAGCCTTGTCTTACTCCTTTTCCTATTCCAAACCACTCTGTCACTCCATGTTCTGTCCTAACTGTTGCTTCTTGGTTCATGTACAGATTTCTCAGGAGGCATATGAGGTGCTCTGGAATTCCCATCTCTTTAATTACTTGCCACATCTTGTTGTGGTCCACACAGTCAAATGCCTTAGTGTAGTCAATAAAACAAAAGTAAACTTGTTTCTGGTATTCCTTTGTTTTCTCCATGATCCAGCGTATGTTGGCAATGTGGTCTCTAGTCCCCCTGCCTCTTCTGAAACCAGCCTGCACCTCTGGTATAATGCTCACTTGTTTTTCTGTATCAGCATTGTAGATAGAGAAATGATGGTCAATCAGTGAATTTTCTATTGCAAGTAATTGTTTAAGGTTTTCATGAAAGGCAACAAGATAGAATCAAGGTGGGGTGGGGTACCATTTCCAATATCTGCAGAGGAACATCCACAATTTCTATACAGGGGCAAGTAGCCAAGTGTGGTATATGACAGTGATGGCGAACCTTTTAGAGACCAAGTGCCCAAACTGCAACCTAAAACCCACTTATTTATTGCAAAGTGCCAACATGGCAACAGGGGAGGGAGAAAACACTCCCATTGGGCTTCTGGGCCAAGGGGCAGGATGATCTCTGTGCTGGGGGAGGGAGGAAGCGCTCCCATTGGGCTGCTGGGCAGAGAGGCAGAGCGAACTCTGTACAGGGGTGACAGCATGGGTACCCACAGAGAGGACTCTGAGTGCCACCTCTGGCACATGTGCCATAGGTTTGACACCACTGGTATATGAAATGGCAAGCTGGGTGCACAATAGCATGCCTTCATATTCTTAAAATAACAGGTGTTGATTAAATAAAGGACCACAATGAGACTACATGGTAAAAAACAGAAATAGGGTTGCAACAAGCCAGAAGAATGGAATAACAGATCTAAGTTACATGATGTAAGTCAACTGATCTCAGCGGCATGAAAATAGATATCAATAATTGGGCTTTGGGTCTCTTCACTGTGTCCGTCCATCCTATAGTCCCATTATCCTCCAAAACAGTTAAAACATTGCAGCATAAAAACTGCTCTACCTCTGTACACTTCCCACAAAATTTAGAACCTGCTAAAGGATAATGAAGAGTAAATTCATTTTATATCTGGGAGAGTAGAAACATATTCATTGAACACCTGAAAAATCAACAGGTTTAACACCAGCTAAACAAGTCAGACTTGTTGTAAACAAAACCAATTTTCTAGTTCTTTGGATGTTGTGCTTCCATTAAATGACCATCGCTTTTAAAAAAAAAAACAACTGTTACCCATTCTCTACTTCAGTCTCCATTAGATCCAGACTATCTAGGACAGGGTCAAGGAGGAAGTGGCTATGAATGCATTTACAGCTGTCGTAAACGTGTTTATGGCTGCCACGGACACATGTATGGCAGCGTTTGCAGCGGAGGGCAGCTCCCTCAACTGTCTGAGGGAGCGTGACCTGGCCCCTGGCTTTAAAAGGTTGATGACCTCTGATCTAGGGTGATGCAGAGCTATCTACTCTCCTCAGCTTGGTCTATCTCTCAGGACGACTGGGGAGGGTATATAATAGGGAAAATTATGTCTCCTGCTTTACAATATGTGGGTGAAAGCCTGAATATAAGTGCATAATACAGGAACCCTAAACACAAAACCCCTCCCCTAATTCACATTTTGAACTGCACAACTCAGCAGGACCTACAAGTGACCAAGAAGGCTGTGTATCAGACTGGAGAGAAGTAAAATTGGGGTTGCGGGGAGGGACAAATATTGGTAATCAACATCAAAACTCAAGTGACTTTAGAACAGGGATGTAGAATAGACCATTATGTAAAAGTTACAGGATTCCCCACCCCCAGACTGGAATGTCACATTAAAATACCCCAGAGGTTTTATTTTACTCTGATGTCTTCAATCCTCTAAAATATTCCATTCAAAAAATCCCTGCTTATTTCTTAACTTGCTGCTTGATTTCCCCATTTCCCTATTTCTTACTGACTATCTTCTAGGCACAGTTAAAAAAGAAAAAGTTTAAGCAGAATAAGGAATTTCAATGAGTCCAGCTTTCTCGCCCCTTCCTGACAAGCAAGAGTTGAAAGAGAGGAAAGAAAGTGAAATAAATGCTCTTTCTTATCAAAAAGTTCAGCTGGTCATCACCATAGCAGAAACTCTGCCTCTGAAGAAGTATACCAGATCTCCCCCCCCCCCCCCCCGCACTCCACTTGCCTCAATATTTGAAAATTTTGAAATTGTATCCATGTTAGTCTATGTAAGTATATCAGAAAGTAAACAAAAAGACAACAAAGTTGTGGCATCTTAAAGACTAACTGCTGAACAGTAATACCTCATACAAAGTCCGCTTTGTACAACAACGAATTCATACAACATCGCCTAATTCCTTGAAAAAAGTTGCCTCATACAAAGTCGCTGCGACTTTGTATGAGGCATTGGGGGTTTTCCCAGGTTGCATTGTGCCTGGGCAGTATAAAAAGGAGGACAGATGCGTGCATTGCTCTTGTGGGTTTTGCACGAGGCAAAGAGTATTTAGGAGTGGTTTTGAGCGTGATTTTGGATTTTTTTTTTATTTTTTGTCAGAATTTTTAGAAGCATTCCTGGGATTTTTGCAGCATTCTTCAGGTTCTTGGAAATCAGAGTTGTTTGACATGTTTTTGTAATGTATTTAGCCTTTAGACAATGATTTCTTAAAGTTCTGTCAGCTTCCTGTCTGTTTCCTTGACTTTGCCCTGAAGTCTGTACTGTTACAGTACAATGTATCTCTATGGAAACGACATTGTACGAGGCATCGCAGCAAGGATTTGGACGTTGTATGAAGCATCGCGGCTAGGATTTTGCATGCCTCATACAAAGTCCAAATCTGTATAAAGTCCAAACTTGTGGAACCATGTTTGGATGTTGTATGAGGTATCACTGTATTTTAATGTTAGCTTTGGTGGATCAAGTCCACTTGATGAAACATAAGCTTGAGACTTCATGGAATTAATTGATACACATCAACTACAGAGACACACAAGGGTTGGTTAGTATAACAGATAAGTTTACAAATCAATGTGGCTTTTTACAACTGGTAATAACAGAAGATCCCCACAGATGTGTAATGGCTCAATGTTTATTTTGTATCCATCCACTAACCATTTACAACAGAACCAAACTTCACAGTAATAAATCTGAACCCCAATCTGAGATCTTCTGTTATTACCTGTTGTAAAATGCCACACTGGTTGTAAACCTATCTATTATACTAACCAACCATTGTGAGTCTTTGTACCTGATGCCATGAAGTCTCACTCTTACGTCTAATGGACTTGATCCACGAAAGTTAACATTAGTAAACATTAAACATTAAAAACATTAAAGTGAATCTTTTAAGTGTCACAACATTTTGTGTCTTTTTGTTTTGTTTTGTTGACTCTCTGGTATGCTTGAAACACAAAGAAACACGGCTACCCTTTCAAAAATTATAATGCAGGAGTTAGTCTTTAAGGCAGGGGTGCCCAAACTACGGCCCGGGGGCCAGATCCAGCCCATGACACCAATTCATCTGGCCCTGACACCAATTCATCTGGCCCACAAAGCCGTCACTCTCGGAAGCGGAAGTGAAACGGCCCGTATGGGCGAGTTTTACTTCTGCTTCCAGGAGCGACGAGGGCTTCGTGGGCCAGATGAATTGGCATCGGGGGCCAGATCGGGGGGCCCAAAAGTTTGGACACCCCTGCTTTAAGGTGACACAATGTTGTTTGTCGTTTTGTTTTGTTTTGTTTACTCTCTGATACGTTTTCCTCCAGGCTCCCTCGGAGCAGGGCAAGAGGCACGGAGTGGAGGCTGCATCATCATCATCATCATCCCCGGAGGCGCTGCTAAGCTAAGGATCCAAGCCCACCCGATCACCTGCATTTCCCTGAGGTTCTCCGTTGGAGCGATGGGCTGGGCAGGTCGGGGCAGATGATGCTGGCGCTGGGAATCCGGAGGGCTCGGGCGGGCAGCCGGGGCTCGGGGCTCCTTGGGCCGATCCTCCATCTCCGAGGCTGCTGGCCGGCCTTTCTCCTCCTCCTCCTCCTCCTCCTCCTCCTCCTCCAGGCGCCAGCTAACTTGCGCGCCCTCCAGAGGGACAGCTTACTGCCGTTTCCATGGTGAGCCGGCATCCTTTGCCACTTTGCCAGGTCTTCTTCTTCAGGCTCCCTCCTCCTCCTCCTCCTCCTCCTCCCCCCTCCTCCTCCTTGGGCATTTCCCTCCCTCCAAGATCCGCGGCCAAAGGACGAACCATGCAGAAGGCTTTGGGCAAGGAGTCTCCGCTCCAGCGCATTCTAGCTATGCGCGCCCGCAACTTCCTCTGGTCAAGAGTAAGGCTGTTGTCAGGTTTCCTACACACCAGGAACCCTTTCCCTGAGAGTGGCCGCAGACACTGGGGCACCCGAGGAAGGGCAAAAGAGGGACCCCTTTGCCCCTGGCTTATGTTATGTCACATTAGAGACCCACCAGTTTCATTTCCCTTCGAAACTCACATAAGCACTTCCATCTTGGCAGTGAGGATACCTACTTACACTTAGACCCGTGGTTCCCAAAGTGGGGCACGCACGGGGGAGCAATTTGATTTTTATTGGGGGGCAATTTGAGGATAAGGGACTGCAGTGACTTAGTGGTTAAGACAGTGAACTTGATGACTGGAAGGTCGGCAGGTCAGCAGTTCGAGCCCCGAGTGCTGCACAACTGTCCCAGCTCTTGCCAAGCTAGCAGTTTGAAAGCAAGAAATTGCAAGTAGATAACTAGGTACCCCTTCGGTGGGGAGGTAATCAGCGTTCCGTGCGCTCCGGTGTCTAGGCATGCCTGCCACATGTCCACGGAAAGGTCCACAAATGTAGACAGTGCTGGATCTTTGGCTGTAAACAGAGATGAGCACTGAACCCTAGAGTGGGATATGACTGGCTGTCAAGTAAGGACAACCTTTATTTTTACATAATTTGAGGATGATTATTAACAGTGAATGGCCTTTTAGGCTTCCTCCATGTGAATAGGAGTTTATTTTTTGAATAATAAGAATTATATGTCACAGGTGGGGTCAGGATTTTAGAGACGCTTTGATTGATTGATTGAAGTTTTATTTCTATACCGCCTTTCTTACCCAATGGGCAACTCAAGGCGGTTAATAACAATAAGTATACAATACAAAATAGAAAAATACAGGATCTAAGCAGCAGCAATAACAAAACAATAATCATCAATATACAAAATCAATAAGTGCATAGCAATACAGCATAATCTATACAGTCAATATCAATATGACAATAATAAATAAGAGTCCCCAGAAATATAGTACGCAGAAAATTCAAGCCCACAGAATACAATACAATAGCAAAGACATATCAACTATAATATAATACACTATAAAAAGCACTCAACAAAATTCAGACTGCCAAAACAGCAACAGTAGCATAAATATGTACCACAGCACAGGTGGGGCATGGGTCAAAAAAAGGTTGGGAACCACTGACTTAGACCTTTCTGTGCTACAAGGGCTCTCCAATGGTTTCAAGCTTGGGTGAGGACTTTGGCATCCTCCCGTGTCATGTTCGGGGTCTTTAAATCTCCCCTGAATGTCCTTCACTATTATGACTCCAAATGGCAGACCATATTTTTTCATATGGAGAAAAAGAGGATCCATATGGTGGCAAGATGAACCCCTCCTAATGCCAAATGACAACAAGGAAGCCCTTGAAATGTGGTGATAAAATCAACCACTAGGCTGACTCTTCTCTCAAGAGGCACAATGAGGAATTGAACTCACAACTTCCATCCAAACCACAGAAATATCCAGCCAGCTAATATTTACTGGTTTGTTTAGGGGGGGGGTGTGTGTGAGAGAGAGAGAGATCCCTCAAATCAGTCACCTCCAGGCAGTTGCCACCATCTGCTTAATGCTAGGACTGGCCTTGGCTTTGAACAGTGCTGAGTCTGTTGAAGGTTCTTTTGGGAATTCAGAATTCCTGTTCCCTCCAAAAGACTCCAGGTTGCCTTCTAAAGCAGTGGTTCTCAATCTTTAGGCTTCAGATATTCTTGGACTACAGCTCCCAGAAGTCTTCACCATTGGCTGTGTTGGCCAAGATTTCTGGGAGCTGTCGTCCAAGAACATCTAGGGCTCTAAGGTTGGGAATCACTGTTCTCGAGCCATGTTCTTTGTTCTCAGAACTAAGCATTTGAGAAGAGCTGATCATCACTCTGGATGATGGACAGTTCACATAGGGTTAAGTCATCCCATTTTCCTACCTGATCTAAAGCTCATGATGACACCTCTTCATTTCTCCTACACAGAAGGCAACTGAACTGGAAGATGAAGCTTCATTTGACATTGGTGATGGTACAATGTCACCCATTACATCTGAAATCGGTAGGATAACTTATGGATTCAGGTCAGTCTGCCTGGGGTAAGGGCACAGCTTTGTCCTTCAACAGAAGCAAATGGCTATCGAGCTTCCATTACTATGTCTTGGGGCCAAGTGACAATTTTGCAACTAGAAACAGAGCTGATTTAGGTGGTAAATTATTCCTGAGAGTACTCTAATGAATTCTATAGGTTTGGAAATTGTATTTACCTAGTTTCAGAATATGAGGAGGTCATGTGTTGCCCATTCCTTCTACTCATACCCTTTGCCAAGTCATTTAACATCTGGACACAGGATCACATATTCCAGCCAGTGGTGTTGAATCAGGTGTTCCTCTGTATCAGTCAGCTCTAGAAGCAGCTCCTTGGGGAACTCTGCATCTAAACAATAGTAGAAAAGAGGGAATGAAATAATGCAGAAGATAGAATTCCAGAACTTGTTCAAGTTGCTTTTCTGATTACTAATCCCAACATTCTCAACCACTAGAGTCATGCTGGCTGTAGGATTCTGGGACTTGTATCTTTTTTAAAAGTAACATTTTCAAGCTCCATGTTGTTCTACTCACCTCAATGTGATCAATGTATGCAAAATGTATCAAGGCACACAAGTGTGTTAGCAAATATTGGGGAATTGTTAAGCTGTATCTATTGAATCTTGGTTCTTAAACAAGCCAAAGATCACTTTACCCTGCCTTTCCAGAACAAAAAATTGTGTATATGTGCATAGTGCATACCTGTATGGGTACATTTATACATGTGAATATGTAACATTTTAAGTATTTTCTCAGGCAAATGTCTCCAGTTTATGTAATATATAAATACACCACTAGAGGGGGATAGTTTGTAAGTGTATGAAAACTTTTATGCAAGCATCTTAAACGAAATTGATCACACACCAAAACGTGACATGCCTATAAACATAGGTGATTGGAATACAATAGTAGGGAACAAAGCAGAATCATATGTTGTTGGGAAATTTGGCTTAGTGGACAAAACAATGCTGGAGAATTATTCATAGAGTTCTGTGAAGCCAACAATCTGTTTACTACAAAATATATTCTTCAAGCAGCTGAACAGATGGCTGTACACATAGACATTACAAGATGCTCAATACAGAATCAAATAGACTATATAACTGGAAGCAGGAGATGGAAAAGCTATATTCTGCCTGCCAAAACAAAGCTAGATTGCAATACTGTTAGAGTAAAGCTTTAAAAAGAGATCTAAAAGAATTGTAGTCCCACAATAGATTTTAACAACTTTCCTGAGGAATTTAAAGTCCATATAAGAAACAGCTATGCATTACTAAACTCAATGATCATGAACCAGAAGAACTGTGGATTGAAACTAGATAATTTATTAGGAAAGAATGCAACGAGATAATTCCTATAGCAAAAACCTAGATGCATAATGGAAGAAATACGTAAAAGTGTAAAGGTCAAGAGATAAGTAAAAGGTGAGGAAAAAACAGAGTGAGAACCCTGAATGCAGTTTTTCAGCAACTGTCATCTACAGACAGAGAATAGACTTTTCTTCCAGAAGATCTGAGAAATTAAAGGGAAATATAAGCCTAGATTATGAATGCTAAATGGCCAACAGGGAAGGACACTATCTGACCAGGAGAAAATAAAGAGAAGGTTAAGACAGTATATGAAAGACCTTTACAGAAGAGATAAAAGGGTGGCAAAGTCCTTTGAAATGGAATCCTGTGATGAAGAACATGTACAGTAGTTGTAGTAAGTGAAGTAAAAGCTGTTCTGAAAGCAGTTGAAATAAATAAATCACTAGAAGTACTTGGAATACTGATAGCTATTTCAAGAAACAGAGACGGAATCTGTCAAAATCCTAACAAGAATATGCCAAGAAAGATGGGGAAATAGCCCACAGACTGTTCCAATGCCAAGAAAGAAGATGCCAAGGAGTGTAGTACCTAGAAGACCATTGCTTTGATTTCACATGCAAACAAAGTGATGGTCAAAGTGTTGCAACAAAGGCTTTTACTTTATCTGAAGTTTAAAAAATGCCTGATTAATCAAGCTAGATTCCAAAAACAAAGAGGTACTTGAGATCATGTTGCAAATATCCACGGATTACTAGATGTGGGAATGTATCTGGATTCTGTCAGGCTGTCTCTGACACATTTTGTAAACAAAAGCCTCTTTGCTTGCATGAGAGACAACGCTCCTTATCTCTCCTTATTTGGGTTCTGACATTCTGATTGATTATGTAGCTTAAGTTTCGTTTCTGGTATACTCTGCTTGAATAAAGAGTAGATTAGTATCCTTTGTTCAGCCAAAGACTTGAGTCGTGTTTTCTGTCCCTCTCTTTTCCCTTCTTACTCCGTCTAATGAAGCTGGACTTCGTGGACTCTTAAATTTCTATCTGGGGCAATAAACTGCTCTGTTAGATGAGGCTGATTATCTTTACATGAATCAGATTTCTACAAGTGGCGCTCCGTGGGAGGCTTTGAACTACAATGAGAGCTTTCTTTGAACTCTGCTTCAGCAATTAACACCCCATAATTGGCGACCAGGGACAAGGTCTTCTTCATTCACCTATGACCAGGCAAAAAGGTCCGACCGGGAAGGTCATAAATCAAGCGCTTGAGAAAACATCACAACAGGGTGAGTGAAAATAAAAAAAAGAAAAGAAAAGATTTTTTTTAATTATGGGGTGTGTGCTGGCGTCGCAAATGCAGGAACTTTGTAAAGATATCTCAGATCTTTTGAATAACAATGGGAAACGAGCTGATGAGAAGGAGATACAAAAGCTAGTCAAAGCTATAGAAAAAATCAGTCCTTGGGTTAAATATGATGAATGTTTGGACTTAAAACAGTGGAAACAGATTGGGAGAGAAATGCAGAAGCATAATGGAATTTCTGTATCAGTGCTATTTACATGGGAGGAAGTTAGAGACTGCCTTCAAAGACTCACTCCAAAGAATATTCTGTTATCTCAGGGGCTTGCTGGCCCCCTCCCAAAGCTTCTGCCCCCAGCCAAAGGAGGGACTATAGCAACTGCCCCTCCATCATATGAGAAACAACAGCATAAGCCCCCTGATGGAGGTGGAGATGGAAAAGAAGATGGGACATTATATCCTGCCTTGCAGCAATCAAGCACTTTTAGCCCTACAAAAGACCTGTTCACTGCTGCAATACTGCCTGCCGAGTCTAAAAAACAACTAGTGCCAGCTGATGGGGAACAAATGGTGGGGACCTCATCACAGATCGAAGCTGTTAATGCATGCAGAGTGGCAGGAAGCAAGGAGTGTGTTTCAAAGAGCAGCATAGGAGATCTCAGCCCCCCCCCCCCCGTGAAGCAACCCTCTTCACAAAAGCAGGAGAAGCTGAGGGGTAAACTTGATACCTCACGTGTGGCAAAGAAGTGGGAGGATGGCCCAGAGGAGGAATGCAGAAAACCCAAAAAGGGGTCTTCTTGCAAATACAACCTTACAGATGCAGTTTGTCATCAAGTTGAGATTCAGATGCTGCAGATGAAAAAAGTACAGAGGAAAAGGGGGGTGGATCCCTCCTCGATGGACAGCAGGCTGTTGCAAAAATACAAGGAGTTTTTGGCTGATTTTGAACTGCCCAACCCTCAAACAAAGAGATCCAGAGTGAGCTGTCCCAAGTTTCCAGCATCAGGATTGCAGGGAAAGCAACTTGGAATTCCCTGTGATTTTCTTCTGTGTGAAATTACTTGCAACTTCTGGAGAATTTGTCCTTTGTGCTTTCACACCTCATCGGCCTGCCTTAATACAGATGGGTGTGACTGGAGCAAGAAGGAATGTGTGTTTGCCTGAAAAGCAGAAAAGGGGGGTCTGGGTGTCTTGTGAATTCAGTGAGAGTTAATTTATGGCTTAATTTCAACTTGCCATGCCAAGAACTGTGCTGGAGAGAAGATAGTGTTTGTTTAAGTGTTTAAGAAGAAAGCTTAATCAACATTTGGACTTTTAATTTGGACATTTTAATTGGACTAAAAGGAAAAAAGTTTGTGTGGACTGGAAAGAAGAATTGGCTTTGTTTGCATTTTAAAACCGGAAACCTTTTTTTAAGCAACCTGCTCATGCTATGAGTGTGAAATGCTCTAATGATATTTGTACTGTATTGATTTACCATGCTATGCTGGTTTTAAGTTATTGAATGCAATGGAGACCTACTTCATGTAAGGAAGAAGAGAAATGTTCATGTTTTGTTCATGCATATCTCAAGGTACCTCCAGAAGCACATGGAAGAGTTTTCAGTACCCTACACATGTAAATGGGTTTGTGACATTGCATTTGTGTTAAATGTCAGGCATGTTTCATGTTTAGTTACATGGTACTAGTAATAACAGGGCATGCTCCTGTTTCTTAGGGGAGTGTCTGCCTAAGCCATTGGTCGTTTATTGGCAACAAGGGGATCCTGAGTGGAAGGATTCCTGCTGGAGCAATCCGCCCATGGAGAGAGAAGAAGGTTACTCAGCTCCAGGATGGTGGTTCACCAGTAAACTAAACTTGCTGACATTTGTTCTTTTCTTTCTTACTGTGCTTCCAGCTGTAAGAACAATACCTCATGGGGGCAACCCCAACTTTTGGATTCGTCATGCTAACTATATGTTTGAGGTTCATGGTAAGAATGCAACGTTATACTATGAGCATCCACTGGCAGTGTCTCAAATGGCTTTTCTTCCGGCATTGTTCAACATGCCAGAGTTGGTTATTGGACACTTGCAACATATTGATAGATCTACACTCTTCTCCAATCCTCCAGAACAATGTAACAACACCCGCTGGCGAAGCATGACATTCAAGAAATACACTAAAGGACTTTGTTTCTGCTGTCATAGTTCTGGAGTCTGGAATAGTAAATGGAAGTACTGGACTCAAGCAAAAAGGGTTTTGCGGAATGTAGGCAATTATACGGGTTGTGATGATTATTTTTGGTTATGGGGTAGTTATAACAGTTCTTATAAGCTTAATTATACCTTGTTTAACACTACTATTGAAGATATATATGATGTATTTCCTATGTTTACTCCTGATTATTCTGCTATAGATAGTGGTTCAATTTGCAATGGATGGCAAATTAAGGATCCCAACATGTGGTTCTTTTTTAATGGAGTTGCCACGAATTTCCATCCAGGACAATATCAATGTGCAGCATTGGGTTATTTTACCTTACAGACTGGCCATAGATTACCTGTTAGCAAAATCCGGAGGATTTTGTAAACTGGTCGGGAACCAGGGATGTCGGGTAAAATTCCAGGATCTGAATAATACTATTGAGAAAGAACTTCAGAAATTACAGGAGAGCATTACTAACAATGTACGCACTGATGTTAATCTCTTTGATTGGGTGACTTCTTGGTTGCCTGATTTGTCTGTCCTTAGACAAGTTTTCTTTTATGGGTTCATTATTATTATCTGCTTTATACCTTTGTATTTTTGCATTAATTGTATTCCTAATCTTATTTCTATGTGTAACACATGTCCACTGTGTAGAAGGGAGACATCGAGTTTTGCACGACGGCAATTGTACTCAATGAGGTATCATCCTCCGGAACAAAGTACCATGAGTCAGGAGGGGTACGATGTCCAGGAGGACAGTGATGATGTATATGGAGGAGTAGTTATGGAGTATGATGACATGCAGGGGTATGATTAGCTGTCCCTCTCTCAAATTTAAATGAAAAAGGAGGACATGTGGGAATGTATCTGGATTCTGTCAGGCTGTCTCTGACACATTTTGTAAACAAAAGCCTCTTTGCTTGCATGAGAGACAACGCTCCTTATCTCTCCTTATTTGGGTTCTGACATTCTGATTGATTATGTAGCTTAAGTTTCGTTTCTGGTATACTCTGCTTGAATAAAGAGTAGATTAGTATCCTTTGTTCAGCCAAAGACTGGAGTCGTGTTTTCTGTCCCTCACTGTTCTTTCCTTACTCTGAGCCTAATGAAGCTGGACTTCGTGGACTCTTAAGTTTCTATCTGGGGCAATAAACTGCTCTGTTAGATGAGGCTGATTATCTTTACATGAATCAGATTTCTACAACTAGAGCACACCAAATAATTTCAGAAGACCACCCTATGATTTATAGAATACAGCAATGCCTTTGACTGTGTGGATCATGCAAAGTCATGGAAAGTTCATGGGTTTACCTCAGCATTTTATTGTCATAATTCATAACCTATATTGTACACTAGAAGCTACAGAATTTGGAGAGACCGAATGGTTTTATATAGACGAAGATGTCATAAAGGGGTGCATTTTATCACTTCATTTGTTCAATCTGTATGCAGAACATATCACACAGAAAGCCAGACTAGATTCAGATGAGGGAGGAATGAAAATGGATGGAAGAGCGCACAAGCTTCCTTCAAATTAAAGCCAAAAGAAAAGTGAAAGGAAAAAATAATCTAGCTGGCAGACTTGCTTACCTAAGAAGAGAATTCAACAGGCAGAAAATAAAAGATGTGGCTTTTCAAAGATACTGAGCACAAGGTGTCCTCAGAAGGTCTCAGTTTTTAGGTCAGAGATTTGTGAATAAATGAAGAGTAGACAGTCCTCCTTATGTATTATTTAGTGCATTGGAGCAGCATCTTGAATTGTGCCCAGAACTAATGGCAAAAACTATATAAACTAACCGATAGGGAGTACAAGTACCCTGTGTACCCTGTACCTAGTCCCACAGTTAAACAAAAAGGTACAGTGTGAGTGTGGCTCCAGCCTGTCCTCATGGTATAGAACTACTCTAAAATGCTAAATATGTACAAGAACTCACGTTGAGAAGCATCAGAACAAATCTAACAGCCTGTCTACACTGGCACATATTTCATGCTTTTGGTCTTTTTCTGTTGCGGTTTGAGTCAACTCAAATTATAGCATCCACAAACATTTTCTAAGAAGTCCATTGCACCTCTTTTTACTCCTATCTCACTATTTTCTGATCAAGGAAACCATTGATGGCAATAAATGCTGTGTTAAGCACCATAGAGAAAGTACGGAGGAGGCAGAAGGGACGCGATATAAGATGAAAAGGTTACTCCCCTGACAAAATATACATGAAAGGTCTATTAACCAGATAGATGTCGGGAGTGTACTATGGACTTTAGAATCAACCTTGTAAATGTGTGGGAGCCTTGACTCCACATCAATTATTTGTTAGAGCCTCAGCAGAGGACAACGGGAGTTAATAGATTTTGGAGTTTTAACTCCGCATTTGTTTAAATATTGGAGCCTCATTTGGGGACAATGAAAGTCGTTAACGAAATCCGCAGTGAGAGAGAATTTCATCTGCTTTAAGTTACTTTGAAATAGCATCTAACACAGCATTTATTGTATCTGTACAGTCATTACAAAACAAGACCAGTTGTTTCAAATCATCTTTATTCAGAGTCAGAGTTTTTTTAATGGCTTTAATCATAGCAACACCTGCTTAGGTGGCATGAAGCAAACATCATTTGTAGATAAGAGTTCCATATAAGACTTTTGCCATCAATGGTTTTCTTGATCAGTACTGTTTGCACCGTTGGGCTCTTTCCTTTTTTCACGTCATCTCACTATTTTCTGGCACAGCACTATGGTGACAGGATTGTTGTTTGTTGGGCCACTATTGCATAGCCCAGGTAGATTGTTAATTAACACCCAAATAGAGCTGTGGACAGTGACATCCCTATGGCTCATGAATGACAGAGAAACCTATATGTTCCTATATCTTCACCAAGTCTTTTTTTTTCCTCATTACTTCCCTAACTGAAACAGTACTACTGTATTCTAGGTGTACTAGGCAGATACATTGCATTTTCGCAATGTCACTTGCTTTTTTTAACAGCAAAAGTATCATCTCAGCCTGCTGAATGATAGCTGACCCAACCTCCTTACTTGTGGGAGAAAACCAGGTGGACTTTGATCACTAGTAAACTGGATGAATTTACCCACAAGCAAACTGAGTAAAGTTTACTCATGGAAAAACCAGTAAATAGAAAAGTGGCAGAAATGATGTCTGGCAGGTAGACTGGACTGACTTTCTACATGAAAGTGCTCACACAGGTTTCACACTCTTTCTGTCTCTCTGTCTCTGTCTCTCTCTCTGTCTTTCTTTCTCTCTGTCTCTCTCTCTCTCTCTGTTACACTACAGCTGGTAGTGTAAAAGGAAGAATGCACAAGCATAATAAATCAAACTGTAACTTAAAACTCTCCACTTTTCCCATCAGAAAGAGACACAAATCTTGTTTCAAGCACATGAAAAGGTTTCCACCCAAGAAGCTGAGGATGGTGGAACTGATGGCACCTCCATATAATCCTCTTCAGAGAGGAAGGAAAGGGGGCAGGAAGTGGAAGTGTTGAAAATCAAACAGGACCTATTGAAGCGATCTAAATACCAGTGTGGACTCTTGTAATGGGAGAGACCGAAGAGTCTCTCAAGTGAGGAATAAAATGTACCACAGTACAAATAAGAAGCTTCTCAGCATGAAATAGACTGCTCCCCATTCCCCTGTATAGGTCCTAAATTTTATTGCAATTATTTACACTTCAACAGAAATAAAAATGACATTTTGGGAACAACGTAAAATAAAAATCAAAGAATTGGTGGCAGGGTTAGTAGAGTTCAGATTCTGCACTGCGGTTTAGTTTTGTGGGTCTGTCCTCTAGACCCACAAAAGCTTTGGACCTGACCTCTTGAGGGATGTGATGCTGGCAAAATGGCAACCCAGCATTTGGGGTTCATTCTCATGGTTTCAGGCTCAGAAGCACCGCTGTCTTTTCAATTTTTGGACCTCCTCCTTCAGTTGCTGCTGAAATTCACATGTTAGTCTTTCAGTTAGTCACACAGTCTATATATATTCTGTTTGTCCCACAGAGAGACCATTTTACAAATGTGGCTGAACAGCTCATGGCTGTGACATCACTAAGATTCACCTCTGATATCACAAGTGACTTCTAGAACTCCATCTTTCACCCTGAAATCTCAGGGAACAGGATGCTGATGGCCTGGCTGGGCACAAAGGTTGAGGAGGTTTGTGGAGGTCAGGGGTGCCTGGATTGCGATGGTCCATGGGGTCACAAATGGTCAGACTCAACTATGCGACTCAACAACAACAACAACAACAAAATATTTCCAGAAATTGGTGGGGAACAACTTACCTGTCAGATATATATTTTCTTTCTTCTTCCCATCTAGCATTTTGTTTGTTTTTTGCCCACTGCTAGAAGTACAGTAGTAAGAAAAACAAGAGAGCTCCTTTGCCAACAACCTGGCTACCATTTTCTGTCCCATGGATTCCAGAATATTGTAGAAGGATAGAAAAGACACCAAATGTTCAGAAAAGACTAAGCCCTCCTTGGCAGCTGGAAGTCTTTTTGGAGAACCTGCAGCTCAGTGGCACTGCTAGTGGCATGCATCGGGTGACCTTTTTGTGCATTCTTTGTGGTCACCACATATTGCTGTTCTATACCAGCAAGCAACATTAGCAATCGACAGCCAAACAGCAACGGCTGTGCAGGTATTTATGGGGGCAGGGGAGAATGGTGCTTTTTAGGAATACAGAGGGGGTTGCCTAGGGCTGACATCAGAAATTTCCAGGCCTAGTACGCCCCCCCCCCCATTTTTGCCATGCCCCCTGTGGTTTCTGCACATGCGTGATCTGTTTGCACATGCGTACATTGGTGGTTTCCCGGCAGCTCCACGCCCCCATGGTTTTCTGTGCATGTGTGGTTTGTTTGTTTCCCGGCGCCGATGGGCCCCCGTCATCTCTGGGCCCGGGACAGGAGTCCTACTTGTCCCCCCACCCCCTGATTGCGGCACTGGGGTAGCCATATGAAAGCCACAGCATGAGGTGACTTTAGTGTTTGGGAATCAAGACAATGGAAGCAGCTGTAAACTAGTCTAACACATCTTTATTTACATGGAGTACAGCACGAACATGAGGTAATGGCGGACAAACCGCTCCTTTTATGCAGTGGCTATACATTTGGATGTGGCTCCTCGATAGCGCATTGGCTACTGTCCAAGTGACGTCATCCTTAGTCACGCACTTCTTGTCCAGGTGAGGTGAGGGCGGGAATCTTTCCCGTGCAGCTGAAGGTATTTGAGGAATGTGTACCATGTGAGCTGAACGCTCGCTATTTCCCCCTAGTGGTCACTAGCTCGTGTTCTATTGTGGTTTGTTACATTGTTTCTATTGCAAGATACAGCTTGTTACATTCGCTCATTCATGTGGTTACAGATTGTTACACTCGCTCATTCATGTGGTTACAATTACATTCAATACACAACAGTGACAGACATACAGCTGAAGTTCTTGCACCTGATGAAAAGGAAGAGATCTAAGCAAAAAGGGCCTCAGTCACTCTCATAAGGGAATATTACAAAATTTCCACTCATCATCATGGCACTTCCTTTGATGCTTTCCTGATGTCTTTCAGCAAAGCATGTCATTCAAGGGTCTGAAGATGTTGGGATCTTGGGTGCTTAATTGAAATGGAGCTCATAAAGTGACACTGTCAATTTGTTTTACATTTTCCCCCACGTTCTACTTGACCGGAACCCTATGTGATAGCTGCCAAGAGTTATTCAACCTTCACAGCTATTCAACCTTTTCAGATTATAAACCTATCAATTATTTTCTTCCTCCAGCATAGGCTGAGCTTATCCTAGAATAATGTGACTCTTCTGCTTGATTCGATACTGCCCTCAAGAGAAGTTTCCTCAGTTGTATACTGGTCAGAATTTAACATTCTGCCATCCTTTCCCATGTTTCTAGGGAGGTTTATTTGGTCGTGAACATAATCAACTGATGCATCCAGTAAGCTGAGAGAAAATAGTCTGCTGTTTTGAGGCTTCATAGATGAAAAGTTTCTGCTTCTTTGTCATCTTAAATGTGAGGCTGCCTCAGCTCTCAATACCTCCAGAGGGAGGGAAGGTGCCACTTTTCTTTTCTTTTTGATAGCACCAAACTCTTGAGAAGCCACTACACATTGCAATCCTATGCATGTAAAACTCACAAAAAAAAAACTACTCTGTTTGATGGGATTTGCTCTTAAGTAAGTGAAACCCTGTGATGTTTTTCAGATGTGGAGAAAAATGTATTATATTCTTCTCTTATACCTTCTCTTGCCATACTTCAATCATCTCATCTTTGTCCAAAACTACAGCCAAAATAATTCTGCCCTCCATTAAACATTATTGCGGTTTCCCTTTCAGTTGCCAGATGAAAACATCAGACACAGAGAGAAAAAACTGCAAAGCTTGATCTTCAGGTGATTAAACCCCTCCTGCAGATTCCGCATGCCCAATTGGCATAATCAGCCCCTGGCAGAGGTTACACCGGCGAAGGAGGTTCCTGGTCACTGGCCCTTGCCAGTACGGAAATTGGGGGAACGGATTAATAGTATAAATCATAAGGGTTTATTCACCCACACCTGACCTGACCGACGGTTCTGCTGAGAGAGCAGATCGCTAACCTCCGTTACCCATTAAACAATTACTGACTCACAGATCAGCCTAATCTTTGGTGCAAATAGAAGCCATATTTATCCTAGTGTAAGCCTCAGACAATGGTTTTCCCCTGTCAGTGTTTGCCCGAGTTAATTAACTTCCCCAAGAGAGATTTCCCATTAACCCGAGTAAATGGGTGATGTGATTTTCTGTCAGATGACGATTCTTTCCTGCATTGCCTTCTGATCTATATATGATGATGCTTTTCCCTCAATAAACCACTGATCTGATCTCGCTCCATATTGCCTCGTATCATTACTTGATCAGTCTCCTCCGGGACCCAACGGCCACCCTAGCAGCCCCGATTCCTACACCCTCCCAAAAGCCATGTTATTTCAATGATAACTTTTGGATTGGGGGAGATTCCCACAGAATGGTTAATTTTTTTCCCTACAGCCTTGAAGGTTATGGGGGGAAATCTACATATTCATCAGAGGGACAACTGCTCTGCTAGACCAAGGAATAGAAGTAAAATCTGATTGCTTTCAGTTTTAATTGGGTCAAAAAATATATTCATGAATTTTAAAATTATAGGCCAGAAGTTATCAACCTTTTAAAGCTGGGGGCCAGGTCACGCTCCCTCAGACAGCTTTGGGGGAGGGTGGATGGCCATTTTGCCCTTCCTCCACCACATGGCACTTCCTGATGTGGTGGAGGTGGTAGTTGGCCACATGAAATGCCACGGTGGGCCACATCTGACCTGTGGGACATAGGTTGTGAATCCCTGTTCTAGGCTGTTTACATGAGGAAAGACTGGGCATGTTTAGCCTTGAGAAAAGGAGAGTGAGAGGGGCTGGGTAGCACTCTTCAAGTACCTGAAAGGTGGTCATAAAGAGGGAGGGACCTGTTCTCGGTCATTCTGGAGTGCAGGATATGTAATAATGGGATAAAACTAAAGAAAGTCAGATATACCTGTAGGTTGAATGTCAGGGAAAACTTCTTAATGGTGAGAGCAGTACGTGAGTGAAACCAACTGCCTCAAGAGGCGGTGAGCGCTCCAACCCTGGAAGCATTCAAGAGAGAATTGGACAACCATCTGTCATATCTGCTTTGATTCAGATTCCTGCTTGAACAGGGGTTGGACTATGTTCCAAAAGGCCCCTCCCAACTAAGTGATTCTATGATTCTTTGTGATGCCACAGGGTGGCCTCTTGTGATGTATAAATGCAGTGCAGGCAAGATTCGGGAGAGACTAGCATATTTTTCCCGGCAGTGCCGGGCTTTTTCAAATTGTGTTGGATAGTAAAGGGTTTCGGGGGTTTTTTTCTTGAACCAATGGTGCTGGGCTGTTTTAAATGGTGTTGTAAGTTTTTGTGATTTTGTGGCTTCGAGGTGCTGCGTCCGCCTGCGGCGGACTTGCGCTCCCAGTGTTTTTCATTTTTGTTTATGTTTTGCATGCTGGGCTCTTTATATTGGTTTTTGAAGGTTTTTGTTTTATGTTTATGCCAATTTTATTTCAATTTATTTTATTTTATTTTATTTTATTTAGTTTAAAATTTAATTTTGGTTTTTTAAATCTTTATTTTTACGCATTTTTTTGTTTTGGTTTTTTTGAGTGAAAAGTGATTTCTGTTGGTTTTTTTGTATTTTTTGAGATTAGTGTGATTATTTTTTAATGTTTTTATAACTTATTTGATTAATTTTGGAATTAATCTTATTATTTTCAATATTTTTGAATGTTTTTTCTCTTTTGGCCTCTGGGTGGGGGTGGTGAGCTTTTCTTCCTCTCTATAATTGTTCTCTTCTGTCCTCTGGGTGTCGCTTCCGGTAAGTTTTTTTTTCTCATTTGAGTTCCGGTCCTCATGGATAGAAGACGTCTTTTGGTAAGCTCTCTGGTTTTTTGGGGGGGGTTGGATTTTGGGGGGGGGGGTTTCTGTGTGTTTTTTCTTGTTTGTTTTTGGCTGTTTTTGTGTTTCCTTTTTGGATTTTGAGTGTTTTTGATTGTTTTTGTTTTGTGTTTACTTTTTCAAGGGGGGGGGCTTTCTTTCCCGCGGGCCATGCTGGCTGCCGCCGCCGCTCACCTGCACGCACCCGCTGGGTCGAGAAGGGAACCCTCCGGGGGAGGGCCGCGGCGTGCTCCGCGCCTACCCGGCGCCGGCTTCTTGAGTCGTGCGGCCCAGTCCTCGTGTATAACGCGCACCCAAACTTTGAGCCTTTTTTTGGGTATAAAATTTTGCGCGTTATACTCGAATAAATACGGTACTTCCAGCTTGAAAGTTTCATAAACTACATCAATGTTTCATAATCTTGTCTCCTCAGATGTTATTGGACTTCAGTTCCCAGAAGCCCTGAGCAGCAGGTGTACTGACTTGAGCTTCTGGAAACTGAAGTCCAAGAGCACATAGGGATCCAAGGTTGGTAAACAACAGACTGGAAAGAACCAGAAGAGGTAGTCACATTTAGTCTAATTTTTCTGATCATGTAGGTCCTGTGCATTTCTTCTAACAGAAATCCACATTTTAATCTTCTAGATTTGTCACTGTTATAAAAAACAAAAGTAAAAAATGATAGATTGTTGAGGAGCGCTGAGCCATAAAGAAGCAGAGAATTGCTATACCAAGGAACATCAAAACTGGCTTCTGGCTTCTTTTTCTTTCTTTTTGCTAAGAAATTCTGTGTTGATAGAATCAGCCATTCTAATTTCTCTCCATTGGCATAATCTACAGATCTTACTCAAATTTTTTGTGTAGCTCTGCTGCTATAATCTGGGCACCTTGCTGATACATGACCAATTTACAGCAGTCATTTACTTAGCATTGCCAGCAAATCATCAATACTAGCAGACCAGCAGAGTACAAATGTACCACACGCAAGCAACACCAGGGGCACTCAGAAAGAGAACAATCATTCACAAACAGCCAAAGGCTTCAGAAAGAAATCTGGCCTACTTCCATGAAGCAATTGCTTCTATTATATGGCCAGCCCTTCATAAAAAGCCCACTAGGGCTGAATTAAAATTGATGGGAAGCTGAGGGTGTTTCATTAAAAATGGTGCATCTCAAAAACTAAAAGAAACACCCTTCATTTCAACAATGGGTTGTGGTGGTCTGCAAACGGTGACCAAACTGTATTTGCAATCTATGTGAGGGCGATGAAGATTGCTCTCATTTTAATTTGCATTCGTGATTGTCTGATCAGAGACAGGTTGCCATACCATCAGAATGTTGCTGCTTAACTAGAAATAGGCCACTTGAGCTAAATGCAGATGATACAATATGGGCAATGTTCTTTGAGGCACACGATGTGAGCATGTCCAGTGGTGTACTCTTTTATGTTGGATATTTATATCCCGCCCATCTAGGATGTTCTCACACTCTGGGCAGTGTACAACAAGTAAAAAAATTCCAATATAAGTTATACTCAGACGTAATACAATAAACAAACATATTAAACAACAAACCATAAGCAATAAAACTATAAACCATAAGCAAAAAATATTAAGAGTTAGTTTTTAGTTTGTGGAAGGTATAATTCATTTATTTACTGTATTTGTTTGTGTGTGTGTGTATGTATATATAAATGAATAACACCATTCAATAGCCAGAAATTATACAAATTATGAAAAAGCCATTGACAGATGCCAGCATGAGAAAATGACCACAGCACTGAAGAAAATAGGTGTAGATGATAAAGATATCAGAATCATCACCAACCTTTATTGGAATCAGATAGCTCAAGTCAAAGTTGAAGAGCAGCTGACAGAGCAGGTTCAAATTCGCAGAGGTGAGCAACATGGCTGTGTGTTGTCACCGAGAGTATTTTTTTTCTTCAGGACTATCAGATTTAAATATGGGCATTAAAATTAATCGGGAATAACTGAATAACATCCGATGTGCTAATGACACAGTGATGTTGGCCACAAACCTTGCAGATCTTCAGTTAATGTTGAATCGAGTTAGAGTTTCAAGCACAGAATACGGTTTGGATCTCAGCACCAAGAAGACGAAATATCTGTTTATAAGCTGAACACCAAGTCATGGCAAGCTAATGGCAGGAATACAAGAAATCAAAAGAGTGGATAAAATTGTCTATTTGGGGAGTATGTTAAATGAAAATTGGGATCCTAAGGTAGAAATTAAAATATGAATAGAAAAAGCAAGATCCACCTTCATAAAAATGCGACTTTTGTTATGCAGTAGAGATCTAACTCTCACAACAAAGATCCGAATAGTGAGAGGTTATGTATGTCCAGTGTTGCTATATGGAGTTGAAGCTTGGACATTGACTAAAGCATCTGAAAGGCGAATCGAAGCTTTTGAAATGTGGATCTACAGACCGCTGCTAAGGATATCATGGGTTGACCATGTGACTAATGTAGAAGTATTGTGCCGAATGGATAAAGGACAAGAACTCTTTAAGACCATTAAGCAAAGAAAGCTCAATACCTTGGCTATATCACAAGGAACATAAAGTAAAAAATACTCCAACTCACTCTGCAAGGAAAGATCCCTGGGAAGAGAGGCCCTGGATGTAGATGGACTTCATGGCTGAAGAACCTGAGAAACTGGTGTGGTATGTCCTTGGAGGAACTTTTCTGAGGAGTTAAGAACAGGAAGACTATCACCATGATGACAGCCAATACCTGGAACAGATACAACACCTGAAGAGGAAGAATAGCCAGAACCTCTTACTACTAAAGCTCTGCATGATTATTTACCTACTGACCCCGCACACAAACAATCAAAAATTGAACTTATGGTCATCTTACATTAAAGTACATACCTAGTCCACTGTTATGTATTGTATTTTCTTTCTTTTTTCCCTAGTTGCTCTTTTCATTTTCTTTTTGGTTTCAACTAAATAAAATTAATATTTTCAAAGTCATCATGATACTAACCATGTGGCCCCATTTGGTTGGAAATACGTCAGTTTTTAAAATGAGTAATATGTCCATTTTCAAAATGAGTAAATCTTTTTCTGATCTGTCTTCTTCTGAACAACAGTTGAAATGATATAGGAAAAAGTACCTTTGCACCCAGAAAGCACCTTGTTTTTTCCCTATTTCTTTTGCTATTTTAGCAAATACCAAATTGGCAGCAATGATGGCTTGTCTATTTATGCTTCATGAGAAGTGAGCTGATCATCTTATGTATGGGACTCATGCTATTGTAACAGATGGGTCTGGCTGAAGATATCCAGGAGGTTGTATACACACCAAATATAGATAATAAAAGCAGAATTCCTTCCAGAATTGTCTGAACAGCTGCCTATTCTTAATTTATATGCAATGTGGATAAACACTGGTACTGTACTTGCTTTCATCTAGTATAGATAGTATGAGAAACACCATTTCTATCAAGGATATAATAATCTATTAACTTGTAAGGAAGAAAGTAAGCAAGAGTGTGGTATTGTTTAAATCTTGTATTACCATAGCAAACCCCATAATCCTGCCAGAGTAAATTGAGCACACGTTTGTAGACATGTGCCTTATCTTGCTAATAATGAATAAAAACAAACCAGTTCTGGAACAAATTTACGGCATCTTTGCTTTACATCTTTCAAGCTCATATGAGTAGTCAAATTTGACATGATTGTTGCATATTCCCAATTAGCTTCAGTTGTTTGAGAAGGAAACAGTAGTCTTCAGGATCTACAGAGCATACACTGTTTGCAGTAAATGACATAAATCCCTGATAGCTACATAGTAAATTTCTTATACAGAGTAACAAAAATGTTAATTCCAGAATACATGTTACAGAAATATCTTTATTTCAACTAAAAAGACACAAAAATCTCTGTGTGACTTCCAGAAGAGAGAGGAAAAAACTCACTCTACTTACACAGATGCAGTATATTAAATTCCTTTTTAATCATCATACACCAGGACCAGGCATTTTAGTCTCACAATGTCATGTTTTGTTGTAGAATCTACAGATGATTGTGCCAATAATATTGGCATTCTCTAAGATCATGACCTATTCAGTTGTAAAAATCTGTTATTAAATATCAGCTACAATTTTTTTAAACAAATATATCTAGGAAAAGAAAAAATCTCAACAAAATCTGATGATTTTGCCACTTTTTTTGTCTTTCCCAACATGTTATATTGCCTCAACTCCTTCCTCTTTCAGGACAAATCAACGTATAGTGATGTAAATGTGATCTGCATTAACTGTCAGTGAGCTGGCTCCATTTTTGTCCATTGAGAAGACTCTGGACTTAAGTAATTCAGAATTCAGAAGTATGCATTTCTTTTATCTGATTTTATTTTACTGTTTTTGCTCTTGTGTTTTTTTATTTTTATTTCAGGGTATCTGCATGGAAAATAGTTCACACAGCACACACAAGCACACCACCGGGGACTGGAAATGTTTATATTGTGCCATTAACTAGAATTTTCCTTTGGGCTGGAAACATGGTTTGAAAGACCTTTCCAGAAACCATGGTCATCCAATAAGGCTGATGAACAGTAGGTGCAGTATTGTGAGTTACATTGTGCAGACACATAGCTGATTTTTGGCATTTGCTGCAACAAGATCATACATTGCCGTTATTTCTTAATCATATGTATTTCTTATTTTTCTTCTATTGAGATAAAAGCTTTGTACATAACTCTCTGTCTTCTCATGTTATGCTTATAACAACTTAGAAAGCAATTAAAGCTGAGTACCTGAGCAAACGTCAAGAGTTTCTTGGGGACTGATCACTATAGGCTAGAATCTAAATATGTCAGGTCCTAGTCTAATACTCTAACATTAAAGAGTATTTGTCAGCCATTCAAAACTTATCATAAAATATCCATCCTATGAATGTTTTTGGACCACAACTCCATTTTTCCTATACTACTGTCTATGCTGGAGGGAAGTGATAAGAGTTGCAATCTGACAATTTAGGAAAGCTTGGAGATCAACATGTTGCAAAACTCCAACGTACAGAAGACAAGCATCTCAGTGAGAAAGGCATTTTAGCATCCTTGTTGACTTTTTAAATATGTTTCTCAAGTATTATTGTGAGTTCGATCCTGGTAAGATAAAGGTTGACTCAGCCTTTCATCCTTCTGGAGTCGGTAAAGTGATGACCTGGCATATTGGGGGCAAAAATGCTTAATTACCTTGTGAACTGCTCAGAGAGTGCTCTAAGCACTATAGGTAAAGGTCACCCTTGCTCGAAAGCCAGTCATATCTGACTCTAGGGTTCAGTGCTCATCTCTGTTCATAGCCAAAGAGACAACGCTGTCTGCCTTTGTACTATAGTGCAATATATAAGTGTACTTGCTATTGCTAATTGGACAATCAAACAACATTTTCAGAATGTCTGCTATTTCATATGGACTAATTTTGTATATTTAGGGTAAGTATATGCATAGGCTTAAAATGGAATGAGAGGCAGTTAAGTGCTCATCTCTGTTCATAGCCAAAGAGACAATGCTGTCTGCCTTTGTACTATAGTGCAATATATAAGTGTACTTGCTATTGCTAATTGGACAATCAAACAACATTTTCAGAATGTCTTCTATTTCATATGGACTAATTTTGCATATTTAGGGTAAGTATATGCATAGGCTTAAAATGGAATGAGAGGCAGTTAAGCAAGTTGAGACAATACACTTGATAAATTATTCCTTGAATCTTTAGGATCTGATCTTACAAAACTCTTGCTACATTCTTTGTCTTCTGGACTTTGGACAAGTAACACTAAAGGTCCCCCATATTTCCCTCCTACCCCACAGACCTGGGCTGATTCATGCTGGAAAGTTTTCGAAACTCTCTAAACAGTTGGATAAACTATGAAGAAACCTTGAAGCATGTTTGTAAAGAATAAGATTTTCTGGTAATGAAAAGATCTCCCCCTCACAAATAATAAAAATTCCAAATGTAATTTTCAGGTAGTCTATACAAAGGTTTATGAAATAGCAGAGCTCTTCAACATTCTTTTGTTTTCCCACCAGCATTCTGCAAATCATCCATCGGTTGCAAATCGTCCAATGAGTCTCATAAGCCCATTTTGCCACAGATAGATAGATACCTGGAAAACATGGATGAAGAAATCTGAACCAGAGAGGAGGGAAATATTTAACTTTATTGCAAATCTATTTCAAGTATGAAAATCTTCCACTTTTCATTTTAGAAAAGGATGCAATGAATAACACTTCCAATTTCTTCTTCTTTGCTCCAAAGCAATGCATGTGATAACTGATTAAAGAAAAAGGAATAGACACTTTAATAAACACAGGTTATTAGTTACATGGCGAACCCTGCCTCTTACCTTGCTCAGTGGGAAACTGTTTCCTGTTGCAATTTAATAGTAACTTCATTCCAAATCCTTAACATGCATTTTTTCTTCACAGGTATGAAAAAAACCTGTCTGTCTGGCCGGACATCCTGCCACGGTAATGTAGTAGACTGTACAACCAGCAACTCAACGGCGAGTGTTGGGTGGCAGTAAATAACCTGACTCCCTAAAGGGGCCAATGGCTATGGGCGGATGAGCCCCTTTAGGTGGGGTGGTGGTCCCCCTCAGTGGAGGAAATGCCACTGTAAACCATTATATTGGGCCCAATGGCAAAATGAGCGGAGAAGGAACCACTTCGTCATTTTGATTCCTAATGGTCATGGAGGCGGAAGAGGCTACGCCAGATGGACTGGCTGTGAAGGCACACCTTTGTAATATCCTCAAGGCTGCGGCACTCCATTGCAGTCCTGGTTTCAAATCCTGCATGTCTCATTTCATACGTGCCACAGGAGATGGCTCCGTGAGGATAATGTGTGGGTCACTTCACGGCAAGCTGGGATCCACCTTAAACAAAATCACGCCAATTGCATTTCTCCTGAAACCATCCAGGAAAAATGTATACTCGGTTGTGAGTAGCAGCTGACAACAATGATGAAAAAATAGAAACTTAGATATGATTCTTCAGCTTTATAAATAAACAGATGTTCTGCTACACAAGTGTAAGAAGTTAGTGCTTTTCTAAAATTTAAAAGGTGATAATTGCCTCCTCTGATTTAATTATATAATTAAAACACAATGTTTCTTACATTGCAGACATGGGTGTGGTCCTTGAACTAGGAGGATATATTTTGCAGAAGTTCCCCCAACAAATGTACACAGGTATCTCCCAACTCCTGTTCAAATGTTACATTTATATCTATACCTATAAATCTGTGCGTTAACCGTTGGAATGTGACAAAGGATCCTGCACCCAGCCCTACTAGCCCGTACCAAGCATTCATTCACTCGCCCGAACCGGGTTCGCAGGTAACTGTCGGGTTGAATTTTGTGCCAGTGGGGCAGGAGCCCCCCGAACGCAAACAAAGAAAAAGGACTTCACTTCCCAACATCCTATGTGCCGCGCCAATCAAAATGGAGCCACAGAAAAAACCGCTGCACAAATGGAATGCACAAACCCATAACTACAAGCCCCAGAGTCCTGCGTGCCATGAGCGCACAGAACTCTGAGAAGGTCGCCACGCAAAAAATAAAAATAAAAAACACAACGTGAGGGCAAGTCCACTGCAGGCGGACACAGCACCTCACAGCCATGCAAACACCCACCGGCCTTCTTTCATGGAGAAATGGGGAGGAGAGGGACTCCCTCTCCTCCACGCTACCCCGCCGAAGACACGGCGAGACCACCACCGGCCTTAAGAAAAGTTGAGCTGGGGTGGAAAAAACCACAAACACAGGGGGATTCAAGGGGGGAAGGTACTGATGCCTTCCCCCCCCCGAAAGTGAAACAATTCCTCCGCAAAGGAAAGGCAGCGAACGGCGCTCCGGCTGCTGCCTTTACTTTCTGAGTAAGTGTTTTGCTTTCAAGGGAGGGTGAAGGCATCAGTGCCTTCCCCCCTTGAAAGCGAAGCAATTCCTCCACAAAGCAAAGGCAGTGAACGGCGCTCCAGCCGCTGCCTTTACTTTACGAGTAAGTGTTTTGCTTTCAAGCAGGGGCCAAGGCACTGGTGCCTTGGCCCCCCCTTGAAAGTGAACCCATTCCCAGGGAAGCAAAACCAGCAGACGGCGCTCCGCCCACTGACTTTACTTACTGAAAAAGTGTTTCACTTTCAAGAGGGGGCCAAAGCACCAGTGCCTACCCCCCTTGAAAGAGAAACAAAACTAAAAAACACAAACAAACACCAAAATAATTAAAATAAATAAACCATTAATTAAAAAAACACAAAAAACAAAAATAAAAACATCCAAAATTAACCAAAACCAAAAATAACAAACAGAAAAAACACACAGAAAAACACCAAAAAAGAAAAACAAAACAAACCCACAAAAGAAATTAAACCAGCCAACTTACCAGCATGTCCTACCTCCAGGACGGCCGGAACTGAAATGAGAAAAGAAAGAGACTACTTACCGGAAGAAGCACCACCCAGAGGCCAGTAGAGAAAAAACAGTCAAAGTAAAAGAAATACTCAACAGCCCCACCCAGAGGCCACAAGAGATAAAACAGTCAAAAACATAACATTACATCACACATTCACACAAATCACAAACAAATCACAAAATAATATAAGAAAAACATTTCTTAAATCCTGTGTAGAGTTTTCACTCAAAAAAAACCCCAAAACATCTAAACAAGTTTAAAAACATTGAATGTAAAAAAACATATACTTTCACATTTTTAAAATTATTATCCAAGGTACAACTATTAAAAAAAATTCACATACTAAAACATTATTTGGTTAAATGAAATAATTGTAAAAAAATTATATCATCCTTTCTTTTTTTAATCCACCAAAACAAACCCAAAAAAGTTGATCACAGTTTATAACAGCCCTTGTGTATAAATAAACATTTTAAAAATCACAATTACAGACTAACCTCATTTGTACAAACATTAACAAAACAAAAACCCTCCAACACAATTTAAAACAGCCCGGCACTGCCAGGCAAAATTTGCTAGTACAGTATATACCTAACCTTGACACTCTACTAGATGTCACCTATAGCCAAGGATCTCTAGGTGACATCTAAGATTTGCTTCTCTGTATTTTATCCTCAAAACATCCTTGTAAGATAGGAGAAAGTGACAGGGAGACCATAAATGGTGTAAGGTCACACATGAGCTTTGTGATTGAATGAGAACCAAATCTAGATGTCCTAGATCTAGACCCACTCCAGCTCTATAGCCACTGTCCCTAATGGGATGGGCATATTTATGACAAGAAAAAATAGTACCTGCAAAGCAAACAAGATGGCAGCACAAAGCAGCCTTCATCCTACTTGGGCATGTTGCTGTTACCCCAAATCTGGAAACTGCCCCACTTTATTTCCATTTATTATTATTTTATTTTATTTTCAATAAAATTACTTTTAACCTTAAATGCTGGATAAAAATCTATATGTATAAAATAGGTGTGGATTTGTATGTGCTCGAAAAGCTCCCACATCCCTGGACCAATCCCACTGAAATTTGGCACATACATACCTTGGGCTGGTGAGATCAGCACTGTGGAGGTCACAAGCCCCATGGGGGGTGTACACCCCCGAAATTGGGAAGCAATTGATCTATACAATGTGTGTGCTTTCCAGTGATGTAATTGAGCTGATGTCATAGTCCCAAATAGGTTGAGATTGTGGTGATAAGACTCCTTCTTGCCTGTTTGGAAAAGTTGCTACAGGGCGGTCGAAGTTCGGGAGGTATCCCCGGCAGGAGAGGTGCGCGACGGAAGCCGCGGCTTCCCCAGCCAAGAAGCTGAGAACGGGGCCAGTGAGACGGCAGAGATCCGAGGAAGTGGAAAAATCAGCAAGAAAGTGAGTTAACTAAATGTTATACTGATGGGAGTTAGAGGCAACAGTGGATTGCTTTGCTTTGAAGAGTCTGGACTCGGCGGAGTGTGTAGAAGAGGACAGAAGGGTGGCGGTTGAGGCAATAATGGCGGCGATCTTGGAAATCGAAAGTGGTTGGTTCTCGAACAATGGCTTCTTAGCGTTCCAGGGGAGCTGCGGAATGGTTTGGAGGTTTTGAGAAGTGGTTATAGAAGAAAGCGATTGGATTCTAGATACTGGTTACACCAACACCTTTTGAAGTTGAAGCAAGGGAGAGCGGTTTGTTTTTTTTAAAAAAAAGAGAGTTTGCTGATCTGGAGAGGAGGAAGGGGGGTTTCCCCCTGAAGCCGCCGCAGCTGCTGGGAAAAGGGAGTTTTGCTTCGTTCGCTCTAAGAGAGGGATTACCAATTTTTTACTCCTTCGCTGTGTGGATTATAGTTTCCATTTTCTCTTTTTATATTCCTCCTCTTCTTTTTTCTTATCAAAGGTTGGAGCTTGGGATTTTTTTTTCCTTCCCTGTGGAATTTATACAAGTGGATATATTTGGGCATCCGTCTCCTTGGAATTCCTGTTTATGGTGATGGGACAATACTATTTCGATTGCAAGAGGGGAACTCTGTGAAAGATTTAATTATTTTTAAAGGGTAAACTTTGCGAGTTGTTGCTACTTGGGCTGCATTGGCTGACTTCGGTGACCTTCCCGTGGATTATAACTCTTTTTGGGCTGTTTTTGGTTCCCGTTCCCTTATGGATTACAACAATTAATTTTTCGCTGGCCCTCCTCTTTTATTCAAGTCACATCATACTTAATAGGATTGTTGTCAGCTTTGGCTGCATCGGATCAGGTTTAAGTGGAGTGCTCAACGAATTTACAATACATTGCAGCACTAAAACAGTTCAGGGGCCTTCATCATGGATAAGGGTACAAGAGGAAAAGCAAAGGAGGAGGAGCCAGTGGTGAAATCTAAGAGAAAAGAAAAAGCACCAATGGAAGAGGTCCCTCCGTCATCATCACCACTACCTGAACCCTATGATCAAACTCAAATTATGGTGGAAATTGGTAAATTGTTTCAGAAGATGGAGAAGATGGAGGATTCAAGAGTGAAGGATAGAAATGAAATGATGAAAAAACAGAATAAGGTGGTAACAACTGTTGTGGATTTTACAAAAAAAGTAGAATTAAGTTTGCAAAAAATAGAAGGAAATGTGAAATTGGTTCAAAATGAGGTGAATGCTATGAAAAAGGAAATAAAAGGGACTCAGGAGGGGGTGAGAGAGAATAAAGTGAAAATGGATGAGCATGAGAAAAGGATTGATGGTATGGAAGATATGATGAGAAAGCAGAATATTGTCCTATGTCATGTGATTGAAAGGACGCCAGACCAGCTGAGAGAAAGAGTGGTCCAGTGGTTAAACAATTTGAGCATGGGAAAGGAATTTGTACAGGAAGACATTGTAAGTGCGTATAGGGTGGGTTCAAGAAGAGGGAAAGTGGCCCAAAGAAATGTTTTGGTAAAATTTGCAAATTGGGGAGATAAACTTAGAGTAATGGCTTTCTTAAAACAAGCTGGTTCTGGCGCCCTGAAAATTGATGGTTCTGATGTGGAAGTATATAATGATATTTCAATAAAGGAAAGAATTTGGAGATATAAGATGAAACCGGCAACCAAATTGTTGATGAGTAAAGATGTAAGGTATAATTGGAGATTTCCACAGCAACTGTGATTCTTTTACGGAAAAAAAATGCAGGTTATTGATGAGGGGACCAATCCATTGGAGTATTTGAGCTTGCTGGACCTTGTCAAAGCAGGTTCAGAAGAGTGGTTAACTCTTAGAAAAGATTTGTTGGAATCGGGGGCCATAAGAAGGGATTATGAGGGGGCAGATGCCGGTGGTGCTACGGGTGGAACCCCGCAGGGAAGAGAAGAAGAGGAGTTGTCATTGATCATGGTGGAGGAGGAGGCAAGTAAGGAGCAGTGAGCAGTGGGTTATGATGTAATAATTTTTTTATATTATTCATGAATGTAGAAAGGTGAGATGCGCAGTGCACTAATCTATACGCACATCTTTCATGTCCCCCCTCTCCCCTCTTTGGATATCGAAGGCGTCTTTTTTTTCCGAAGAAAGTGGGGAGAGAGATATTGTGTGTTTTATGTATATTTTTGTTTTTTAGTGGTAAGGGGTTTGTGGTGGCACGCCTAATGGAGAGTTTGGAAGGCAGAAAAGGTGAAATTGTAATAAACTATGAGAAATATTAAAGTATTAACCTGGAATGTAAAGGGTACAGGTTCTGTTCTTAAGAAGAGGAGGTTGGAATTGGCTTTGAAGAAAGATAGACCCGATATAGTGTTTTTACAGGAAACGCACCAAAAATCAAAGGATACAAACAAAAATTTTCTAGGATGGATACAACATTATGAAATGGCGTTTGGTACCTCAAAAGCAAGAGGAGTTGCAATTATGATTTCTAAAAGATTAGGATTTGAGATAATAAAAAGTGTTGTTGACCAAGAAGGTAGATATTTAATTGTGAGAGGAAAAATAGACGATGAGGAAATAATTTTGGTGAATATTTATGCTCCAAACGAACGTCAAGCGGAATTTCTAGAAAAAGTTCGTAAAATTGTGGTGTCGGAAAAAGTGGCAAAGATGATTGTGGCTGGAGATTTTAATTTGATAAGGTCAAACAGATTGTACGAACCTAGCAAGGTGTGGAGTAGGTATGAAAGGGAATGTTTTAGATAACTGGATGGTTGCGATGGGATTGAAGGACTCTTGGAGAGAGATCAAGGGCTCAGAAAGGGCATATTCTTATTTTTCACATGTTCATGGGTCCTACTCTAGAATAGATTATGTATTTTTAACGGAAAATATGGTTAAAAATATTGAGGGAATTGAAATAGGAATTTTCAAGGAATCAGATCATGCTAAAGTACTTTTGGAACTGAGGACACAAAAGGATAACAGGAGAGGAAGAAGTTAGAGATATGACCCCAACTTAATCAAAGACCAAAAATGTAAAGAACAAATTACAGAAAGTTGGATGGAAAGCTGGCAGTAGAATGATAATGAAGAGGTAAATTTTAATGTGGTTTGGGATGCCATGAAGTCGGTTTTTAGAGGGGAAAGTATAAAGTTGGCAAGTACCAAGTATAGAAAGTATAAGGTAGCACAGGAGGAAAAAGAAAAAGAAATAAAACAATTACAGGAGGAACACTCAAAAAAGAAGGATATTTTTTTTTGCAAAATTACAAAGACTCAAGGCAGAATTATTGGGTAAGGATATAGAAAAAGTAAAAAGAGATTTGATATATTTAAATAGAGAGTATTTCGAATTTAGCAACAAAAATTCAAGATTATTAGCAAGAGCGGCTAAAGCTAAAAAGGAAAAAAGGGAAATTGGGGTGTTGGTTAATAAACAAGGGATAAGGTGTAATAAGGTTAGTGATAAATGTAAAATTGTGAAGGATTTCTATCAAGCATTATATGCAAAAAAAGAGATAGATGTTGGGAAGCTTAAAGGGCTATTGGAGAGGCAGTTAGGGAATGGAATAAAGCAGGAACATCGGGACAAAATGGAAGAACAGGTGTCTGAGAAAGAGGTAAAAGAGGTAATTAGTGGTTTGAAGCTGGGGAAAGCCCCGGGAGATGATGGACTATCGACAGAGTTTTATAAGGAATTTAAAGATGTTGTGGTACCAAAGCTGGTAAAGTTATATAATTATATTCTAGATGGTGGACAAATTCCGACTTCATGGTATAGGACTACAATTGTTCTGCTGCCAAAAATGGGAAAGAATTTGGAAAAAGTAGAATCACATAGACCAATTTCTCTTATAAATCAGGATGCCAAGATCTTCGCAGCTACATTGGCTAATCGGTTAAATAAATTTATGGGAGAATATATAAATGTCGATCAAGTAGGTTTTTTAAAAGGAAGGCATATGGCCGATTTGACCAGGAGGGTGTTAAACTTAATTGATAATGTTAATCAAACGAAGAAAAAGGTGGGGTTAATATCTTTGGATATCTTTAAGGCATTTGAATCGTTACAATGGTCTTCGATTAAGGAAATAGTTAAAAGTTTGGATTCGGGGACAGATTTAGAAAGTTAATCGATTTATTATATCAAAAAGGGATTGCTAGGATCAGAGTAAATGAAGAGGTTACAGATGAGGTAAAGCTTGAGGCAGGCACTAGGCAGGGTTGTCCTTTGTCCCCTATCTTGTTTATTATGGCAATGGAAATTCTGGCTAAAAACATAAGGGAGGACTCAAGTATAGAAGGGATAATGGGTAATAAAGTGAGTATTTATGCAGATGATACGTTGTTAATGGTGAAACACCCAGAGGGGGCAATGGATAGGATTAAAGTGCAAATAGAGGATTTTGAGGATATAACAGGATTGATGATAAATTGGGATAAATCGGAAATGATGTTGTGTAATATGGGGGAAGAGGAGAAGGAAAAGATGGCGGGGTTATCTAATATACAAATTAAAGATAAGTTGAAATATTTGGGGATAATTATTTCAAACAAATTGGAAGAACTTAAAAGATTGAACTATGACAGCTTGAAAGCAGAATTTAAGACTAGAATACAAAGTCTCCAGAAGTTGAAGTTGTCATGGTTTGGGAGGATTGCAATTTGCAAAATGATGTTGTTGCCGAGGATTAACTTCCTATTTGATGCACTTGCAATCCAACTGAAGGAAAAGGAGATTAATGAGTTCCAAAAGATGTTTAATAACTTTTGTAACGGAGGTAAAAAATCTAGACTGCCAAAGAAACTTTGGTACCTGCCTCAGAAAGAAGGGGGTTTGGGAATGCCAAATTTGTTAGCGTATTATCGAGCATTTCAAATTAAGAATGTTGTGAAGATCTTGGCAAGAAGAAAAGTAATTTGGGAGGAATTGGAGATGAAAGATTATAGGAATAGTGGTAAAGTGATTTTTTTGGGAGCTAAGGCTAAAACGATAGGTACAAGCAATACTCATGAAGGTATGGAAAAGATTAAAGAAGGATTTGGTCACAGATGTCTCTCCAATTTTGGAATTGGCAGATATGGCATGTTTTCCGATAAAAATAGATTAAAAAAAAGGAAATATTGGATAAAAATGAAGTTTCTTTGGTGAAAGAATGGTTAAGGATTTGTGGAGATGAAATTAAGAAGAAAAAACTGTTTGGACAGTTAAAATTGGATTGGTTTCAGATAATGAAGGTTGACAACTGGAATAAAAAATATAGAAGAGAATTATGTACGGACAGAGAAAAGACTGAATTTGAGGAATTGGTTTTGAAAATTCGAAAAGGAGATAAAAGCATTAAGGGTCTAGTAAGCAAACTTTATGCTTTAATAAATAAGGGAAGTGATCCACAGAAAGATTTGAAACTGAAGTGGGAACAGGATTTGAATATAAAATTAGGAAATGATGAATGGAGAAATAAGTGGAAAAAGAGGATAATGAGAACTATGTCAGTAAGAATTAAGGAACATAACTATAAAATGTTGTGGCAATGGTACCTGACACCACTGAGGTTACATCAGATTGACAATAAAAGGGATAATTTATGTTGGAGATGTAAAGACACTGTTGGAACTTATGAGCATATGTGGTGGAGTTGTAAAATGATAAATGATTTTTGGAGTAGAATAGAAAAAGAAATAGGGGAAATAATGGGTAAGAAAATTAAGCTGGTGTCAGGTATCATTATGCTAACAGATGTGGAAGGTATATGTCTAAATAAGGAGGAAAAAGAGTTATTAGAAATAATGTTAACTACGGGAAGACAATGTATTGCTAGAAATTGGAAAAAATGATGTAATTATACAGACAGGAGAATGGTATAAAGAAATGTGGAATCTAGCATTGAATGATAAATTGACATGGGAGATAAAAGTAAAAAGGGATAAATTGAAGGAAAATAGATTTTGGAGTATTTGGAAGCCTTTCATTGATCACTCCCTTACGGGTATGGAATGTTTTAGACCTGTACCATCTCAAAGTAGTTTTTGGAGATAATACAGAGACCAAACTCTCCGGGGCAATGTAAATATACACTGGGTGATTTGTAAACTGAAAATTTGGAGCTTGATAGTTGTTAATAAACAATTGTATTACTGAAAGTTTTTATGAAAGTTATAGTTATAGTATTAATCCTCAACATGGATATTTAATAGTATGTGTACTACAACAATAGTTCAACTATCATTTATGTGGTTATTTTCTATGAGGCTTATGTATTTTTGTTATGTTATATGTTATATGATATATTGTTATTTGTATGTTTGTAATTTTTTTTAAAATGAATTAATAAAAACTAATATATAAAAAAAGAAAGAGCCAGGAGGACACGGGACCTGCGGAGCAGGCTGACCCCCCCTCCAGAAATGACCACCAAGCCTCTGCCACTGCCACAACCATGGTGGGCAAAGCTGAGGAGGGAGGGAAGGTCCGAGGGTTCCTCAATGGATGCGTGCCACTCTCTCACCAAGTGACCAGACACATGTATGGGAAGGATAAAGGCGACGGAGGGAAGAGAGAAATGGAGGTAGAGAGGCAGGGTTGACCCACATACATGCCATGAGGTTTCCAAGAGGGAAAGGCTGGCCTACGTTAAAGAAATGAAAAACCCAAGCGAAGCCGGGTAAACAGCTAGTACAAAATAATATTGAAAATCATTTCTGCGCTCCTGCAGCCTTGTGGAACATCGAGATTGGTTTGACCAGCAATGGACTCTGGCTGGCCATGGTCAAGGCTGGTCTCCTCAAGAGTAAGCCTGGTAAAAGGTTTGCTTCTCCCGATTGGCTTAAGGCTGGAAATGCAGGCTTTTTGAAAATGGATTTTCTGCATTCTCTCCTTCTGTTTAAAGCCAAGCCTTGGCATCAGCGAAATTAATCTTTTTAAGTCTCAGGGAAATTTTAAAGTAGTTGTGTTTTGGTTTAAAATGCATTTTCCCCTTTCTGCCAAGCTTCTGCTGACTATAGAATGGCAGAATTAACTCTTTCATTCCCAATTGTATTTATTTCATTTGCAGTTATACCTAGGATGTCCTAAAAATTAATAAAAATGTTTTCATGTATTTTTAACTGTTCTATCTTTGTATATCTCATCCCAAAGGAAGTTTTCCCATGCACATGTTGCCCCAAAGCCATACTCTTCATGAAGCTCATTTCCACACATCCTGGAGCCTTCACAGTCATCCCTGAAGCCATGATTGCCTTAAAGCTTAATTATTTACTTTATTTGCATGTGTCCCTTGCATGTATTGTTTCTGCGTCTGCAGTAGTTAAAGGAATTGGCATGTGCACAATGTATTGATGGGGTTTTCTGCTTTAGGGGAAGATTAGCTTATGTGGGTGGGGAGCGCATTGCTGTACCTATGCTGATGATCTTCACTGAATGGCTGTTCAAATCTCCCACTTCGGACGTGCAATGATCCTGATTGGACCACATCTTCAAACGTGGCTTGCTCATTGGTGGCATGCCTAAACACCAAGACCTAGCATTGGCTACTGTCTTGGTATCTGTTTTACCTAATCCCCAATCTCCCCCCTCTATTTTTCCTGAGAAATGTAATCTTTTACCCCTTACTCCTTATTTACATAAATGTTTGCTTTTGTAACCTTTTGATTGGCTTATCTGTTTATGAAATGACCAACTGCTGTGGGTTCTTTTATTTTATTGTAAACACTATATTATCAAGGTAGATAGATGCTAGGATGGATTAGTTTGTATTTATTTTATTTGTATGCCGCCTATTCAGCATATGCCGACTGTATAAAAAAGACTTCGTGACTTTGGACTTCAGCTCTCTTTGGAAAAGTTAGATAAGGATGCTCATAGGTTTTTTTTAATAGCAGGTGGTTTTTTTAATTGTCCTTTGACCAGCAGATGGCCAACTGGTGATTTACGCAATTAATAAAACCTCTTCTTAGCCCGTATTTTAAGTCTCTGTGATTCCTGGGCATTCCGCCAGTGGAAGGCCCTTTTAGGTAAACAATGCGTCTCTAACTGTCCGCGGTCATCAGCTGTGCTCTGGCTAGTGCAGCCCAACTTGACCTGTGGCAGAAACAGGGGCAGCGGTTATTCAGGTAACATTGCCATCATATACGGATGAGCACTTTTAATGAATCTGAGGCCCAGTTTAACCTCCCTCAATCTTCCTAGCTGTCCTATCCCCACTGACAGCAATGAATTTAAACAATCACTTCCACATCAAAACAACATTCGTGGGGAATGTGCATCTTATTTTAAATGAGATTTGCACTTTTGTGGAACACAATTCTCCTTTAAAATATGATACAAACTCCTTCCATGCATTGCTTTAAAGCAAAAGTGCAGGGATTTTCCCCACCGTTGTTTCACTAGATTTCAATGTTGGCTTTGAAAACCACTTGCAGACCTCTGGCTAGACCCCTCCTGATATATACAGCAAACTATCTAGTTATTTATCCAGTCACTATTTGAAAGTTGTCATAGTCCTACCCCATTACATATTGCACCCAACAAACAGAAAAAAACCTCCTATTCTGAATTCATTCATGAAGGACATCTTGTCATGCAAATGTGAAACTGGAGATTATGCCTGCCAGAAAGGAAATAGATGAAAATTGGTATCATTATTCAATCTTTCTTCTTTTGCTAGTGAAGATATATTACACGCTTTTGCTCAAAGTGGTATTGCACCCAAGTTCCTTTCTTGTGCTTTCATTTCATAATTTATTCAGTTGTATTCTGGCACACTCTTCCCTGCAGGTCTCTGCCAAATTACCTTCCTTCAGTGCGGTGGGCAGAGAAACATCTGTTTTAATGACCAATACAAATGGCAGAGGAAGGCAGAAGCAATCTTTGTTCCAACACCAGAATGTACAAATCTTAAGATGGTGCTTCAATTCTCTACTATCTGTGGGTCTATTTAAAAAAAACTGTAAAAGAACAAAGGGTATTTTTTGAGAAATTACTGTGGCGTATTAATGCTTATCATTTACTACACATAGTCTGAGTGACAGCACGCAGCATGTGAACAAGTTCAGGTTCCAGCTTTGTTTGACTTTGAGACTTGCACCTTTATTTTCAAGCACTAATATCTCAGCAGACTGAGTTTTCTTTCATGCTCAGAATATAGACCAGCTATGGACAGGCTATTGTTGGATTTTAAGGCCCATCAGACCCAGCCAGCTTTAAGAATAACCAAGAATGAGTTATTGTTCAACTATGTCTGGAGGACAATTGGTGCCCCAATCCTGATATAGATTAGGGTGGCTCTAGTGGTTAAGATGCTGAACTCGCTGACTGGAAGGTCGGAGTTTGATTGCCGCGTGATGCATGACAGAGTGGGCTCCTGTCTGTTCCAGGTCCTGCCA
Source organism: Bradypodion ventrale (assembly GCA_035047345.1). Taxonomy (NCBI): domain Eukaryota; kingdom Metazoa; phylum Chordata; class Lepidosauria; order Squamata; family Chamaeleonidae; genus Bradypodion; species Bradypodion ventrale. Next base: position 192,322,308 of record JAWDJE010000004.1, read on the forward strand.
ACCTAGCAGTTCAAAAGCAAGAAATTGCAAGTAGATAAATAGGGGCCACTCCGGTGGGAAGATAAACAGCGTTCCATGTATTCTGGTGTTGAGGCATACCTGCCATATGTCTAGAGAAACGTCTGCAGAGATAGTGCTGGCTCTTTGGCTATAAACAGAGATGAGCACTGAACCCTAGAGTCAGACACAACTGGTTTTCGAGCAAGGGTGACCTATCTTTCGCTTATTTTCAACGTATATACATTAAAAGTGTTTTCTTTTAATGAAAACTGAAAAATAGGCTCTAGGGTTGGGCTCAAGTTTGAGGTTGCTCCAGTGTACATATTTTCTGCTGGGGCCCCTTTGTATGGTAGTGGACCTGACCGGAACACTAACACTCTGGCAGCAGAGGCTAACTGGGATTAATCACACTTTTAATTTTGTAGAAGATCCTGGAAAGTCAGGAGTACTGTGGGAAATTAAAAGGTAGCTATGTCCTATCTTTGTTAGCCGCCCAGAGTCGCTTTGTGAGTGGGGCGGTGTTATGTATGTTAACTGTGCTTAACTGTCAAGGCGATTCAAACCACCATGTTCTCGCGCTTTCCCTAGCTGTCAAACAGCGTCCCTGTTTGACAGCTACGAAATCTCGCCAGACAGCGTAGTCTCGTGAGATTTCGTTATGGCGTGCAAATTAGAATGACAGGAGCGGAATGTATCTTTTCTCATGTATCTATTCTTATGCAAATAAGTGGATTGAAAAATGTGCACAGTTAGCCAATGGGCTTGTTGCATTATTGTTACTGTTACTGTTTATCGTGTTTAGTGTTTATAAATCCGAGTTTTGCCCCATCGAAACTGTGTTCAAACCCCACTAATAAAGAGCTGAATTTCACTACTTCATTCGTCTGCTTCTTCATTCCTTGAATACTAAAGGCGGCATACAAGTATAATAATGATGATGATGATGATGATGATGATGATGATGATGATAATAATAATAATAATAATAATAATAATAATAATAATAATAATAATAAATTTTCTGCTTCTTCTTCAAGACATGGTGAAACTACTTTGATACCGACTTTGTCCCATCGCCTCCTGGCAAAAAATACTTGAAAAGGAAGGAAGGGTGGGGTAAGGATTCAACTTCTGCCTACAGGGTGGCTGGCATGTTCCCTTTCCCTGCCTGCCAGTGGCTACGGTCCTCTCTTAACGGTAGGAGGAGAAACCACCGCCTGCTCGCCGCGTCCTCCCACCGAAAGAGGGCGCGCGTCCTCGGCTCGCCCCTCATTTCCCCGCGCGAAGACCACCGAGTGCGGCGCCGGGGTATTAAAGGGGATTCCCTGATCCGGCGGCGGCGGCGGCTTCAGCCAATGAGGGGGCCGGCCGCCTCTTTTCCTCTCTTTCTCCCTGCCCTCCAATCCGGGAACACCGAAAGGAGTGTGTGGGTGAGTGTGGGGGTCTCTTCCTGTGCTGCTCCGCCCCGAGCGCCGACGGAGCTGTCCGGAACTTGCCGAGCGCGGCTCCCGGCTCTCTTCCTTCCCCCCAATCCCCGCCCCTCTTTCTTTGCCTTCGGCTTCCCTGGGCGGGGACCTGAGCGACCCTCTCTTCCTTTCCCCCTTCCCTGTCCCCACCCACCCCGCCCACCTCCTTTGGCCATCAGGCAACCAAGATGGAGGCGCGGGGTGGCTTCTGCACCCTGCCAGGGCAGGGGTCTTAATGCAGCTGCTCCCGCGGTGGCCGCCGGGCTCCCCAAAGACCGCAGCCCCCTTCCTCCTCCTCCTGGCCCGCCGCTCCCACTCGCTTTCCCCTCCCACCGGCTTCCTGCTGCTGCTGCCGTTGCACTGATTGCATCTCCTCCCCCTTCTCCCCCTCCTGCGATTGTCTCTGCTTATTTAAATTTTTTTTTTTTTGCTGCTGCTGCTCCTGCGCCCATCCACGGCTCATGCATGCGTGGCTCCCCCCCGGCCCCCCACACTTTGCTTCTGTCTGTGGAGGGGCTGCCGATGTAGGGGAGGAGGAGGATCTGGTATCGCACACCTTTCCTTCGCCCACCCCCACCCCCTCCCCCTTCTCGTATGACCGTCATCGCGGCTGCCCTGGGCAATCGAGCCCCCCACCCCACCAGCCCCCCCTTCCCCCCTCCTCTCTCTTTTTCTTTTGCACCATCATCCTCTTCCCCGATGGTCGTCCCCTCCGCCCCGGGGATTTTGTTAGAAGGTGAAGCGGGAGAGCTGGTGGCCAAATTGTAGGGAAACCCTCCCCCCCCCCCCCTTCCCCTTCCTTCTCTTCTTGTTGCTGCTGTCAGGATCCAGTCAGAGAGGAATCCGGAGCGTGGCGGTGGCCGGATCCGGAGCAGCCCCCCCTGACCGCATTGAGCAGCCATGAGCGGTCCCACCACTGCCTCCGCCTCCTCCTCCTCCACCACCACCAGCGGCAACGCGGCCGGGGAAGGGGCGGAGGAGACCGCCAAGGATTCCGCGGACATCGCGGCTTTCTTTCGATCCGGTGAGTTTCCTCTTGTTTCCCCTCCGAAATTTACACACACACACACACACACACACACACACACACACACACACACACACACACACACACACACACACACACACACACACACACACACACACAATATTTTGGAGCCATCTGAATATTCTATATGTATTGGATCTCAGCACACACACACACACACACACACACACACACACACACACACACACACACACACACACACACACACACACACACACACACACTTTTGGAGCCATTCTGAATATTCTATATGTATTGGATCTCAACACACACACACACACGCACACACACACACACACATACACACACACAAATTTGGAGCCATTCTGAATATTCTATATGTATTGGATCTCAGCACACACACGCGCACGCACACACACAATTTTGGAGCCATCTGAATATTCTCTATGTATTGGATCTCAACACACACACACACACACACACACACACACACACACACACACACACACACACACACACACACACACACACACACACACACACGATTTTGGAGCCATCTGAATATTCTATATGTATTGGATATCGTTGTCCGAAAGGTGAATCCCGACCTCAGGAAGCGGTTTCCCCTTAATTCTTTTTTTTATAGTGTGAATGGTCATGTGTCTCTTCATGTCTCATACTTGAAGCTGATGGAGGAAAAGAAGGGAAATCTCCTTTCTCTCCCCCCCCTCCCCCCAAGTAAGAAATCTTTCAAAACCTGCTCTGGTACCTTGTTGGCAACGCTGCCATCCCCTTTTTTCTCTGTGAAAGGTGTGAGTTGCTTTTTTCATGATGGAGAAACCAGGCATGGAAAACGAGTTTACGTGGGCTACAGTGCATGTTGATGTCACAGTGTGCAGCCTTTGTCACAATTCCTGGTCCCTTCAGTTGTTAAAATGGAGCAGCGAAGCCGTTTCCGCTTGTTCTTTTCTCCAGGAGAGGACAACACCTCCAAAATAAAAATAACAGCGTTATCTGGTGTTACAGCCTTTCCTTTGGACACGATCTCTTCCTGTTTTTGTTTATTTATGCTTCTGTTCAAATCCAGAATCTTTCCCTCTCTTGAATCTCAGAGCTGTACCTGCTTGCTTTGTTGGTTGTAACCTAGGATGAATCAGGCATAATGAGTGGACATTGACTATCTTTGTGCTTTGATGTTCCTGAGGCCAAAGGAATATATGAATTTTACGTACTTAAGCTGTTAAAAAATAAATACTTTGACACATGGCAAATGCTTAGGAGTCTTCCCTTACCTAGTCAGTCCAGATATTGTAGTAACCTCCATGGATCCAGTTAAAATGATGATAAACTTTTTTAAAAAACAAAACCTTGTTTTCTGCAAATGGGTGGAGGAATGGATGAGAAGAACATGGTAAAGGTCTCCCTTGCTCAAAAGCCAGTTGTATCCGACTACGGTTCAGTGCTCATCTCTGTTTCAAAGCCGAAGAGCCAGCGCTGTCCGCTTCTGCAGATGTTTCCGTGGTCATGTGACAAGCATGACTAGACATCGGAGTACACGGAATGATGGTCCCTATTGATCTACTTGCAATTTCTTGCTTTCGAACTGCTAGGTTGCGGGAGCTGGGGCAGAGGTGAGAGCTCATTCTTTCCTGCAGTACTAGGGAATCGAACTGCTGACCTCCCACCTTCCAGTCAGCGCCTTAGCTATCCCTATCATTTGACAATACTGAAAAGATTGAAAACTCATTGGTATTCTATTTACTGCTTCTCTGTTCTTTCTGTCTTTCTGGTAGGAGATTATGCTTTTGCGATTTTTCTGCCTGATGTAGCAAAATAATCGGGGTTGTTTGGGTATTACGTTGTTTGAGCTGGGTTGGTTGAGAAGTCTCATTTGATGTTCAGCCTGTGACACCAAAAGGTCTTGGCCCGGCCCAGTCCAAAACGGTCGTCTTCCAGATTCCTTCTTCAGGTGGTATATCCGGATATTGGCTATCATCATGGCGATTGTCTTCCTGCTGTTATCTCCTCGGAACAATTCTTCCAAAGACATGCCACACCAATCTCTCAGGTTCTTTCCAGTCTCTCCAGATTACCACAAGTAGGAAATCTAATGTAAGTTAATGGACTACTGTTCTCGCTCTCCTCCGGTGTGTGAGCTTGTCTAAACCTGCCACGATGCCAGTTAGTATGTGACATATGTCCTAGGGCAGGGTTTCTCAACTTTGGTTCCCCAGATGTTCTTGGACTTAAATTCCCAGAAGCCCTGATCAGCAGGTGTGCTGGAAACTGATGTCCAGGTACACTTGGGGGCCAAGGTTGGGAAACCCTGCCCTAGAGAAGAATACAGGTCAAGAGTTCTACAGGTGAGGTGAGAGATGAGGGACAGTAGCTACAAGAGGTTGCTTCGTATTCCACTTCTACCCTTGTGCTTGTGATAGCCGAGCTGTAGGTATCCTCTTGCTTTGAAAAATATGAAGTTGGGGGGGGGGGGGAGTTTGCTAAGAGATAAATGGTAATTTCAGAGCCTCCTATTTGCTGCTCCTGATGGTGTCGTCTGGAGCAAAGGAAGCATTCATTTCATCTGAGAGGAGAAATTAAGAGAAGCAGAGAGTTGAGGAAGTGAGGGATATCCGTGGATGGGGGAAGAGAAGGGAGATGAGGCTGGTCTAATGGATGCTTTCCTGTTGTGCATGCTGTCTTGAAAGGTAGAAGGAGAAGGCTGACAGGAAGTCCCACCACCCCTCCCAAGTAGAAGTGTCCTCTTTAGACTTCCCATTCCCCTGCCAGGGTGGTTTTTTTTGGTGTGTGTGTGGGGGATTCCTCCTCCTTAGCTTATATGCTGCTCATCATCCTTCCAAGGAAGGAGGAGAGAGGCCAGGGAGTTTGACAGCTTGCTTCATCTGAATGCCTTTAAAAGGACTGAGCCTAGCGAGAGACGGGGTGGCGGTGTAGAAATGCAGACTCATCGCTGGAAAAATGAAGGGGCGTTTGGGTTAGGTCTGTATGTTGCTCTTCCATAGTAAAGGGGCTGCTGGGCTGGCGGTGGGTGGGTGGGTGTCTGAATAAAAATCTAATTGCCTGGAGTAAGCCTTGGTGAGCTTGCTTGTGCCCTTCTGGACAAAGGATTGAGGGCTTAATGCAGGGAAGGAAAAGCTGAAGACTTCCAGTGATTGAAAAGGCTTGTGGTGGTGCTCCCCGGCAGTGAAGGAAGCAGCTGAGCACAGAGTACCTTAATCCAATCTATGGCAGTGGTGGCTGTGTAGACAGGTGGCCGACTCTCTTGTGAGCTTTGTTTTCATGCTGGGAAACTGATTCCCAGGATAGACAGCAAGATCATGTTCCTCAGAAATCCATATTTGGGTTTAATATCGCTGCTGGAGGCAGGGCTTTGAGGTACTGAGGCTCAGGCGCACCTGATTCTGTGTGGATTTCTGAAAAGCTGTCACACGGCATAGTCTTCATACTCCATTTTGCTTTTCTTGGGCATTTCCGTTTTCACAGCAGCAAAGCCTGGAGTGAGGGTTGCTAGCTTGTACAAATCAATGCTGCATGGTTGGTGGCATTCTGTCTGCAGCAACCTGATATACCTAGTTTGGTATACTGGAGATGTTAGATGTGATATTTTCACATTTGGGCTTGCTTTCAGCAAGCAGAGGGCAGACCTGTGCATGCTAGCTTTGATTATAATTTCACAGGTAAGTGTATAAAATTTACTAGCCATTAAGAACCTTATTATTCCACTGAGACTTGAAAAGAACTAGTGTCTGTGTAGCTTATCTTGCTGGTCAGCTGGAAATGATCTGTAAATTTACTCAACGTTTTGTCAAAGATCAGTTACAGTTTGTAAGTCGGATTTAAAACTCTGGTGACTCCACTTCTGGTTTAATTTGATTTCTGATACCGCTACCTACAACAACTGGGAATGGTTACAATGAAAGAATCAATGAACATCTTGGAAAACTAGAAAGCCTGTAAAAATACAGGAGGCAATCATTGATAATTGCTCCTTTCCCTTCAGACTCTGTTTACACAAAATGATTTCTGTTTCTCATCAGGATGTGTTAAAAGTGATCCCGCTTGAATAACTGCTTTCAGGATGGTTTCAAAATAATTGAGGTGGTTTTCTTTGCCCATCCCTTATTGGCTGTTTATTAGCAAGGGTGTTCATAATGTTATGTGCTCTTGGTTAGGAAAGCCCTATAACTGAATGTTAGAAAGTACAGTAAAACCCCGACTTACATATGCCTCGAGTTACATAAAATTCGACTTACATAATGATTTTGTGCTAAAACCATGTCCCGATTTACACAATTTCCCATGGGTTTGCTTTGAGTTACATAAAAATATTTTCCTATGGGTTTGCTTCAAGTTACGTAAAAATTCATTTCCCTATTGGTTTGCTTCGATTTACATAAAAATTTCATTTTACCTATGGGTTTGCTTCGAGTTACATAAAAAACCGATTTAAGCAAAAGCCTACGGAACGGACTTTTTTCGTGACTAGGGGTTTTACTGTATGGGCAGGCAAGATTAAGTTGGATACGACATGCTGGAACTGACAAATGGCAAGATGTAGAAGGGGGTAGAGTTGAGAACAAGTCAGTAAGAACAGGAATAGTGTTTCAAGAGTGTAAGAGTGTGAAGTTGGGCTGAAACAATGACTGGTCTTCCTGGACTGCAAAGGAGGGAGTGGGCTTTGGGTTTAGAATGGCGCAGCAGCTGTTAGATGGGTTTATGAGTCATTGGGAAGAGTGCACTTTTTATGGCATGGAATGTATTTACTGTGGACTGCTGGTTGCTTCCAGTGACTAGCAAATTAAAACAGTGCCTGTAGATGTTGAGGTTAAATGCCAATTACTGAAAATCTTAAGCAGTGTTATTTTTCTGTGCTGTCAATCTTCTTTTCACTTATGGCAAATATATGAATTAATGACCACTGTAAAGCCCTATCGTTAACAAGTCCTGTTCAGGTCTTTCAAACTGAAGGCCATGACTTCCTCACTTGAGTTAATCCATCTCATGTTTGGTCTTGTTGTTTTTAATTTGCCCTGGTGTTAACTCCTCCACAGAGTCATCTTCTCAAGGGAAGTATATAGAAACACAGCTTGCATTTGAGTCTAATTAGTGATATACAGTACTAACCTGAAAAATATCTGTCTTGGGGGAGAAAACACCTGGGAATCTAGCTGAAATCATTCTTGTAATCAAGCGGTTCTGACATACAGTGCCAAGATTTTAGTTAAATGCTGAGGAAGCTGTGGTAGCATATCTTTTGATATTGTCTGCAATTCAGGGACCACCCTCTGAAGGTTTTTAAAAGCAAAAAGTGCTTTAAAACAAGTATTTTAAAATCCTCTTTCAAAATATTAATTTCAGATTTTAAAATCTGATGTTTGTATTGTCAAAATGTGATTTTTAAAAATCCACTTTTTATCATCTGGTGGAAATGTAGTGAGCAAAGGTGGGAATTTAAATAAGGGAAATAGGATGGGTAGAAAAGTACTGTACAGTCAACCCTCTCATAACAACGCATTCGGCTAGCATAATTTCCACTTAACAATGCGTCATTATGCACCACGTGTTTCCCTGCATAACAACGTTTTTAGTGTCCTTGTCCGGACAAAAATGCTAAAATAACCGTCATTATCTGGACAAAAACGTTGTTATGTGGGAAACTCCATAGAAACCTGCATCACAACAAAAATCGCTTGGCAACACTACTTGGGGAACCAAGTAACGTCGTTATGCGAGGGTCTACTGTACTAACATCCCTTCCGCTTAGCCATTGGTACAGTTGGATGCTACTCACAGCTGTTTTGTATATCTGTAAAATGCAGTTTCAGCTTAGGAAGTTTTGCACTTAAAAGAGAGATAATATTTCATATCACTACAGCCTTTTCTGTTTTCTTGGAAGGAGTGGACTCATTTCTTAATTAACACACTTGTAGCTGGATCCAATGAGAACTGTTTGAAAGGATGTTGTTGAGTTGTGGGATTAATTGTTTGACATATGAAGGATTCCTGCCACTTTCAATTTCCTGGTTTTCATTGGCAAAATCAATATTGGCAGCACTATATTGCTTCCATATTGAAAGGGCAAAGTGAAGGCATTGTGTGTTGATGTAAAGCCTGGTGCAGCTGTGTTGTAAGCATGGCACAGGAAGAGAGTTCTTCCCAATGATCTTCTCTCCTTGTTCTTGCTTGTTCCCTACAATTATATAACTTGGCCTACTAGTTTTGATATGCAGCAAAGCACTTTGTGGTCTACATTTCTAAAATGCCTTCTAAAAATAAATAGAGGGGTGACTTTGGACAAACTAGATTAAGTTAACTTTGTGAAGTTGTATAACATTTGAGTTCTTCACTATTTTAGTGAGCAACTTGAACTATTTTCGAAATGAATAAGGATATTTTTATTCAATACATAATTTACAGAGCCCAAACACTCAAGATCCAGGCCTTGTAATCTTTTCCCCCTCTCCTGACTTTGTCCTTCAGATATAAAAACAATAGAAGTCCAAATAGCCTAAACCACTGATTTTTATATTTCATACCTTCAGATATCATTAACATCTGCCAAACAATATCCTGTATGCTGCTGAGACTTAGCAAAAATGGGACTCTTGCCTTTATTTTTCTTGGGGTAAAAAGCTGTAAATATCTCCCCCCTCCCATCTGTCCCCATGTTTAGAATGATATTCCTGAATGTATTTTCACTTAGAAGGTCTAAATAACATTCTCCCAGTATCTTTGGAAATAGTATTTATATTTATCTTGATTCATCCTTCGGAATTAAAACCACTAGGATATCATGGACTCTCTTTGGCACCACACTCTGCTAATGGTCACTTGTTTTACAAACATCTGATGTATTTTTCCTAATATTTATCCGAAATACAATTGCAATTTTAAGTTTTGAGTAGTGAAATTGATCTATCCTTACGTAAAGTTCAATACACAGTTCATGGTTCCTTTGGACACCACTTGCCTTGGATCCTACTTGAGGGTCAGAGACTCCCATAAATTTTATTTTATAAAGGGTGAACTATAAGACATTTTAGTATTCACTTTTCTCATTTTACAGTTAACTTCAGATGTAGTTATTTCAAAGGTATTCAGAAAATTTAAACTCTAGAGCAGGGGTTCCCAACCTGCAGCCCGCGGGCTGGCCCCGGCTTGTGATGCCATCTATCTATCTATCTATCTATCTATCTATCTATCTATCTATCTATCTATCTATCTATCTATAGGCGCCTATCGAGGCGACCCAAGGCGGCTCACAACATTGGATTAAAAGCCCATCCCCCATGCAAATAAAACCGATTATTAAAACTATCTGAAACAATTAAAACATCCCTAAAAACATTCGTAATACTGTTAAAAGAGGGGCACCTAGGCAGGGGAATAAACACCGGACAGGGCTAAACAAGTCAGCAGGGTTGGGTTCTGGTGCTAGATGCATCCCACACCTGCTGGCAAAGCCATGTTTTTAAAGCCTTTCTGAAGTGGGGCAAATGCCATTTCATTTGGCCCGTCACCGCCTCCACCGTACCCAGAAGTGGAAGTGCGCGCATTTATGTCAGTTGTAAAACATGCCCATGCATGTGGAAACACATCCACGGCTATCGTAAACACAGAAGTGGGCGCATTTGCAACAGCCGTAAATGCTTCTGCTTCCAAGGGCGTTGTCCGGGGACGTGGTCAGGTCCGTGGTGTAAAAAGATTGGCCACCTCTGCCCTAGACGTTATTCTTCACTCTATTTTTGTAAAATCTTGTTGGTGGAGGCACCTGGTGTAGGAATTACATTTTTAATCCTTTCCCCATATTTAAGTCCTCCTTAAATATAAAAGCTAGCAGATCAGAGAAAGGATTATGCTAAAAATTTCCTCTAGTGTGAGAAGGTTTTGTCTTTGTTTGAAGCATGGAAGACTGTATTGCAGCTTTAAGTGAAAAACTCTAGGAAGATCCTTGAGCGCACTTGCACACACACACACACACACACATACGCATGCATGCACACACACACCCTTACATTGCTTAGATTCCTGTTAGTGATATACATTGCATGTGTTAAGCTATGTAGCTCACTGTTGTGAGTTGCTATTGTCTAAGGCCAGTTGCCTTGTTTGATCAATGCTCACAAGCCCAAAGGAGTATAGCCATAGAGGCATAGAGTGCAAATAAGAATAATCAAGGCAGTTAAGAATTTGTTTTCTGAAGAAGAAAGTCGAAAAAAGTTCTAAACCTGCAAACTTTTTAAAAAAATAAAAAATAAAATAATAACCACACGAAGAAATACCAATGATACTATAGTCTTTATTGAATTACAAATAAGACCTTCCTCTGATAGCTGCCTCGAGTGGTTTAGTTTCTTTCTTATATGATAGATGGCCAGTTGTGCAATAGGTACATCTTTAATAATGTGACTGATACCTTATAAAGGTCTTTGCTCGAAAATCAGTTATCTCCAATTCTAAGGGGTGGTCTCATCTCCATGTGCAGCCAAAGAGCCAGCACTGTTAGCGTTTGCAGATGTTTCAGTGGTCATGTGGCAGGCATGACTAGACACCATTGCACACAGAATGCTGTTACCTGCCAAAGCAGTACCTATTTATCCACTTGCAATTTCTTGCTTTCAAACTGCTAGTTTGGCAGGAGCTGGAACTGACAATGGGCACTCACTCCATTACACAGAAATCGGGTCTTGAATTGCTGACCTTCTGGTCATCAAGCTCAGCGTCTAAACCACTAAGCCACCATGGTCCTTCTGGTACTTTGTTAGCTAGCAACTATTCCCATTAGCAAGTTGCACAGTGTAACCATTGGGCATGTGAATCATGGATAGAACTCTCACCCCCCCTCCCACTATTGATGCATTCCTGTGTCTCAAATAACAGAGAAGTTCTGAAAAGGAGGGAGGAAAAGAACCTCTTCATTTTAAAGCAAAAAGTTGTGATTTGAACTGCATTCCAAAAAGAAGAGCATTTAAACTACAGATTAGCACTTCCCACGAAAATGTGGTTACCCAAGTGTATTCTTCCTCCGCATGTGAAGGTTGTACCATATTCCCCCCAACTATGCTATTCCTATGTAGCACATCATGCATGTTGTAGAAGAGCTGAAATGAAGCACAGTTCTTATTATGTCATCTTCTACAAACAGCACACTTCTACCACCCTGTTGCAGTTTATACATATTTTGAGGAGAAAATCTCCTGTTTAATGGACTTATTCTTAGTGTGAGCTGTAAATATTTCTTTATGGAGTCAGGTTCTCCTGTTCTTACCTATTGTGGAAGTTAAATTACATGAAGTATATACAGGATCCATAAGCTCTTGTTTCAAATAAGGATGGGGCCGGCGGCAAGTTGTTTTATATTCCGTATATTCTCGTCTTCTGTGGGATAGCTGGAATGGAACTTCTTTCTTAGAATACTCATATGAAACAGCCAGTCTAAAGTCTAACCTAGGTCATGAGCCTTTTGTTAAGAAAAAGCATAAGTTGTAGATGAGGAACTACAGAAATATGATTCCACTCTTGCTGTTGCTTTGGAGTGCAAGATGGATGCAACTGTGACTTATTTAGATGTATGACCAGCCACTATGCTGGTGTAATTTGACTTGCCTTTCTCAGCTGCCTTTTTCACCCTAGGAAGTACTTTGGCCCTTGTTTGTGTCAGGATGAAGTGCTCCTAACTACATGTTGCCCCCCCCCCCCTTATCTTTGGGGTATATGTTCCAAGACCTTCTGTGGACATCTGAAACTTTGGTAAATAGTAAACATTATATTATACCTGAGTCATAGAAGCGGGGGAGAGCTTCAAATTCTTCCATCCTTCTACATGGGAGCTACCAAAATGTCTGCCTCCGTTCCTTGTAAAGATTGCACTGCAGACAGTGGCCTCTAGCGACCAGCTCTGGTAATGTGTTATAGAAATACATATACTTTATGTGGTTCAGAGATTTTTAATTTAATATTTTTAGATAACTGAACTTTTGGGTACAGAACCAATGCATATTGGAGTAGGCAACCTGTATATAACCAAGTGTGACATTGGCACATGTGTCAAGGAACTGTGCAGGTCAGTGGTTGGGCATAAACATTGTTTAGTTAATTGAAGATGCCAGGTTTTCCTAAGAGCATCCCTAGTTAAGTGAATTTTGTTAACAGGAGTGGGAAGGATTTCAACCTTAAAAAAGACATTGCAAAACTGTTGGTAATTGGGGTAGAGTAGCAAGAGAGAAGAAGGGCTGTTGGTCCAGCTCTGGCAGTTTCTTGAATCTTTTCTTGGCAGGGCAGGGTTCTTTTTCACTTGGAGGATGTAAGTGGTTACTGGACATTTAAATGCTATGCTCTATGTTGATAAGGGCTTTTAGATTAGATGTGACAGTTGTTTTAAAGTAAAGCACATCACTCAAATGAGTTACCAAGTTCATTTGTCTACCCAGTGGAACGGCCTTCTTGTTTGAGCAAGGCATACTGTATATTAAAGCTTTAAAAAAAAAACAAATGCCTCAGAAAGGAAATGCAAAGCCAGTTAAATTCTGGTACTGTATTTCAGTGCCTTTGTAGTGGTTGTACTCTGACTTATGAATTCCTTGCTAAGCTTGATTCTTCTCTATTGCTTTTCAGACAGCAGGCAAAGACATTGATAGGCCTTCAGCATGAATGCTGCTCTGCAACTGAATGAGTTTAATCATTTTGGTTCTGCTTTGTCATTTTTATGGTTTTGTTCTTAACTTATTTGCTTTCATGTTATGTTCTAGTTAAATTTTGTTTCTGATCTGTATTTTATTACTGTTAGCCACCATAAGTGCCTTTGTTGGTGGAAAGACAGGATATAAATTAAGTAAACAATGCTTGGGTTTTTAAAATTGTATCTTAAAAACTTAGGATGGTTTCCCTCCCCAAAAAGAGAGACTCCAAACAGTTGAAATGAAGTGACATAAATGCTGCTTTTTTTAGTGCAGGGGTTGGCAACTTACGGTCTGTGGGCAGAATCCAGCCCATGGTGTCAAATCATCCAGTCCTCACTCTTGTTCCAATCGCCACCGCTGCCGGAAGAGGTGGTGGATGTGTTTACGGCAGCCGCAGAAGCATTTACAGCAGCCGCGGATGCATTACGGCAGCAGCAGATGCTTTATGGCAGCATTTATGGCAGGGGGACCACCAGTCTGGCCCCATCAACTATCTGAGGGAGTGTGACCCGGCCCCTGACTTTAAAAGGTTGCCGACCCCTGTGTTCATGTTTCTGAAAATACAAAACTGCATTTTACCAGAAATCTCCCCAAAGAATTATTAGTACGGTAGTTTTTAAGAATATATTTCTGGGAAGCATATATCTATGTGGATCCTTTCCAAGAAAATTAATATAAAAGAAATTGCAGTAGTGATGTGTGTACTATTATTGTAGGCGAACGTTTTGGATCATTGGAGCCTATATAGTCCCAGAGTGCACCTCTCCCTCCTCCTCTAAGAAGGAAATGGTAAACCACTTCTGAGTGCTTTATAGCTACAAACCCTGAGAAGAGTCATGCATGTTGAAACTTGACCACTTGTACTTAATCCTGTGTTATGCCTTGCACAAATTCACCCTTTAGGCGTGGAGTTACTCTTCCATTTAAAAATCTTTCCACATAGAAAATGAGATATGGAAAACTGTAGTTTATTTTCAAGAGCACTTCTAGATCATGCAGTATACTCGGGTTGAATTCCAGCTGACATGTGAGCCCTCTCTTTTAGTTTTATGTGGTATAGTTTAGATGTGATCTTGCTTCTGGTCTGTGAATTAGACTATAAACTGGCCCTGAAGATTAGAATGTCTATTTGACATTGCTAAGTACTGTACAGGTATTGCAGCATGGAAGCACAGTCTGTCTTTGAAAAGATAGGAAGAAAGAATAGCATTTTTATATTTGCTCTTGGAGTGTGAAATCCTTGTTGATTTTTACTGATTTGATTGGTATCGTTATGCTTCATGAAGCTTAGTTTCAGTTCAAACATCAGACCAAATTATGGTTGAGATTAATCATAACTTGGAATCCACATTGTTTGGCACTTCCTGCTATTAATTTAGGCAAGTCTATTGATTAGAGCTGTTTATCTGATTTCATCTTTTTCAATCCTTTGTCTGCTTAACTCTGTATCATAAATGACCTCTAGAAGTGGAGCAACAGTTTTGGTGGTGGCTTGTCAAGCCATAGTTGGGGTAAGCTAAAGCTAATGTTTACAGTGGGGAATGGATTTCTGACCCCTTACCAAATATATGATATTATAAATACTGTACCAGCAACCATGCTTTTTCTCCCCCCCCACCTCCCCCAACACACACCTCTGAATCATGCAAACACCTTTGTTTGTTACTGCAGCATATTGGGAGGTCAGTAAGGCTGTGATTCAGTGAGGAACCAGGATCTGAAAAGCTGAATCACGTTTTTCAGGAAAAAAACTGCATTACTACTGGTGACTTGTTTGCTTTTTCTGCTTTTTTGTGCTTTTTGCTATTATAGACCAAGAAAATATGGAGCTGATAAAAACAAAAACTTGAGTTAAAAATAAGGCTACATGAACCTTCTAGCCATTTGATAGTGCTGACAAACAAAAATCAGTGCAAAGATGGTCCACGCAATATAGATGTGATCCAGTAAGAGACATCCCAGATGGTATTCTCAGTCTAATTAGTTCCACAGTGTTGGTGCTACCACCGAGAAGGCTCTGTTTCTAGTTAAAGACTTTCGAGCTATCCTCGGGGTTGGCACCTGGAGCTGCGCTGATTTTGATGATTGGGTGATGTAGGGAGTTGTTCTGAGGGAGAGATGTTCTGACAGATAGTAAGGTCTCAAACGGTATAGGGCCTTATATGACAACATTAACACCTTGTATCTGACACGGTAGGCAACAGGTAACCAGTGCAGGCCTGCCAAGGCTGGGGAAATATGACCAAATTACTTTAACCATTTCACCAGCCTGGCTGCTGCATTCTGGACCCACTGTAATCTCCGTATCAAACACAAGGGCAGCCCCACATAGAGAGCATTACAGTAGTCAATCCGCGAGATTACCAATGAATGGGCCAGGGTTATAAGAGAGCGTCTGTCAAGTAGGAGCATAGCTATGCTATCTGCTGGAGCTGGGAAAAAACAGCTTTGGATACTGCTGCTATATGTTGTTCAAGTCATGGCAGTGGGTCCATAATGACCTCCAGATTTCGGACCTGGTTCCTAGGGGTAAGAGTAGTTCCATCCATGGTAGGGACAAGGCCTCCCAGTCGGGCAGACAGCCTCTCAAACACCAAAACCTCCATCTTGTCAGGGTTCAGTTTCAGCCTGTTAGTTTTTGTCCATACCATTGTCGAGTCCAGGCACTCATCAAGATGTCGGACCACATCCACTGAAGAAGATGAAAAGGAGAGCTAGAGTTGGGTGCCATCCAAATATTGGCGACACCAAACCCCGGTGGCACCAAATTAGAAGTGCCTTTCTAATCCCATCTACTGATGGTGCTCTGAAGTTATGCACTTGCCCATGGCTACACAGGTTGTCATTCTGGGACGCACAGTGGGGAATCGAACTCTTGACTTCTGCCTTGCAGCCAGGTATTTCAGCTCACCGAGGTATCCAGTCAGCTGAAATCGCCCTTGCTGTGCTTTAGAAATTGATGTTACTGTTTTGTTATGTTTACGGTATTCATATGACTGAAAAGCAGCAAATCTATACCTATTAGAAGAGGGTTGGGCCGTGCGCGTGCCGAATGTGTATTTACATACCCACAAGTGTGGCGCCAGCCACACTTACCTTTTGTCCTTGACAACATCGCCGCGAGGATCCGGGGACCGAGAGTGGGGCCAATGGCCCATGAACGCAGAAAAAAACCTACGATACCCAGCGTCCTCTGCACCGCGGCACACCTCAGCCAATCAGGCAGGAGGACGCGAGCGTAGAGGAGGCAGGACAGCCAGTGTGCGCGAGAGAGAAACAATGGCTGACCCGCACGCATTTCCCCCCTCATCACTTGCTCTCCGGTGGCCCTAAAAAGCCGCCTTCCCGCCGCCGCAGCCATTCCCGCCAGCATCAGCCCAGCGGAATTTGCCTGGTAGATTGGCTGGGGGAGAAGGAGGTGGGGAGGAGAGACCAACAACACATAGGGTCTCTCCGGCGGCCCTAAAAAAGGCAACTCCCCTGCCTGACGTCAAGAGGGCCCCACCGCCAACCCGCTAGCACTCTGGCCCCTACACCGCCGGAGAAGAGGGGCGCTGGAGACATCTCAGCAGGGGCAAGGCCGGTTAATTGGGGGGGGGGTTGTTGCGTGAGTGTGTTGTGTTGGGTGTGGTGTGTTTGGTTGTGTGTGTGTGTGTTGTGTGTGTGTGTCCTGTGTGTGGGGGTGTTGTGTCAGTGTGTGTTGTGTGGGTGTGCTGTGTCGTGGGTGTGGGTGTGGGTGTTGTGCAAGTGTGTTGTGATGTGTGGCTGTGGTGGGTGTGGGTTGTGTACCCTACCACCAACAAAATCAATACCTGCCCGGCAAGGCTGGGCAAAATAGCTAGTGTTTATAGAAATATGTAAGGGACACTTCAACAGTGGAAAACAGCTGGTCCTCTGCCAGGTAGACTCTGTTCTCGCTTGAAGGAAATGAGTAGCATTTCCTTGATGCTGAATAAATGGTGAATTCACTCTACCCCGATAGAGAACATGCAGCCTTTTTTTTTTTACCTAGTTGATGGTTCTGCAGTGAAAATGTCATTCACAAAGAGTATCTATTTAAAACTGTGCTTTCCAATTTAGATGACTATACGAATTTGCCTTAACTGTGAAAAGAAACTTCTACTGTTTTGTATTTACTTTACCGTATTTATTCGAGTATAACGCGCACTCGTGTATAACGCGCACCCCTAATTTTCCATGAAATCTTGGTATAAAATTTTTTTTCACACGCCTCGTCTCCCGCGCCACCCAATCAGATCCCGCCAGCCGCGCGCCCCTGGGCCCGTGGGTGGGGCAGACGGTGCATCTCAGCAGTGCCTACCGTACTCGGCGCCGGCTCCTTGAGTCGCGCGGCCCGGGTAGGCGTGGAGCACGCCGCGGCCCTCTCCCGGAGGGTTCCCTTCTCGGCGGGTGCGTGCAGGTGAGCGGTGGCGGCAGCGGGACCTGGGCGCCTGGGAGGAGGGCCGCGGCGTGCTCCGCGCCTACCCGGCGCCGGCTCCTTGAGTCGCGCGGCCCGGGTAGGCGTGGAGCACGCCGCGGCCCTCTCCCGGAGGGTTCCCTTCTCGGCGGGTGCGTGCAGGTGAGCGGCGGCGGCAGCGGGACCTGGGCGCCTGGGAGGAGGGCCGCGGCGTGCTCCGCGCCTACCCGGCGCCGGCTCCTTGAGTAGCGCGGCCCGGGTAGGCGTGGAGCATGCCGCGGCCCTCTCCCGGAGGGTTCCCTTCTCGGCGGGTGCGTGCAGGTGAGCGGCGGCGGCAGCGGGACCTGGGCGCCTGGGAGGAGGGCCGCGGCGTGCTCCGCGCCTACCCGGCGCCGGCTCCTTGAGTCGCGCGGCCCGGGTAGGCGTGGAGCACGCTGCGGCCCTCTCCCGGAGGGTTCCCTTCTCAACCCGGCGGGTGCGTGCAGGTGAGCGGCGGCGGCAGCGGGACCTGGGCAGGCGCCCAGGTCCCGCTGCCGCCGCCGCTCACCTGCACGCACCCGCCGGGTCGAGAAGGGAACCCTCCGGGGAGGGCCACGGCGTGCTCCGCGCCTACCCGGCGCCGGCTTCTTGAGTCGCGCGGCCCAGTCCTCGTGTATAACGCGCACCCAAACTTTGAGCCTTTTTTGGGGTATAAAATTTTGCGCGTTATACACGAATAAATACGGTAGTTAATGTTGAGTTCTGTTGTTTGCTACCACAAGGACAGTGAACTGGTGTTGGGATAAGGAGAGACCAGGTTCAGCACCTGCTCGGCTATGAAGCTCACCAGCTCTTTTTGGCCCAAGTACTAACTCTTGGCCTAACCTAACCTACTTAGGTGGTTATGAGTGTCACTGTCACACAGGATAGTTTTCCACATACTGTACTGTACTTCCCAGAGTTCAAATTCTTTGATTTGTCAGTTGCATGCAGGAACAGCAACAGATGTGAGGAAACATCACTCTTTCATATGACTAAGAGGAACAAAATGTATGTCTAGAACTTAATGAATGTATACATCTGGCTTCCTTCCTCAGGTATGTCTGGCTTTCCTGTGAACTCAGTGCTCTGAAAATGCTTTCTTGTTTCTCGTGGTTGGTAGCTGCAGATGTGAGGAAACTACGCATACAGTTCTGCCTACAACTTAAAGTTATATCCTACAGATCAGGAGGAGGTTGTTTAAAAAATGTAGATTTCAGGAGGACAGTGTTTATTTCTTTGTTAATAATTGTTGAATGTCTTGAAAAATAAAATCGGACTGTGCTATCATTCCTAAAATGAAGTTCTTTCTCCAGGCCAGAGATGTAGAAAAGATAGAAGAGGATCATTTACAGTCAGAGCTACAAGGGAGGACATTTGGACCTCATGGAAAGAGGTTCTCTTTTTTTCCATTAGAAGAAGAAATGAGCCAAGCGATATTATTGTGAAGTGTTTTCCTATTGATCCATTTAGAAGAGCTGCTGCTGCTGGTGGTGGTGGTGGTGGTAGTCATGATTTAACATTAACACTTTCCCTGTCTTTACATTTTGACTATGTGTAGCTCATGGTGCAAAATACTGGTACTCTATGAAATAAAAAAAAGAGTTTACTTTTGACCATGCATAAATAAGGGTTTCTTCTTCTGCCGTATCCGAATCCGAATACTGTATAGTTGATCATCATGATGATCAGCCATTAAGACTGTCCTGAGAATATAATGCAGTGGCTTTTCATCTGCCTTCCGCATCACCACATACCACTGATCCACTCCTGCGAATCAATTTCTGGTCCTGAGCCCTTTAGGCACGCAAAGTCCTCCTCAGGCTCAGGACAGTATTGATGAAGCTGCTGCCTTCCAACAAGATGGATTCGAGTGGGATTTAATCCCTTTGGGGACCATCACCCTTCTCTGTGGTCTTCTCCAACCAAGGCTGTTAGTCCTAATGGTTATCAGGTTAGTTAACTGCTGCCTGATGCTTGGCATTGAGTCACTGGCGGTTTGGTCTGCTCCATTACCATAGCAGGATAACCTGGCCAGACAGTAAGAGCTAGGGAACTGAATTGGGAAGCATATTCTCAGGATGTAGTTGTGCACCAACTTTGAATACCACTGATTTTCATGGTCATTCAGGGGCTGAAGGAACTCAAAGAGGAGATCCATATCCTGTCCAGCTTTGTTTCTCCTGGGACTTTTCCAATTGGAGGAAAAGGAGACTCAGGCACAGCTTGGAGGTATGCTTCTGAAAACCTCAGGTTAACCTAAACTCACTTTGCCCCCACTCCATCCCCCACTTGGTTCCTATTTCTCTGTTTAGGTGTGGGCATTATGAAACTAACTGACCTTAAACTATGTCTTAATTGATTTCTACCTCCCTCTCAAGCCAATTGGAGGAGGAATGTGACAGGCCAAGGTGACAGCTGAACCTTTATGTATGTACTGTACTTGAAAACCTTAGGTCAGTCCTAAGACTTTGCCCCCTCCTGTTTTTTGTTTTGTTTGGGGATGAACATAATGACTAACTGAGCTATCGTCTTAAGAAGGGGTTCCCAGCCTTTTTATGCCGTGGGCCTGGCCACGCCCCACAGACAGCTGAGTGGGCCGGACCATGCCCCTGGAAGCGGAGGTAAATGCGCCCATTTCTGCGTTTACGACAGTCACGGGGGCATTTACGGCTGATGTAACCACATTTACGCTTGCATAAATGCACACGCTTCCACTTCCAGGTGCGGTGGTGGCAGCGGGCCACATTAAATGGTGCTGTGGGCTGGGTGCAGCCCATGGGCCATAGGTCTGGAACCTCTGGTCTTAAGGCTCTGTCTTATATGTTCTACACCTCCCTCCATATGAGATGATGGACAGGGATTCCAGCAGTACCCCTCAGGCTGAATGAGCTAGCCTGGTGAGATGACTTCCACCCACTGGCCAGCAATTTCTCATCCTTGTTGGATTGTTGTTTTTTTGTTTTTAATTTGATTCTCCTGCTCTGCCCTTGAGTTTTAGACTTCAAAATGTACAGGGTGGGGGATGGGAAAGGGGTCCATGAATGTGTTCTTATCGATTCCTGCCGGGTAAAATGTCTCCTAATCTGGTGAGACAAGTTCCACAGACTGTCTCTGTTGGGATGCCCAACCTACTGAGTGCTAGGAGAACAATTTTCTCCAGAATTTAGTATGAGATTTTACTCTCTAAGGAAAAGCAGCAGTAGGGCAGGTTGTGAATGTAACCATTAACAAGCTTCTAGGCCTTGGATGTGTTGTGTAACTTGGGATAAATCATTTGCACAGGATGTTTCCAGGCCGGAGGGGAAGGGATGCCCTGAAAGCTTAAGCCCCTTGCAGCAATTTGTTAGAATCTCCATGAAGTCTGTCTCACTCCAAGACATCCGCTTCTCCTGTCACACCACTTAAAAGGGTCTAAAATTAATAAAGCATACCACTCAGGCTTGATGAATGAAAATAGCTCAGAAGGTTAACTGGAGATGGGTTTCCTTGAGCTTCAGCTGTTAACCTGGATTGCTTTACGCTGCTTATTACGTGGTTCAAAGCACACAAATAGAGCAAAAGGAGAAGGACTGAAGCACACCAAATATTGCCTTTAATGGGGAGGAACAGGAAATGTCAGTAATATTTTGTGGTTTTTTAAAAAAAACTATCCTTCTCTAAATATCAATGGAACATTTGGAAGAAGAAGACAAATGAAGAAAAAAAAAATTTTTTTTTGGGGGGGGATATGAAAGCTATAAGGAGATAACGCTCTAAAGCTAGCAGCTCTGTTTATCCAAGTTAGGCCCTGTTAAATTGCAAGCCCATCCATTAGTGAGATAGGCCTAGTAAAGACAACTGTATGGGAAGAATGTCTCAGATGCTTACTGTGCATTTCAGTAGACAATATAGCTTTTGTGTGTTAATGGCTTTCGGAACTCAGCTGCCAAACAGCTAAATGACTAGAGATGGGAATGTCTGGGACCAAAAAGTAAAAGGGATTGTGTGCATGTGCACATGCGCGCGCACACATGTGGACCTGTCGTGTTTTGTTCGCATTCTGTCTTTTGTTGTGAGCCACTGTTTGTGCATATAATTTCGAATTTCCTCTACAGAGGTAAATGTTTGTTTAGGGAACAAAAGTTCCTTTCAATAGGCACTTTGTCTATTCGTCTGCCTGTCTCTCTCTTTATTATTATTATTTTTTGGGGGGGAGCTCACTCATCCCTTGATTGGTTCTTGTGTGAGTATGTATCCTATATGTGACTTAGACTTAATATGGTTCTAATCACATCCTTTTAATCAATAAAGACCTGCTTTGTAGTAGAGCCCACTTTTCTACAGGAGGAAGATTGCTAGACAATAATACTGTTATTGAGTCTGGGCCAGATTTGCTCCAGAGACTGTTACAGGGTATAATTTCTATTGCGCGGCCTTGCAGAAATCGGACAAATTTTTGATGTTTCTGAGCCTATGAATTTATTTCAGAATAGAGATTCCTTGCATTTCCCCTCACCCAAACCTGCCAAACTAATTCTGAACCCTAGGAAAGGGAATGTGATTCAGATTCTTGCCATCTAGGATCAGGAGGGAGAGGTACTTGAGGATACATCCCGGTCATTAGCCAAACTGCTCCATTTGGCACCTGATACAACTTCTGTACCACCTTCAAGGGTAGCTCCATGGAAATAGTATTACAGTAATCAATTTTAGAAATTACTGAGGCATGGAAACGTGTCCTCAGGGATTTCCTGTCCAAGAATGGGCACAACTGTGTAATATGTCCAAAATGGTAAAAGGCAGGCCTGGCCACAGTAGATATCAACTCCATAGAGAGGATCAGGTCCAGAATAACACCCAGATCCTCAACCTGCCTCTTTGGGGGAGTGTGACCCTGTCAAAGGGTCAATTGACTTCCAACCTGATTGTAATGGACAACACACCCATGTTATCCCACTATCATAGGACTAGTTCCACCTGACAGAGACCTTCATCCATTCAGGAAATCCACACCAAATTTTGTGCTGCTTCAGAGTACCTGTGGTCCTGCTCCAGACTAGAGAAGTCTTTGATAGGTTTCAATCACTGACTGTTTATGCTTACAAAGCAGCCAGATCAGGAAGGACATGCAATGTCAATTAGCAAAATGTAGCAATGCCAATAAAGGAAATAAAATAACTGGAAATCTCCCACCATTTTATGTTCTATATAATAAATACACATCTTCTGTATCAAGACAGCTTCTATTTAAAAGAAAAATAGTTTCAAAGTTCAGAATTACTAAAAAGCAGGTACAAAAATAAAAAGGAAAATTTTTACTTTTCCCCTTTCCCAAGATAAAACAAGAAAGACATATCTAGCTATATTTCCTTGCCTAACCTAGCCAAGAACATAGTTATCTCGAATAACGTCCATTTTTAGTGGGTTTGGACTTTATGCGGTGCATTACGTGTGCATGAAAACTGCGACTTTATCCGAATCGGACTTTATCCGAGGTACCACTGTATTGTTATTTATTAAACAGCTCTTTTACATTGACGTAAAGGACTTCCAAGCTGTAGTTCTAATCAGGGAAGGATCAGGAAAGGATCAGTTGCAGGTGTACAGTTTTTGGGTTAATTCTGTTTGAGGAATGAAGGCAGGGAGGAAAACAGTTGTGTGACAGAAGGAGAAGAGTGATAGTTTAGAAAGAAGTGTACAAGAATGATGGATACTTTCTTAGTGGTTAGGCTTTCTTTCCAGTGAATTCAATGAAGTAATTAACATCTTGCCTACCTTTATACAGATCTTTGACTAGCCAGTAAATACTTAATATGGAGTTGTGATAATAAAATAAATCTGAGATCTCGACCCAACTCAATCTATTGTCTAAAAACCTGCGGTTGCAGGGTGGTTCTTCCTGTTCTTTGGTGGGAGTGTTTGCTTGTGTTCTGAGGGGGCCAAGGAGGGAGACTATTATCTGCCCCCTCTGCAGATTCAAACTGTTTTCATCGTGGCTGACTGAGGACCGTGTTGTATTCTTTCATTTCCTTTTGGGCGTTGGAAGCATTAGTTTGTTATCCAGCGTTGCCCAAACAAACCTTGTGAGTTGCTAAAAATAGTATACTCTTAGTGCCAACTTTCACTTTGAATCATGTCCTACATGGGTCATTGAAAAGAGGGAAATGAGTGTGAGAGCAAATGAGAGAAAAGCAATAACAACTGTAGAAAAATAACTATGATTTCTTTTTAAAAGACCAAAGCTACTAGGCAAGAGACTTACACACACACACACACACACACACACACACACACACACACACACACACACACACACACACACACACACACACACACACAAATTCACCTGGACTTTCCTCTGCCAGATTTCTGGGTGTCGTAGCTAAAAAGTCCAAATCCTTATTGGAGTTGCAATAAACACATCTATGCCTCATTAGTGATACCTAAGAGACCGCATCGCCCTGAGGACATCTTTCTGTCCAACCAGAGCAGACCGGAGGGGCTCCCTAATTGTTCCATCAGCCATGGGGGCCCACCTCTCTGGCACAAGAAAAAGGGCCTTTTCCGTGTTCGCTCCGGCCGTTTGGAACCTCCTACCAGAAGAACTATGGCTGCAGACGGAGCTGCTGTCCTTCAGGAAAGGACTTAAGACCTGGCTGGCGGGGCATGTGTGGAGCCCCGAAGGCAATGTGGCTCCTGCTCACTGGCTCTTACCATGAGATGTACCCTCTTTCTGCTTCTCTGGGTGGGTGGGATTTTTAATGTGGGTGGAGGTTTTAATCTGTTTTTATTGTGTGGGGTTTTAAATTATGTGAGCCGACTTGAGTCGGGCTTGCCTGAGTGGGCGGCGAACAAGTTGAAATGTTAAATATTTAAATTAATTATATCAGGTCTCTATTTTATATCATGGCCCTAAGCCTGAGGGTGAGGGAAATGGGTAAGTGTGCAAGGCCCAGGCAAGCTCTAATACAGAGGTGGTCAACCTTGGTGCCCCAGGTATTCTTGGACTTCAATAACCAAAAGCCCAAGTAAGCACACCTGCTGATCGAAGTCCAAGAACACCTGGGGCAGCAAGGTTGGCTACCCATGCTTGTGCAGGCTCTGTACAGGGTGGCTCTCAAAACAAACAAAAGATCTGTGAAATATACCGTATTTGCCGGCATATAAGAAGCACTTCCCCCCTCAAAATGCACCAGAAAAACTGAGTACGTCTTATATGTCGGTAACATCCCCCGCCACCACTGGCTGCTAGGAGACGGGCAAAGGGTGGCTTCCAAAGGATGGTCAGCAGCGGTGGGATTGGCTGGGCAAGAAACTCCTAAAGGAGCAATTTTGCCTGTGCGAAATCCCAGCCATTCCCGCCCAACCTGCCTCCTGAAAGGATCCTTCTTTTTCCCCATTCCACTCTCCTCGGCTGGTGGCGGGATGAGGGGGGGGGACGTGCTTAAAGGATCCTTCTTTTCCCCCACCCCACCACCAGCTGAGGAGAGTGAGATGGAGAGGGGGAGAAACGGGCCTCCTGATGGTCAGCAGCGGTGGGATTGGCTGGGCAAGAAGCTCCTAAAGGAGCAATTTTGCCTGTGCCAAATCCCAGCCATTCCCGCCCAACCTGCCTCCTGAAAGGATCCTTCTTTTTCCCCATTCCACTCTCCTCGGCTGGTGGCGGGATGAGGGGGGGGGACGTGCTTAAAGGATCCTTCTTTTCCCCCACCCCACCACCAGCTGAGGAGAGTGAGATGGAGAGGGGGAGAAACGGGCCTCCTGATGGTCAGCAGCGGTGGGATTGGCTGGGCAAGAAGCTCCTAAAGGAGCAATTTTGCCTGTGCCAAATCCCAGCCATTCCCGCCCAACCTGCCTCCTGAAAGGATCCTTCTTTTTCCCCATCCCACTCTCCTCGGCTGGTGGCAGGATGAGGGGGGGGGGATGGGCTTAAAATATCCTTCTTTTCCCCCACCCCACCACCAGCTGAGGAGAGTGAGATGGAGAGGGGGAGAAACAGGCTTAAAGGATCCTTTCCCCCTCATCCTACCACCAGCTGAGGAGAGTGGGATGGGGGGAACGGGCTTAAAGGAGTTTTCTCCTCCCCATCCCACATTCCTCGGCTGGTGGTGGGATGAGGTGGAAATTGTTTTAAAGGATCCTTCTCTCCCCACCCCACCCCATCCCACTCTCCTTGGCTCCTGGTGGCCAGTGGTGGAGGAATGGTGGGGAAGCAGGCTTCAAAGGAGCCCTCTTCTCCCCCCCCTCCCCATTCCATCCTCCCCGGCTCCTGGAGTTAATTCTGAAAATTCATGAAAAAATGTAGAAAATTATTTTTTCTTTCTTTTGTTCGGCTTCTATCGCTGCCCCCTCAATGAGGTGACTCCGGGCAGCTTACAGTCTAACCAGTGAGAATACTAGAATATAAAAGCATCCCCACAATAATAATTAAAACCATAAAATTTATTTATTTATTTATTAGTCATATTTATATATGCTGCCCACTCAGGTAGAACCCGACTCAGGACGGCATTACAACAAGTTCTAAAACAGATAAAAACACTTAAAAAAAACCATATCCCACCCACTTTAAAAGACCCACCCATCCCACCCACTTTAAAAAGAAGAGAGAGTTCTTAGTTGTTTATATAAGCCAGCAGGCAGGGCCCGTGTTCCCATTAGGGCACCACACCTGCCCCGCCAGCCAGGTCTTCAATCCTTTCCTGAAGGGCAGCAATTCTCTTTCAAGTCTAAGTTCTGTTGGCAGGAGGTTCCAGAGGGTTGGTGCGGACACGGAGAAGGCCCTCCTTCGGGTGCTGGATAGATGTGCACCCCTAGATGATGGCACCATCAGAGAGCCCCTCCGGTCCGCTCTGGTTGGACGGGCAGACACTCTTGGGACGATGCGGTCTCTAAGGTATCCTAACCCACTGCCATATAGGGCTTTAAAGGTCAAAACCAGCACCTTGAATTGCACCCGGAGACAAACTGGTAACCAGTGCAGCTCCCGAAGTAGCGGTGAGGCGCGGGCATATCGTCTGCACCCCATCACCACCCGGGCTGCCGCATTCTGGACCAGCTGTAGCCTCCGAATGGTCGTCAAGGGCAGCCCCATGTAGAGCGCATTACAGTAATCTAGTCGGGAAGTGACTAGAGCGTGAGTGACCATAAGCAAGGAGTCCCGATCCAGGAGCGTGCGCAACTGGCGAATCACCCAAAGTTGGGCAAAAGCCCTCCTGGCCACAGCCGCTACCTGTTCTTCTAGCAGCAGCCGCGAGTCCAGAAGGACCCCCAGCATTAAAAACCGTTAAAATACCCCTCCACATTCACAACAGTTAAAGACTAAAACCCAGATGGCATTCTGATGAACCAGTGAGTGTGCGCTCGTGCGCGTGTGCGCACTCCAGCGCTTCACAGGCAGCACCCTCCACCCGCTGGTCTAGCCAAGTTTTGAGGCCTTTTCTAAAGGCTAATTACTCTGACGAGGTGTAGTTCAGTCAGCAGGAGGTTCCACATGGCCGGAGCGGATACCAAAAATGCCCTCCTTCTAGTGCTAGAGAGGCGAGCCTCTCTAGCTGTTGGCACCATTAGAGAGTCCCTCCAGTCCGCTCAGGTGTATATTTTAATGTATATTAAAATGGGGTATGTCTTATACTCCGATGTGTCTTATACCTTGGCAAATACTGTACAGTATATTGAATGTTTCCAGTCCATGGGCCATTTCATTTTCCCATATTTGCTGGCATATATTTTGTAAGGATTTTTTTATAGATTCGGTTTCTGTAGCTTGAAAATGGCTCTACTGGTATATGCTGTCTACTCTTGATTATTCATTTCCCCCCATGTTTGGAGGACAGGTTTCATGTGACTTTCTAAGTCCTTCATAATATGACTTCTTTGAAGTAATCTTTCATGCTTGTGTCTCTTTTGTATATTTTTTTCAGTACATTACTTCCACCCTCCCTTTATCTTACCCCGATCTGCTAATATATTCCCATATTGATAATTCGGCATCCCATATCTTGTTTTAAATTTCCCTTTCTTGGATCTTATGGAAGAGATATCTTGTTTTTTATTATGCTCTTCTTTTCTTTTCTTTTTTTGCATAGCTATTGTAATGGGTCCTCTTTGTCCCTTCTAGTCTCATAAAGCTCTTTGTTCTACATATTGGACAATAATATAATAGCTTTATTAGGAACAGTCTGTGTTCACAGTATGCAAGAATGAGCTTCTGAGGTGGAATTTTTTCTACACACAGACACAGACACAGACACACACACACACACACACATGCGCGCACGCATGCAAGGTGGGATATTTCTGAATAACCAGGCACTTCATAAAGTGGGTAGGTCAATGGCTATAATTATGGATACCTAAGGACAACCTCCGGGTTGGAGAGATAGACAGGATATCTCTCAATGCCATTTCCAGGGAATCCTAAGCAAGTGAAGGCATCTGCTTGGGAATATCCTGAAGCAAATGGTGAGCCACTGTGAGACAGAATGCTGGACTGGATAGGCTGTGGCCTGTTCCAGCAAGGCTGTTCTTATGAGTAGGGTGAGGTGGGGACCAAAACTCTCACAGAGGCAGCAATGTGAGAAGCTTCACATGTAAGGGTCAGTACTGTACAACCATAGTTAATGGTGTAATTAGATTAGCTATCCTTAATCATTCAACCAGAGATGAGGTTTAATTAGCTTTTGGTTCTCTGTGTATGAAGTTACTCTCTCTCACTCTCTCTCCAAACTGTGTTTCTGTACTTACTTGGGAGTAGCCTCTATGGCACAAGATAGTGCTTACTCTGGAGTTATCAACAGGCTTGTTGATTCTTACCATAATCATTTAGGACAAATTAATCAAGAACAGGACCACAATGACTTCTGGTTGTAAAACGTATATGTTGCCATGAGGATAAGAGGTAGAAACCCTCTTCATAGGACAGTGGACACATGCCAGAGGTGGCACTCACAGCCATCTTTGTGGGCACACACTCCATCTCCCCAGCACAGAGTTTGTCCTGCCCCTCTGCCCAGCAGCCCAATGGGAGCATTTCCTCCCTCCCCCAGCACACAGTTCACCCCGCCCTTTTATTTTGGCACTTGGTCTATAAAAGAATTGCCATCACTGGTATAGGAGCTGCTTTAGGACAAAAATAGAAAATAGCATGTGAATTCTGAATTTGTACATATTTCACTGTGTTTGGAAATGTACAGATACAACAATGGTCATGACTTGTTCTCTCTTAATTTGTGTCATGCAACTCTAAAATAGCTACTACAAATTGAAGATGCATTAACAGATATTTCTACAGTCATAGGTATATGTTTTATTTCAAAAAATTCTATAAGCAACAGCTGTGCTTGGTGGGCAGAATTATGCATGCCAGGTGGAGAAGTAGAAACTTATGTTTGATTGGTAGGCTTGAAGTCAAATATAAATAATGTAGGATTTGAGCAGAAATCAGAGTATGGATAATTGCAAGGCATCAAGTATGAATACTGTACCCAACATTTTATGATATATTCCAGTGGCTGGAATTACACACTTGTAAATTCATCTATCCCTGGCTGCTAGCATCTGTTCCAGTATAAGCACCTTTGGAGGGTCTAATAGACATTATTGTTTTCACAGATGTTGAAATATTGCTTTCCGGAAAATGGCTTTTCAGTTATAATTAATTCAAGTCTGTAATTGCCCTTCCCCCATCACTTCTAAATGGCTAGTGATGTCAGAGTGTGATTGGTGATTATTTGTGTCTCCTCCCCCCTTCCTGGTTTTAAATATTGAGTGGTTCATATGGAAGATATGTGTCCTGCTTCATGACAGATTGGCTTCAAAAAGTGAGTTGAGTTCTGGACAGGCACAAGTATTTAAGAAACCCAGATAAGAGACCCCCAAATTAATGGCAAAGTAGTTTAGGGGGTGGCAAGTCGAATCCTACCCATCCTCCAAAGGCAAAGTCAACAGGCAATCCATAGCCAACAGGCAGCCCATTGTCCATAGTCAAGTCATCCAAAATGTGTCAGGGACAAACAAGGAGAGTCCACGTATTATAGTCCAGCAGTCTAAGAGCCATACAGAGTATGGAATTAGCAGCAGGATCTGGTCACAAGGCAGTCTAGGTCCAGAGCAAAGTGATTTTCTTCCCTTTAGCCTACAGCTCTCAACTGAAGGTGTTATTATTCATTCATTCAATATGTATTGCAGTCCCAATCGACATGCGACTCTGGGCGGCGTACATAAAATCCCCAATGTTTAAACTATAGAAACCTTACAATTCCTAAAAACACTGAAAAACTACATCCCACCTGTACCAATTAAAAATCCATTCATTCATTTATTCATTTAACTTATACCCTGCCTATTCTAGGCAGTTTTCTTACTCTGTGCGGTACCAGTAAGGAGGCTGTTGGGGCCTCGCCCAGCACTCAGCTGCAAACAGTTGTGTTTACCTGCATAAGGAGGATTTCAGTGGAATGGCTTGGCCCGTTTGTCTCCCTGGGAGGAAGAGCTCCAAAGAAACAGCCTGATGCTGGGAATACTCTTATGAGGAGTCCTGTCAATTTGCCCTTCATTTTGCAGTTTCTCTCTGGAGGAGAGAACATGTGCTGTTCTTCTAGGTTGAGCAAGGGTCTAGTCTTTTCCTCTGTGGCAGGTCCTGAACCCTTTGTCAGCTCAAGGGTCCAGTCTGGCACCTTGTTAAATGATAGCAGCCAGTTTTTTATCATGGTGTTTGTCATAGTTGATCAGGAGGTGAAGAACTCATTTGCTGTTCAAAAACTCTTGTGCTTCCATTTAAGCCGTGACTGAGTCAATCATTCTAGATAATCTGGAGTAATGTCATGAAGCACTTCCTGTCAGTTTGTGCCTGAAAGACTATAGATAAAAGAAGATTTAAGAGAAAGCCATTGGTTTTGTTTTTAAAACAAATCTGAAATAGTAACTAGCATTTGTGAGACATTTAAATGTACATGCTGCCTCAAAGCAATCATACTCACCCACTGACATGCCTCACATTTGGGCCTCTGTGTATGTTTTGAGGGATGGGGGTGGATGATGTTGGATTTGCTGTTGGACAAAAAGAGGTATTGAAGGCTGGTCAGAATTGTGGGTCATAAAAGAAGTGTTGAATCAGAAGCCTCCCTCTAAACATTAGCCTGAATAGAAGTTTTTTCAAATTGCAGGCCCATTCCCTTCTCTATCTCCTGTTCTCTGGATGTTTGAATCATTCATTCTTCTAGATGAGTTAAATGTGACTAGTGCTGTGAATCATTATTTGTTAATTCTCTATATCTGTCCTGTTTTAAAACTTTGCTTGTAAAGAGTGAGAGAAAGACTTTATGCCAGGGAAAGATAAAAATCTATGCTCAAAGCTCTCTCTGTCTTAAATGGATGAAATAATCTTTTTCTTTCTTTCTTTCTTTCTTTTTTGGCAAAATCTTCTGAATCAATAATTGCTTATTTGCTTTGCAGTTCTCATTTCTTATAATGACACGTTGTCTGTTTTGAAATAATCAATGCTAGCTGTGTTTTAATATAATTCAACAGGGAGACATATTTTGATGAATGGTTGTAAGAAAAAATTAGTCATGATACCATAACTTTAGAAAAAAATGATAACAATGGGAAGAAATATAATAATTTGCATTTCTGTCAACAGATGTATTTTGTCATTTTCATGTTTTGTTTTATTAGGACAGCACATTTTAAAGCTCTTTGGAGGACAGGGGACTTTACTTTCCCAAGAAAAATCTTAAGTTTGGGTCTCTCTCTCATTCTTCCCATCAGATGAAAATGAAGAGAGAAGTTGCAGTTGCACGAAGTTTGCATACGTTGACCCAAATCTTCGTCCCTAGTTCCACTGGCATAACACAAATGGTATACCTTTTGGAAGCAAAGTGCCTTTAGTTAAGAAATGGGTGTAGACATTATCTGTTGCATACCTCCTATATATTTCAGGATATAGTTGATAATGTCTATTGAGATTTCTTAACTGGGGGCATTTTGCATCTGAACATTACACCATCTATGCAAGAGGACATTATCTCTGATATCCAGTCCATTGCTCAAAAAAACTGAGTTCATTGACTCATCATTTCACCACAGCAAGGGTATTCTTATATGGGTAAAATCTAACTACTCCAGAAGTAGCATGCTGTCTTCATTACATAGTAAGGATACTCATAACATTTAACAACAGGAGTCCTTGTTTAAATGGTGTGAATCCAATTTATGAGTACCATTCATAATGGTAGGTATACCCTTTATAGGATACCCCGGACTGGCAGAAAGACGAACAAGTTCAATCATAGATCAAATCAAGCCTGAACTATTTGTGAAGGCAAGAAAGATGAATCTGAGGCTGTTCTACTTTGGGCACATCATGAGAAGGCAAGAATCATTTGGAAAGACAATACTACTGGGAAAAGTTGAAGGAAAAGAAGAAGAGCAAATATGAGATAGCTTCACTCCCTGTTGAGGACAGGACACTTTGAAGATTACTCATTCATATATTGCCATAAGTCAGAGGCATGTAACAACAACAACAACAACAACAACAACAACAACAACAACAGCAACAACAACAACAAGAAGTTAAACTTAATTGAGTTGTAACTGAGTTGTTCCATTGATTCCAATCAGACTCAGTCATGACTAACTTTAGCTGATTTCTATATACAGTACTGTATAGGCAAACATTCCAGTGAGTAAACTATCTTGGAAACAACTTTGAAAGGCATAAAGAATCTGTACCCAAACAGCATGTTAAAATATGCATGTCTAGTGCTTATATGCACAGAATCAAGAAGATGATACAGTAGAGAATTCAAAATATGTCAGTCAGAACAAGAAATTGTCCAATACAGAGTCTTTGAAAGGGAATCATAATATTTACTCTAATATAGTTGATGTTGTTTGTTTATAATTGCTCATATGTTTTTCTATTTAAATCCTTACTGAGGCCTTATGATGATGATGAGTAATGTCATCACAATGTACAAAGGTTCCATATTGTAGATGATATATGGTTTGTTACTGGAAGTAGGATGATCTCTCTAAGGTTGGCTCTCAACTAGGGAATGAGAATCTTTCTTACTTCAGTGTTGGGATACCTATATCTGTGCAGCAGTGGTAAGCATGAAATGAACTGGTGGAGTTTGTGTTTACAGCTGGGGTTTGCATTGCTGTTAGAAACTAGCCAGTAGTTCAGCTTATCTGATGCAATTGTCTCCTTGCTTGTGTGTTGTGTGTTGTTAGCTGGAGTAAATTCATAAGTTATGTTTAGTGCAAGAGTATTTAAGACTTGATGGTTAATGAAGGACCTTCCACTCATGTAGACCTTTAGGGTCTAAATCTAATTGACATATATGGTACATGCTCAACATTTTGTTATGTGTTTCTGCAGGTTTGAAGCATTTGCTAAATACAATATCTTGCTTCTCACACCTGACCACTTGCTTGCAAGGTGGATTGGTAAAGGGTAAGGTAAAGGTCGCCCTTACTCGAAAGCCAGTCTTATCCAATTGTACGGTTCAGTGCTCATCCCTGTTTCATAGTCGAAGTAGAAAAATGTAGACCAAAATGCTGTATGTAGAGAAACCTGAACCCGGGCAATACCATATTATAAGCAAAAATGGGTGTTTGCATTAGTTTTTAACTGATGGAACTGTGTTTCAGAACAACAGTTGAAATCTAAAGCAAGCTGAAAACATTTAGGCCAAGTGGAGCCAGCAGGGAGAATTCCAAGAGTTGTAAATCATGAACTCTTTGCAGTAATCATTGTTGATCTGTGAAAGGTCGTATTTTATCCTTCAGTAGGGAAACACTACATTTTCATTTCACACCATGATGCTGGATTTAGACATGTGATTCCTAGTAGCAAGAAAAGTGCATAGACTTGCATTTTCTAAGCCTTACTATTAATAATTGTCGCTGATTTGTAATTGCTTTGCAATTCGCTTGCTTAGTAGATTCAAATGCACTAAGAAAACATCCCTGCATTCCCATTGCCAGTACAGTACCTTCCAAAATAGAAGTGCCTGTTAGAGTTGGCATTGAATTAGGCTTATTGTTTAAATCTCTTTCTTTGTTTTTTGTTTTTTTTGGGGGAGGGGGTATGCAAGAAATTTCTTTGAATAAAAAAGATTGGTGTTTTCTCTGCCATAGCTCTAATTTCTTGGAGGTGATTTTTTCTCTCATAACTGTGGTTCTCTGTTACACCGGCATTGATACTAACCATGGTTTTTAGTGTGGTCAGCAAAAATGCAATGTGGCACTAAGGCTGATTTTGTACTCTCTGGATGTCTCCCAGCCCCCTCTTTTCCCAGTTAAAACAAGGTAAACTATCTTTCCTGGGCTGTCTTGATAGGTCAGTGGTTTGGGTATCTACCTATGGAGCCATAAATATACTGGTGACACATACTGGTAGTTCAATTCTCCACTGCGCTTCTTAGAAGAGCCAGCCTGTATAAGCTGCACAGTCCCAGGCTGCCCCTAGAAGAAGGGAATGGTGAACCACTTCTGTATATTCTCTAACTACAAAACCCTTGGAAGGGTTGCCATGAGTCAGAAGTGATATTATATTATCTTTCCTGGAGAGACCTAAAAGTAGTGGTTCACCTTTCAAACAGGTTTCAGGGCTCTCCTGCCTGATTTGATGTCAAACATACTCACTTTTTAAGAAGTAGACATCTAGCTATCTCCAGTTTTGTGTCTGGGGGCACTTTACTTTGTTCAAAATTGGTCTCTGGATCCCCCCCCCCCCCCCCCCCCCCGCGTACCTCTTGTTTAAGTTTTCTAGTGTTTCCTCTTAATCTGCATTTCAATCCTTGTTTATGGGAAGCCTTGGTGATTGTAAGTCAGGATGAACTTGTGCTGCATGTGTCCCATGCACCAATTTTGCAGATCCGAAAAGCACCTGGCTGTAGAAAGAATTACCAAAGATAGATAGATAGATACAGAGAGAGAGAGAGAGAGAGAGAGAGAGAGAGAGAGAGAGAGAAGCTGTTTTCCCGGAGTCTTGGAGAAAATGTTTAACTTGAAAACACTAAAATGCATTCCTGTGACGACTGAGTCCATCTTGTCTACAGCTATTGCCCTACCAATGACCTGGTAATCAATTTAGTGTTCGATAGTCCCATTCTTGTTTTAACCTGCTGTTGCTATTTTGCCTATAATCTATATCATCACATGGCCATGCAATATACATAAATATATTGGTGACGTATTTACTTGCAGTGCCCATGGAAGTGGACTTTGATCTGTGAAAGCCTGCACTGATGTAAAAATGTTAGTATTTAAAGTGTTCAATGATTTAAGCATCTCGCTATAGAGCCAGAAGTTGGGAGTTTTTATTGTTGTTATTATTAAATCGTTTGTTTTCGTGTCAGAGATAGGTACAAATCTATCATTAGATTCTCAGTCAAAGATTGGTATAAAATTAATAGTTGAAGACCTAACCAAGGACCACCTTCTCCTTCTCCTCTTTCTTTTTTCCTTTCTTCTTTTTTTCTTCTGTTTCTAGGCCAGATGTGAAATTGCCAAAATGAAAGCAAGCAAAAATTGTTTGCCAAAATGAAGGCACCCATTTTGGCAGTTCCTTTAGCCTGACCTACTGTGAAAAAGATAAGCCAGCAATACAAGGTTGATATTACCAGGGTACACTCGATTGTGGTTCAAAAGTACCATAGGTAGATACCCAATCTTTGAGGAGGCTCTTTCTATTTACCCCACCAAGGACTTAAGAACTGTTGAGGTGGCGTCTAAGTATATAGGTCATTCCTTCTCCTCCTCCTTGTTAAAATGTAGGACTATTTGCCTTCCACTCCCTATTTGCCTTCCTCTCCCTCTTTCTTTTGCAAACATGCACGCACCCTTTGGAAATTGCTCAAAAATAAGGATCTTATTAAACAAGAAGTGAACATCGACTCATTCATATCTTTATTTTGGAGAAATGGCACTGGATTTTGCCATCAGGCCTATGAGACTTGCTCACTTCGGCCTAAATCAATAGTAGCAATGTAAAGAAAAAGCTCTCCTGTCCCTCCCCCCCCCCAAAAAAAGGGGGGGACTCAGACATTGGGCACTTGGCCCTGCCAGAAGCATGGTCATCTCACTTGGTTGTTGTATAAGAACCATATTTAGTTATCTAGTTATGTGATTTCAAGTCAGAACCATCTTATAGTAACCCTAATAAGCTTTCAAGGTAAGTGAAATATTTAAGGAGTGATTTTAAAGGTGAGTTACAATGGCTGAGTGGGCGTTCGAACCCTGTTCTCCAGAGTAGTAGTCAATCACACTATTCAGTACACTACACAGGATAATATATGTCCTTATTTTGCTTTTCTATTCTCCCTTCCTAATTGCTTTTGTGTCCTGTATTTATCAGATTCTAAGCCAATATTACAGGAGCTCCAGCCTTTGATGTTAAAAATAAGATGCTTTAAAGACCCTGTTTAAAAACCTTTGGACTTCGGCCAGGTGTTTACTTATAGATTTTTATCTTAAATGAAAGCGCGGCGCCAAAATGGCCGCCACGCTCTTTGCGGGACCCCCCCACCCGGACGCAGACATCCGGGTGAGTTAGGGGGCGTGGCCCCCTATAAAAGGGGTGGCCACGAGGCAGACGAGCTGCCAATTTAGAAGAAGCGACGGAGAGGAGAAGTTTTCTCCGTCGCTCTTCGTTTCTTCAGTCTTCGGCTGTTTAGCCATTTCGGCGCTGCGACCCCCGGAAAGGGATCGTCTTCTCAGCGATGCCTCCCAAGAGGAAGGCCACGGCGACCAAGCCGCGGCCAAGAGGGAGGAACTTGCCTGGCCCTGCGCTTGCAAGGGGACAGCAGTTGGGTCGGAGGACCGCGACTGCGCCCCCGCAACAGGGCCCCGCATCGATTGCACCCACCGTTACCGGTGGGATGGGGCAGATTAGGGCATGGCCCTCGGCTCTCCAGCCTCAGGATGGCCCTACAGGGGCTTCGGCCCCCGGCCCGCAATTGCCGGCCATGGGTCCAGACAACGGGGGAGGGCCTGGTGCGGTCACCCAGCAGGGCTTGCCTCCGGCCCCTCATGGGCCAGAGTTTTGGGCATGGCCCTATTCAGGACCTGGCTCCCAAATGGTGGTCCCCAGTGTATCACCCAGTGGGCCGTGTGGCCCACCTTGCCCGCCTTATACCGGGGGTTCCGCGACTGTGGATGCATTGTTGGCACGTTTAGCCGTGCTGGAAGCATCCTTGGGGGTCACAAACAACCCCTTGGGGGGGGCTTCACTGCCGACTGGGCCCCCCTTTTGCCTGCCTGCCACCTCGACGGCCGCCACTCTGCAGCAGGCGGCCAGTAGGGTTGAGCTGTTGGAGACGGTCCGGCCTGCGCCGGCCGCAGTCTCTCGGCTCCCCGTTCGTCCTGAACTACAGCCGGGGAGTGGCCAGATGTGGCCCCAGAGCTCGATTGCGGTCGCGAGCTCCGACGCCCGCCGTGGGCCGGAACCCCCAGTGGGGGCGGCTCACGGGGGTGCACCCAGTGAGTATCAGGTTCAAGCTAATGTCCCCACATCACAGTCCACTTCAGGTGTTAGTTTTCAGTGGCCATGGCCTCGTCACGTCGAGGCGGGTGGGTATCAGTTCCCAGCTTACCCTGGTGCCACTGGGTCCCATACTAGCACAACATTGGGCGGGGGGGGGGGGTTTCCGCCCCCAGGGCTGTACCGGGCATCTCAGGGACTGTACAGGCACTGCTGCCGATGCCCCGTGTGAATACCGTGCCGGTGTCAGCATTGCCGACGGCAGGGTATTCCTTGCCCCTCGGGGATCATTTGTCCCAGGCCATGAGGGAAAAGATTTGGCGGGGGGGAGTATGTCGATATTTTCTCCCTATTGAACCGTGAGCCCACCAAGGAAGAGAAAGAGGGGCAGGATGACAGAGACAAAGAGCTGTCTCGTCGTCGCAAGCCACCGCGCACTTGGGCCAACTGGTTACCCGCATATCTCATTTATATGGCGGTGTACCTCAGGGCCCGGCCCGATTTGGCCATTCCTATGGTCCAATATTTGGACAATATTTACAGGGCGATGGTGGATTTTCCTGGCCCATCGTGGTTGGCTTACGATGAGGAATTCAGGATGAGGGTGCCCTTACACCCGGAGATGAGATGGGATGAGCCATGCCAGAAGTTGTGGCTTTTATACATGACCCCCACGCGCCCGGGGCCTGGGGAGAGGTACCATTGTGGCCATGCTGTCCAGCGAGCTACTCCAACGCAGGCTCCCCGCCAGTTGGCGGGGCAGGGGGTTCCAGCCCGCTTGCTGTGTTGGAGTTTCTTGGCCAATGGCGCATGCAATAGAAGACAGTGCCGATACAAACATGAGTCTCCCTCTTGCGCTGGCCCCCACGCCGCCGCTGCGTGTCCGCGAGCTGGTGGGTCACGGGGCAGAGGTAGAGGTGGACAGGGAGCGGGCAGAACTGCCGCTGAAGGCCCCCTCCCCGGTTAACATATTTATGTTAGAGAGGTGGCTCTCGACTTACCCGAGGAGGGACGAGGCAAGGTACCTACTCGAAGGTTTCCAGTGCGGTTTTCGTATCCCATTCAAGGGGGTGCGGGGACCCCAAGATGCTCCTAATTTGCTTTCCCTGAAGGGTAGGGAGGAGGTGGCCGCCCTAAGTATTGCCAAGGAGGTAAATGCAGGGAGGGTAGCTGGCCCCTTTTCTAGGCCTCCCTTTCCCAATCTTAAGGTTTCCCCTTTAGGTTTGGTTCCCAAAAAGGCCCCTGGTGAATTTCGTCTAATTCACCATTTATCATACCCGGCGGGTCATTCGGTCAATGACGCCACTCCTGATGACCTTTGTTCGGTCAGGTATGCGTCATTTGACCAGGCCCTGCGCATGGTGCGCGCTTGTGGCCCGGGTGCACTTCTGGCGAAATGTGACATTAAATCGGCATTCCGGTTGTTGCCAGTGCACCCGGGTGACTTTGAGTTATTGGGTTTTAAATTCCAGGGAAAATATTATGTAGATAAAGCCATGCTTTTTGGCTGCTCTATTTCCTGTTCAGCATTTGAATGCTTTAGCACTTTTCTCCAGTGGGCCTTTGTTCGCAGGTCTGGGTCACGGTCTGTAGCCCATTACCTCAATGATTTTTTGTTCGGGGGTGAACGGGGCTTGGACACGTGCACGCGTCTCCTCACTACATTTCAGACGCTAATGCAGGAACTTGGTGTCCCTTTAGCCCCCGAAAAGACCGAGGGCCCATCAACTACGCTCACATTTCTGGGTATTGAAATTGACACGGTCGCGCAGACATCCAGGTTACCTATGGACAAGGTCACACGGATCTCTGCGATGGTTTTGGCCTTGCTGGCCAAACGTAAGGTGTCACTTCGTGAGCTCCAAGTTCTACATGGTCATCTTAATTTTGCCTGCAGGGTGGTCACGCCTGGCAGAGCTTTTGCTCGACGCCTATGTGACGCCATGATTGGGCTATCGAGGTGCCACCACAGGGTCCGACTGACCAGGGGCATGAGGGCTGACCTGTTGGTTTGGCTTAAGTTCCTGCGGGAATTCAATGGGGTATCATTTTGGAGGTCTGACCTCTTGGTCTTCCCTAGGTTTCAGGTTCAGTTGGATGCCTCTGGGTCCCTCGGATACGGGATTTATTTTGAGGGGAGGTGGGCCTACGGCCAATGGCCTCCAGCATGGCGGGGCACGGATCGTCTACGCGATCTCACATTCCTCGAGTTCTTCCCGATACTGAGAGCTTTGATGCTATGGGGTGAGGAGTGGGCCAATTCAGTAGTCCATTTTTGGTGTGACAATGCTGCGGTAGTCCACATTGTCAATTCTCAGACCTCTAAATCGCCCAGGGTCATGGGGTTAGTTCGCCAGTTTGTGTTACGTAGCCTGCGCCTCAATGTGCTCTTTAGGGCCAGACATGTACCAGGCATTAATAATGATATTGCTGATGCTTTATCCCGCCTGCAGATCCCCCGGTTCCGCGCCTTGGCTCCGGACGCGGAGGAATTCCCCTCGCCACTCCCGGACGAGATTTGGACATTTGGCAAGGAGAGGTGAAAATTTCAATTTTGGAAGGTGACCGGTAAGGCACTGTCCAGTGTTGGCCTCCCCGGGGCTCGTTACGGCACCCATTCTTTTAGAATAGAGGCTGCTTCTACTGCGGCTGCTTTTGGGTACTCTGAGGCTGATATACGCCGTATGGGGAGATGGGGATCTAAGTGTTTTGCATTATATGTTCGCCCTATTCAGGTATGAGTACCAGATAAGTCACCGTTCTCTCTGTTTTATCTTACAGACCCTGTGTGTCCCCGCACACCGGTGGCAGTATGGCTGGTGGGCCATAGCTATTTGCACTGGGCAGCGCAGTACGCTGCGGCGACAGAGTGGGGACCCCAGCTTGGACTGCGTGCCTCCGCATGTATCAGGTGGTATGGTAAGCGTGGATTGTTATGGCGGGAACTGTTGCCATTCCTTTTCTCCATCAGGGATGCTGAACCGCCTGATGTCCTGGTGCTGCACCTTGGGGGCAATGACTTAGGCCAGGTCACTGGCCTTTCTTTAAAATATGCGATTTGCAGCGACCTAGCTTATTTGCATTATGTGTGGCCTTCCACAACGCTGTTATGGTCGGACATCATACCGCGTCACACTTACAGAGGGGGTATTAACCTCCATGCCCTTGACCGTGCTCGCCGCTCGGTGAACAGGGCAGTGGCCCGGTTCTTTGCAGACAAGGGTTTGGGGCGGGTCATCCGACACCCCACCATTAGTTTACAAAATTATGATCTTTATACAGGGGATGGGGTCCATCTGTCGGCTAGAGGTATGAACCTCTTTTTGGAAGATTTGCAAGCAGGCCTGTTGACCGAGCTGATGGTCGGGGGGGGGGGCAGTGAGTCTTTATTGAAGCCTCCCCGTGTGGCGGGTAGCACTGGTAAGGTAAATATTTATGACCCATAGGTATCCGGCAGGTTCGCAATTGACTGGCCAACACTTAGACAGGTACAAGTTTAATAACGTTGACCGGTCAACGACGAACCAGGCAATGGGGTGATGGCAGGAGCTCTTCAGCATGCATCACCCCGTGATTTGACGGATACACGTCAGAGGGTGGGGTCAGTAGATAGTTTATTGACTACGGTCAACAATTTGTTTGTCGTAACAAACAAATTGATACAAATGGATACATTGTAGCCAATTGCCATTGGCAATTTTGGGAGGAACCTTACCAGTGTTACTGCTGCCTGCTTGCCTTAAGAATTATAATTGGCTGAGTACCAATTGAAATTTATAATTCGGACTAGGGCATGATTCAATAAATGTGGCCTAATGCCTTTATCCATATACCGGTGTCTGAGTCTTTCTTTGGGGGGGTG
Source organism: Bradypodion ventrale (assembly GCA_035047345.1). Taxonomy (NCBI): domain Eukaryota; kingdom Metazoa; phylum Chordata; class Lepidosauria; order Squamata; family Chamaeleonidae; genus Bradypodion; species Bradypodion ventrale. The sequence goes on from JAWDJE010000004.1 coordinate 192,363,254, forward strand.
CGCCTGCAATGGTCAATATGCATATGTATAATCATATATTTTAGTTCTAACAAAATTCTCAAATCTCCTCAAATTTCTAGAAATTTAATTTAATTTAATTTAATTCTTAGATTTCTATGCTGCCCACTTGGGTATTTTATATTTTCTTTTCTCTGCTTCTCACCCACTTGTCTTTGTAAAATTCAGACTATTTAATTTTTTCTGGTAGATATCCCCTTATATCCAAAGAAGCATTGCCACTCTCAGGCTTTATAGGATCCAGCATTATCAACATACTTAATTGGAAGTGCCTATCCTATTGCCTACATCATCACATTGCTCATGTAACCAGCAATGAATTTAGGGAGGAAAGTTTTCCTGCTTTCAGTTACTCTCTGGAAAGTATAGGATCTTGGTTGCTTCTTTTCAGGTAACAGCACTGAAAGCATGAAGAAATGACAGAGGGGGTAGGGTTATGCTCTGCTTTGTGAGCATGTTGACAATGCTAGATTCTATCACACCCAAATAGGGCTAATGTGCATTGCAGTTAAAGTGGTGTATATAGACCTAGGTTCAACCCCCCTTGTCAAAGCTTACTAGGCAACTTTGGGAGATCCACTGTATCCAAACTAACATTGTCTTACTAGGGTCTGAGAGTACTCTCTCTTTCTGGTGGATTCATTATTCAGTTCCTTGGGTTTGATCCAGTGTTAGAAAGATTAGCCGGCAAGGTTGCTGCCCACAATCTTTGTAGAGGTTCTTTCTGTATTCCCCTCTGAGAGTACTTTGAGAGGGGGGGGGGGGAGCAGAATGACTATGTAGATTCTCTTATGTACTATTTTGGGAAATATTTAAGAAAACGTGAAACAAATAATGTTCATAGTAACTGCCAGGCAGGTGAAACTTGCATACAGAGTAGCCAATCAAGTTGTAGACACAAGTAGTTATTGTGAGTGAACTAAGCTATTATTATAATTATGTGAGTTGTGTCAATTCTGACCTGCGGTGATCCTTTTTCAAGGGTTTCTAGCTACAAAGTACTCAGACATGGCTTGCTGTTCCCTTCTTCTTGTTGCCCAAGGCTACATAGGCTAGCTTCTCCTGGAAGGCACAATGGGGAATCTTTCTCCCAACCTCTGCTCCGCAGCCAGAAACCTAACTCACTGAGCTATTTAACCAAGATAATTTATTTACACTGTATAAATGGTTTTCATAAAATCTTTTAAAGAAGATTTTACGTTTTTTTGCCCCTTAAATAATTAATAGCTATTTTTAGAGTTCCACTTTTTAATACATTTCAATAAATCTCACTTAACCTTTGGAGTATCCATCCCCTCTCTTCCCTGCTTACTGTAAGTCTTGGTGGCATTAGCCTATCTGTTGTGATGTCACAATAGGGTCTGGACACTGAATTGTCAGGGGTCAGCCAGTCAGATGTCAAGGGAGATCTGAAAGGACATAGATATCTTCTGAAATTAAGAAATGAAAGATGCAGGTATATTGAACAATACTCCATTTGGAGAAAATTAGTCTGTGAGATGTCGCTATTAATTCTAGACTGGTGTTATTAAAACACATGACTGATTGGTTGTATGTCTGGATAAGGTCAGAGAGAGGGAATTGGGGTAGGAATTTAAAATGGTTTGGTTATGACAACAATACATCCAGAAAATTATATTTACATTTTAAGACTTTTTCTTAAGATTGTAGTAGCTGGTGTCATTAAGCCTTTCCTTTTAAGACTGTTTATACCCTTCCTGGTTCTATAAGAAGAACCAAAAGTGGCTTTATTACCATATACATAAGTTTGCACTTTAATGACTTATGGAGATGTAGTATACCTTGCACAAAGTTATGTCACAGTTTTAGAAATGGTTAGAGAGCTCATCAAGTAGAGGTTGTTCAAGAACTGACTGGATATAGTTTTCCATTAGAATATTTTTCTCTTCTTTAGAAATATCCACAAGGTATGACACACTGCAACACTCTGGAGGTGGTTTCTCATTTCTTAACAGTAACAGAGACACGAAGAACTGCTAAGATGGGAGAAACAGACCCACCATCATAGAATGTGTCAGCTCCTTTAGAGTTGGAATCTTGTTTCTGTGGTTACGCTGTGTTTTGTATATTCTAGAAATGAAAGAAATGCATAATGTATTTATAAGGAAACTGGCTTGCATCAAGAAAAATAAGTAAATATAGAAAACATTACTCCTATTAAAGCTACTGTCGTGAATTGCAGTAATTATAATTAAATTTCATAATACAGTACTTGTAATGGTGCAGCATTTTAAAATAATTGACATTTCCTGGTATATAAACACATATACTATGCTGTCTGAGCCTAAATGCCATAGTGCAGTGGTGGTGAATCTATGGCACGTGTGCCAGAGGTGGCAGGCAGAGGCTTTTCTGTTGGCGCATGTGTCGCCGAGGGGAAGCCCCATCCTGCTCGCACCAATGGCACCACCACTTCCCCACCACCCCTCTCCCTCTGCCAATCAGGAGGCAAGAGGGGAGGCTGAAATCTCACCCGGGAGGCAGAGGTGGAGTGAGGTGAGGCAACCAGATACCCCCACCCCCTCCGAGGAGTCAGGTGCACCCGTGGGGCGGGGGTCTGCTGCACCTGCAGCGGGGGAGGGGCAAGAGCACCCATTTGACTTCGCCATAGGCACAACAGCAATGTCACATGGATGTGTGGGCATGCGTGGTGAATGCCCGTGTACCACCACCTCCTCCTTGGGTGCGTGCACACACACCTTTTTATTGGAATGGGTGCTTTATGTCTGTTTGATACTGTGGAGAGGAAATAGAAATAATATTTTTTACTAATGCTGATGGTTACTTCTGGTCTTAAAATATTTTTTTTGCCTGCTCCATATAAATTAACAAAACCAAAGAGTTGAGGAGATTGTTGCTTCAAACAGTTCAGGTTTGTTGCTTTTTTGTTACTAATAAAATAAAAAGTAAATTCTGTTAGTAACAATTCTGTATACGAATTGTGATAATTTTATGCCAAATCAAATTGTACATAGTCATGTGTTCTGAAAGTAACAGAGTTACTTTATAGAGAACTTCTGTTGCATTTTTTCAATTTTCCTGAAAATTTCCATTATTTTCCAAAAAAATGTTTTTGCAGTTTTTCAACAAGTGCAGTAACTATAGGAATATTTGCAAGCAAAGTGATGTTCAGGGTGTTGCAAGAAAGGCTTTTACCTTATATGGAATGAGAAATGCCTGAGGTTCAAGATGGATTCCAAGAAGGAAGACACACTTGAGATCATATTGCAAGCAGGGTGGATAAAAATCAATGATTTGAAAAAAAAATCAGATTTTTAAATTTAAATTGGATTTTTTTGATTTAAATCGGATTTTTTGATTTAAATGCTTTTTGAGGAAAAAATCTCTAATGATCGTGTTCTAGTTAAGATACATTATAGTCCAAAGGTTATTCATCATGAAATTAGTTTTTAATTAAGTGGCATAAGGCTGTATTAATCCATTCATAATGTCATGCTCTCCCAGAGGTTTCTGATTATTTGGGGCAATTTTTCTATCTAGTAGATATTATCAAATCAAATGCTTGGTTTTGCTGTTTTAAAAACTGTGCATTTGGATCTGCAACGATAACATGCCTCCTTCATTCATAGCAAAAAATGTTATAAAATAAACATCAGAATTGAGAAAAAGACCATAATCCCATTGTTCCTCTGCAAATCTATGCACACAGAATCAACCCCCTTACCTCTTAAGTGCTGCTACATTTCAAGAAGTTCAATGAATAGAAGGTTGTTTGGAATGGAATAGCACAAGGAGCAAAATTTGAGGAGGGGCAAGCAGTAAAATACAAGTGAAACCTTTTGAGGACGGAACTCTGCATTTTGAGATCTTTATTTGTATAGCAGCCTGAAGTTTATCATATTATTCTCACTCTCTCCCTTGAGGAGAAAAACCTGTAATGGTAGCAGGCCGTAAAAGAGACCCAATTTGGGAATATTTTAATGAAGTTCCTATATAATGTTATTGTTTCGGTTAAATAAAACTATTTAAATGTTAAGGTAATGATTATTTTTCTCTTTCCAATAAAGTACAACAGAACAGTTGTCCAAATATGAATGATTAACCTATTAAACTGGAGATAGTTCACCTTGCAGTAATTTCATAATTATCTATCTATGTATTTCTAATGGTATATAACCACCAAATCAGTAATTTTCTGATATAACTGTAAAACTACTGTAATCTGAAAAGTTATTATTCTAAAAATGAAACCTTTATCTGGTTGTAAATATGAAGATTAAAACAACTCCAGCAAAAATTAGTCTTTATGTAGAAAATCATGATTTAAATCGAGCCTTACTGACTAGTGATTTAAATCGTGATTTAAATCATGATTTAAATCAAAGTGATTTAAATCAAATCCACCCTGATTGCAGGTATCCTCTGGCTACTGAAGCACACCAAAAATTTCAGAAGAAGATCAACCTATGCTTTATAGCAGGCATTCAACCTACAGCCTGCGGACTAAACCCATTCCCTGAAGCCATTTCATCTGGCCCCTGACACCCTCCTTGTTCCCGCCGTCGCCCGGAAGTGCCAAAAACCAGTGAAAATGGGTGTTTTCAGTGAGTTCTCGTGCAATTTAACCAAAAAGGCCGTTTTTTTTTTGCCATGTTTTCAGCTCTTCCAGGTGGCGGCAGGAATGAAGAGGGCATTGGGGGGCAGATGGCCCACACAGCCATTCTGAGGTGAGTGCTCCGGCCCTCACCCTGAAAAGGTTGAGAAAGCCTGCTTTGTAGAGTTTCAACTCGGCAAAGGTGTTAGACAAGGGTCCATTTTTATCTCCTTATCTTTTCAGTCCGCTTGCAGAACATATACAAAAAGCAGAACTACCTGTAGATTCAGATTAAGGAGTGAAAATCGGTAGAAGAGGTATCAGTTACTATTGGCAGAATACAAGAATGACTTGAAACAACTTTTAATGAAAATGAAAAAGAAAGTGTCGAAGCAGGACTGCAGTTAAAAATTAACAAAAGAAACATCATGATTGCAGAAAAATTCCCACCATTGTTGGTTGACTGCGTGATGGGAGTATCATGCTAGAGATATCACAATTTGAAAAGAGAAGGCTAACAGGCCATGTCATTTCTTGATGCTTTGATCTGACCTGGCTTTAAAAATGGGGTGCTTGCATTGTGTTGGAAATTGGAAGAAAAATGTTGGCCATCCATTCTCTGTATTTTTATATCTTGAACTGAAGACCACAGCCACCCTGGTTAGCAAAGCTTGTATTATAATTTCTGTTCTGAGAAGTACCTCAGTAGACAAGCATTTCTTCTTGACTAATTTTCTGTATGTTCCATGGTATTCGCTGACAGAGGCCAGTGGATGAAGAGAGTTTAACCTCAGATATTTGTTTTGGCCTGCAGCAAGGGAGCTGAAAGAGAGGTCAGGTTACATGTTTCTGGTGTCCCACTGTGTATTGATTCTCTACAACCTCCACAAACACATGCACAACCATATTATTGAGAGCAGCCATGAGAACCAGGTCATTTAATCAGCATTTGCTGGCAAAATAAAACAGTGTTGTGACATGCAAGCAGTGTTAATGATAGTAGTGATGATGTTGGCGATGTTTTTCCCCCCAAAACTAGTCCAGCCACTTATTTAAGGCGTCATAATGGCTGTGAAATGAATGTACCTTCATATTCTAAAATATTTTTTAAAAATCGTATTCAATATGTTTGCTAAGGACCTTTTGTGCATACTGCTGAGGAATCTGGGGCACATTTCAGGATGCATATACAATGAATTTGCACATTGACTAGATGTGAGAATAGTAAGATTTCCTGCAGCTGTAGAGTCCCCTTCAGGCTGAGCATCTCTTTCTCTCTCTCTCTCTTGTTGAGAGGCACATCTATTACTGCTCTCTTTGAAAAATTCTTAACTTTTGGAGAGTTGCACTTCTATGGAGAATGGTTCAATCTCCAAGGTTCTAAATCAGTGATTCCCAAACATTTGTATTTTGTTACACCTGTCGGTGTAACCCAGCTCCCATCATGTCTTTTCTAGAGAGGAGAGATGTATGTTTACAGCCTTTATTATATTATCTACAGGTATTAAGGACCCCCCCCCCCCCCAAAAAAAAAAGCTTGAGAGTAAAAGTGCACACAAATATAGTTTAGCTAATTCTTCATTCTCCATGCTGGTATATGCTCCTCTCCCCAACGCTAAGGGCAGACAGTGACAATTAGTTAACCATGGTTGGTGGTGGCACCAGGAGGCAAACTGTACGTTAGGGTTTGAAACTGTCTCTGCATTCTTTATTAACAGAGAATCCTGCTTCTTACTGACCATGATTATAGTAAATATTTGGGATGGTGGGGTTTGAAGTACAGTATGTTTTCTCAAACACAGTTAAAGAATTAGGAATGGCTGAAACAACTGTGCTGTGACACACCTATTCTCAACTAGACTGCCACTGTCGACACACCAAGGATGCAGCTGCTGAAACCCAACACTGCTACTGAGGAACAGGTGGGCTGGGGCACAGAGATTGGCAGAGGCCTGCTTTGCTTACAGTTTGGTTAGGGAAGGGTATCTCCTAAGGTCATCCAGTCCTGGTCAGCTGCTTACTAACCAGCCTGCTGTCCAACTCAAATCCTTGAAAATCTGTGCTAAGAAGGCCAAGTTGAGGTGCCAGCACACAGGAGGTGGAAATGTCTGTTTTAACTGGACTGGGGGAAATCGTGCTTTAGATTAAGAATAATTTCATGTCAGAAATTATTCTGAGTTGAAAGTTGTTTTTTTTTTTTTTGCTGGAGAAACTCTTTAGATTGCCAGATGCTCTAGCAAAAGCTGCAATTTGAAAGGCTTGTTTCCTCAACTGTCAGCTGTGACTTCAGAAGACGTCTCTTCCAAGTTTAGTTATAACATGTTTCTGTGTAATAAAAACCTGTTTAAACTGCTTTCTCTCGCATGGTCCACAACGTATCATTATAATCCTCCTCTTGCTCCAAAGAAGAGGTTTTTTTTTTACTGGCTAAGCTCATCTGTGTGTAGTTAGGTGGAGAAAGTTGTACAGTATGCCATAAATGAGTCACTTTAACACTGACTCAGATCCTGTTCTTGAAGCTTTTAAAAGTAGACTTTTGAAAATGTCCAGTAACCGAGGACTTGGTTGAATGTATTTGATCGCTCTTTAATGAGCAGCACATGAGAATAGAGCTTGCTTTAGTCTTTATGTGTCCTCTCTTTCCTTTGAAGCCAATATAGGCAACCATTGCTACCAGAATAGGCAACCATTGTGCTTGACGGCCATCTGTCTGAACAGTGAGTGTGTAGAAGTAGTTCCTTGGCAACAACCACCTCCTTCAAAAAGTGTTATGTATATGTAGGGCCACTCTCAGACAGTTGCCATGTCAAAATGGTGCAGAGATTGTGATGCATGATGAGAGCCCTCGGAGTAAAACTACAGGTATATTCATTTTTCTCAAAGAAGAGAGCTATTTTAGTCTTTTGCTGTAGTAACAGCAAACAGTCCTGTAATGGGTTTAAGGCCAAACATGTTAGTTTGGCATGGGTTCTTCATGGACATCAATCATTTCTATATATATATGTGGGGTACAGTATTCAAGACACAGGGTTCTATGTACACTGGCTTTGTTTGAGGGGGTGGGACAGAACGGAGGGAAAATACAGAAAATGACAATTGCATTAATAACACAGGTAATTCATTTTAAAAGGGCTTGTTAGCCAAAACATCCTAGCAGTTGTAAGTTAGTTGCAGAAGTGAGTGCTCATCTGGAACATCTGCATTGGGGTGGGCATAGTATGACTGCCCATGCACTGGGATTGCTGCCCTCACCAGTCCTTATGTTTGACTCTGGTTGTCTAAGGTTGTTGAGGGTTGCAATCCCAGAAGCTCTGACATACCACAAGTTGCCCACTTCTATTTACAATATCATGAGATTTCCACACACATGCTTTCCACATTAAATGTGGACAAACATATTCTTGCAGAAGGGGCTTTCCATTAAGAATGATGGAGTGGAAATATAAGAAACAAGGTGTTAAGGGCAAATGGAAAGGAGTCAGTGGTTGCTACTGAAGATGGCTAGATGCCAGATTTGTGTGTCATGCTAGCTAATGTTTTATGGTAGAGAAAAAAGGAAAGACATGACAGGATTGATGATGCAAATTGAGGCTGTAGCTTTTGAAGCAATTAGTAAACAAGTGAGATGAAGTAACAGATGAGGTAGAAGCAATTAAAAGATGAAAGTGGCTTCGGAACAGGACACTAAAATGTTAAGACTAATTTTAATATACAGTAACTACTTATAGCAATCACTGTCACACCATCATCCAAAAAATGTCATTCACCCTACTCCTTCATGTTGGAGGAACTGCTTTCCTATGGTAATGTCCTCTAGAATAGTGGTGGTGAACCTTGGCACTCTAGGTGTTCTGGAACTTCAATTCCCAGAAGCCCTGATCAGCAAGAATGCTGACTTGGGCTTCTGGGAATTGAAGTTCAAGAACACCGGGAGTGCCAAAGTTCACCATCACTGCCCTAGAATATATGCAAATACATGTATTCACTAATCTAAAACTAGAATAAACATACTTCACAGTGTGTGTGTCAATAAATATAAGCAACTAGCTTAGTGCATGGCTTCGCCATGGTTGTGGTGGTGGCACGGGATGGTTGTGGTGGCGGCACGGCCCCCGAGGTTGAGTCGGTACGTGCCGAGGTTGTGCCGGTATTGCCCCGTGTTTTTGGCGCTCTGGTCCTTGTGGGGGTTAACGGGGCCCGCACTCGCGCCCTTGCAGCATGCTGTGCGCAGTCGCATTCTGGTGCGAGGGGAAAACTTGCTCTGAAAACTTGCTTTGTTTAGTCTCTGATATGTTCGCACAGAATTAAACATTTTAAATGTTTGCACTTGGTGCTAGCATATTAGACTAAACAAATCGAAATGAAACCTCCTTAGCCTACTCCAGAGCCTGTCTACACACACACACACACACACACACACACACACACACACACACACACACACACACACACACACACTCCATCCCTCCCCACACAGACTATCCCTCTCTACACACACACACAATTTATCTCCACACACACTCCATCCATCCCTCTAAACAAACACACACACACCATCACCATCCCTCTCCACACACACACATACACACACACACCAACCCTCTCCACACACACTCCAGCCATCCCTCTGAACAAACAAACAAACACACACACACATTATCTCTCTCCACACACACTCCATCCCTGTGAACACACACACGCATGCGCGCGTGCACACAGGTCAGCTGCGTCAGGCAGCTGAGCTCCATAACACCTGCTTCCCCCTTCCCCTGCAGGCCCAGCCCAAGAGGATGGGGCTTAAGTCAGTGCGTTCTGGAGGCCAATGGCCACTCTGGCCATGCCCCCTTTCCCGATTGGCTGCATCATCATCCCGCCGCTGCCATGCTCGTGTTGGCCTTCCTGATTGGCCGCGGCATGCCGCAGTGGCCGCTGGGGGTGTACTTTTTTGTTTTGTTTGTTTTCTGGGGCATAGGGGCCCCCATGGAGTCCCCTCCCCCCCACTGTGTGTGAAGTGTGGTCGCGGATAGTAAAGGGGTGTAGTTTCGTATACAGCACCCACAAGGGGACATCTCTCTTATATAGATTGATTGATTAGAATCACAGATTGAGACTTCAGCTCTGAGACTCTCCCAGCATCATGTCCATCCCTCATAACATTTCTAAACTCAGGTTAAAACACATGCAATTATTCAACTAGTTGAATGATAGTTCTACTAGATAGCTCTGCCCCGTGTTGGCCTGTGGGGAAAAACCCCAATGAAACAGTCATTCCAAACAGAACATCTTTACTTTAGTTCAGTATACTGTTGTTACTCATATGTTACTTACTTGCTGACTTCAGTATTATGGGGTGTGTTTAGTTTTTGTATTTTGGGTTATAGGCACATTTGATTGGACAGTAATTTAGAAAGACTGTTATCACCAGCTTTCTGATTTTCTCAAGGACTTCTCCTTGATTATTGTGTTGCTGACATTTTCTCATTGCTTCAGTGGAAGTTGTTACTGCCAAAATCTCTCAGTCCTTCCCTCCCAAAGCCCCTTGACTCAGCTGCTTAGAGCAATTAGTGTATATTTTCAGAGTAATTCTAACTAATTCAACCATTTGTATTTTCTCTAATATTCCAGAATGATGTGTAGATCTGAAAATGTTGTCAGCTTTCTACCTGCAGGGCTGTTCTTGTCTGCTGGAAGTACAGTATATAGTAAAGCTCCCTATTATTACTATAAATCTAATTAACTTTTGCTTTAAAATGGCAATTTTGCATAATATGGAACTGCTTGTAGCTGTGTATTAAATGTATCTTTTACATCATTGTGGCATTAACTAATGCAAATTGTATGTATGGCCAGATGAATGAGCATTGGCCATAAGTCCTTTCTGAAGGAGTAAAGCAATATCACCAGAAAATTAGTTATTCATATATTAATGAGAACTGGAAGTTGGTCTTAAGGCTCCTACACCCATACTTACTCCTACTTATAGCAGATGAACTGATAGTCAAATTGTTGCTGAGAAAGTATATTCCAACGTTAAATGCTCTCAGACTAAACTAAAATGAGTTTCTTTTTAGCAGTTAAGAAATGCTGCTCAACATTCTTTAATTTTTGCAGTTCAGTGCTTTCTGCAGTCACTGTTTTGGACATTTTGTGTGTGTGTTAAGATTTGTTTTCAGTCCTTTGATGCCAGCCTGGAACCTATCTGGGCACACACAGCCTCTCATCTACCACTGACCCATGTATTTGCTAGCTGTGAACAGTTGCAGTTGGGTATTACAGGGGATTAAAAGCAATCATTGTCAAAGCCTATTTGGTAGTAAATCCAGTCAAAGCAACTGTTCAGTGAGCCAACATTCTGACAGAGCTGCGGGACGAAGATGTAGAAACTGGCCTATATGCTTCCTACTTGGGAATATGGGTGTAGGAGCTCGTATCCCTAACACACAACCATGGTGGAAGAAATATTGTATCTGCAAGATCTGCTTTTTCAAGAAGAAAGTGAGGCAGAAGGAACGGGAGGTAATTTAAGTTCACCAGGAATTGGCTGTGACTAGTCTGATGCGTGGGGCTGACCTACTTGTATGTGCTTGAATCTCCTGCGTTCAGAGTCTGAAACTAGTCTATGCTTTTCAGTTTTTAAAAAAGAAAGTTTGGTGGGAGATTCTGTATCGAGCAGGTATTTTAAGTGTATGTAATTTGGATTTTGAATTTGAGATGACGATACTTGAATAGCAAACCGTTCTGTAGTTTGATACATGCTTAATGTAGCTGACCACAGTGTATTTTACTTATACATTGTATTTAGTATTTAATATGGATACAGTACAGCCTACCTTGAGATGCAGCTAATGATTTGGAGCAAATCTTATATATTACCAAAGAGGAATTGGCTATAGCTATATGCAGCATATGTTAGTTGTGTTATGTGCTATCAAGACAATTCTGACTTACAGCAGCCTTAATAGGGTTTTTTTTACATGCAGGAAGTATTCAAAGAGTGAGCAGTGATTTTGAACCCAGGTCATCTGAATTTTAGTGTGCCATTTTATCCACTTCACACTAGCTGTCATATATAAGACATCCTATAATAATAACAATTGTATGTCATTGAATCAGTTCTGACTTATGGTAACCCTTTTCAGGATATTCTAGGTAAAGTTTACTCCAAAGTGGCTTACTGTTCCTTTCTGCTAGAAGTGACCCTGCGACTGTACATCTTGCCCAAGCCACACAGGCTCTTTCTGGGATGCATAGTAAAGAATTGAACTCCCAACCTCTGGCTCTGCAGCCAGATATCTAACTCACTAAGAGCTATCCAGCCATCTAAGACATCCTATACTTTTTAGGATATTTACATACAGTATGCCAATGTGAAGATAGACTAGATTTTCATTTTGATGACAGAACTTGCTGCCCTCAATGAACATGCCTTTTAGCAAACTATTATGAAAGCAGAGGGGGAGCAGGGCATATGTTTTTTATCCAGGAGTTTAGAATCTTGCGTTGAACTAGCGGTAGTTGGCAACTGGGGCAGGGAGCCATAGTGAGTGATGGAATGGATGTGAACAAATCCAGTTGTTCATACAGATTGTATAGACAATTAACCCATTTGTGCATGTGTTCTTCCTTCCTTCCTTTCAACTTTAGTAAAACGGAATTAAGTACCATGTCCAGAACTGGAGACCGTTCCAGTGTTTAGTTTGGCTTGGCCTAGGAGATGTGAATTATAACTATTTTTAGAAAGTGTTGGTAGCATACTTACTTGACACTGTTTTCTGGTGACCTTTTTGCTGATCCTTCCTGAAAGGCATCTGGGAAATAAAGTTACACGAGAAAATGCCTGCTCTGTGATCTCATTTTCCATTTCTGTTTCAAGATGTAATACTGTCTAGCATATACCCTTTAAAATTATATATAATGGGATGCGGATCGCCTGACGGAAATGGGCAGTGGTGTAATAAAATGATATTCCATTTAAAAGAGCTAGGAAGGAGTCAAGCCTATAAATGACTGTTTCAGAGTAGATGCCAAAAAGACTACAACCTTGCCATGTGATAACCTTATGTGGATATTAAAGGCCATATTTTAAAAAGAGCAATACCTATGTGATCTTTGATGGAGTGGCTGTTTACTTTGGAGAATTCCTAAGCAAGAAGACCATGGAAGATGAAAAATGCTGAACAAAAATATTGATTTTGCCACTAGCTTCCATTAATGCGATTTACTTTTTAATCTTTTCATTCTTTGAGTCCTGACCTCAATACATATAAACATGAAAAACAAGGATTGCTATGCAGTCCTGGGCCATATTACTGACATCAGCTAGTTCTGAGTAGCCTTTGTGTGTGTGTTTCTGTCCATAGATGGTACTTGAGCAGCTCTGCCTTCTTCACCTTGGTCTTACACAAAAAAGCCAGTCAGACAAGTCATCATATATTTCAAGGCTGTTTTGCTCAATTTCAGTAAAGCAAGTGTCTTTAAAGCTACATCATGATCTTCCCAAGATTTTCCATTTCCTTATCTTGAATTAGTCTACTATTCACACAGCATGTCTCACTGATAGATTTCTGTCCCTCCTTTGATTTTTCTTTTCACCCTTTCACATTGATTTACAAGCTAGTTTGTAAAGCAGAAGTCAAATAAAAAAATATCATGCCACCGAAAGAGTTTGAAAAGCCTTAACTCAGGGGTTCTCAACCTTTTCAAGCCGGGGGCTAGGTCACACTCTCTCAGTCAGCTTCAAGGGCTGGATGGTCTTTTTGCCCTGTCTGCATGATGCGGGTGGCCATTTTGTCCCAACAGCTTCAAAGGAACAGTCATTTTGTTTCTCGAATGCCCTTGGAGGGGTGGGGGAACCACATGAAATGACACTGCGAGCCGGTTCCAGCCCATGGGCCTTAGGTTGGGAAACTCTGCCGTAACTCATACTCTGATGGATTAGAAATACTATGTTCCAGTTAATTCTGGGGTATTTTCTGAGGTCACAGAAATTTCAAAGTATTGAAGGGTAGCTGTAGGGTTAAAGTTGTCAGAAGTGGTTATATTTACGTCATTCAATTCCTAAACTCACTGATTAATGCAGTGTCCATCCTAGGGACAACCATAGTACATAATTTATGTTTCTTGGTGTCATAGTTAATTGGGGAACTTAATGGGATTGTTTTGTTTTAATATTTTACATTGGCTAAAACCAGGGACAAAATGCATTATATCGATTGGAGTAATTTTTATCCCAACCTTTTTTTCCCTCTGTAAACCCCACCACCTCCCAAGCAGTACATATATGGCAAAGGTTGGAACTAGGAGACATTATTTCCAGCTCTTCGAGTGAGAGTGCTTGTCATGTAGAGTTAGTTCTGCTTGAATTCTGCAAATAACCTGACTTCTGGAGGGACTAAAGTGCCCCGTCAATGGGATGAAAGCTAAGTAAGGTTAAAGCAGCAGCAGATAAGAAATATTGGAAACATACACCAATGAAATTGCTTCAGATTTAAAACAGAATAGAAAAGTTTTGTTAGAACTCATTTTATTTTATTTTTATTCAAATTTATATGCCGCCCAATCAGGTAAACCCGACTCTGGGCGGCTCACAACAAGTTAAAACACACATAAAACAATACAACCAATTAAAACCCAACATACCCACCCACCTACCGCATTCCTCTTAAAAACCCACATTAAAAAACTGCCTTCATTGACAATTAAAAGAAACGGGGGCTTAATTTATAAGCCAACAGGCGGGAGCCACTCTTCCATCTGGGCCCCACACCTGCCCCGCCAACCAGGTTTTTAGGTCTTTTCTGAAAGGTAGCAGCTACATCTGCTCCCGCAACTCTACAGGCAGGAGGTTCCACAAGGTCGGTGCGGACACGGAAAAGGCCCTCCTTCGTGTACCAGAGAGACAGGCCCCTCTGGCAGATGGAACAATTAGGGAGCCCCTCCGAACCGCTCTGGTTGGATGGGTGGACACTCTTGGGACGATGCAGTCTCTAAGGTATCCTGGCCCACTACCATGAAGGGCTTTAAAGGTCAAAACCAGCACCTTGAACTGCACCTGGAGGCAAACTAGCAGCCAGTGCAGCTCCCGAAGTAATGGTGAGGCACGAGCATAACGCCCGCGCCCCATCACCACCCGGGCTGCCGCATTCTGGACCAACTGCAGCCTCCGAATGGTTGACAAGGGCAGCCCCATGTAGAGCGCATTGCAATAATCTAGCCTGGAGGTGACCAGAGCATGTGTGACCCTGAGCAGGGAGTCCCGGTGCGAACGCAACTGACGGATGACGCGAAGCTGTGAGAAAGCCCTCCTGGCCACAGCTGCCACCTGACTTGCTAGTAACAGCCCCGAATCCAGGAGGACCTCTAAGTTGCGTACCGGGTCTGTCTGGGGCAAAACAGCCCCATCCAAGACCAAAGTTGGCAGCTCCCTGGATAACGCGGGACCCCCTATCCAAAGCCACTCAGTCTTGGAGGGATTCAATTGTAGCCCGTTGTCCCCCATCCAGACCCCAACCACTTCCAGACATCTGGATAGGACATTGACTGCATCACTGGGGTCCCCATGGGCCGAGATATATAACTGGGTATCATCAGCATACTGATGATACCTTACCCCATGGGAACGGATAACCTCACCCAACGGCTTCATGTATATGTTAAATAGGAGAGGAGAGAGCACCGAGCCCTGAGGCACCCCATACTGTAGGGGCCTAGCGCTGGACCTCTCATTCTCCAACCACACCGACTGGGTACGACCCTCCAGAAATGAGGAAAACCAGGACAGCACAGTGCCCTGGATCCCCAAACCTTTGAGCCGTTCCAGAAGGATACCGTGGTCAACGGTATCGAAGGCCGCTGAGAGATCCAGAAGAGCCAGGATGGATGGATGACCCCCATCCCGCTCCCGCAAGAGGTCATCAACCAGTGCGACCAATGCAGTTTCAGTACCATATCCAGGCCTGAAACCCCATCTAAAAGGAAGGAGTTAACATCACACAATTTCTTCAGAGTGCCATGACAGAGAGAGATTTTTCTGTGGGAGTCACCACATAGATAGTACCACAGCAAACTCAACCAGCAAGGCTTAAGTTGAAAAGTCCTCTTATGGACTGAAAATTGGATGAAAAATGCATGGAGTAGCATATCAGGATAAATGGACAATTCTCACAAGAACAGTGAAAGTCCCTCAGCTATCCATATTAGGGCTGATTTTTTAAAATTATTCATTAATGACTGAGATAGATGCGTAGTGAACTGGGCACATTTGCTGGTGACACAGAAACGATTTTGCAGAACTCCATAAGGATCACTCCAAATTTGGGATTGGGTATTAACATGACAAATGAGGTTCACTGTAAGCCAGTGCAGTGTGCATTGGGAGGACAGATAAACAGATACATTCCCAACATGGGCTAATTCCATGTTAGTTATTTAAAACAATAACCTGGTAATACAATATTGTTGTTTTGGAAATCCATGGTACAACCACATCTGAAATACAATTGACCACTTTAGTTGTCATATCTAGAAAACAGATAGGGTGGGTACTAAAGAGAATAACCAAAATGATGGAACAAATACACTGTGAGAAAGAGTTACAGCATCTTTGGCAGTTTTGTTGTTGCTGTTGCTGTTGCTGTTGCTGTTCAATTACACTGTCTAGTCATACACTTTACGACCCCATGGACCACCGCACACCAGGCTCCTCTGTCATTTGCCATCATCTGTAGTCTGCCCAGATCTATGCCCACCACTTCAATGATGGCAGCTAGCCATCTCATCCTCTGTCACCCCCTTCTCCCTTTGTCTTTCCTAGCATCAGGGCCTTCTCTGGTGAGTCCTCTCTTCTAATTTGGTGGCCAAAATATTATCTTCAGTATTTGTCTTTCCAAGGAGCAGTCAGGATTTATTTCCTTTAGGATTGACTGATTTGATCTCTTTGCTGTCCAGGGGACTCTCAAGAGCCTTCTCCAGCACCACAGTTCAAAGGTATCTATTCTTCTGCACTCAGACTTTCTTATGGTCCAGCTCTCACAACCCTACATTACTACTTGGAAGTCCATTGCTTTAACTATGCAGACTTTTGTTGGCAGGTTGATGTCTCTACTTTTTATTATGCTGCCTAGGTTTACCATAGCTTGCCTCCCAAGAAGTAAGCATCTTTTTATTTCATGGCTGCAGTCACCATCTGCAGTGATCTTGGATCCCAAGAAGGTGAAGTCTGTCACTGCTCCCATTTCCTCCCCTTCTATTTACCAGGGAGTGATGGGAATGGATGCCATGATCTTGGTTTTTATTGATGTTAAGTTTCAGGCCAGCTATTAAACTCTCCTCTTTCACCCTCATCAAAAGGCTCTTCTTCACTTTCTGCTATTAGGGTACTGTCATCTGCACATCTCAGGTTTTCTCAAATTTTCCCCAGCAATCTTACTGTGCTTCTTCCAGTCATGTATTATGCATGATATACTCTGCATATAAGTTAAACAAGCAGGGTGACAATATACAGCCTTGTAGTACTCCTTTTTCTATTCTAAACCAATCAGTTGTTCCATATCCTGTCCTAACTGTCGCTTCTTGACCCACATACAGATTTCTCAGAAGGCAAGTGAGGTGGTCTGGTACCCCCATCTCTTTAAGGACTTGCCACAGTTTATTGTGGTCCACACAATCCAAGGCTTTGGTGTAGTCAATGAAAACTTTGGCAGTTTAGCATAACAGAGAGGCAAGTGGTGGTGGGGGAGACATGATAAAAGTATATTCAATGTCAATTTAACTGTCATAGGATATAGTAGTGTCTGCCAACTTGAATGGCTATGACAAGATATTTGATCAATTGGTGGCTATTAGTCAGGATGTTGTGTCACTTCTATTATAAAAGGTAGTACTTCAGCTGCTGAGAAATGCAATATGGGACTGCAGATCCTCTTGTATCCCACTTCAGCACTTCCCAGTTAACCTGTTTGGCCACTAACGTGACAGAAAGATGGACAGGCTAGCTCTTTGGTCTGACCCAGCAAGATTCTTCTTATCTTATCTTAACCAGGTAAACCCAAGAGTATGGTATGTGATACTGATCTCGGCTCAGCCAGGTACATGGGGGCTGCGTTGGCTCAGTGGTTAAGAAACTCACTTTGTTAGCTGGAAGATTGGCAGTTCAAGACCCCTGGAGAAGAGGGGAAAGGAGCATACATTAGCAAAATCAAGTTGATCACAAAGCAGGGTTTTGCTGAATAATTTCATTTGTTGTGGATTAATGAATGAAATGCCACAGAGTCTAACATCTCATGCTCAAGTAAAGTCCAATATAGTGCAGTAAATTTTATGATGTGGAATATTCTGAAAATCTTGAACCGTTCCAAGTGCCTGATGAGATATCAGGCTATAACTCCTTCTCTTATCATTTTCTGGATCATTGCAGTGAATACAACATTCTTTCATAAAGCACTGTGAAAAAGAGAAGCTGCTTTAGAATGGGCAGTGGTTCTGACCTGTAAAATGAAGGAACAAGACTTATATTGGGTTCGCCGTGATGCTCCGATGCTCCCAGGATGACATTGTGAATGTGTAAAGGTAGATTTACCATACAGTACTGTTTGGTGAAAGTCGCTTATATTTATTGCATTGATTTTTTTATGCGCAGAAATAGATGAAGTGAGGATGCTGACCAACATCTCGGTTGACAATTTGAATTGCTTGGAAGATTTTTAGGATATTGAGGTACACATATGCATGGCCTTAAATCCTAAACAACTTTGAGTCTTACCTTTTAGAAGTGACTGGGTTTACTGAAGAATGTTGAGCTACGTCCCACAGTTCACAAGCGGTATCCAGAAACTAGCAGGGGCAGAAAGTTCGGTTTCACTTACCAGTGATAACTTTCGTTCTTCGAGTATATAGTTTGTGAATACACACTCATGGGTTATGCGCCTGCGCAGAACGGCCGATCGGAGGCTTGAAAAGCTATTGGTCAAAAAGTTTTGGTGGTAAGACCGCCCACCGTACCACCCACCCTGAGGCGCCCGCGCGCCATTTTACCTCAGTTCCATACTTAAGCCAAGCACAGGATAAACCAATTGATCTCATCCGTGCAGCTCAAGAGGGGAGGCAGGGTGGGTAGTGTGTATTCACAAACTATATACTCGAAGAACGAAAGTTATCACTGGTAAGTGAAACCGAACTTTCTCCTTCGTATAGTTTGTGAATCCCCACTCATGGGAGATTAGCAAGCTCACACTCACTTGGTCGGTGGGCAGTCGGATGAGATGATCCCACGATGAGATGAAGATCCAGCAGGTAGACCCGTCAGGGGCGTTGAGTCCGGAGCCCTCTGGTTAGGACGACACGGCCAAGCCTGGCGTCCGCAGTGGCTCTGGTGTCCACCCTGTAATGCTGGACAAATGTGGAAGGTCTGGACCATGTGGCAGCCTTACATATGTCCTTAAGCGGTGTGCCCTCCAGAAAGGCAGTGGATGTGGCAATCGCCCTGGTGGAATGCGCCCTGACATGCGGTGGAGGTGGCAGTGAGGCTGACTCGTAGGCCAGGTAGATGGTAGAGGTGATCCATTTGGAGAACCTTTGAGCAGAGATGGGTTCACCCTTGGACTTTCCCTCATAAGCCACAAAGAGGCGTTGCGACTTCCTGAACTCCCTAGTCCTGCTGGTGTAAAACAATAAAGCTCGTTTCACATCCAGTGTGTGCCAAGTCCTTTCTTGGGCGTTAGTGGGGTTCTGGAAGAAGGTTGGCAAGGAGATAGTCTGTGCCATGTGAAACTTGGAGACCACCTTGGGCAGAAAGGTGATGTCCGCTTGGAGGACGACGCGGTCGTTGAAGAACTGGAGAAAGGGTGCGTCTGCTCGCAGGGCAACCAGTTCACCAGCTCGTCGTGCAGACGTGATAGCCACCAGGAATGCCGTCTTCCATGTG
Source organism: Bradypodion ventrale (assembly GCA_035047345.1). Taxonomy (NCBI): domain Eukaryota; kingdom Metazoa; phylum Chordata; class Lepidosauria; order Squamata; family Chamaeleonidae; genus Bradypodion; species Bradypodion ventrale. Next base: position 192,382,768 of record JAWDJE010000004.1, read on the forward strand.
AGGAGACGAACATCGGCGGTAGCCATGGGCTCGAATGGGGTCCTGGTGAGCGCGTTGAGAACGGTGGACAGTGACCATTGGGCCGTCGGTGTCCGGGCCGGCGGAAAAGCGTTCCTTAGTCCCTTGAGGAAGCGCTTTACCGTTTGGTCACGGAAGGCCCCCGAAGCGGGCGAACTAGCCGGAGAGTGCGCTACTACTGCTGCGAGATGCACTCGGATGGAGGTGATGCTAAGGCCAGACTCCGCCAGATGGAGGAGGTAGGTTAAAATGTCTTGTAGTCCCACCTGCGGGGGGGACATTTGCTGGGAAGCCAGGAAAGCACAAAAACGCTTGTATTTGGAAGCGTAGGACTTCCTTGTGGAAGGGCGCCATGCTAGTTCCAGGATCCTGGACAGTCTGGGGTTATCCTCCACGCGGTGAGGTGGAGGCTGGGTAAATCTGAATGGTGAAGCTGTCCGTGCTCCATTTGGAGGAGCGTCGGTGATTCTGGTAGAGTGCGATACTGTGACGACATGCGTAACAGCAGCGGGAACCAGGGCTGGCGAGGCCATGCCGGGGCCACCAGAATTGCGTTGGTCTTGTGCTGTAGCATCCTGGTGAGCACCTTCTGGACCAGAGGAAACGGAGGAAAGGCATAAAGATAGTCCCGATCCCACCGTTTCATGAAGGCATCGCCCTCGGAGTTCAGTCCGATGCCCGCTCTGGAGCAGTACCTGTTGAGTTTCTTGTTGGACTCTGAGGCAAAGAGGTCTATGCTCGGCGTCCCCCAGACCTCGCAAAGCGACTGGAATACCCCGTTGTCCAGTTCCCACTCGTGGGTCGTCGAGGTGAGACGGCTGAGGTGGTCTGCCAAAACATTCAGTTTGCCCTGAATGTGCACGCCAATCAGGAAAATGTGTCTCTCCAGGCACCATTCCCAAAGTTGCACTGCAAGGTAGAGGAGGGTAGTAGACCGTGTTCCTCCCTGCTTGTTGAGGTATGCCACCGCCGTGGTATTGTCCGAGGCCACTTGCACCGCCTTCCCGGTGAGCAGAGTCTCGAAGGAACGCAGGGCCTTCCAAATGGCTAGTAGTTCCAAGTAGTTTATATGGTGCACCGTTTCGTGTGGCGCCCAGATGTCGTTGACCGTGAGAATCCCGCAGGCAGCGCCCCAGCCGAGGTTGCTTGCGTCGGTCAGTATCTGCAACGTGGGTTGCGGGGGGTAGAAGCTCTTCCCCGCGGCCACGTTGAGTGGTGTCGACCACCACAGCAGTTGGTCCCTCAGTTCCGGAGACGGGGTCAACCGTTTGGACTGGTTCTCCCAAAGTGCGTCGAACTCGTGAAGGAGCCACGATTGCAGGCACCTGAATTTCAACTTGGCGTGGGGAATCACTGCCGTTGTTGAGGCCATCAGGCCTAGAAGTCTCTGAGCCTTCTTCGCCCGGATGCACGGTTTGGTGCGAAGTTCGCTGACCCCTTGCGCAATGTCCTGTAAGCATTTCTGGGGGGCGTAGGCTCTGGTAGTAAGCGAGTCGAGTACCGCTCCAATGTACTCGACGCGTTGCGAGGGAATCAACTTCGATTTGGTGAAGTTGATCCTGAGGCCGAGACTCTCCATGAAGTGGACCGTGAATTGTGTGTCCCGAATGGCCGACGAGCTGGTGGGGGAGACAATCAGCCAGTCGTCGATGTATGGGAAGACCCTGATGCCGCGTTGGCGAAGGTAGGCAGCGACCGGAGCCATGTACTTGGTGAAGACCCGCGGTGCCGTGGTCAGACCGAATGGTAGGCACCGGTACTGGTACACGGAGTTGCCGATGCGGAAACGGAGGAACCGTCTGTGATCCTTGAGGATGGAGACATGGAAGTACGCATCCTTGAGGTCTATGATCGTGAACCAGTCCTCCTTGTTGATGAGGGGGAGGACGGTTTGCAGGGTCACCATCCGGAACTTCCTGGTGTGGATGCACTTGTTCAGGCGGCGCAGGTCTAGGATTGGGCGCAGCCCTCCGTCCTTCTTCTGGACCACGAAGTACCTCGAGTAGAAGCCGTTGTCCCAGTCGGGCGGTGGTACCCGTTCGATGGCTCCCTTGGAGAGAAGAGTTGATATTTCTTCCTCCAAATGGGGGGATGAGGCGGTGAGACGATGTCTTCCAACCCGAGGCCCCCGTGCGAACTCGATGGCGTAGCCAGAGGACAAGATCCTCAAGACCCACTGGTCGTCCGTGATGCTCGACCATACCTGGAGGAAGTTCTGGAGGGGGAGGTACGGGATGTGGAGCGAGAGAGACTCGGCCGTCGCGACTTCAAACATGGGACTTGGACTTCGCGCCGGAGCGCTTGTCCTGCCCGTAGGGTCGGTAGCGGGGTTTGTGTTGACGCCGCTGCTTGTAAGCGCCGGACCTGGGCTGCTCCGCGGGGCCCTGCTGCTGCGGGTTGCCCTGGTATCGCCGCGTGAAGGGCTGGTACCTCGGCCTGGAGGGCGGAGCCGGCGTGGTGAGCCCCAAGAACTTTGCCGTGGAGTTCGTCTGGCGCATCTCGTTCAGGACCTTGTCGGTATCCTGTCCGAACAGGCCCTGTCCGTCGAAGGGAAACTCCTCGATGAGCTTCTTCATAGCGTCATCGAGGGAGGTGTCCCTGAGCCAGGCATGCCGACGGAGGTGGATGGCGGAGGCCATGTCTTTCGCCGCGTAGTCATTGATGTGCCTGGCTGTGCGCATCAGTTGCTCCGCGACGAAGTCCCCTTCAGTAGCCAGCGCGTCGATCCGCTTCTGGGCGTCGGCGGGCAGCTTTGCCGTCTCTACCTTCACCTGCTCCCAGAGGTGGGACTGGTAGAGGCCCATGGCAGCCGAGTAGTTGGCGGCGCGGAAGAAGAGGGACCCGGTGGCGTAGAATTTGCGGCCCACCGCGTCCAGCTTCTTCCCTTCCGGGGTCGAAGGCACCGGGAACCCGCTGGTGGCCGTCCTGTGCTGGAAGGCCTTGACCACCAGCGAATTCGGCAGGGGGTGAGCCTGCAGGAACTCGACGTTCTCGTCCAGGACTTTGTACATGCTGTCCAGCCTGGACGAGACGGAGTGCGCCATGTTGCCTTCGGCGACGTCAACATGGAGGGGAGCATGGTTATATGGACCGGCCGTACCGCTCGTCTGTCCAGCTTGGCGGTCATTTGGTCCTCGCCTTCCAATGGTGGCTGGTCCACCTTGAGGTTCAGGGCGGTGCCCAGTCGCGTGAGCATGGCGGTCAGGGAGCGTTGGTCCTCACCACACGGTGGGCCAACCGCGCCAATGGTCTGTTCTGGCGTCCTTTCGGCGTCGACGTCTCCCTCGTCCTCCTCCGAAGACGAGCTGGAGTCATCGGAGGACGAGGGAGGAACTCTTGCATCCACGTCGGGACCGCGCCAGTACGGCCTGGGCGGGTCGACGGGATGGGAGTCCACCGCATCGACGTCTGGACCACACCATGACGGTTTGGGTGGGCCAGCGGAGCGGACACTCGACCCACGAGGGGTCGGTGGGGCCACGGTAAGGCCGGCATCCCCGGGGCTTGCGGTGGTCGGGACCGGAGCCGCAGAGGCCGCAGGCATGGTGGTCTGGAACTGGCTCGCGAACGACGCCATGACTTCGAACATACCCCTGAAGAGTGCCATCTGGGGTGTGTCCATGGTCGCTGGTGGTGGAGCCACGGTGGTCGGTGGAATGGTGGCCGATGGAACGGTGGCCGACGGAACGGTGATCGACGGAACGGTGGCTGTCGGTGACGAAACGGTGGCCGGAACGGAGACTGCCGCTTCGTCTGTTGGAGTCCTGGGTCTCAGGGAGACGGAGGCCTGCTTCGTGGGCGAACGAACCCTCCCTCGGGGGGGAGAGGACAGAACCTGAAGTGGGCGAGCTGGAGCCCCAGCCCTGCGTCCTTTTTCAGGCGACCCAGAGGATGACCGTCCTCCCCAGATGGAAGACCCGGGAGACGGACAATGTGCAACAGAAAACGGAGGCGAAGGCCCGGGAGATCTGGGCGTGCGCGGGGTGGGAGGGAGCGAGCGTCTCTTCTCCGACCCGTGCTTCCGTTTCTTCTCCCCGTTCTTGTCCCTTTTCTTCTTCCTGATCGGAAGCGTGGAAGAAGAAGCGGGAGGCGGCCGGGAGGCCTCGGCGGAGGTAGAGGCGGCCGCGGCGGGAGCCAAAGCGAGCTCCATCAGGTGAGCCTTGAGCCGGTTGCTTCGGTTCTGCACCGCAAGGCGCGTAAACTTCTTGCAGTGCGGGCAGGACTGGCTCTGATGCGACTCTCCCAAACAAAAGAGGCACAGGCTGTGGCCGTCGGAAGCCGGGAACTTCTTATGGCAAGCCGTGCACTGTTTAAAGGCTGCAGCCATCAACCGAGGAAAAAATTCTTCCAGTGGAAGTCCAAGCGGGTACCCCGAAGGGCGGACCAGCCGCCACCCCCTTGAGGGGGGAGACGGTGGTCGAAGCGAGGAAGCAACTGAGTCCACCCGAAGGAAGAAACAGCGCTGGGGTGGCAATCCTGCCCAAAGGACAAGATTGCCGCAAAAAATTGTTAAATTTGCCAAAGGCTTTCCCTCAGAAGGGCGAGAAAAATTGAGAAGCTCTCAACGATCGTCCTGCTGCTACGGCGGAAAGAAGAGAACTGAGGTAAAATGGCGCGCGGGCGCCTCAGGGTGGGCGGTACGGTGGGCGGTCTTACCGCCAAAACTTTTTGACCAATAGCTTTTCAAGCCTCCGATCGGCCGTTCTGTGCAGGCGCATAACCCATGAGTGGGGATTCACAAACTATATGAAGGAGAACTATGGCTGTTTGCATTCAGTGTTTAGTTCAATATTTAGATTCTCTCTGTGTTTACACTTTTGTTGTGAGTTTGCTTTATCATCTTAACTGATTTCATACTGTTCATGTTAAAATGTGTGTACTGTTGTTGCATTGTTAACTTCTGCATGGCCAACACTTTACCTATAGTTTTGAACAGTGCATTTCTTCCCTCTCCTAGTTTTTATACCATATTAGTTGACTGAATGTTCCAGAAAACATGAAAGCTTGCAACATTTTTGGGGCACTTTGATGGTAACAAGAACGAGAACTGTCCAATTCTCATTTTTGTTTTTACTCATATATCACATGGCTCCTTTGTCTTTTATATTTATGGTTTTGATCAAAGTTTATGATCTTTATGATATTTCATTGCTAACTGCAGTGGGCTTTACCCCAGATTTTGAAATTCAGTATGATGACCAGATTTATTACCGACAGCCCCTGCTAATGTAGTTGATGCACTTAATTTATGTGATACAGTGTTTTCACCTGGTCCACTTTCTGCTATTAGGTTAGTGTCCCAGCAACACCTTCCAAGTTCTTGCTATGAAGGACTCTTCATAGCGAGGAAAACTTGGAAGGTGTTGCTGGGAGACTCCGATTTGACACCCTGACTGCTGGCTTGTGGTGTCCATCAGAGCTGTTTTGTATCCTCAGTCCCAGGGATGGTCAACCTTTTTATGCCGCAGGCCTGACCATGCCCCTATGTGGTCCCGCTCCAGCTGAGTGGGTGGGACCACACCCCGCCGTGGAAGCGGGCACATTTATGGCTGTCGTAAATGTGCCCATTTCCACATTTATGAAGAAAGGCAGGGTAAAGATATTTTAAATAAACTAAATAATAAACTAAATCATAAACAAATAATAGAGGAGCCCATACATCCTTGGTGGACGGGAAGAGAAGATAAAAATGAGCTCAGCTTTGGATGTTCTTTGTAATGTAAATGAGAAACAGCTCAGAACTGGTTCTGTTCTGTTTGGTTTGAAGGTTTGAGCTGAATTTCACAAATGTGAAAAAGCAGAAACAGTAGAAGAATAATGAAAAAGAAACAACTGTATGTTGTAGCGTGTGTGTTTTAATCTTATCCTGGAATTTATTATTCCAATATTTTATTTTATATATTTCTATACCTAGCATCTAGTGATAGGTTAATCACTCTGGGTGGTATAATAAAGAATACCCATCGGCCAGCAAATATTTGCCTGGAAGCATCAGATGTGTAGATTTCGGTTTTTAATGGGACTGCAGTGGCTCAAGTGGCTTAAGACGCTGAATGGGAGGCAGAAGGTCAGCAGTTCAATTCTTGAGTACTGCACGATGGAATGAGCTCCTGTCTTTGTCCCAGCTCCTGCCAACCTAGCAGTTTGAAAGCAAGAAATTGCAAGTAGATAAGTAGGGACCACTTCGGTGGGAAGGTAACAGCGTTCCGTGCTCTCCTGTGTCTAGTCATGCCTGCCACATGACCACGGAAACGTCTGCAGAAGCAGACACTGCTGGCTCTTCGGCTTTGAAACAGATGAGCACTGAACCTTAGAGTCAGATACAACTGGCTTTCGAGCAAGGGAAACCTTTACCTTTAATGGTAACTCTAGAATTCAGCAGGAAGTATAACTCTAGTCCAAAAGCACCAATCTAGCAGTTCTGCTAGAAATGTTCCCAGAGCCTTCTGTCATGGTCTGTTTTGGACATGAGTTGCAGCAGACAAGGTTTTATCACACCATTTGCTTTTTGCTCTGTATACTGCTTTTCTAGTGGGAAATAAAATTTACAGCAGCTTACAACTAAAAGTGTGAATCACCCCAAATTAAATGCAATGATCCGAAAAAAATGAAATGGAACGAGCTATTAAAAATAACAACATGGAACCCATCAGTCAACAGGAGGTGAAATCAATGTCAGGTGCTCTGAGAAAGAGATGGCTGAAGGAATAAAGCAGGACTCCAAGCATCTGATTTAAAGCAGATGCAGAATTGCTTGAGCACCTTATCAGGAATCCACCTGTATAGAAAGTTGTTTATGGTGGTAGTTGGCAGTGAAGAATTAATATTAATTGCTAAGTATTTCAAGATGGAGCAATTAAAGTGGTTTGCATGTTAAGGCTGAATGATGCACTTCCATTGTTTTAATGGAGTCGGCCTTCAAAACAAACGTTGGGTAGGTGGTGAATCACCTCACTTCTGAAGGCCTATTTCCATAATGCATGTGTCCAAGTTTTCTGATCTTATAAACCAGTATTGTCTTGAGTTGCAGCTTTTTTGGATCTTATGGAGTTCTTCGGCCATCCATTTAGTTAGATATAGGAATTTAACTACGGTAGGCATCTTCTGCCTGCAGTGCCTACTAGTGATTTGTTCTGCTCCCAATGTGATCAATAATGAACTAACTGCAAAGTTACACATTGCCATCTTAGACCCCAAATATTTCCATCTAGCAGGTTTCTTCCCTCATTTACAAGCAATTTTGGAACTTTGGTTTATACTAGGCTCTCCAAATGTCACCATTCTTCACGAGAATAAAATTTTGGGTTAGTCTGACATATGTTTTTATTGCCTTAGAAGGAGAATCTCAAAAATGTATATCCGAGTTAGAGGAATGTTTTGAAAGCTTGTTGTGAAGCCGAAGGATGCTTTGCTATTTTTCCATATTGATGATGCTGAGCTTGGCAATTCTGCATACCAAGAGAATCCCAGATAGCTTTCTGGATTAGTGCTTATTATGAATAAAAGACCATGCAAGTTCATTGGTGGCAGATGGGTTGTTCTGGACTGCAGTGTAAAGAGAGGTGAAAAGGTGTGCCTATCTGTTGGAAGTTGTAAGAAGTTAAGTAATGGGGTATTCACTTTATAGGTTCTAATGCTATTGACGTTTTGTCAGCATAGTATCCTGAGATGGAATAGAGGAAGAAAGATCTGCAGAACATTCTGGTGAGGCTCCTGTCAGGTGGCCCTATGGTTTTAAGTTTCACCTGGAGCAGCTGCTAGGCACACTGGGAGAAAGCAGAAATGTTTGTTCCCCTTTAAAAAAAAATCCAGTTCTAAACTGATAACTATCCATTTTAGCGCAAACATACCAGCTTCTTTGCTGGTGGGAGGAGTTGGTGTTAACTTGAGCAAAAAGTAGATTTTTTTTTGGTCAATTCCCTCTTTTGCTTTCACTGTCTCTCTTCTTCATTGGTGGCTCCAGATCATTCTGGTCGCTCTAGAACAGAGAGTATGAGAACTCTCAGCCTTTTTGCTGGATCCCAGAAGCCAAAGATGCTTTCAGGCCCGGTGGAGCTGAAGAGACCCTCCCGGCCACTCCACCGGCCGGCGTTCTTGGGCCCCGCTCTCAGACTTCAAAAGGCGAGGGGGAGCCGGACCAACCAGCCTCCTCCTTTGGATTCGGGGGATTTTAGAGGCGGTGGATTTCTTGGGTGGTCTTGGCTACATTTGTTATTTATTATCAATGGGTCTATTTTTGATGTGATTTTTTGTTTTGTAATCTGATTTTGTAAATTGTTTTTGAATTATATTGTATTGTTATTGTACTGAATTTACTTTTTATGCTGTTAATTGTATTATTGTATTGTTTGTATTTACATGTTGTAATGGCCGCCTTGAGTCGGCTTCGGCTGAGAAAGTGTGGGATATAAATTAAAAAAAAATTATTATTATTATTATTATTATTATTATTATTATTATTATTATTATTATTATTATTATTATTATTATTATTATTATTATTATTATTATTATTATTATTTACAGTACATTTATTTGTGCTTGCCAAAAATATTTGTGTGAATGCAGCCTAAGGAAGTAGAAGTAAAAGCTCCAAAGCGAAGGCTTCTCATAGGGACGTTTTACAAGGTCGCTGTGGTTTTAATGTGTAAGTGCATTCACTTGTGAATTATAGAGAAGAATGCATGCAGAATATCTTGCTTTTGATTCCTCCGTGCAGAGCAGAAGGGGAATCATGAAAGCCTCGGGTGCATCATTCAGCCTTTATAAAAAGCTGCCTGATTAATTGAAAGGTAAGCACTACAAATTTTATATTGACAGAGAGTTTATCCGTGTGTTCCCAGAACAAAAAGCTGGCCGCAGCAGGCTGCATTCAGTCATGGAGCAAATGCTTCCAGAAGGGTGTTCCCTTGCTGTCACTTATGTCACCCCATGTTCATTGCTGGCCAGAACACTAACTTCTTACAGACCAAGTGCAGCATTAGCGAAGCCGTTGGCTGAACTGGAATGAGAAAGGGAGTGTCCACCAAAATTCTGGATGCATACTTGGGAAGCCTAATCCTTAGGGCAATAGATTAGTTGTCTTTCCCTTACAAAGTAAGGAGGACTTTATGTCAAGGGAAGCGCACTTTCCAAGTGCCCTGCTTAGTCGTTCCCTCGCTGCCCCCCTTAAATAATTCACAACCTTTGTCTGCCTTTGTACAGAAATCCGGTTTGAGTCTTGTGGAGTTACACCTAGCGGTGCTGTCTGCTTGAATCTTGCATGAAGAAGTCGGCGTCATTGCATGCTTTGTTTTGGGTTGGAGAGGGAAAATACAGGTTATTTTGACATCCACAGACGGTGTAGGAAGGAAGATAAATTGTGGGGGGTGGGGGTGGAGAGAGTAGCTTTGACATAGTAGATATTTTTAAAATTTTGCAACATTTTCAGACTCTGAAGGTGGGAGGCAGGTGGTAACTGCAGGAGCAGAGGCAAAGCAACTCCATCTGGCTCTGTGCTTGGTTTAAGCATATTCACTGGCTCGGCTCCGCAAAACGATGATGTAATCCATTTTGCTGCATGGGCTGCTGACTGGGGGATAGACATTCTTTTGCTGCGCTTCTCACAGATACTGCTGTATTACGCTGCGTTGTTATCCAGGGTAATTTATAAAGATGGGTGAATCCTTGCAGCTTTTGGGGTTGGATTCAAACCACCCCCACCCACCCCACTTTATCATTACACCTTCCTTCAACAACAATAGCCATGCACGCACTCATGAGGGAAGGCAGAGCTTTTCTCTCTTGCAAATGTCAAGATGAAATCTTTTGGGACATCTGCTCAGGGATTGAATGCTTCCCTTATCCTTTGCTTAGGGCGAGGAGGGAGGGGAGGGAATTATGTGTTGGTCGTAGCAACCACTTGCCTATTATTATTATTTTTCAAAAAAGTGTAGCCCCTTCACCTGTCCGTTTTGTGTGTATCTCATTTCCTTGGTCTGAAAACCTTCAATGGCATTGCACATCTGGCCTGACCATGTGCAAACAATGGAAAACCTTGGCTTCTTATGATAACAATTTGCTCACACCTTTTGAGGGCAGTTTGCACATGGTGAAGCAAATCAGGGATGTGGGGTGGGGAGAGAGAGACCAGGTAACTTACCACCCACAGCTGGCAAGGAATTGTGCAATTTCATTCCTGTTTAGAGTGCAAATATGCACAAAATAAAACAGATCTCCTCTTTTTAAATAGGCAGTGAGGGGCGGGGGGAGAACACAAGCATGAGTGAGCCCAAAATGTGGGGAGGTGAATGAATTTAGCATCAAGTTAGGGGTTTTAATGATGAAAACTCACCAGTTTTATGACTAATGCACTAATTTTTTCCTATTTTCTTTTTATTATTAAAACAATAAAAAAGGAAAATGGATTATATAATACCAATACAAATCCAACTACAATACAAATACATTTGTGCACCCATCACCCGGGGGCCTTCCAAATTGTTCATAAAATCCACATACAGTAGTTCAACTCGCCTCCTATTTCCAGAAACTATATGTTTCTTGACCTGGTTTCCTACCTTTTCTCTTAACCAATGCATAATCCATTAACTCACGCCAACTAATGTGTTCATACAGATGTTCATACAGGCACATTTTACTTCCACTCCTGGGAGCGACTCGGGCAGCGCGGGCCAGATGAATCGCAGTAAATCCATTCGTGTGGATTCAGAGGGTGCTTGGGCTTCTGGGAATAGAAGTCCAAGAACATCTGGAGTGCCAAGGTTCACCATCACGGTGCTTGGCAATTGAGTACAGTGGATAATCCTATCTAACTAGAAGTGTTGTACTGTAAATTTGTGGATGAGCAAACATAATTCATACTGTTTCTGTAAAACAGAAGCTGCATTCCCAGATTTATAATTTTTTAAACATTTCAAAAATGTTATCTAGAAAATGTAAATGATTTTGCCCACTCTTTAGGGAGGCTCCTATGTTCCCCGTACAACAATCCAAAGAGAAAGACACTCTATGCAAGTGAAACCCCAAACCAAGTAGCATATCAACTGTCCTGGCAGGGAAGATTGACCAAAACATACTAAAAATAAAACATCAAAGGGATAGTCGGACCAAATCCAATGAGCTTTCTACTGGCTTCCTTTAGTGAAACTATAGGAAGCCTTAAGAAGATGTAACTATGGCAAAGCGGCAGGACTCAGTGATACCTGGATTGAGCAAATTATTTTTTTGTGTAAAACACAAAGAATTGCTTATCCAGCAGTTATTAAAGAGTTGAGAGAATCAAACAAATTACAAAAATGTGATAAAAGACAAAAGTAATCGTTATGATGAAACCAGGCAAGGAACAATCAGATCTCAAAAGCTATTGGACAATCCTCCTACTATGCTACCTATACAAAGTGTTTGGATGAATAATATTAAATTGTCTCATCCAGAAGCCCAAGTCAATACACCTGCTGATCAAGGCTTCTGGGAATTGAAGTCCAGGAACATCTGGAGAGCCATGTTTGCTGACCCCTGCCATAGACAATGTAAAAATTGAGGATCTCCCCCCCCCCGCATTCCTCTCAAGCTTTAAATATCAAACCAGAAGAGGCTAAGATAAACCTATGGAGAGCAAAACTATGAATGCATAAATGTTGAAGATTGTTTTCCACAAGGACAAGATTCTGTCGGACCTTCTAGAAGTCACCTGATAGACTTCAAAGTGAAGGATGAAGATCAAAGAATAATCCACTAAAATGGAGCTCCTTATCTGCAGGACAAATTGTCGGGGAAATTCAATCAATGCAGTATTTTTGTGCATTCACTTTATACCTCACCAAGTGTATAAAATAAGATCTAGTAAATAGGTGAAATAATGCTATTGAAGTAGTCCATTTCTGGTTAAAAAAAATAGCCCAATTATTTTAACATTTAATTAGCTCTGAATTTTACCTGTATTACATATATGCCCATAATTTTAAATTGTGGAATATTCTGATATGAAAAAAACCCCTACAAATTATATTCTGTTGAGTGACTGGCCCTCAGTGCTTTTTGGCTTACTGTGTGAAAACATTATTTAAGTGTTTTACCTGCCCAACTTACTCTGTATTTTGGGAAGGCAATAATGAATAAAACTATTATAAACTTCTTCACAACCACAGGTATAATTATCAGGATTTGCTAATGGTCATAAGTAACAGCTTTTACAGCACATTTTCTTTAAAAATTAACTTGCTAATCTTTTCAGACCCAGAAGGTAGGTCTTCACTTGTCTGCAGGTACAGAATAAATTCAGGAAAATTAAGAGGACTATAATTTGCACACCTTTAGTATTGCAGGATTGTTTTTCCTTACAGAGAGTTCCATGCTCACACAGCTCTGATTATTGGGATGGAACACTGGTTTTGTAGACGGGACCATATGAAGAGTTCTGGCACAAAGACTTGAAGATATTTAGCTTTTTGATGACATATAAACTAAGGAAGATTGTTGCTTGCAGTGATTTAACCTGTTTTTATAATTGACGCAGTTCTGGGCACCTGATACTGTTTGCAATGCCCTATGATGTTGCAAGATTAAAGCTGTACATCAGGTAGGACATCCACCCCCAATCCCCTTTGCGGTACCAGATTTACAATACAGTTCTCAGCAATATATTACTTGGTATTACATTACTTTTCCCGCTTGATCTTTAACCTTTTGATGTATTGCTGCATGTTATCTCCTCCCCATTGGCAATATCTAGGTCTTCTCGGCTTGGCTCCACAAACGCTAGAGCTCTTATTTAGTTCTTCTCTCTCAAATCTTTCAGTGAGCATTATTCACAGACTTTCCGGCCTAGCTTGGTAGCTATGAGTCCAGGGAAGATACACCAAATAAGAAAACGATCGATTTTTAGGGCTACAATCCTGTTCTGTGTAAACCTGTAGGCAATTTTGTTTTCGGGCATTTGCATCTGAGACCTTCCACCATCTTGAAGTGAAAGGGAAATTTGTCTCATTTCAAAAATGTGGAGAAGTGTTTGACTGAACACAAGTGTGTGGTCTTTGCATGTCTCTTGTTAAACATGAATTATACTGTTGTGGATTTTCTTGGATTTCTCAGATAGAAAAGTAGGTATTATTTGATTTTGAGTTGTTCACAGGTGGTCCCGAACCTCCAAAACCTGATTCCAAGTGCTAGTCCCAGCTAGAGTAGACCCACTGAATGTATTGCAAAATGATAAGTCAGTGCTTTGGTAAACTCCATCTCATTCGTTTCAGTGAGTCTACTCTTGTTGAAATATTTGAAGTGGTAGCCATGTTAGTTTATGCAAGCATAGTAAACAGAACACCAAAAAAAGAGAGGAAAAAATGTTGTATCTGATGAAGTGGACTTGGTCCATGAAAGCTCACATTTCAATACAGGAGTTAGTCTTTAAGGTGCCACAACATTTTTGTCTCTCTCTCTCTTTTTTTTGGGCTGTTCTGTTTTATTTACTCTCATATATACTCTTGTTGAGACAAGCAATTGGGTTTAGGCCCAAAGCTGTGATTGTGCTACTGATTGAAGGGGTTGTGTTTGCAGCACAGGAACAGTAGTCTTTTCTTTCAAATCGAAGCAGTATTTTCTCCCATATTGCCACAACCTTTATGTGCCAATTTTGCATCTCTTCTTCTCCCACAAAGTTAGGGAAGTTTGGGGTTTGCGGATTGAAGGATGAAGAAGGCTGTAGGAATAGCACTTGTACCTCAACATATAAGCTTCTCTAGTCTTTTTGCTGAGATGTTTTCACAAAATATGTAGTCAGGAATGGGACTCAGTATAAAGTTTGAGAATTTTGCTACTTATGTAGAGTATTACTAGTTTCTTGGCAATCCAGAACTCTTGTCAAATACTAGGCTCAGGAACACTGTGTTCTCTAGAAGGGATTGGTGTGTTGATACCTGTGTGCAAGTCTTTCTTCATCCTCAGTGAAGCTGCCAGCAAAGAGCATGGAGAGAGATTATGTGGAGGCCCCCATTAATGTGCCAAAACAATGCTTCTGTTCAAAACTGAATTTACACTTGTAACTTATCTAGATGTATCCCACCTATTAGATGGAAATCAAATTAATCTCACGTACAAGTTTTAGTCAAAAATATCCATGAAGCAAGCTTCAGGAAAAACAAAAACCAATTTGGGCAAGATCCTGTTGGGAGAAACACATGTAAGGATAACCATCTTGTGCAGGGGGCTCCAACCACCGGACCATGGACCGGTACCGGGCCATGGGCTGTCCCGAACCAGGCCACAGGGGTGGGTGGTGCTGGGAGCCCTGATGGTAGCCTTTTGCCCTCAACGGGATCCACTGGGTCTGCCCGGCAAACGGGAACAAAAGCACGAGCTTCAGACACAGCAGATAGGCAGGTGGCTGGGCCCCTCCTCCATGTTGCTTAACTACGACAGGGCTCCACACACACACACCGCCTCTGCACTTGCATTGTCCAATCCCACCCCACCCACCCCCACTTACTGGGTCCATGGAAAAATGGTTTCACATGAAACTGTTCCATGGTGCAAAAAAGGTTGGGGACCCCGATCTACTGGGGTTTTCCTTTTGCTTGTTCTCTCTCGTGCAAACAGGTGCATGACAACTTCCTCACCTGAAGAAGCCCAAGAGTTGGAGGGCTGCATGGATGGCAGTGAAGATGTACCATTGCCCACTTGCACAAGACCAGGAAAATTTCACTTTCTACTTTGTCTGTTCTACCCTGCCACTTCATTCCTTTTGCTCAGGTTATATACCTTTCCTGTACATTTGTGTTGCTGCCTCATTGATTCTTGTTTCGCTGCCGTGCAAGTTATTTCCTCTTCTGTCTGGGTATTTTCCTCTTTCTGTAAAATCAAAAGATTGTACCGGTGCAAGCTGTGGCACAGTAGGACTTTGTCATCTGTTGGTTCACAGTTGGACTGTAGCATTTACTCTCCCTCCCTCTCCTTTCTGTTCTCAAAGAGCTCTCAATCTAGGTTCCTGAAATAATTAAAGAGCTTGGGGATAAAGGGAGCAAAACAAATTAAAAATGAGATTATGCAGAGAAATTAAGTGATTCAGCCCAACTAATTTCAACATTTCTCATTCCTTGCCCCTGATGCTTCATTTTCTTGGCACTGCTGTCCAAAATAAAGGCATAAAAGGAAATGGCACTACAGTGTGTTTTTAAAATGCAGCCACAGAGTGAAGCATTTTTAAATTAACATCTTTGAAATAGAGGATCATTTGGCAGAGAAAATGGAAAGGTGCTAGCGGAAAGGTGCTAGCTGGGGTGTAACTTTATTCCCAGGTCCTTGTGGTAGCTGGGTTTAGGTGTGGGAAAATACACAAGTGGAGTTGTGGCTCTTAACTAGAAATAAGGGTTAAAATACTTCCGAGATTCACATGAAACTGGTGTGTAAGTTTACCACACAATTAAGGAAATTAAAAGGCTGTCCGAAGTGTTCCTTAAAGCGTTCCCTTAGTCTTTGATGTAGGTTAGTCAGTTAATACCATTACTTGGAGCTGCTACTAGCAATGTATTGATGGTATATAAAGCATTCTGATGTTTGTGGCTCATTTTTAAAATGTACATAGGATTAACTTTGACTTCATATAGTAAAAAGAGATTATAGCTTTAGAGATTGAGGCCACATCAACCTTTTCCACTGGGTTGTCTGAACAGCTTTGTGCACCCACCACAAATGAGTTAAATATTTTTAGCTGATACAGTACTTTACTTCATTTTGGTCTAGCCTTGACTGCTTTTTTACATGGCCTAAAATGTGTGAGTGCTACACTGTTTTGAACAGAGCAGCATCAAGAGATTTCATTCACGTAGTTGAAAGAGTATATGCTTGGGTTTGGCCATTGGAACCAGAACACACTGAAGTATAGGAATTTATTTTAAAAATGGGGTTTGCCTTGTTCTTTTCAGCTAAAATAGAGTTCTAAAATAGCATGCAAGGATTAAAATCCATTTTTAATCCAAAGAAATATATTCTCCTCTCCAAAACACACTATCAAGTACATGCTCAGAAGTGCTGCATATTTGTATAAATTGAATGTGGGGATTCTCCTACTTGAGCACAGAAAGGGTAGGTTGTGGGAAAGAGCTGTTTTGTATCAGTGGGGAAAGGGAAAGGCAATATTCTAAACCAGGGGTGCTCAAACTATGGTCCGGTGGCAGGATGCAGCCTCCAATGCCAATTCATCCAGCTCGCAAAGCCCTCATCACTCCCAAAAGCGGAAGTAAAAAGCGCCCATACGGCATGTTTTACTTCCGCTTCCGGGAGCGACGATGGCTTCGCGGGCCAGATGAATTGTTGTCAGGGGCCACATCCAGCCCACGGGCCAAAGTGACTGCCCCCCAAAACCACGTAACCGCCCCACGGCCCAAAAAGTTTGGGCACAACACCCCTGTTCTAAACGCTTATCTCCTTTATTTTAAGATCCCAAAATGAGTATTCCTACAAAATCTACTTTGATAATAGGATTTATAGGCATTCTTTTGGGATCTGGGTGCTAGACAGAAATACAGTAAAACCCCAACTTACATATGCCTCGAGTTACATAAAATTCGACTTTCATAATGATTTTGTGCTAAAACCATGTCCTGATTTACACAATTTCCTATGGGTTTGCTTCAAGTTACATAAAGATGCTTTTTTCCTATGGGCTTGCTTAAATTTACATAAAAATTTCATTTTTCCCATGGGTTTGCTTCGAGTTACATAAAAAACCGATTTAAGCAAAAGCCTACGGAACGGACTTTTTTTTCATAAGTAGAAGGTTTTACTGTATAGGTAATGGTAAAGATCACCCATGCTCAAAAGCCAGTTGTATCCGACTCTAGGGTTCAGTGCTCATCTCTGTTTCAAAGTCGAAGAGCTAGCGCTGTCTGCTTTTGCAGACATTTCCATGGTCATGTGGCAGGCATGACTAGGCACGGGAGTGCATGGAATGCTTTTTACCTTCCCACTGAAGTGGTCCCTATTTATCTACTTACAATTTCTTGCTTTTGGACTGCTAGGTTGCCAGGAGCTGGGACAAAGACAGGAGCTCATTCCGTCCTGCAGTACCCGGGAATCGAACTGCTGACCTCCTGCCTTCCAGTCAGTGTCTTAGCCACTTGAGCCACTGCAGTCCCTAGAAAGCAATTTCTAATTTCAAGGTACCTTAGATGTCTGTAAAATAGTAATTTATACAGCTTGGCATCGGTACACACTTTTAAATTACAAACCTCAGAGTGATTTGAATCATTAAGCTGAATGACAGTACAAAAACTAGAAGTTTGTTCAAATCAGTGCTAAATTGCGGAAAAGAGTGAGACAGCAGCCCTCAAAGGAATAAAGCCCAAGAGTTTTGTCTTGGTTATTTTTAGAATCATTACCCCCTTTTTGAAAGGGCTTGCTGTATAGTTCTGGCATACCTCTATCAGGAAAGCATCATAGAAAGAATATAATCCTAACATTCTTTCTAACTGTGGTAATCCCGCTCACTTTGGACAGTAGCCCTAACCAGTGTTGTCAGTGTATTCTACCCTGGTTTCTTTGAGCCAGTTCAGCCACGGGGCTCAAAAAGGTTTGTGAAATTTAAATTCAGAAGAGACTCCTGTGGGTAGATACCCAGTACGCTGTAGTGAGTAGAGCAGGTGTTCCCAACCTACGGCCTGTGGGCCAGCCCACGAGCCATCCCATCCAACCCATCGCTGCCTCCACCGCACCCAGAAGTGGAAGTGAGCACATTTACATCATCCGTAAAATGTGCCTGCGCATGTGCAAATATGCCCCATGGCTGGCGTAGATGTGGTAGTGGGCACATTTATGCCAGCCATAAATGCACCGACTTCCATGGGGCGTGGTCCACCCCGGGACGCTATCTGGGGGCGTGATCAGGTCCACGATGGAAAAAAGTTGGCCACCCCTGGAGTAGAGTGATGGGATCAGGAGGCCTGAGTTCAAACTCCTGCTTTGCCATGGGAACTCACAGTAAGGTATGTGTGTGTGTAACTGGTAAAACCACTTTGTCAAGGTTTGGAATTGTGTGTGCGTAGAGTGTGAAAATAATTAATGGGGCCCTGGGAATGAGGTTTAAACAGTGTGCTGAAGCCACTGCAAGATGCTCAACTAACTTTCCATCCAAATCACTACAAGGAAAGCAAGGTCAGTGTAAAATGACATTACCTTGCCGAGGATTTTGTTCATAGCAAGCTAGCACTTGATCATTGACATGTAAACATAGATTAAGAAACATGCCATTGAGAAAGTCCTGGACCATGAAACTCCTGGAATGCTGAAATGCAAGTGTAGCAGATTGGTACCTCACCAAATTCACTCATCAGCAGTTTACACTCCTGGTGGTTTACTAGTGTCACCGTTGTTCAAGGGTCCTAGTCAAAATATAAACAGTATCTTGCTGCTGTGGCAAGTTTGTTGTCACAATTTGCTAAAGTAGCAGGTTACTAGATTAGCAAAACACATGTAATATACAGTATAGAAATTTTAAGAGGTTAGCAGTTTGCTCTCCCAGCAGGTTTCTGATTTGGTTGTTGTTCCACCCATGCTAGGATGCCAGTCTTCTTATAAACTATTAGTTAGGGGGAAAATCAGTAAAAGTCAAGAATTATACTGAATGTTAGATAGATGTCACAAAGTCCTTAGCCTCGTTCCTAACATCCTTTGGCCTCTAAGTCTTTTACTTCTGGGAATGAAGCAGCACATGGATGTGAGAGACTTACAGAAAGGATAGGAAAAGGACAGAGAGCTTACACAAGGTCCCGGATGAGATCTCTTGTGATGAGACGCATCTTCTCAGGCTTGTGGCCCCAACCAAGTTTCCTTGCTGTTGCAGCATCTTGAAGGACCACAAGGGGACTTCCTGAATGGGAGAATTGGACTTTCTGCAGGGAAACGTGTATGGTGGCAATCAGAGAACGCATAAGAGAACTGATAATATCATTATTTCTATCAGCCTTCCAATGTATGCCAAGAAAGTTTATCTGCCTATCCTACAAGCCTTCCATTCTTCTTATGCATCTTCTCTTCTGAATATCCACATGACACACGACACCCAAAGGAGATGCCAACAATACCAGATATGAAACACTAGATATCAGACGTCAAGGTGTGTCAACCTGTGTGTTATACAGGCAAAACAGGCAAGATCATAGCTTTCCCTCCATAGATAGAAAATTGGCACGTAGCCGCCGTGCTTGAGTGAGAGTATTGTTAAATAATTTTCTAGTATCTGAATATGCTTAAACATTCATGATTGCTCAAAGCTATGATGCAGCTTACTTTTTGAAGATGTATTTTAAGAAAAGTATTCTCTACTTCCCTGTGCCTTCTAAGGCTAAGCTCCTGCATTATTTGAATGTAATGAATTAAAACATTATTTTTGCCATTTTCAGTGTACTTTTTGCAATCATACATTGTACTTTTTATGCTCATACATTTTTGATTGAAATTTGATTTGCATATTTGCCTAATGAAAGAATGTGGTGAGATACCAATTCCCTATGCTTGCATTTCAGTACTGTAGAAGTTTAATGATCTGGGACTTCCTCAATGGTAGGTTTCCTTATCTTTGTTTACATAATCAAGCCAATGTTGCTTGGAATCATTCCGACAATTAAACTACTTATACCTTAATACCCAGATGGATATTAATAAGTCTGATAAGGTAATTTGATTTCACACTAGAATTAAGCCTTTCAGGCATAAATGTCAAGTATGATGAACTACTACAGACTCAAACTGCCAAAGAATGTTATAAAGTTTTATAGTTTTTTTGAGGTCATTGTTCAAGTCGCATATTTTTGATCTTGGCAATTCCTTAAAGAGCCCTGGGGTTGCAGTAGTTAAACTGCTATACTGCAGCCACAACTGCTGCTATTGTGAGTTCGATTCTGAAGGGGATCAAGGTTGACTCAGTCTTCCATCCTCCTGAGGTAGCATGTTGGGGGCAAGAAGTGTCAAAATAATACATGATACCTTATAAGTAGTAGCATAAAGGTATACAAGTTGGCTGAACAAATACATGGAACATCTAGTGAAGGAGATACTCTTGTAGCCTATGCTTGCTTGCTCGTTGTATGTACAGAGCCCTGGTAGCACAGTGGTTAAAAAAAAGCTCTGCTTTATGCATGTGGGATATTATTCTTTTGTATCCATGATTCAAAATGCCAGAAAACGATGTGATACTGCTGGACAATACCATGTCCTCGCTGCCAGCCCCCCAAAAAATATATGTTAAGCTTTACTGTATATAGGAAAGGGCAGTGTGAATTCTGACAACATCAAAATGATCTATGGGATACCAGCTTGTTCTCCCTAAGTGACATCAAACAAGGGAAAATCCGGGAAGATGACTCCTTTTTTCATCCATTAACCACATCTCACTCAAATTCAAAGCAATTGTCATGACTGTTTTTTGACAAGCCTGTGAGCTATTTTAAATCTGAGGATGTTTAAGATCACCTGTTTCCAAACCTATGGGAAGTTTTACTTTTAAAACCTATAACTCAAGAAAGCTGTGCCCAAATCTCTGCATGTTTGGCACTGAGGAAAAGCTGACTATCTGCTATATCCGTGCCAAACTTGGAGCTGATCTGAAGCCCAGTTGCAAAGTTAAAAGTTTTTGTTTGGATTACCCCCATTTTTAGAACTGTTTTGTAAAATGTTGATTTGCTCTGCTGCACAATAGTATAGCTGCAGTATTGCAGCAGGATCAAGTTAGTATTAAAAAAGCATGGGCTATAAGCGACTGGATTTAAACAGCTGCCGCCCAGTGGGGAAGTTAAGTGGCTCAGTAATGTTCACCTGTGAAGACTTCTTGGCTGTTATGTAGTGGTTTTATTGTGTGCGTACTTTTTATCTCCTGTAGCGTGCTGTGGAGAAAAGCCATGCTGTCAACAAGCTGTAAGAAAGCCAATATACAAAGTAAATACAGTAAAACCCCTACTTACATAAAAAGTCTGTTCTGTAGGCTTTTGCTTAAATCAGTTTTTATGTAACTCGAAGGAAACCCATAGGAAACATTATTTTTATGTAACTCGAAGCAAACCCATAGGAAATCGTGTAAATCAGGACATGGTTTTAGCACAAAATCATTGTGTAAATCGAATTTTATGTAATTTGAGGCATATGTAAGTCGGGGGGTTACTGTAATTCTGTCTGATTCAGTTCATGAGTCTTTTGGTGGGAGTCACAGGAACATTTGTGTCATATTTTTCTTGCTACATGAACATTTCTATTTTTTTAAGTTGATGGTGGATGAGTGATGAAGTTTCTGTCTGTGATTGGGTGACCCATTCTGAAGTGTGAGGGATGAGGACTGCTGTTGGCTGAGTCATTCTTAGTTCAGCAGAATATAATCTAGGCCAGTGATGGCGAAGCTTGACACTCCAGGCGTTCTTGGACTTCAGTTACCAGAAGCCTAAGTCAGCACTCCTGCTATTCAGGGCTTTTGGGAATTGAAGTTCCAGAACACCTGGAATGCCAGGGTTCGCCATCACTGATCTAGGCAGACATTGAAGGGGAAATGACTTGAAGAAGTGAGGGGAAGATGCTTTTCCATGTTCACAGAAGAAATCCAAGAACCTTTAATGGAATGAGTCAAACTCTAGGTTTGTTGAGCCCTATATTGTCAATACAGTAGAACCTTGTATAACAAATGCCTCTTACAGCAATTAAATCATACAATGACGAGGATTTGAAAAAACATTGTGCCCCGTATAACAACTAAAATTGTTATATGATGCAATGCATCTCTATGGGAAAAATCGTACAACATTTTTTTTGTCGTTGTACGATTTTCCCCATAGAGATAATCGTTGTACGATGCACCCCATAGGGATAATCACTATACGATGCATGCATTGTATAGTGATTAAATCATAAAATGACTAGCCCCACAGAACGAATTAAAGCCGTTATATGGGTTTTACTGTATATACATGTATATATACACACACGGCATATACATATATGGGACTGCAGTGACTTAGTGGTTAAGATGCTGAATTTGATGACTGGAAGGTCAGTAGTTTGAGACCGGAGTGCTGCACGATGTAGTGAGCTCCTGTATTTAGTGAGCTCCTGCACGATGTAGTGAGCTCCTATATTTAACTTCCCACCGAAGTGGTACCTTGTTATCTACTTGCAATTTCGAAAGCAAGAAATTGCAAGTAGATAACTAGGTACCACTTTGGTGGGAAGTTAAACAGTGTTCCGAGCACTCTGGTGTTTAGTCATGCCTGCCACATGTCAATGGAAACATTTGAAGGTACAGACAATGCTAGCTCTGGCTATAAACAGAGATGAGCGCTGAACCCTAGAGTCAGACACGACTGGCTTTCAATCAAGGGTGACCTATATTGTCGATATTAATTGGCAGTGGTTCTCCAACGAGGTTCCTCAACATACCTGGAGACACCAGGGGTTTAATCTGGCGCAAAACATGTGGCCCACTACTGATCTACCCTTTTTCCAAGTTATGGCTGAGCTTCAGTCACTGTAATGAAGCATTCTTGAATAAAAGATGGATCAGAGAGAGGATATATGCACAAGTTTAATAACCATAGTGGCAAAAGAGGCATGACGTTCCCACATTAACTATTTTAAGCAGATTGCCTTTCACTTTAGGCCTCCACTAAAGCTTTATAGGTATGATGTAATTGTATGAGTGGACAGCTGTGTCGGGGACATTTTGTAACTCTTTTGCATATACCATGGGCTAGAGCAGTGCTGGCCAACCTTGCCACTCCAGGTGCTTTTGGACTTCAGTTACTAGAAGCCCAAGTCAGCACTCCTGCTGATCAGGGCTTCTGGGAATTGAAGTCCAAGAATACCTGGAGTGCCAAGGTTAACCATCACTGGGTTAGAGTCATACCTTGAGAACGTGCTGCCTTTTGGAAGCTTCATGAAGGGATCTAGGCTTGAGTTGCGGCTCCCTTGGCTTTCAAAGGCGATGGCTGATGTTTCCGAGTAAAGTGCAGCATTTTTGAAGAATGGCTTCCTAATCGCAATTACACCTTTCTCGGTCGTTATGGAGATTTGACATGAAATGATTTCAGTTTTAGAAGTATGTGCTGGATCTTTTAGATCAGAGTAAAACCCTTGTGGGAGATACTAGTAGGTCAGTCCCTCCAGCACTTAGCATGGATTGCTGTGGCCTTTTTTTCTTCCTCTGAGCCTTTGTGTTTCAGGAGACAGCATTGCTACTGATAGAATCTTATTGGAGAAAAACTAACAGAAGGATGGGAAGCAAACAGGATATGTCCTTTTGTATAGAGCAGGAACAAAATGTGATATGGAGAGTGATGGGTATGGGAGGCAATCCTTCTTTCCTCCAGGTGCTTCCCTATGTTAAAATCTTGACTATAGGGAATGGTACATATTTCCTTCTCTCAATTCAGCAACAGTACTATCTATTTTCTTGAAATTTATTTTTGGGCTGGTGGGTTCTGGGGTGAATATCGCCATCCTGCTTCAATGAAATGCATTGTTTTTGTGCATTTTTTTTTTAAAAAAAGCTAGGCTACAGACATCTGCCATCCATAGAGCAAATGAGTAAACAGTCTGACTTGCACTGTATTGAAAGGTGTAAGGCAGTCATCCTAACAAAGAAATATATATCAGGTGTCACATATAAGGCAAGCTACATGGTGTATATCAGTGGTGGCGAACCTATGGCACGCATGCC
This sequence comes from Bradypodion ventrale, assembly GCA_035047345.1. Classification (NCBI taxonomy): domain Eukaryota; kingdom Metazoa; phylum Chordata; class Lepidosauria; order Squamata; family Chamaeleonidae; genus Bradypodion; species Bradypodion ventrale. The sequence continues at coordinate 192,406,472 of JAWDJE010000004.1, forward strand.
AGAGATGGCACTCTGAGCCCTCTCTGTGGGCACCCATGCAGTCACCCCAGCACAGAGTTTGCCCTGCCCCTCTGCCGAGCAGCCCAATGGGGGTGCTCCCTCCCTCCCAACACAGAGTTCACCCCACCCCTCTGTCTAGCAACCCAATGGGAGCACTTCTTCCCTCTCCCCAGCACAGAGTTCACCCCACCTCTCTGCCTAGTAGCCCAATGGGAGCGTTTCCTTCTCTGTTGCTGTGTTGGCACTTTGTGATAAATACAGTAAGTGGATTTTGGGTTGCATTTTGGGCACTCGGTCTCTAAAAGGTTCACCATCACTGTTGTATATCAGCTTTTTTCCTACTATTTTTAAAAAGGTTGGGGGTGTGTGCTTGAAGAGTAACTGGCCAGAGTAGTGGTTAGATACTAGATGGGCAGATAGATAGATAAAATAAGCAATGAATGTATGATAAAAAGAATAGTTGAGTAGAACAAAGCACAGTAACATAAACTAGAGTGTCATATAAATCAGAATTCGATCTTTTGCAGGATTGATCTCTTCTCTGTCACCCACCCATAGCCTTTAAGATACCATGTGAAAAAGTAGTCCCTATATCACAGTTGTAGGCATTTGAAAGCTTTTATCTATCACGTGTGTGACTTGATGAGTTACATCAGGGTGCCCAAACTACAGCCTGTTGGCCGGATCCAGCCCCTGATGCCATTTCATCTGGCCCAAAAAGCCCTCGTCACTCCTGGAAGCAGAAGTAAAATGTGCCTGTATGGATGAATTGGTGCCGGGGGTTGGATCCGGCCCATGGGCCATAGTGACTGGCCCCCTGAACCACGTGACTGGCCCACGGCCCAAAAAAATTGGGTACCCCTGGGTTACATGATTGAATGATGCAAGTATACTAACAATTAAACAGTTTATTAACCCAGTTAATTGTTTATCTCAGGATGCTCATTCTCCTTCCAAAACCTTGTGACGTTCTACTTTGTCAGGTTAGATAAACAAAACCAATCAAACCAATTTCTTCCACACAATCCAAAACACCCTTTGGAATGAATTCCACGAATCACTATATTCAGGAGCAGATACAGTGGAATGAGTGGATGGTTTTTCCTCACAAATTTTCTATGCCTCTGAAGCAGGATTCAAATAAATGAGCTCCCCTAGCTCTCTTCAGCTCGGATCTCTGTTGTGCTGCCTGGTGCTTTTGCAAATCCGTTGAATACTGCAGGCACTGCAGTGGAAAAGACGACAACGGCAGCAGGAACTGCAGACTGCCCTGATTTTGAAGAGATGACATCATCCCTATTAATGTGTGGCGCTGAGGATGCTCGCTCCGAGGGTTGTCGAGCTGTGAGTGAGGAGAAATGGATGCAGATATTTATGGCTCTGTGAACGTATCACACTGACTTCCAAAAAATTCTTCTTGTTCAAACCATGGATGTAAACCACCTAGGGTTTGGTTTGGTTCTAAAAAGAACCTTGTCAATAGCTGACATTTTGCCATAATTTTTGCAATGCACTTAAGAGGAAACAGGTATGTTATTTCTAGATAATTAATCCATACTGAAATATCAACCACTCCATCTGTAACTGCAGTTGCTCACTGGGGCTGGCATCCATGGTAAAATTATTCCTATAATGCAGCTTCTTAACAGATATTAGGATTTCACCCCTCTCATTTATTGGTTTCAGCTTGCGATCATAACATTTTAAAGATTCTAAATTGATTCTAACCTGTTCAAGTGTGTAGTGAAATCTATTTAATTATCCTTGCAGCATTCAATAAGAGGACCTCAGATTTCCACAAAGGCATTCAGGTTTTATCTTTTCCTTTTCACACATATATTGTTTGTCAATTTGGTCATAATGGGGAACGTAATATATTTTTTATTTCACATCACTTGGCAAATGGTATTGTCTTCAGTATTTAGAATAAATAAAGTGATTTTTTTTTAAAAAAAGGATTGACATGTTTTTGACTGGTGTGAAAAGCTGTAAGTATTGTCAAAAGAACTGTTCACAAGGAAAGGTGTGTGAAAACTGACTCTTTTTTGTTTGTTTTTCTTTTTTATTTGCTTGCTTGTTTTGCCTGATCCACACATTTACATCACCAAGCGTGACAGCAGTTGGCTGTGTTTACAATGACATGCGTGAAAGGAGAGGTCATAGGGGAGAGGACAAGAGAGGACAATGGAGAAGATTTTCAAGGAACCATACTTTTGTTCTAACAATGAACATAATAGGAAAAAAGGGGACAACCTAGGACAGCTTGCTGCGTGGCAATTTCCAGGGAACCAGTTAAGTTGTGAGTGTGGGCATCTGCTGTAACGCTGTAGCTAATGCAGTCATATGTAAATTTTAAGCACACATGTTTACTGTAGGAATAACAGTTACTTTTTCTTGTCTCTAGTAACTAGTATGCTTGCATCAGTGCTAGCACTAGCCATGGTTAATGTTAAGTGACACAGTTATACAGTATCTTCTTCTGCCTCTGCTTCCTCCTGCATACATGCCAGATTTGATCTCCAGGGTTCATCAACTGTCTGGATCAGATTTGGAGGGTTTGACTGAGGCCCTGCAATGATGAGGAGAGTTATTGTGTCAGGAGTGTCCCTTAGATTCTCTCATGTCCAGATCAAACTTTGGACTGCCAAAATGAAGCCACTTTCTTGGCTTTGTTGTTGGCCAAGATTAAATCTTCATTGGTACATGTTTCAGGTAGTAATTGGCAGACCAGTAAATCAGACAGATTCTGTATCTCTCATTAGAGGCAACCCATGTTGTTGGTGATCTATCTGTACCAGTACATCACTGGAGAGGAATATGTTGATATTGTTCCCTTGGGTTTAGTAGTCAGAGAACTTTCTTAACAGTGGTGCAGTAAATTATAAATGGAATACATTTAACTTTATTAATTTGGGAACTGTATTGCTTTAGAAAGATTTAAAGGAATAAGAATTGTTCATTCTCTCATCCATTCTGAAAATCAAGTGGTTTTCTCTTCCCCAAGATGCCCATAATTAAACTGTTTATTTGGAATAGATGCCTATATAAAAAGTAATAGCAGCTTTCATTCCTTAGGGGGCTCTGGTGAGTGACATTTCCCCTGGATTTCAGAGTCTGAAAGTCCCATTGTTAGCAGTATGTTGAAGAAATGATTGCTTCGAAGTCAGGCAGTAGCATTCTCAGGTTAACACAATTAAATGTAGTCTGTCAAGAATTACTGCCCTCCTATTAAGAAGCTGCTCTGATTTCCAAACCCAACTGAACAGTATTGGTCTGCTGCTGTTCTTTTCCTATGATGATCTGGTTCAAATGTAGCATTAGCTTCCTGTGATTCATGATTCTACTTGCAAAGAGAGTCGTAACCTAATATGAGATCCTTGGAAGTGGGACTCAGATCATTCCCGACTGGATAGGAAAAAGAGGTTTTCCTTGATAAAACTGCATGATTATAACCTTTGGAAAAAGAATGGATAACAAAAAGTGCACTAAAAGATTGGTTATCTTTTAGTGCATCTGAATATTATGGCATGTTAGGAACTCATTTAAAGTATCCTCTCCTAGAAACCACTCTCCATAGATAATACAGTGAGATAAACAAGAGATTCGTATGATATCTTTAAGACTTGTCACTAAAACTTTACAAACAAACAAACTTTGTATGTTTGCTAGAAAAGGAGAGCCCTCATGCAATCTTTTGTGTAGGAGTCTGCATGATTAGGGCTCCTGGTCATGTGGTAGAGCCTATATATATTCTGCTGAATGTATATAGATTTTGTCTTCACGCGGGCTGTTCTGTTGTGGATTTTCTCCAACTATAGAGGAGGGAGAACTAGCTGAGGACATAGGCGTGACCACTGGGAGTAAACTTGCATTCTCTCTCCATGTGATCACATGGAGGAGGATAGTGAGTGAAAGGAGGTCTGGAATAAAATGTGTTCTTTCTCTCCATAAATGGGGCGTGACCATTTGGCATAAGTTTATCTCATTCTGGGCCCTCTTAGCGACCTGAGTTTAAAAGTTTGTATGAAAAGCATGTAGATTAAGATTAATAAAGGTAAAAGTTTCCCTTGCTCGAAAACCAGTCATGTCCGACTCTTCAGTTCAGTGCTCATCTCTGTTTATAGCCAAAGAGCCAGCGCTGTCTGCATCTGCAGATGTTTCTGTGGACATGTGGCAGGCATGCCTCGACACCAGAGTGCACGGAACGCTGTTTACCTTCCCACCAAAGTGATCTCTATTTATCTACTGCTTTCAACTTCTAGGTTGGCAGGAGCTGGGACAGAGGCAGGAGCTCATTCCATCATACAGTACTCGGGAATCGAACTCCGACCTTCCAGTCTTCAAGTTCCGTGTCTTAACCACTTGAGCAATCCTGTGTGCAGACTCAGTGGAGGTTTAAAACTTGTGTGTTTTTAGTTCAGGTTATCTGTGTCTCCAAGATCAAAGTTTGCCAATGAAACACCAGACAACTCTGAGAAGTAGGAGGAAACTATTGATTAAAGAAAGCTTCCTAGTGAGTCACTTGTACATTGAACATAGGGCCAATTGCATTCTACCAATAAATGTAAGCAAGATTGGATACCACTTCCATTAACAGTGGTTTAGGAAGTCTGCCAACAGTTTTAAAATTGTGAGAGAAGAATGATTCCAAGACAATTGCTTCTATGGAGAATTTTGTTAGCATTTCATTGAGCTGTTGAAGAAGTGTGTCCTGTGGGAGATGTCTAGGCTCCTTGGGTCATCATTTGTTTTAAGCTGGAATAAAAAAGACACTGTCCAGAAAAGACGGTATATGGGGCAGGATGATTACAGGCAGTAGCCTGATGCGTAGTCAGGCTGGATTGGATTGAAGTACTGTAATCAACAAAATGGCTGTTTTTCATTTTTTTTCTTTTGGAGGTGGTGGTTACATCACGTTTCTTTGCCTACCAGAACAATTACATGTTTGGTCTGAAGTTGAATGCAGCTTTGATAGCTCACAAAAACAACAACAACAAGTAATGCATCCTTTCACCTCCAGAGAATCCTGTCTACAAACCAGTAGTAGGGATGTGAAACAATCCCTTGTGTATTTCAAAACAGGTCAATTTCATTATTAATTTACGATCCATACATGCACAGAGTTTTTTTTAGAAATGTATATCTATTACTCTTAAAATGGCTTCATTTTGGCAGTCCTGTCCTGAGCATCCCTGGTCACTCTTGCAAGTTGTAGCCTGTACCCTCCCTTAGAAAACCAATCCATTTTGCCTTCTCATGTGCTCAAAGTAAGAAAACTTTGTTGTTGACATTTTTGTCTCCAGAGATGGTTCAGACCTGATTTGCTCTAGGATCCTCTTGTTTGTCTTTTTTTTTTTTTTGGCAATCCAGGGTATCTGCAAAAATTTTCTCCAGTACCATATTTCAAATGAATCATGTTTATTTGAAATGGAAAGTAAACATTTGCAAAGGCTTTTCCATGTGAGTGGTGTGCGTTTGGGATGTAAGCTTTATTTGTGCTCATCCAGCTTGTGCATGTTACATTTAGATATGGCTTATTGTTATATGCAAGTTGATGGGCTGGGTCTGGCTTCACATGTTAAAATTTCATAGGCCTGATTTGAGAGCAGAAACTGTCTTGGACTTGAAACTTCATGTGTGTGCAAGGTGTGTGTTCTGCTACAGTTATGGTTGCTTTTCCTACCTGGGCTGTATTACCTCCTTGATGCTTAACTTCCATCCCCCTTTCCCAACTTTCTCTTGGTTTACTGTGAAGATTATTGAAGGACCAGTGCCATGAATAGGGGTCGTTGGAATCTTCGGACTGATTGTTCTAATGTGCTACTTTGGAGTCACAAAATAAAGACCATGCTGAAAGTGCTATCCACTAGACAGTGTTTCCCAAACTTTGATTTTTGGACTTCAATTCCCAGAAGCTTAAGTCCCCTAAAGCACTGATCAGCCAGTGTACTGACTGAGGCTTCTGGGAATTGATGTCCACCAGTGTTCTGTGGAACATAGTTTGGGAAATGCTCCAATAAAGGACTCTTGAATTTAATGAGCCAAATTTTGGTTGAATTGTCTGCCATGGATTGAATGTGCCTTTGATAGGAAAAGTGCAATATTACAGTACAGTAGAACCTCAGATAACATTCAAACTCCGTTCCACGGAGTTGGTCACTATGCGATTGTATTTATTTATTAATTTATAGTAGCATTTCTATACCACTTTTTTCACTCAAAAGCGACTCAAAGCGATTTACAGAGTCAACATAAATAACAAGAACGTATCAATAAATAGCAGAACATCATACAGAAACACAATACAAAATTCAGTACAAAGTTCCAATACAGTTGAGCATATCACAAAAACTTTGGATGTTATGCGGTTCCTATGGGAGATGCCTGTCATAAAGTCCCAAAAATGGTCGAAAACGGACGTTATCTGAGGTTTCTATACCAATACCTCGGATAACGTCAATTTTTGAGCAGTTTTGGACATTATGCGAGGCATCACGTGTGCATAAAAACCGCGACATTATGCGAATATGATGTTACCCGATGCGGACATTATGCAAGGTATTACTGTACTTGATGATAATATTGTGTTAAAATCTTTGAGATTTCCCTTCTGGTTTTAAAAATGATTTTTTTTTTAATTTGAAAGGGCTTCAGTTGGCATCATAATCATTGTTTTTGCCTTAATGAGACAGAAACAAAATCACAGTGGAGAAGACATTTTAATAGCAGCTCAAACCCCTCCTTCTGATCTGGCACAAAGTTAGAGCTTCATATTCTCATAATCTGTTGAGGACCTGTGTTGTTTTTCATGTAGGAAAATGTAATCCAAAAATACTCAATGGCTTAAATCTTATTGGTTTGTTAGGCACGAAGAAGGCAAACAGTGTAACATTCAGTTGCTTCTAGATGGCAATAAATGAGCTGCCACTGAGATTTTGAGGGGTGTACCTGCAACTGGATTTCAGATGATGTATGATTGTTTTGAATTGAATTTGGGACCTGTGAAAGAGGAAATCATCTGGCAAAGCCTCGAGACAGTCTACACAATCAGAAAATTCTCACAGTAGCAGCAGACTGGCATAACCTGTGGAAACATTTTCCATTAAATGCAGTGTTACAGTCCAGAAAGACATGTCACTTTCTTGTGGGAAACGCTTATTGGTTCTAAAATCTAGTAACACCCATTTTCTTTGCTTATTCAGGATTTCGGAAAAATGATGAAATGAAAGCTATGGAAGTCCTACCTATCTTGAAGGAAAAAGTTGCATACCTTTCAGGTAATGAGATGCATTTTTTCATAACTCTTAGCTTTATTTGTTGACTATTTCTCCATGGCAGCAGCTATTCAGCAAGATTGACAAGGTGTGATGGCCACTAGAAGGTAAAGTCAACAGCAAGTAGAACCAAGTAATTCTTATTATGTCTCCATCCTTAACATTTGCAAAGGTACCATTTTACAAGTCCTAAATATTCAGCATCTAGTTGCAACTGGAAAATAGTCTCTTTGGTTGGTTCAGCAGGCTTCCACTCCATTGTAAGTGATGCTCTACTGGAAGGAGAGAGAGTCTTCTTCCATACTCCGGCAATTAAGGTGGGAGACAGAAGTAGCATAAATTGGAATAGTCTGAGCTGGAGGAAGCAGATCCCTACTTCCATTAATGGGTCATTCTCATTCCTATCTAGTTATCATTACTGCTCACCCACAATACAACTGGGTATATGTTTACCTCCAAGTCAGTCTTGCAGGTTCAATGGAATTCATTCTCATGATAACTGTGCATAGGATTACTGCCCAGGAAGTGCTGCATTTGTTAGTACTAGAAGATTATCGTTCAGAAATAATACTTACATTCTAGTATTCCAGTGATATGGTTCTGCATATAAGGAATCTACTCTTTTTTTACAGTATTCTTACTTCTGTGTACACTCTAGAACCCTGGTGGCTAACCTTGGCACTCTAGCTGTTCTTGGACTTCAATTACCAGAAGCCCAACTCAGCAGTCCTGCTGATCAGGGCTTCTGGGAAATGAAGTTCCAGAACAGCTGGAGTGCCAAAATTAGCCATCACTGCTCTAGAACAAATAGCAGCAGCTTGAACAACTTAACTTTTTAGGAAACTTCCCCTTCTCTTCCTTTCACAAAATGCCCCACAAGAGTATGTTCTTTTTTCAATGGATCAAAATGTATCATTGTTTTTCCCCATAAATATTTTTTTGTTGGCTTTTAATAGTTTGGTTGAATATCTTCCAAATGTTTAATAAACGGCTACTGTTCCTCAGTGATGAAGTCATTTGTGAGTTATATTTGGATTCTTAGTGTTTAAGCTAATTGATCCAGGCTAAGAATGCAGTGTTACTTTTGTAATTACCAGTGTCGGACGTGTTGTTCTAGATTTTTTAAAACAAACAAAGAAAAAAGGAACCTCAGAAATATATTCTAAAAAGTTTTCCAGGTAACACCTGAGTGGTGTTTACACCAGGAGGACGGGATACAAACAAACAAACAAACAAATAAAAACATACATTAGCATTTTCTATTCACTCATCTTTCTGAGAGAGGTCAGTAGGATAATTTCTTCAGTATGTTCCTGTCTTCCTTTGACTTGTTAACCCAGTCCCTCAAGAAACTGGGTTGTGACTGTCTTCTGAGTTGTTTCTTTTTGCTGCTGTCCTGTGCCTGATGTTTTTATAGCAGCATTTCTAAAACGTCTAATTCCTCAATACAAGTCAAAATGGGAATTGGAAGCAACTTGATGAAAGACTCAGTCTCTGGAGTCCTGACATTGAAATGAAAAGGCTGCAACCTCAGATGGCACTAGTTAACCTTCAAGGGATTGGCAAAGCAGGTTGCTTTAATGGCTTATGGCTGTTAAATAGGGCTGCACGGCTGTGACATTCTTTCAAGTTTAAACACTTTAAAAGCTGTGGGGATTATAGTGCAGCACTCTTTTCCCTCACATTCCCCAAGCAACTGACTACTTAAGAGGATGTGTTCTGCCTTCTAGCTCTGTTTGTTTTAACAGTATGAAATTGCAGGATGTTAAAACAGTTCCAGCTTGTCCTATCATCATGAGCCTAATTGTTTGCCAGAAAACCTGGGCTCAAATGGAGCACTTTGGAGGTAGTTTCTTGACAACTGAAGCATCTAATGCTGTCGCTTTAGTCGTGTCATTGACTCAGTGGCAAAACCTCATCTACCAGTTGCATAGTGCAATCCATACCCAGAAATCTCAAGTTTATTTTCATTGGAGGCTTGAACAGACTCAGGGCCTGTGGGAAAGAGAGGCTCCTTCAGTCACTGTGCTCTTGTTCCAAGTCTACACTGTATAATAACAGTGCTAATCTACCCTGCAAGTGTGTCATAAGAGTTACTGGAAGAAGGAATGTACAGTGCTTTGTACTCTATAAAAGAAGCTTATGACCTATAGTACCTGGAACCTCTGGACAAGTTAACTGATCAGGAAGCTGTTTATAGTTCGCATACAGTAAAATCCCTACTTACATAAAAAGTCTGCTCCGTAGGCTTTTATGTAAACCGAAGTAACCCCATAGGAAAAATGAATTTTTAATGTAACTCGAAGCAAACCCATAGGAAATTGTGTTGTGTAAATTGGGACATGGTTTTAGTGCAAAAATCATTACGAAAGTTGAATTTTATGGAAACTCGAGGCATATGTAAGTCAGGGTTTTACTGTATTTGTTGGAAACAGACTATGCTCCCCTGAGAAACACTTCAGGGATATGAAAGTAATCAAACAATGGACCATAAATTGCTCTTTTATCCTCCATATGTTCTTTCTTTCCACATTGACTACCATTTCTTGGGCTTTATTTCTTACATTCCTTGTTGCTCTTTTTCCTTCTCCCCACCCCCGGCTTTGCTACTTTTCCTTCTTGCAAGCCTGTCACTTCTTACAATTTTGGGTTCCTGTTCATGCCTTTCCGCCTCCATCCTCTTCAGCTTTTTACATTTTCCTTTGAGAAGGCTACCTTCTGCGTTGAAGTTGCCTAAGCTCATTTATTTTTGACTACTTGGGGGGGGGGGGGAATTCCCCATTCTTTTGTGTCGACCGCTAACAAGCCTCCTTCAATTGCCTGACAACATTGGCGTATCATAAATATGTCTGTCAGTCTGCCTATCCATCCCTCTGTTAATTGCCTTTGTGTCCTCCCCCATCTCCTTTCCTTCAAGAAACCTTATTGGAATCACAGTGGAACCCCGACATACATACGGTTCAAAATACAAAAAATCCAACATACAAATAGAAATCCTGGCTAAAAAAAATTAGACAAACAAAATTTTAATAGGAAAAATTCAACATACAAAAAATTAATGCGGTGACATCTAGTGACCTCTTCTGGTAATGCAATGTGTTTTTGACAAATTTTTCGACATACAAATAACTTCGTGGAATGGGGAACAATTATATGTAGAGGTTTTACTGTATATTCTGAGCCATTCTTTTTAAATTGCCTGCATTTGATGTTCTTTAAAAGAAACTCAGTTTAGCCCCAGGTAGAACCCAAATCTGGCACACAGCATGGATCTTGGAGATTATGTTTATTTTTGTAATTTGTATTTGCATAATAGTGTCCATTGTGTAAATCTACTTGCCAAGACCGGGGGCGGTTTGCAGAATCCGCTTGCATTGTTCCGGTGAAATCTTGGATGCTAGTGTTGCAGAGCTCTGGGACTAACATTCCAGTGGCTTTTAAAAATCAGGGTTCTCAGCTTCTGTAAGGGACAGAAACTTATTTCTCTAGGATCCAAGCCTCGGAAACGCCTTGGAGACAAGAAGAGCTTAGTGGCATAAGGCTAAAATAAATAGGTAAAAGGGGCAGTTAACCCCAGAGGCAGAGATTGTGGTGGGATGAGAGGGAGGAACAAGAATGGAGGGAGGTTTAGATTGTGGGAGGAAGGGTGCAAAAATCTATAGTTTTCTTGACCTTTAGTTTATTATTTATTTTTATTTTCTTCTTTTCCTTCGGCTGTATCCAAATCCAAATATTGGCGATCCTCATGGCGATCCGCCATGAAGACTATCCCGAGAATATAATGCAGAGGCCTTTAATCTGTCTTCCACATCGCAATGTGACCCTGTACCACTGATTCAGTTCTGCGAGTAACTTTCTGGTCCTGAGCCCCATTGGCACACAAAGTCCACAACAGCCCCAGGCCAGTATTGATGAAGCTGCTGCCCTTCATCAAGATGAATTCAAGTGGGATTTAATCCACTTGAAAACCATCACCATTTCCCCGTGTACTACGCCACCCAAGCCATTAGTCCTTAGGGTTGTCAATTTAGTTAACCACCGCCTGACACTAGGTGTTGACAGTACAGTCTACTCTATTACCATAGCAGAGTTAATTACTATTTTCATTTATATGCCATTCTTTCCCCCAGAGAGACCCAGAATGGCACTGCTATTTTACTTTTATGTTTACCCCTTAACACATACTTCTGTGTTCTTGTTAGACTTATTCATATCTTGCTTAAACCAACCTGCACCCCCTGGTTTGATGAGATCCTAACTAATCTTGTTTTCTGATGACGCCTTTAACTTCTCAGCCAAGTTAATAAGAAAGTATAAGGAAGGTAGGTGGTAAGAGACTGCAAGCTGCTAGTTTCACAAGCCAGGCAGTGTAGTTAGCTCTCTCTCTCATGTAATATGCAACAGTGCAGTGGCTCTTTGCCTTGTAGCCAGTGGAAGTTCTTGGTGTTCTCTGTATGCTAGGATGGATATAGTTTGAAGTTTAAAGTCGAAGTAATTTAGTAGGCATTCATCTAATCCAGTATGCAAAGTGACTTGTGCAGAGCCAGGCCAAGTCAGAGAGTAAGGAGTTTGTAAAGGCCACAGCATACCCTTTATCCACATCTTTTGGATATTACAAACAACCTGCAAGAGAGGGTGTGCCAGGGATGACCAAGGATGGTTGCTGGGATGGTTAGATGAGAAACCTCACAAGGCTCCTCCTGAGTTTCTGGAGTTCCCTTTGCCCCATGCCCCATGGTGACATTGGCATCATTTTGGCACCAGGTCAAGACACACTTATTTATTAGAGTCTTGGGGAGTTGAGGATTATGGCCTGCATAGGTTTTGGTGCTATGTTCTTGATTGTGTGTTGTTTGATTTTGAATTGTTTAAGTATCTTCTGTTTAAAATTTGTTTTATATGGTTTTGTAACCTGCTGTGAGCTACTATGAAGTATAAATGTTTAAATAAAATAGATAAACAAATGCTTATCTTCCACCGTGCACATTCTGTGTAGGGATCAGCAGTAGAGTCCTTAAGATATATGACCTGGGGTATCTAACCTCTCTCAGTGTTAATCATCCAAACAGCAGCAAACACCAAACAATTGCCCACCCACCAAACAGTGCTCCCCCCAAAAAAAGACCAACATAAGAAAAAGTATGGAGCATACAGTCTGTTTTTAAAAAACATAGCAGCAAACACCAAACAATTGCCCTCCCCCATCCACCTCCCCACCCCCAGCCAATCAGAAACAGAAAACCTCATTTACCTACCTTTCCACTGTGCCAAAGAATGGCCCAAGAACCTGAAGAATGCTGCAAAAATCCCAGGAATGCTTCCAAAAATTCTGATGGAAAAATTCAAAAAATGCAAAATCGCACTCAAAACCACTCCTAAACACTCTTTGCCTCGTGCAAAAACCCACATGAGCAATGCACGCATGCGTCCTGCCTTTTATACTGCCCAGGCACAATGCAACCTGGGAAAAACCCCAATGCCTCATACAAAGTCGCAGCGACTTTGTATGAGGCAACTTTTTTCAAGGAATTAGGCGATGTTGTATGAATACGATGTTGTACGAAGCGGACTTTGTATGAGGTATTACTGTACCACGATTCTTTTGTAGACTAAAACTCCCAGACTCTCCAGATGATGGCTAGAGAATTCTAGGAATACTTTTTAAAAAAAAACCAGAGTTTTCCTGTTCTTTTCTCCCTCAACTTCTCCTGCCACAGCCTCAGTTCATGGTTGGATTGCTTTTCTGGGCTGCATATAGGACTTCTGTGTTCCAATGGCAAGAAGTCAAAAATCTTTGATCAGAGCAACTCTTAACAGGTCTAGATATGGAGAAAGCAAGTCTATACCTTCCCACGCCTAAGATTAGAGGGAAAGTGTTCAGCAGTAGCCTTGTTAACTTTTCAGTTGATCAGTGTGCCAGCACCGGGCACAGAATGCTAACCTCCTAATTGGCTTTCTTCCCACACCAGATTAATAGTTAACCTGAGAGCCACACATAGAGTGACATAACTTGGAGGACCTTAGGCAATGCTTAATTGCTAAACCAAAGTGCCACAGTTTGGCCCTGTCTAGGAATAGCACCTGTAGCCGTCTGAACTCCTATCCAACTAATCCCCAGCCTGACTTGGATTGTTGACCTGCAGTGAAAGGACACTCAAGGTTTATCTTACCCTCCTGCGTTTACAGAGAAGGTAAATATTCCAGACATGTTTTCTTGTAGAGGGGTCTGAAATGTAAGTGATAAAACTGGGATGGAGAATCTGTGGCACTTGAGATGTTATTGGGTTCTAACTTCCATCAGCCTGTCTACTATAATCAGTGGTCAGGGATGCTTAGAATAGCAGTCCCATAGTGGTGGAATTGCCAAAGTTTCACAGCCTCCCTGCCTGAGATATGGGGAGACATTTCTTCATCCCCCTCCCCAGTAGTACATTGTTCTTAGTCATAAACCCAATGATATAGGATGTTTTGATACAAGGCCATCTTTGAATGTACATATTGGATCAAAACCCAAACACATGAATGCAAATATTGTAGTTTAACCACAAGGGTAAATTTCTTCTTCTCGTCAGGGTACAAAGATATAATTATACTATGTTTCAGAAATAATATTTTTCTTTTTTAAAAACTTTTAAATTGCAAGCAACCTATCTACAAACCTGCAGCATAGAACCATGAAAACAGAAAAGCAAAATGCCCTCTCTCCTAGGTCCCCTCCCCCCACTTCTAGAAAGGTGGTTTGTCTGTTTAGGGCAGGAGTTCTCATCCTTTTTAAGCCGGAGGCCGGGTCACGTGCCTTCAGACAGCTTCAGGGGCCGGAGGGCCATTTTGCCCTTATCCCACCACATGGCACTTCCTGAGGTGGTGGTGGCCCACATAAAATGATGCCGTGGGCCACAGTTTGAGAATTCCTGGTTTAGGAGAACACAGATGTCCCATGATTTATTGACAAAAGAAATTACTCCAAAGGGAACTGAAATACTATCCATGGGAAGGATAATAAAAATGAGCAAAGTTGTACCATTAAAGAAAGTTGTTTGTTTTTAATGAGATTTAAGTTCATGCCATTGCTCTAGGGCAGCGTTTCCAAATCCTAAGCCTGTGTAAGATGTCTTTCAGCATTATTTCAAGTGAAAAAAACAGTATTGGTATTAGAAATGGGTTCCCCTTTGCCCATTAGATTCTGTGTGAACAGGGCAGCATCATCAGAGATGCAGGTAAAGCCAGAGAACACCTTTGTTCTATTGCCACAGGAAGCAAAACCATAAAGCCATTTTCTTCAGACCTCTGAATGTAAGGGAAATGTCCATTCTGGACAGCATCTCACCCACCTTTATTCTGTTTCAAAGTAAGCCAGGTAACATTTGGAGAGGCAAGAGCCATGAGGAACTCTGGTGAGAGCATAAACTAGTCCTGGCTCCTTCAACTCCTCAAGCAAAGCTTGCAGCTGACTCTCCTGTGTGTTTACAGTGCTGCCTGTTGGTTCACTGACTTTCTGAATGACTGGTTTCCCCACTCTTGTAACCTTTAAGGACCAGGTTAATGATGAGAATGGGCACATGTTTATTGCTGATCTGAAATTAGGGAGATCTGGTAATAGAACTGTTTCCAGTATTGGGGGGGGGGGGCGGGGGGGGGGAAATGCCCTTACATAAATCTGCAAAGAGGATAACAACACTCCCAAGGCAAGAAATAAATGGAAGTCGAGTGTATTTCTTTAATTAGCAAAAGCGTTCGTAAATTGGTCCAGTACTGAGGTATCGAAAATTAAGTAATGCAGTATATTCACTTCAAACAGTAGACTGATGTGTCTCTCTAAACAAAATCATAAGCGGCCAAGCGACGAAGTTAACTGCATACACGAAACTTGAGTATGACACTGTGCGATAAACCTCATGAATGCGCACGAGAGAGAGCCCCCAGAAGTACAAGCTTAGCATTGGAGCAATGTCATCAGGTCACCCACTGGTAACAATAACGAGGGTTAGTCCGTTGTAATACACCACGTAAGTCCCGGTGTTGTGGCAGAACAATGAGAAGTCTCTAGGTGAGCTATATGGTATTACTATTGGAAGCCAAAGGCCAGGTAAATCATCGGCGGGTTCTCGTGCGACGGGCAACTTTACAGAGTTGTAGACGAGTAGGCGATGCCCTTCCGGTAGCAGGACATTTCGAACAGCTTTCTCAAGCGTCTACAAACATAATATAAAAATACATAGAACCTATGATACAATTGTGCAATAGAAATATCAACAGTGTAACAATGAATATATGACAAGTATGTAAACGTCATAAGAGCCACGGACAAAGTACATACCTATAGTTAATTTTCTCGCGCGTTTCGCACCTCTATACAATTCTTTTAATGTGTGCACGCGTTATTTTCTTACGAGAGAATACTCCATATATAACACAATCATGATTACAAACATGTGCAGCCGATCGACCAAACACCCTTCGACCTCTTATCAGGAACCACTGAGCTATTCAGGGAGGCAAGTACGGGCTTAATAGTTAAAGAGATAAAGACAGAACTACAAGAATGCGGAAAGTTCCCATTCTGTGTTAAGACCATGAGGCATAAGAGTATTAAAACGATGAATATAGAACGCCTCTCTCTGTAAGAGGAAACGCTCAACATCTGTAATCTGATATTTGTTGGGCATGAAAGATTCTAGTACAACTACCTTGATGTCTCTTGATGTATGCTTTTTTTCGAGAAAATGGTTAACAAGAGGAGCAGTAACAACCCGGTTCCTTATACGGGAGAGATGTTCTCCTAGGCGTATCTTGAGGGGTCTCCTTGATTGTCCCACATAGGCTAATTGACATGAACAAATTATCATGTAGATGGAATCCTTTGAATTACAATTGGAGAACGTGGTGAGCTCAAGAGTGAAGTTACTAGTAGGCAGTTTGACACTTTTCGTACACCACATGTGGATGCAATATTTGCAGTGTCCGCAAGAGAAAAATCTGCCTGCAGAGAAAAATCCTTGGAAGGCTGCTTTTGGGTAACCGTCATGTTGTACTAGTGAGGAAAAGGAGATTCACATTCACAGTCTTTATAGATTATAGGAGAAGCATTTTATGATGTGGTAGTGTAGTGGTGTTGAGGGCCATTCAACAATTGCATGATCCATTTTTTTGGAAAAATTGACACAAACACACCCTGTAATCCGACTGTAATTTTTGCTTCAAATCCCCCCTTAAAATGATGTAATCCAGAGCTTTTGTATCGAAACTCTAATTTTTAGAGCTTTTCATTACTGGTGAAATAGAAATAGATTGCACAAGCAATTTAATAATCTCAAATCGGATAAAAATTCCCAGAAATAATTTTTAAACCTAAAAAATGTCATGTTTCGACACCACAACAGCTCCAAATGTATTACCTAATTTTTGACCTGACTCCACCCCCATGTAATTTTCCATGATACAGATGGCAGACCCCCTCCCCCCCCTTGAGGATCACGTAATTATTGAATGGCCCCTTGTTAGTAAATCATACAATGCCGTCGGTGTGCAAAGTATTTTTAAACAGATTTTCCTAAGGAAACAACAAAGACAAACACAAAATAAACAAAAAAAGAGAAAGAACAAAGAACAGGCAAGCAAGCAAAAACAAAAACCACACCCCAAGTGTCTGTCTTCAAGCAGCTGTTTGCGAAAGGAGGACAGTGGAGAAGGGAGGGGGGAAATAGGGTTAGCAGAGGATGACTGCGAGTGGTAGATGTAACTGAGCTAGGAAATCTGGATTCAAATGCCTCATTGACTGTGATGCTTCTTAGATATTGGGCTAAGTGCCTTTTTCAGTCTATCTTATCTTCCAAGCTTTTTGTGAGGATGAAATAAGGCAAATCTATGAACATCACTCTTAACTTTTAAAAACAGTATTTATCTGCTCATAGTCCTAAGCTTGATTCCTCACTTGTTAGCCTGATCTCTGAGGGGGAGGAAGAGGAGGAGGAGGAAGGCCCTCGCTATGACCCTTATACGGGCAGAAGGCTGCACGGAAGAAAGGCCCGTTTTATATTGACTACTGTAATGCTGTCTACCTGGGGCTGCCTTTGCGCCTGATATGCAATGGGCACAGAGCTGGGCGGGCTGAGGAGGATGGTGGAGGACAGAGGTGCCTGGAGGAAAATGGTCCATGGGGTTGCAAAGGGTCGGAATCGACTGTGCGACTGAACAACAACAACAACAAGTCCTATCCTATCACTTTTTTTGGTGTGTGTGTATGTGCTCGTCATGGTTTTTGTAGCTGATAAAGCAAGCCCTTGTTAACTGCATTTTCCCCTGGTGGTTTGTGTTTAGTTTCAAAGAAGATCTTGAAATGTACTGGTGACCTTCCCTTTTCCATAGATGAAAAACTCTTCTGGTAAAAAATAGGGGTATAGGAATGCTGAGCTATCTTCTCGAATGTATCATATTGGATGTCAACCTTTCTTGTGGCAGACGTTTATCTCCATTTATCTCCAGTGTACTCCATTACAGTTCACTGTCGCCACTCATTCACTCAGTATGTTTCTTTTTGTTTTCAGGTGGAAGAGATAAGCGTGGAGGCCCCATTCTAACATTTCCAGCTCGCAGCAATCATGATAGAATACGACAAGAGGACCTTAGGAGGCTTATTTCATACCTAGCTTGTATTCCTAGGTAAGGGCATCTTTTTTTGTATTGTACAGCCTAAAGCTTTTGTCAAAAACAAAATAGCTGAAAGGTTGTCCTGCAAGTTCATACTGAGTTCATGTTCCTGTAACCTTCCATTTGTTTTAAAGGAAAGTAACTTAGCAACCAAAGTGCAATGCTCTGGAAGATTCAGAACACTAAAAAAATATATGTGGGGGAATGGCAGAACATTTTAGACATGGAGAAACGGTTATTCTCATCCCTAATGATCATGGGACTGCAATAATCAACGAAAATATGCATTCTAAAATTATTGCTGTGAAGAAGAATGCAGAGTAACATTCTGTGGATTGCAGCCAGGATTTGAATCTGTATTGCTGTTTTTTTCCTAAAACAGCAAGCTAAAAGACTAGCCTTAATGAAGCATATAAAATCAAGTGTACTGTACTATTTCAGTTTTCATGTTAGGAGAAAGGAAGGCATGAACTTACATTTCTCTAAGTGTTAGGAATGTTCATATTTCTTACTACTGAAATACACAACCCTGTTCCTTCATCACCAAAGTGCTGTCCATTATAAACTTTGTCTGTTTCTTGCTTTTTCATCCAATTTTTAGTTCCAAAGCCAGAGAACAAGTACTTAGATTAAAATATTAAACATTCTATTAAACATAGAAGAATGTTTTTTTTTAAAAAAAGTCAATCTTAAAATTGTTTAAAAGCGGAAACAGCCAAAAAAAAATACTAGAGAGAATTTAAGAAGAAAACTGCAGCATCTAACATTAAAAACTTTGTAGACCAATCAGTGGGCAAAAGCTTATCTGAAGAGAAAGGTCTTTTTTTGTGCTAGAAGGACATCTTCTTCAGTAGATGTTCTTCATATTCTTGACGACTGTCTTTCATCAATAATAGAATAGACAAAAGTTAACAAGCTAAGGCTCAGTCCTAACAGGACAGAGGTCCTTGTGTTGTAGGGACCATTTGACTAGGTGGCTTGGTCCCTTTTTTTGTGTGGGATTGCTCTCACCTCTAGGGATCAAGAACACAACTTGGGGGTCATTATGGATGCAAC
The DNA here is from genome assembly GCA_035047345.1 of Bradypodion ventrale. Classification (NCBI taxonomy): domain Eukaryota; kingdom Metazoa; phylum Chordata; class Lepidosauria; order Squamata; family Chamaeleonidae; genus Bradypodion; species Bradypodion ventrale. Next base: position 192,425,449 of record JAWDJE010000004.1, read on the forward strand.
TTTGTCCCTGGAACAACAAATTGTGGCTGTATGTAAAGCCAGATTTTACCAACTTTTATCAGGTTGCACAGTTGTGTCCCTACTTGGACAGATGTTTCCTTACAACCCTAATGTATTCATTGCTAGTCTCACATATTGACTGCTGTAATGCTATCTACCTGGGGCTGCCTTTGCGCCTGATATGGAAATTTAAACGGGTCTAGAATGCAGCTGCCAGGCTTGTGAGTTCCTTTGTATTTCTTGAAATCTATATAGTTCTTCTTTCACTAGAGGAAGTGTGAGTCCTCTTTATCCATGTATCTATTATTTGTCTTATCTAAATCAATATCTCAAAGTCAATAAACATTTTTTTTGGCACCTTAAAATTATAATCTGGATCACAGCCCATTTCTGCAGGCATAGTTGAACTGAGCTACAATCCACAAAAACATATGCCAAGTAAAACTTATTAGTCTTTAGAGTGCCAAAAGATCCTTGGGGAATAGGCACAGGCTAACATAACTTTACCTGTCTGGAAATTTTATAGTGGCATGATGCCTCTTTATTTGAGAAGGACCCCATCTCTGGAAACTTTCTGACATACATCAGCTAGATGGAATGTAATTCCTCTTGTGAAAGGGGGTAGGTAAATAAGTTAGTAAACATGAGAATTTAAACATTGAGAAAATAGTATCCTGGTTATTACACTGTTGTTACATTGAATAGCATAGAATGAAGTTTGTATATTTGTGTGTGTATTGTTGCATCTAGAGCAGACTTTGCACTGATATCTAATCCAACCACATAGTGTAAACATCTGGCCACCCATCCTTCTGTAGGTGTGTCTCTTAGTGAGTGAACAGATGAGAATAAGATTAGAATTGGCAAGGAGTGTAACAACGTTGACATTTGTGATAATGCTTCCGTTAACTGCTGTCTTTTTACCTTCCAGTGAAGAAGTGTGTAAACGAGGTTTCACGGTTATTGTAGATATGCGTGGATCTAAATGGGACTCTATTAAGCCACTTTTGAAGATCTTACAGGAATCCTTCCCCTGCTGCATTCATGTTGCACTGATAATCAAACCAGACAATTTTTGGCAGAAACAGCGGACTAACTTTGGCAGCTCTAAGTTTGAATTTGAGGTAACTGGTTATCACAAAGTTGGAGTACCCCTCCTCCCCCCCCCCTTTTAATTGACAGTTCAAAGTGAATAAAATCTGCCTCTTGAATGGGATTTCAAGAATTTGTTAGAATTTATAGTTGGCCACATAAAAATCTCCATTTAGCTGTCATAAGAGAATCACCATGAGGAAGCCTATATTTGAATAATTGGACGGGAAATATACAACAGTAGAACCATATGGGGCTCATTGATGAGGGAAAAAAATTAAAAACATCCTAAAATAGTGGGTATGCCTAGGTATATCGGTAGAAGCCCTGATCAGCAGGAGTGCTGACTTGGGCTTCTGGGAATTGAAGTTCAAGAACACCTGGTTAGCCATCACTGCCCTAGCCTGTACCCTTCATAATAATAATAATAATAATAATAATAATAATAATAATAATAATAATAATAATAATAATAATAATAATAATAATAATAATAATAATAATAATAATAATAATAATAATGCATTCAATCCATCAATTCTAATGGTGGAGCTAAGAGTGAACCCTCCACAGCCAGATGTTTCCCATGATCTTTTCAGCCGGGGTTGATATGCCTTTATTCTCTATAACCACTATTCTGGACCACATTACACAGCAGAAAGGAAGGCCATCCCATGTGGTCTGACACATAGTTTCCTGAACAAAAGTCTGTAAACAGCATGCATTGCCTCTGTGACCGTGAAGCCTGTGCCAGCCTAGCCCAAAAGGTCTCTCCTTCCTCTTAGACTCTGACTCGGGCAAGCCTGATGGTCGTCCAGCCATCACAGGCTGCAATTACCTGTGGTTTATCTGCCATGGCAGGACCCAGCACCCTGGTACTTATCAGGCTTAGCAGAACCCAGTAACTAAAGCGCAGAGATTAAAAGGGATAAGGTAGCATGTAGTTCCGTAGGCTTACTCTTGTATTGCCCCCTCCAAAGAATCAGGCTGGTGGCTGAAGTAAAGCTGGTTTATTCTTCAGGTTCATAGGAAGTTTTCAGGATACAAAATACATTTCATCAAAGATCAGGAATCAGAGTTAAAGCAGATTGGCTTACTAAGGAATGGCTCAGGTGCCACGTGGCCTCCCTTCTTCATCTCAGAGCTACACAAGACTCCGCCTCTCTGCCTGTGTGAGAGAAATCTCCTCCCACAGGTTCCACCTTCGGGCCCTCCCCTTGGGGATTCTAGCCCTCCCCCTTTTGGGTTTCCCACCAATGATGCTTCAGCAAGACCTGTCAATCACACATTCAGTTCCAACACTCCAGACCCATGAGGCAAAAACACATGGCTGGCGCCATTCTTTAAAAGACTAAAGAACAAAGATAAAACACAGATGGAATATTCCAATTCCATCACAGCCTCTCTTTGGGACACCTCTTCAAAACCTGCTCAGGAAAGGAAAGGCCTTTTTATCAGTGAAGGAGAGGACTTATGGTGCAGCCAGGATAGTCCAAATGCACTGATATCTAAGGGCTGCTGCTGCTGTTCTCTTTTATTGAAGTCTGTAGGAGGGAGGTGTCATGTGCCCATATAAGGGGCTGATGTATGTTGGCACTTTGGCAAACAAGGTCATCATGGATTGGCATGTTCCCAGTGCTGAATAAGTGCTTTGATGTTACACTAGTTGCAATATACCCTTTGTTACTTTTTCAGACAAATATGGTGTCTCTGGAAGGCCTTACCAAAGTTGTTGACCCCTCTCAGTTAACTCCCGAATTTGATGGCTGCTTGGAATATAACCACGAGGAGTGGATCGAAATCAGAGTTGCCTTTGAGGATTACATTAGCAACGCCACCCACATGCTCTCTCGGCTGGAGGAGCTGCAGGATATGTTGGCCAAAAAGGATTTGCCCCAGGACTTGGAGGCAGCGAGGAGTATGATCGAGGAGCATTCGCAGATGAAGAAGAAGGTCATCAAAGCCCCCATTGAGGACCTAGACTTGGAAGGGCAAAAGCTGCTTCAGAGAATACAGAGCAGCGAGACCTTCCCCAAAAAGAACTCTGGCTCTGGAAATGCGGACTTACAGAACCTTTTGCCGAAAGTATCCACTATGTTGGACAGGCTGCACTCCACACGACAGCATCTGCATCAGATGTGGCATGTGCGGAAGTTGAAATTAGACCAGTGCTTTCAGCTCAGGCTTTTTGAACAAGATGCAGAAAAGGTAAGATGGGGAGTCCAGTGGTGGAAGCTTAGGGCTGAGACCATTCAAGTATTTGTGTCCACTTACCCTTTACTACACAGAATTTGCTGAGTATCTAGGAAGGGTGGGCTTTATACTCCTTCCAGAGCAGAAGATGTGGCTTGGGTCTACGTGAGCTAGCCATTCAATCTTGGAAAGCAGATTGCTTCATGGATTTTGGAACACTGGAAGCTACTTTATATTGAGTTAGATAACAAGTCCCTCAAGTATTTGTCAACATGGGTGGTAGCTGCCTCCCAGGATTTCAGAGAGAAATGTTTTATAACCTTACTAGCTGATTACCCGGCTTTGCTCGGGTTTTTCTTTTCTTTAACGTAGGCTAGCCTTTCCCTCTTGGAAACCTTGTGGGGTGTATGTGGGTCACTCCTGCCTACCTTCCTCCTTCTCTCTCTTCCTTCACCCGTCCCGCTTCTCTGTCAATGGTCACTTACTGCCCTTATCCTTCCCATACATGTGTCTGGCTACCTGGCGAACCAGAAGTCTCTAACAGTGGTGCCCAACGGCAGACACCTTCACATGGGGCTTGTGACCCCCACAGTGCTTATCTTGCATGCCCATTTGCCTTCCACCTACTGTGAAAACTACAGCTGAGCTCAGAGGGCTACAGCTGAGCTAGTCAGATAATGTCACAATCTACCTGGGACTTTGACATCAGCTAATTACATCACTGGGAAACACACATTGTATAGATCAATTGGGATGCAACTTAGGGGGCATATACCCCCTCATGGGGCTTGTGACCCCTGCAGTGCTGATCTCGCCAGGCCAAGGTACGTATGTGCCAAATTTCAGCGCAATCGGTCCAGGGGTGTGGGAGCCTTTCGAGCACATACAAACCCACACCTCTGTTCTATAGATATAGATCTGGCAATCTATATTTTTTCATGGTCTCCTATGATCTATTAATCCTGCTAAGGTTCTGAAATTAGATGAGATTGGTGGGTTCCGGATGATCCAATTATGCATAAAAGAAATTGTTTCACTGTGGATATGGGATGGTGCTCACCATCAGTATGGCTGAGGTTTGGGAACTAGATAAAATCTGTACATCATCTTAGTTTTATTTTTATAGGGTTGCTATGTCCAGTCCTGGTCTCTGGTTTTCCTGCACATTGAGTCTCGTTGCAGTCATTGAGACTTCTCCTTGCTGTTGCTAATGCTGCTGATCATACAGGACCTTTAGGCTGCAATCTTCTGCACACTTGGCAGGAAATCCAGATGAACCCCGTGCATCCTAATTTGTGAACCCAGGAGTTGGTTACAAGTCTGTAAACTCCACATTCCAGAATCCCATTTTGAAGGCTTTCCATCACAACTGTTTTAGTGCAGACAATTCAGTGATTTAAGCAAATTAATCCTAAAACTGGGATTTGAAGGATAGATTTTATTACACCCACATGTGTACACATAGCTTCCCAAACAAAATTGTCTTTCAAGGCAACTTGCAATTAAAATCCATCCCAAAACATTGAAGACCCAATGAAACCACAGCCCACTCAGTTCAGTTAATGTAGTTTGGTTTCCCTGGATCTGTGCCATTCTTCTTCTAACAAACACATTTCTGGTGCTCTTCCTCTAACAGAGTGGTCCTTCAAAAGACCAAACTAACTATTTTCTCCTCCTCTTCTCCCTTTTTTCTGTCCTGCTAGAAGTTTGATATCACAATGCCTCTTTTGTCTTTGAGTGCAGCAACTCTAAACAGGTGTTGCATTTCTATCCAAACGTGTCCCCAAATCTCTTCAGTGTATAACTTCTCTTGTGCTAATTTTCTCCATTTCTTTTACCTTGAACAATCAGTTCTGATAATCTGTACTTTCTCAATTTGTGACCAAAGTGCTAGCGCTCTTTGTATTTTATGTGTTCTACAGTCCTGGTGTTCTACAATTAAATTGTCATTATTCTTTCTTTGTTAACATGTTGTTGTTGTTGTTCAGTCGCACAGTCGATTCCGACCCTTTGCGATCCATGTTACCCTAAATTTCCTATTCTCATAAGAGCAAGGATGGACAATTATGAAAGGTCTGAGACCATTCCTTTTGTGTAACCAGACTTAATTGGAAGTCACTTCTCTTTGAAATGAGTATTTTTGTGTACAAAGTACATAAGAGTGGTGATGACTTGTTTTATAGAAGAACTAGAATATTTTGCCCGGCGGTGCCAGGCTTTTAAAAATTGTGTTGGATAGTAAAGGTTTTTCTTCTTCTTGAACAAATGGTGCTGGGCTGTTTTAAATGGTGTTGAAAGGATTTGTGAATTTGTGGCTTTGAGGCGCTGCGTCCGCCTGTGGCGGACTTGCGCTCCCAGTGTATTGTTTATTTTTATTTTTTGTGTGCCGGCTTCCTCAGTGCCGGGCTCTTTAAAATGGTTTTAGAAGGGTTTTGTTTTATTTTTATGCAAAAGAGGTTAGTTTTTAATTGTGGTTTGTTAAATTTTTATTTTTACGCATGGGCTGTTATAAACTGTGATTTTTTTATTTTTTTATTTTTGGTTTTGGTTTTTAAAAAGAGGAAAGGATGATATAATTTTTTATAATTATTGTATTTAACCAAATAATGTGTTACTATGTGTGTTTTATAATAGTTGTTCCTTGGATAATTATTTTTAAAATGTGTAAGAATATGTTTTTTTAATCAATGTTTCTATACTGTGTTTAGATGTTTTGTTTTGTTTTTTTGAGTGAAAACCTAATTTTTTTTAAAAAAATTGTGATTAGTGTGAATATTTTTGAATGATTTGATAACTTATTTCAGTAATTTGGGAATTAATCTTATTATTTTGAATATTTTTGGATGTTTTTACTCTTGTGGCCTCTGGGTGGGGCTGGTGAGCTTTTCTTGTACTCTACAATTTTTCTCTACTGTCCTCTGGGTGTCGCTTCTTCTTCCGGTAAGTATTCTCTTTCTTTTCTCAGTTTAGTTCTGGTCGTCATGGAGTAAAGATGTCTCATGGTAAGCTCTCCGGTGGTTTTTTTTTGGGGGGGGTTGTTTTGGGTTTTGGGGGGGGTCTGTGTGTTTTTTCTTGTTTGTTTTTGGATGTTTTTGTGTTTCCTTTTTGTATTTTGTATTTTTGGTTTTGAGTATTTTTGACTGTTTTTGGTTTGTGTTTTTGGATGTTTTTATGTTTACTTTTTTAGGAGCGGGGGGTGTCTTTCTTTTCCGCGGTCCAGGATCGATGCCTGGCCCATGGAAAGGAAAGGACGGGGGGGGAGTGTCTTTTTTTGTGGCCCAGGCTCGATGCCTGACCCATGGAAAGGCAGGGGCGGGGTGTGTGTGTGTCTTTTTTTCGTGGGCCAGGCTCGATGCCTGGTTCGTGGAAAGGAAGGGCAGCAGCGGCGGGTGGTGGTGTTTACTTTTATTTTTCGCGCACCAGCTGCTTCAGCATTTTGCGCGCTCATGGTGCGCAGGACGCTGGGGCTTGTAGTTTGGCATGCGCTATTTTAGTTAGTGCAGCGGTTTGTTTCCTGCGGCTTATTTTTGATTGGCCGCGGCGCGTTTCTGAATGTTCCTTTTGTTCGTGCCGCTCAGCCTGATTGGCTCTGGTGCGGCGCGGCACAAGGAACATTGGGAATTGAAGTTCCCTTTTTTGTTTGCGTCTGGGGGGCTCCTGCCCCACTGGCGCAAATTTTAACCCGATAGTTACCTGCGAACCCCATTCAGGCGAGTGCACGGAGGCTCGGACGGGGCTAGTGGGGCCTGGCTAAATATCCTTTGTCACATTCCAACAGTTAACACACCATTTTATAGGTATAGATTATGCTACCTGGAAATATGATTACAGTAGAACCTGTATAATGAAAAAACTCTGTTCCACGGGGCTCTTCGTTATACGAGTTTTTTCATTATACAAAGCACTATTGGCGATACCCCGCATAACCAAAATAAAATGTTATATGGGGTTTTGTTATGCAAGGTATACCTTGCTTAACGAAAACCCTGTATAACGAGCATTTTATTTTTGTTATGTGGGGTATACCTCGCTGAACAAAAACCCCGCATAACAAAAAAATCATAATGCAGTTAGCGCAAAAATGCTTCGTTATACGAATTTTTCATTATACGAAGTGTTCGTTATACGGGGTTCCACTGTATGTCTTTTTCCCATATCTTTCTATGATAGGCTTGGTCATTGTCTGGGGAGAACGCATGGAATATCTTTGTGTGTAGTTGGGAAAACAATCCCTACTCCCATCCTTGAAAGTTAGCAAATACAAGCAACTGTACATCAGTAGACAGATCTTCATGTAAATCTTTAGTAAATCTCATCTTGCTGTTGCTTCATACTCATATGGAGAGCCAGAAAACAATGTCTTGGTACTCCTTTGAAACAGCCTGCCAACTGTTGTGAGCCCAGTCTAAGCAACAGTAATTAGGTGCTGTCAAGCCAGTTCTGACTTATAGTGACCCTCACCAGAGTTTTCTAGATATGTAGAATCTGAAGTGTTTTACCATTCTCTTCTTCTGGGGGCATTATGGGACTCTGTCCAAGACTGCACGGCCCAGCTCCTCTCCCAGGAGGCACAAGGAGTAATTGAACTGCTAACCCCTTGTTCTGTAACAACTTGCTGAGTTGTCCTTCCATCCCAATGTAAATAGCCATGCCAGCTGTTATAGTGAGGACACAGAGGATGGTGTCAGCCAAAGGGGTTAGATAGGGAGCTTATTTCTTCTTCCACTGCTTCTGACGTCTTCACCCCCAACTGCTTCCTATCACTCTGTGTTGGCCCCAAGTGTGGCATAAGGGCTGGCTGACTAAATGGGCTGCCCCAGGTGGTGGCTGTATTTAGTCCCACTGGGATGTTTCAGTCCTCAAATTTCTACACTATTTCTCTTGGGTGTTTACTAAATACTGGCATGGGAAAATGTCCTACTACTGCTTAAAGTAGAACTATAGTGCTCTTCAGGATGTTGATGATGGTATGTTAGAAAAATTCTTCTAATCCCGGGTAGCCATCTTTCCAGTGCTGAGGGGAGGACATACTGGAAAACACCAGCCTGATTGGGACAGCACAACTGCTGAACATTGATTCTTAATGCTGAGGTTCTCACAAATTCCCACAGAAATATGTTGGTATCTTCATGAGATCTGTGTTGTGCCGAAGCAGCCTCCCACACAAGAGATGAGCAGAGCTTTACTTGTGCTTCCATCTGCGGAGCAGCAGAGAGTGGAGTTGTAAAATGGACAAAACGGGACGATGGGCCACATATTATCTAAACATGCCTTAATGAAGTATGCCTCATTTGATCTGTTCAGTTTTTAAAATTGTGATCTGTAAGTTACAGTGACTTCAGAGTGAAACTGTGGAATAGCCTTAAGAATTAATGCTTACTACAATTGCTATACAGTACAATCTTGGATAAAGTCCAAACTCGGTTCCACAAGTTTGGACTTTATCTGATTTTGGACTTTATCCGAATCAAATGGGCGATGCATCGGATAATGTCCAAAAATGGACTTTATCCAAGGTTCCTATACCAAATACCTCAGATAACATACATTTTAAAGCGGTTTTGGATTTTATGCGATGCATCATGTGTGCATGAAAACCACGACTTTATCCGAATCGGACTTTATCCGAATCGGACTTTATCCTAGGTTCCACTGTACCTATAATATGGTTCTATAATGGTCTCCCCTGCCATAATTATGGGGCTTGCATCTTCCAACGTCTCGCATGCGTGTATCTTTCATCTTAAAATTATCCTAAACATGTGAATTAAAATATGAACTACTTGTACTTCATTAATTTTTACACCAATAGAAAGTAGATATTGTGTGATAAGAATGGAGGTGGGAGGCAACCCGACCACATCTAAACATGCCTCTGATTTTCTCTTAATGAAATGATTCCATTAAACACCACCAGCAACAGAGCTATCAGGTAGTCACTGCAGTGTCTTAGTCGTTTGCATTATAAAAAGAAGGCATGGGCTCTTCCAAGGCTTGGAAGAGTTAAAGGTCAAAGCTAATTGTTGAAAAAGCTGTTTGCTAGGAAACAACTCCCAAATCAGAAAATGTCTTTCCCCTCTGGTTTGCATCTAGTAGGGTGAGTCTGAGGTCAGCACCATAAGCATTTTTTTAAAACTTTCTTGAAGAAATGAGTGAGGTTTCTGGCAGGGCTTTCCCTTTTTTGTGGAATGCTGCAAGGCTGTAATACATTCCCTTCTGGCGCTCTCTACACAGAGGTTTTTTGAGCCGGCTGCAGTGTTGACAAACTCCGATTTTGGGAATCTACCTGCTTTGCAGCCTAACACAGAGACAAGATGTCGGGTTTAGGAAGCACATTCATCTAGCGTTCCATTAAAGTGGGGATGTTCCCCAAGATTTAAGATTCAGTGGAGACTGAGAAGAGGCATATGGAAATAAGAGATTCATCCTCTTTGCCAGTAATGACAGGAGATGGTAGAGTGAATCGAAGCCAATTCTGACATCATTTTTTCCTTCTGCCACTGAAAATCCATGAAAAATTACCTTTGAAAATATGACATTGTTAGAATGGAAAATCCATGTGGTTTTTCTTCTGTTCTTACCCTGAGCGAAAGCATGTGTGTATGCTATTGTATTTGCATTATAGTTTTGCTAAATAACTGAGGTTATTAGAAACTCCAGTTTCTAAAAATAACAAGCGTCTTATGCCATGACAAAGACTGTCAAATTTATTGTAGCACAAGCAGTGGCTCAAGTGGCTACGATGCTGACTGGGAGGTGGGAGGTCAGCTGTTTGATTCACGAGTACTGCAGGACGGAATGAGCTCCCGTCTTTGTCCCAGCTCCTGCCAACCTAGCAGCTCGAAAGCAAGAAATTGCAAATAGATAAATAAGGACCACTTCGGTAGGAAGGTAAACAACGCTCCGTGCACTTCAGTGTCTAGTCATGCCTGCTACATGACCACGGAAACGTTTGCAGAAGCAGACAGCGCTGGCTCTTCGGCTTTGAAACAAATGAGCACTGAACTCTAGAGTCAGCTACGACTGGTTTTCAAGCAAGAGAAACCTTTACCTTTACCTAAGCCAACGTGGAAGTCCTTTTCACTCCAGGAAAACTTTGTCCACTATAAAAATGGTAGTCTTTAAGATGCTACATGTGCGTATTTCCCCCCTGCGGTTTGCCTACAGAGCTTTTTTTTTTTTTTTTTTTTGGGGGGGGGGTTTGTCGTTTTTTTAATTGCCATAGCAGCAGTAATTGAATTTATACAACATGATGTGACAGCGTTCTCCAAGTCATGTGATCTACAGTGATCCCATCTTTCAACACAAGCTGTGTTTGATTTAAAATGTAATGGACAGTCTCTTTTGCATATCTGTATCAACATCTGTGTCTGATGGGATGTAGGAGTTCATCCCTTGTTTGTTTTTTTGCTATAGGACAGATCTAGATAGGTGTCATGCAAGTGTTTTTTAAAGTAAGATTTAAAATGGATTAAACAACTATATTAAAACAAATATAAAACATATTTAAAACAACAGAATATTTATTTAAAATATCCCAGAGATAGTTGATATGTGATCCCAAGGCCATTTTACAAATATTGGCAGGTGGCAGAGGTTCAGGTTGTGGCAAATTCTCTCCACCTGCCCACCCACCTTTCTTGTCCACCAATGGTTTAAATCAGTGGTTCCCAACGTGGGGCCCATGCGCCACAGGGAGACTTAAATTCCCAGAAGCCTAAGTCAGTACATTGGTTGATTTGGGGAATTGACTTAGACTTTTGGGAGTTGAAGTCCAAAAACCAAAGATTGGGAAACACTGGTCGAATTGGACCTCTTATATAACAGCAGTTTCTTTAAGACTGACAGAATATCTCGTGCTGTCTGTCTGTAGTCTGATCTCATCTGAGGGCATTTCTGTGTTGCAAAGACATTATTGAGGCAAATACCTTCCTCTGGGATGCTCACTGCTACAGTGGTTGTCTGAGATCCCTGCCATCTTAGAAGTAGCATAGATGCGAAAAGCGGTCTCTCCTGCATTTTGACATGTACAAACGTTGACTACATAATGCCACATTATGACACTGCAAGATTCTACAGCATGACCAGAATACATAACCTATTAGATCAGAGTGGAAACTTTGCCACGAGAAAATAGAGCAATGTCTAGGTTCGTCTCATACTTTGTGAATGAGGAGGACTAATTAGTTTATGGAGTAAGCTTCATTGATCACTCAAGTTCAGCTTGGACTGATTGGTAAGCTGGAAACCAAACTGAGTGTTCTGTATTGGAAGGTTGAACCAGCTGAGATGATATAATTGGCTATTTCAAAGAACTCTATTAAATTGCAGCTGTTTTCTAGACAAAGCTAACAAACAAACAAAAATAATTTCTTAATGAATAACTACATTTTTAGATGGCTGAGTCTCAGGGTCCCACTCCCTATCCCCGACTGGCTTCTGAATATCCATGCCACCATTTCACATTGATTAATTTTCTTCGTTTATTTCTCGGCCCTTTCAGCAGGAAACAATACACAGTAAAACATTAAAACAAAATTGAACCAGTGTGCCCACAGTCCTGAGACTGTTCTATTGAGTGGGTGTCAGTTTTACATTTATTGTGAGAAAGGCATCTCCAGAATTTGGATGCCTCAAATATTTTAATTTGAAAGAGCATTTGTGAACCATTTATGATATTCCTGGTGAACTGTGGAAAAGCTTATAATAAGTCATTACAAAATTTATTTGGAGGATTTCTCAAGGACTCTAAATCCAGTTTCACATGCGCGCTGTCCATCAAATTGTTTTCCTGTTCTTTTAAAGAAGAACTTCAAGAAGTGAGGCTTGAAACTTTTTGTTCTTCAGGCATTTTGCACCAATAGATGAACAAGTTTCTCTAAGCATCTCCATGTAAACATATTCAAGGCTGTGTCCTGGTATGCAAAATGGCAAAGCTCACCTGCTTCAGGTGTCACCGTGAATGGAGGTGCCAGAACTGGTATCCTAAAAAGTTCAAAATGTTGGCCCCAGCAGAGGTGTTGCCACCATAATACAATAGTTCCATTAGGTATCTTAGTCTGGCACATAACATTCTAGAATAACATCTTTGTGACGTCTTGAAAACCCTGTCAACAAAATCACTGTTAGTCATCTTTGATTTGGGCTACTAAGAGAATAATTATGCCAGAGCAACGTTGTTCCTGTTCTGTTGTTCCATCAAGATGGGATGAAATTGAGAGGCCTAAAGCAGTACTCAAATATGTTCTGCTGCCTGATGTCGAACAGCTGATTGAGATCCAGCTCGCTTAAGTCTAAGTGCATAATAGTCTAAGTAAGACCCTTTCCTTTACAGATAGTATAAATACAACAGTAATAGAGCAAATAACTAGCCATTTGGTGCCTTTTCAGGACACTCCAAATATGCTGCACAATATCACTTCACTAGTAGGGCTGTGCTTGCCACTTAGCCAAATTCAGCAATGCAAAGGACTGGAGGCTGTCCAACAGAGGAAGTAGCTTAAGTGTTTTAATATGTCAGATCTTGAGCACAGAGCTTTCAGAACCTCTGCCATTTATGTATGCATGGATGGAAAATTCCTGCATGCCCAAAATATACATAAAAGTTTTTTCCCCCCTTTCTGGGCCCTTGACTGACAACAGGACTTGGTAGTAGCTGGATGGTTGAGCCTTGTGATGTCACCAAGAAGCCACTCATTCCTTGTTTAAGCAAAAGATTAATAAAGCAAGAGATGAATGAAGATATTCCTGCCATGTGATGCTTTTGATTACACAAATTCCAAGGCAAGCAGCCCAGAAGATATATGTGGGGAGTGGCAAAGTGAATATTCAATGCCATGCCCAATTGCAGTACTGGTACATGAATCTTGGATGTCAAGATGCAGGATACCAGTAGTGTTCCAGTCATGCTTTACTAGTGGTGTGCTGGATGGTGTTTTATGTATTAGAAGATTTTTGTGACACTGTTATACAGTGATGCAATTGCTACACTGGCTTCTAAAAGATGGCTGTCCAGTGAATTTGCAGCCATAAAGTCAAGACAGTACCAATTCCTCCTTCTGTTGCTAATGTCTTCAGTTAACCTAATAAATACCCTTCAAGTAATATCCTGAAATAACTTTTTTTATTATTATCCTGAATTAACTTAATAGATCTGTCACCCTTTTAGGGTTAGGGTACTCTGAGGGTATTCTCCTCCTCCTTGCCTTTTATGTTCATTGTCATCTCTTCTTTCATTCAGTTTGGAACCTTTTGAATCTTGTCTTGATCCATGGATCCTGCCTAGTACATTCCCCATGTACTTTTGGGAAATAGTTTCATCAAAGCAATAGCAACAGGAAAACTCAACACCTGAAAGATTTATCTTGGCTCTTGTATCAGCTTTGTTTACACAAAGAGTGGACCTATCAGATAGTGGTTATTTCTTGTTACAGCTACTCTGTTTTGGCTCTAAGCTTGCAAACAAGCATTACTAGCCCATAACTCAATTTATTCAAGAAGCTACTAGCCCTGGTGTTATTGTTTGGGGAAAAGTATTGATCATAGCTCAATGGAAACAGTTTTCTGTTTTACCAATATATCTGATCCTGTTTGCCCAGAGGCAATTTATACTTAGTAGAGCAACTAGGCAAGCTGATGTTTATAATAATGCTTGAGAAATTGTTTTAGAATAATTGGTTTATTGTATAACTTGTTGCAGAACAGCAAAAAGGATTTGTTACTGTCAACGTTGCAAGCAGAACATAGTTACTTGCTGCATTATCTATCCCCACCACCACCATTCTTTTCTATTGCAGTTTGGGGATATCTTGCAAAGTGTAAAAGACTGTTCTGGAACTTGGGGGGAGGGACTACTCAAAATGCCTCAAAAACACCTTTTAAAAGTAACTATGAAAATAACAAGAAATGGTTACTTATTAAATTCACAAAAAATTGACTGCCGTTCCTGTATATTGTGTGACTTTTGAAATCTAGTTTTGCTATGCCCTCACTCCCCCCTTTTCAAGTAACTCATCAAAGGTAACTATATTGTGACTTATTACTTGCAAGCTCTGATTTAAAAGTCTGGTTTAACCTGCTGTGAGTCAAAGTGAAGCTTTGCTGAAATTAAGGTAATGTTTCAAAAGACCCTTTGGTTATAAATGTGCAGCTGTTTAAAACCTTCTGTTCTGTGATGACCATGGGTTCCTTTCCTCCTAGATGTTCGACTGGATCACACACAATAAAGGGTTGTTTTTGAACAGCTACACGGAGATTGGAGCCAGTCACCCTCATGCCATGGAGCTCCAGACACAGCACAATCATTTCGCTATGAACTGCATGGTAAGAATCCTTGGAACTTAACAGCGTTTCGTACTTGCCGCTTGTCATGTTCTTTGCATTGCAGAATGTACAGTAGAACCCCGTATAACGAATGGCTCATACAGCAATTAAATCGTACAACAACGAGGATTTGAAAAAAACATTGTGCCCCATATAACAACTAAAAATTTTATATGATGCAATGCATCTCTATGGGAAAAATCATACAGCAAATTTTTGTTGTATGATTTTTCCCATAGAGATATTCGTTGTACGATGCATCCCATAGGGAAAATTGCTATGCAATGCATGCATCGCATAGCAATTTTTTCGTACAACAACAAGCCCCGTGGAACGGATTAAAATCGTTGTACTAGGTACCACTGTATGTAGTTCTGAACCAGTGCATTGGTCCCCTCTCTGTGCAATGTGGTAGAAAACAAAGAATAGAAGCCACTCTCTAAACAAGATAAGAGTAAGTAGGCTTGGTGGGAGAGGAAGACTAAGAACCATATGGGTCTATCTGAGTCACGTTTTGTAGTTAGATTCAGAACACAGCAATCTTTTTAAACCTAGTGGGTGGAATCCTGTTGATAGCTCCACATGCACAATGTGCAGCTGCAGCAATAGTAATGAATATTGTATCATAATGGAAGTAGTATTCCCAAAGCACTTCCACGTGCATGCCGCTCAAGGGTCACAACAGGAAACACATATTCCATTATGCAGTTGAACTGCACAGTACTCATTGCCTGGGCATAGTTCCTGGCAAACTTATGCTGACGGAAATTTACGTTATGGGGAGATCAGGATTTTGACAAGAATGGCTAAAATCTTCTTGCAAGGTTAGGCAAGGACCATAAATTTAACACAGTATTGCTGTAATTGCTAAATATCTGTAGACATCATCTGTTGCTTGCTGAGTTGCATAACTCAATAGGTAATGTCCATGGAGAGTTTTTAAGTTTCAACAGTTCACATTTAGAAGTTGTGTCATTTATGTAACTGCACAATAGGATTTCAGGCATTGTTTTGTAAACTGTCTATAGGTTCCTACTCAGAGGAGAAAACTTGGAAAAGTTACTTTTAATGGATCTTTAGGGACTGTGGCTCTATGTTGGCTGAGGAAGTATGGGAGTTGTAGTCCCAAAAAGTGTTTTTCCCTCTGTACTTTAGTGGAGGTTAACAATCGAGTTGAGTGCAAGGAAATAATGTAGTAGAGAAAGCAGTAAAATGGGAAAGGAATCTGTGTTGTTATTCATAAACTTGATTATAAGAGAGTGTGGGGAATAAGGAATTGTGCCAAAGACTCATGAATTCTATGCAGTGTGACATATATGGCCTCCTTCCAAGTTCAGTGAAAGATGGAGGCTTCATTCCAATCTATATGTTTGGCATTGGGGCTTTGAATTGCTGGGCAGAAATGAAAGGTAAGGTATGGAACTGTGTTGGAATGATTTAGCTTGCAGGAGCATCTGTCCAGAAAGCCATCTCTCTCTCTCTCTCTCTCTGTCTCTCTCTGTCTCTCTGTCTCTCTCTCTGTCTCTCTGTCTCTGTCTCTGTCTCTGTCTCTGTCTCTGTCTCTCTCTCTCTCTCTCTCTCTCTCTCTCTATATATATATATATATATATATATATATATATATATATATATATATATATATATATATATATATATATATATATATATATATATAGAGAGAGAGAGAGAGAGAGAGAGAGAGAGAGAGAGAGAGAGAGAGAGTTAAGATAGACAAATAAGCCAGAAGGTCAATGTCTTAAAGTTTTTATGGCCTCATCCTGTCCAGCATCAATTTCAGGTTCGTGTTTATGGTTCAATTGTGTGACCTGTTGTGGCAGAAATGTTGAACTTCTTATTAGTTAGTAGGGCTACTTAGCAATTCTTTGCAGAGGGCAGTGTCAGGTTTGCCTGCACCAAAAGGCACTAATTATTTAGTTAATTAGCATATTGGACAGTGTAAGCAGAGGACAGGAATTGAATTAAAACAGAAACAAATGCTGACTTGTCTGAAGAGATCATTCTAGGTGAAGGTTATATGAAAGGGGAACATTCAGCTAGCTTTCCTTTCCTTGTTCATTAATCATTCAATCCCTAGGAGTCTTTATTAGAGGCCAACAGGCAAGAGGTGTGTGTGTGTGTGTGTGTGTGTGTGTGTGTGTGTGTGTGTGTGTGTGTGTGTGTGTGTGAGAGAGAGAGAGAGAGACAGACAGACAGACAGACAGACAGACTTGTCCAGGAGTTCTGTAGTAATTAAATAGCAGCCTAGGTATGTTCATTGCTCTACGGGATTATAGTAAGGTGTCATAAACCTAAGACATTAATTGTATTGTACTGTTATTTAGACATTTAATAGTTGTAGCCAAAATATCTCACTAACCTTTAGCAGAGCCACTGTGGTGTAGTGGTTAGCCTGTGGAACTGGGACTTTAGAGGCCCAGATTCAAATCCACACTGATCCATGAAACTCACTGGGCAATCTTATTTCAACCACCCTCTCTCAGACTGACCTGCTTCACTGTTTTACAGGGCTTTTGTGAGAATTTAGGAGGAGGAGAGCAGTATGTACTACCCTGAGCTCTTGTGGGGTGGGAGGCGTATAGGATAGTATGGTATATGCTAAAGTGAATTCTCAGATTCCCTTAGTAAAAGGGGTCCAGTAAATAGGATCTCATGTATAAAGTTGACTCAGAGAACAGCTTGGCTTCTGTGTTCCCTAGTTTCTAGCTGTCTTTGCTCACCTTGGCCATGTAACTCTCAGTTCGGTAACATTCAGTTGCTTCTTTCAGCAATTTAAACTGGACGTTCTCAGCACTCATGTTTTATACTATACAAGACTGGACTTTGTTTTCTGAGGTACACCATCCCTCTAGCTCAGGGGTTCTCAATGTTTTCCCACCACAAGCAGACCACGCCCCCTCAGACAGCTGAGTGGGCTGGACACGTGGTTCTCCCTGCCGTAAACGCTGCCATAAATGCCATCCGCGGCTGTCATAAATCGTGTTTGTGACAGCCACAAGTTCATTTACAATGTGTTTTCGGCTGTTTTCACTGCTTCCTGTGGTGGCGGTGGGAGCGAGGGTGGCGGGCCACATGAAATGGTGCCGCAAGCCAGGTCCAGCCCATGGGCTGTAGGTTGCAAACCCTTGCTCTAGCTCCTAGGTGAAGCTAACCATATGAGCTTCCTCAAGCCATGAAAATACAGACAGTGCCTAGTTGTTTGGTGTTTCCTAATGATAAAGAAGTATACTGTATGGCCTTTGCATAAGATAAAGACATTTCTGATTTTACATCAAGAGTTTTGTATTTTTTTTAAAAAGTGTCAAGTATTTGTCTCTACTCTGGGCGAAACCTGTTGTCATCTCATCACATGACGATGCTTGTTAGAGATTTTTGCAGACCCTTCATGTGAAGTCTTAGACAGTATGCAAGCTACATGAATTTAAGATCATGTCTTGTCTTTCGTTCTCCTCCATTTATTGTCTGATGAAGATATGTAAAGATCTTAAAAGCTTGCACATCTTTCTATGTAACTCGATTGGCAGGAGGTTCCATAGGACCAGAGCAGATACAGAGAAGGCTCTCTTTCTGGTGCTAGAGAGACGAACCTCTCTAGCAGATGACACAATAAGAGAGCCTCTCCGATCTTCTCTGGTGGGATGGACAGATGTTCTCGGGGTGACACGGTCTCTTAAGTATCCTGGCCCAGTACTATGTAGGGCTTTAAAGGTCATTACCAGCACCTTGAATAGTCAGGAAAAGGTATTCTTCCCTGATTTGAGGAGTATTTTTAGGACCAACATGGTTACCTTCATTTTTTGTATGACTTATCCACTGGCTCTGATGCCCTGGAAAGCAGAATTTTCAATGCATGCCTCCTGCCATAAGACGGTATGCAGCGTGGCATGATAAAATGCCAGCTTACCCTTCCTTTTTATCATCATTGGCAAGCTGTAGCTGTTAGCAGATGCTTATACCCTTCCGGGTAATTTTTTCATACGGCATTCCTGAAATTTTTTGAAGATGGGTCACATGCAAGAAATCATCAATTTTGTGGAAACATTG
The DNA here is from genome assembly GCA_035047345.1 of Bradypodion ventrale. NCBI lineage: Eukaryota > Metazoa > Chordata > Lepidosauria > Squamata > Chamaeleonidae > Bradypodion > Bradypodion ventrale. The sequence goes on from JAWDJE010000004.1 coordinate 192,444,118, forward strand.
TGCATGGTAGTTCTGAAACAGAATCTTCCAAAGATCATTTGCTGAATGCTTCTTAGGTGCAGGTGCTCACTCCGCTTGTCCTCTCTGTTGGGAAGTTTTGCTATGCCACATCATCTTCAAAGCAATGGTATTCCCGGTGGTAATGTATAGTTGTGAGAGCTGGACCATTAAGAAAGCTGAGCGCAGAAGAATAGATCCCTTTGAAATGTGGTGTTGGAGGAGAGTTTTGAGAGTACCCTGGACAACGAAGAGAACAAATAGGTCGATCTTAGAAGAAATCAACCCTGACTGCTCCTTAGAAGGTCAGATAGTAAAGATGAAGCTAAAGTACTTTGGACATCAAATGAGACGAGAGGATTCACTTGAGAAAGCCTTGATGCTGGGAAAGGTGGAGGGCAAAAGAAGAAGTGGGTGGCCAAAAATGAGATGGCTAGATGGTATTGTAGACACAGTGGGCACAGAGCTGGGTGGGTTGAGGAGGATGGTGGAGGACAGATATGCCTGGCGTGCAATGGTCCATAGGGTCGCAAAGGATCGGAATCAACTGTGTGACTGAACAACAAATGATCTTTACAAGCACTACTCTACCTCTTCTGGGCCTTTGGGAAAGGGCAGCTTGACATGGCACTTTCTGACCCCAGCTAATATCCAAGTACCTTCCAGATTGGATGCTACTCTTGCTTAGAGCAGGAGAGCAAAGGGGCCTACATGTATCATGATGCAAACGGCTCTGGCCACAAGTTGATAGAAAAGAATAAACATGCTGTGGCAGACAGCAGGAGACCAGACCAATCTGTTGTGACATTTAGCCTGCTGCAGGAGAGCCACTCTCCACTTTAAAGAAAGGAGAATATTCATCTTGCAAGCCTGACTTCGCTTCCATGCTCCAGCCATCCTTTCCCCACCGTTCACCCCTTTGGCTTTGAAAAGAGGAATCCTGTGACAGATTCCTTGGGGTGCTTTTTTGTGTGTGCATGTAGTTATAATTCACATAGATCTGCATGCAGCTGCTCTATGGCATAAACAGACAAGGTCAAATAAGGTACGTAAATCAGTTCAAGAAGTGGCAAGCTGAAGTTACTTTCTACTCCGAGCCCTCCTGTGGTCCCCTTTTAGATGTAATATTCTTTTTTAATTTGGGAACCTGTCACCTGAGGCTGATTTAATAAGCTGTTTGTAAGCCCTCCAAAGGTCCTTCTGAGGTTGTATTAAACAAGAGGGACACTGTTTACAACAGTCCCTTTTTGCTATATAGGTCCAAGGTCTAGTGTGACTTGCGTCCTCCCCATCAAACACATTTAATGCAGGCTTTTGCTGAAAATTGCGGTGGCTTAGTGATTAAGATACTGAACTTGATGACTGGAAAGTCGGCAGGTCAGCAGTTCGAGACCCAAGTACTATGCGACAGAGTGAGTTCCCGTCTCTGTTCCAGATCCTGCCAACCGAGCAGTCCGAAAGCAAGAAATTGCAAGTGGATAAATAGGTATCACTTTAGTAGGAAAGCAAATAGCATTCCATGCACTCCAGTGTCTAGTCATGCCTGCCACATGTCCACAGAAATGTCTGCAAACAGACAGCGCTGGCTGTTTGGCTGTAAACAGATGAGCACTCAACCCTAGAGTCGGATACGACTGGCTTTCAAGCTAGGGCAATCTTTACCTTTGCTTAAAACAAACTGAAAATGGTGTCTTTTGAATTACTGAAATCGGATGCCGGTGAATTTGTGCAGACCATGGGATGTTTTGGTAACTTGAGCTTTCCTTGCATCCTCCCAGAAGCTAGAACTGGGAGCAGCCAGTTTATTCATCATTAAATAACAATTGCTGTTTTACTCTTAGGCATACCACAGGTCATAATAAATAAGAAACTTAGTAAGCTGCCTTCTATACATCAGATTGTCAGCCTTTCTAATTTAGTATTGTGGTCACCAGGTTTCTCCATTCTGGGGCTTTCCCCAGATAGACTGGACTACCTCTTCTCTAGCCAGCACAGCCATTCGTTTGCTGGCTGGGGATGATGGGAAACGTATTTCTTCAATACATCCTGATGGGGGGCCTGGGTTAGGGAAGGCTGATCTATACTGGCTGGAGGAGCTTTCCAATGTTTCAGACATGAGTCTTTTGCAGCCCTACTTAGAGATGCCCAAGGTTGAATCTGGAACACACACACATATGCAAAGTGTGTTTTCTGCCCTCAACTACAGGCTGGAATCCTGTTTGTGTAAGTTATGCTGTGTGTGGCTGATCATGTCATCAACTGGGGCAGTTTTTCAGGAATTCTATATTTCCTAATTCTGTCCAAGGGCACTCACAGCTCCCATGTAATACCTTTCAGCATTGGAAACCCATTGGGAGGGAACGTATTAAGGGAGGAAGAAGATTTCAGTTACAATTTCTTTTGCCACTGTTGGTGTGACTTCACTGGTGATCATGAGTTTTGATCGAAGACTTTTTTCTGTCCCATGATTCCCACAGGTTCCAGGTGGTTGAAAAGGATTTCATGAGAACTGTGGGCGCCTCAAGATAGAAGTAGAGGATATTTAATTTTTAAATAATTGTCACCTCTCAGACATCAGATTTATGCAATGTAGCAACAAGCAGCATGTTTAAGTCTGGATTGTAAGCAGCCCTTATTTTTAACATATGAAAATAGTTCTACCATTGCATCTCCTGCTAGCTAAATGTCTTTTGGAGGGGTGGAGGTAGACACAGTGCCACCTAGTGATGTAAATATCTGTAATTTTCGGGTTTTGAGAATCCAAAATTTCCTGGATTGTAACACTTCATCAGTCCAGTGTTTCTTCTTCAAAGTGTTCTTCTACAGCTTGAAATGATAAAACTGAGTCTATTAGTGTGGATATTTGGCTTTTAGTTTAAGCTTAATAATAAAATGTAATAATATTTCAATTTCTTCGCCGCCCACTCAGGGGGAACCCGACTCAGGGCGGCTCACATACTTAAAAAACCCCACGTAAAAACAGATTAAAACCCCTAACCCACATTAAAAAATCCCACCCACCCCGAGAGGCAGAAAGAAGATACATTTCATGATAAGAGCCAATGAGCAGGAGCCACATTGCCTTCAGAGCTCCACACCTGCCCCGCCAGCCAGGTCTTAAGTCCTTTCCTGAAGGGCAGCAACTGACTTCTGCTGCACAGGTGCAAGGTGCATACTCCCTACACACTCTATCCCCAAAGGGATTTCATAGGCTCTTACCACCAGAGGATTTAACCACCCCAACCCCCCACAGATAAATAGAAAAGACTGGTATCTGGAAAGTAGCTGTCATGAAATATAATTCCATTCACTGTGGGCAGTTATGCAGAATGATGCCAACTATCCAGGGAATTGCCTGCCAGTTCTTCTTAGACCAATGTTTCCCAACCTTTGGTTTTTGGACTTCAATTCCCAGAAGCCTAAGTCAATTCCCCAAATCACTGATAAGACAATGTATTGGCTTAGGCTTCTGGGAATTGACATCTCCCTGTGGGGCATGTGCTCCACATTGGGAACCACTGTCTTAGTTTAGAACTCACAGGTTGCAATTTGGGTTGCAGTTTTTTTTTAAACTTTATACTGATTTGAGATGTTTGTTTGTCCTAACATTTTTGAAAGCTGTTCTTCCAGATGCTCCTTTGCAATTTAGGTACAACCAGAGAAATCTTGTACTCTAGTCTGTGTCAGGTTTGAAGATCAAGTGTGTGCAGGTTGGCATCCGTGTCCTTTAGGGCAGTGTCAAATTTTCATGTGTTCTGAGTTACTGTTAATGAAAATTAAGTTTAATAATATTTTTTGCAAGCTCAGAATGTTGTATTAATCACTGCATTCTACAAATTAGAAATGCCTTCAGTTTTTTTTTTAAATTTTAAAAAGTGGAGATTTTTCAAAGATGTTGGTATCTTGAACTTGCATGATGTTTGCATATAATGATCACAAGCCATAATTAGAATAATGTGTTGAACTAAGCAAAATCTGGTTTTTTGGGTGGGAGATGGTTATTGTTTCTCTTCCAAGGTTTTTGCATTTTAACATATTTAACTTCATATATGTGCCCAATCTTTCTTGTAGAATGTGTATGTGAACATCAATCGCATCATGTCCGTAGCCAACCGTTTGGTGGAGTCTGGTCACTATGCTTCACAGCAAATCAAGCAAATCGCTAGCCAGTTGGAACAAGAATGGAAAGCATTTGCTGCAGCCCTGGATGAACGCAGCACCTTGTTGGATATGTCCGCCATTTTCCACCAGAAAGCTGAGCAGGTTAGTTATACCATAGTCTCATAGAGCATATGATGGCAGTCTTATTTCTCATGGTTTCATTTATACTCGCAGTAGATTTTGGAATCTAAGTCCTGTTTTTCTTGTGGAGAAAAAGAGAGCCCCCAAACTGTAACAGTTGGAATGTTGGACTTGAAAGATCTGAGTTCAAGTCCCTATTCATCCATGAAACTCAGTGGACAACCTCTGGCCAGTCATTTTCTCTTAACCTGACTTCTCTTCCAGAGTGATTAAGAGGTAAATTGGGGAGGAGAACCACATTCTCCATTTTGAGCTTATTAGAGGAAAGGTGAGATATGAAAGTAACAAACAATGAACATACAGAGAGAAACAAGTAAGTGGTTTCCAAGTGGCTGTAATATGGTATTACATTGGATCCTTCATTTTAAAGACCATGAGTTGTCATTGCTTATTCATTCGCAGTGGGTAGGGATTTTTTATGGCAGGGAGGAGAAATTTTCCCTCTCCATTTTCTTTTTTTTTTTACTGCAGACCACACATGGTACTGGCACTGAGGAGAATGAAGGCATCCAGAGATCTTTTCTCACTCCAAGCAAGGAGCAGAGATCCTGGTGCAGAAAGGGTTGTCAGCTTACAGCTCTTTTGAGGACTTGGGTCACTGCAAGTTCCAGATATCCTTCTTCTCATATGTCTGCTTGTTAATAGGCAAATGTATTAATGAAGAAGTGCACACTTGTGTTTTTTTACTGCAACTCCTAGGATTTCTCAGGTTTCTGGGAATTTTGAAAGACAAATAGGCACATCCCTAATAGCATCTGGATCTCAGAACTAAATTGTGGATGGGTAACGTACACTGACAAGCCTGATGACTTTGGCTGTTACCTTTTCCCCTTGTTTGAATGGCATCGGAACAGTTGAACAGCCTGCTTTGGCCACGAGACATTTCACAGCACTCATAAAGCATTGTTAGCAAAAGGCGGAATTTGGAAAGCTATAAATTGAAATCCTAACCTGAGGCAAGCTGTTGACTATGCTGTTTAGCTGCAGGCATATTCTCACTTATTTAAAGTAACTGTTCTAACTTACATACAGCCACAAGTGGTCTAGTGTGAAACACTAGAAAAATGTTCGTTATGTTCTCCCAAGAGGCTGTTTTCATAACTAGAGCATGTCTTTCTTAAGTGAATGAGCTTCTGACTTGTAAACACCACATCTGTGCTGCTTATTAGTACTATAGTTCATGCTGTTGTTTGCTTGTGCATTTGATGGACTGAACAGGAGATTGAAATGCGCTTAGTTGCTTCCTTGGACTGGATGGATTCTGTTGCAGCAAAGGTTTTCTTTCTCTGGAGTTTTTTTTCTTCATCACAGAACAACAGCAACCCTTACCATAGCCTTTAAACCATAATCTAATCCTGTTTAGCAGACCAAGATCAGTGTCACCATTGCAGATAACCACAAAACATGACAGATAAAACTGTAATTACCTTGTGAACCACCTAGAGAGTGTACTAAGTGCTATGGGGTGGCATATAAGTGTAATTGCTATTGCTATATTATGTATACTGCCTGGTACAATCTATGATCAAGTATTCCAGACCAGGTCCTGGACACGACGGCCTTCTTGACTCCCCTACCCCAGGGTTATCAAACAGGGAATTGAAAAACCCAGTAGATTGTGGTGGGAAAGTCCACCTTTTCAATGGAATAGCCTGCCAGACAGCTATGGGGTGTGCTTGGGGCTGCATGGTTTACTTCACGGTGCATGGTGGGGAAGGGTTAACTCTCCTCACATACCAGTTCTCCCTTTAGTGTGTCTCTATATTCTGTGAGGGCTTATGAATATGACTCTCTGTGGGTTAGTGTGAATGACTTTATGTGTGAGAGAAAGATCACATTAAAAAGGAGAGAGTTGTATAGCCACAGTAGCTATCTGGAATAATTGGCATTGGCAACATAAGACCTGTGAGCTGCATGCACCACTTTCATCCATGCTGCTGCCTATACCAGTCTGACATATAGCTGCTATTCTCTGTGCCCTGAGCATTACTACTTTGGTGTGCATTTCCAGAATTTATTTTTTTTATTTATTTTTCTGATTTATATTGCCACACAACTCCGAAGACTCTGGGCGGCTCACAGGAAATAAAACCAATCACATTTTTAAAACCAATAAAAACTCATTAAAACTTCCACCAAAAATTACCCCGACCCCTACAGATTAAAAAAAGGAGAGAGTGTTCTTACTAAATCAGCCAGCAGGCAGGGCTCACCACATCGCTGGTGCCCCACACCTGCTTTGCCAGCCAAGTTTTTAGCCCTTTCCTGAAGGACAGCAACTCTGTCTGGAGACGCAGCTCAATTGGCAGGAGGTTCCATAGAAGACACAGAAGACACTGAGAATTCCAAGAGAGACCTTGCACAGATCCCTTACTGCAGGGGCCCCTAACCTTTTTTGCACCATGGACTGGTGGCAAGGTGGAGGGGCTCAGCCACCTGCCAGCCACACCGGACAGTGAGGCATCACACTGCACAACAGACAGGGGGAAGACCCACACTGTAGTTTAGCAACGTGGAGGCGGGCTCCGGCCGCCTGCCTATCTGCTCTTTCTGAAGACTGTGCTCTCTCTCCGTTTGCCAGCCAGACCCCATGGAGCACTTTGAGGGCAGAAGGCTGCCATCAGGGCTCCCAATGCCACTCACCCAAATGGCCCAGTTCGGGAGAGCCCATGGCCTGGTACTGGTCCATGGCCTGGTAGTTGGAGACCCTTGCCTTACAGGACTCATGGAAGTGGGATGTCAAAATAGTCTGACATCTTTCTGTAGCATAGAGGACTATCATAATTTCCACTGAATTCTACTTGCCATGCCCCATGGCTTCAGTGGCATCCAAACTGCCACTACACCCACACCTGGGCTGATGTCATCCCCAGCCATAGTAGCCGGTTTAAGAGGGGTTTATGTGAGGAACAAATATTCCTGTTATAGCGTTGTTGAGCAAACACGTCTCTTTAAGACAGCTTATCAGTAGACGTTATGCTTCAGTCCTCATCCCCCGCCTCCTTGTGGCCTGGCCTTTGTGGTGAAAGTGCATAGTTTGCTTTTGAGTATCCCTTTCTGTATAAAGGCAACATAGAGAAAGAAAAATAGAATATGGAGAAGTCTGGTTAAGACTTACTTGATTTAGCCTCATTAATTGTTCTGCTGAATGCTTGGGTGCTCAATTGTTCTTTCTCCACAGGAAAACAGGCTATGAATTATAAACTCTCTTGTTAATACCATGTATCTAGATTTTATTTTACTTTGTTTTTATTTTTTGGAATGTATTGTAGAATAACCATGAGCAGGATAGGAAACATGATTTGATAGGATTTTCTATTGCCAGAGATTGCAGCTGAACACTTTTAAGGATTTTGGATGCATTTAGAAGTGCCCTGTTCCGCTTGTGAATTGAGGTTTGGCTTCAGCTTTTTTTAGTGCTTCCATGTGTATTTGTTTCCTCTCTCAAGCCCCACCTCAGTTTAAAAAATGATCCCCTTTTTACTAAAGTATTGCTTTTCCTTGCTAACAACTCTTAACTACTTTTCAGAGGATAGCAAAAAATAAATTCACAGATATATATTTTTTCTTTTTAAACACCATCTGCAGCAAGAGCGGATATAAGTTTGAATTCACGTTCAGAGAGTTCCTAGTAATTTTCCTGCTTTTCTTCACGGACTCAGTGAGTGCTCCCAGGTAGAAGAATGCAGGGATTTAAAGGCAGGCGATCCAGACAATGGATAAAAAGCTTACCTTCAAAGTGACTGACTTACTCTATAGTTATCATTCTTTGCCCAGTGAAATCTGATTATGCTTCTGAACTCAGGCTTGGTTATGAATGATTGGAATTTTCTTTTCTTCTAGTATATGAGCAATGTTGACTCTTGGTGTAAGGCCTGTGGTGAAGTAGAGCTTCCCTCAGAACTGCAGGATTTGGAAGACGCCATCCACCATCACCAAGGGATCTATGAGCATATTACCTTGGCATATTCTGAGGTAGGCAACAGTATTTTCTATGATTTGTTGTTTCTAAAACAATTATGTAAGGATTCTTCATAGTAGATGTAATTCTAGCACATAACACACACACACACACCCTATTTTGTTTTTTGAGGCAGTGCATTGTAAGGATATTTTAAGTGTATACCCAAACTGTATTTGATTTGCAGACGTAAATTCTAGTACTTCATTTTTCAGGGAGTTCACTGAGTGCAGCTCCCTGTGGAGAATGCAGCCGGAGCAGAGCACTGTTTGGTGCATAAAATGTTCAGATGACTGCAAATGAGGTTATGTTTCTGTCACATACAAACAAGTGAATACAGCACACCACTCGCATACACATAATGCAACATCAGCTGCGTTGGTGCTGCACTGATTATAAAACAGTACTGCTAATGTTAGATTTGATAATTCAGTTTGTTGCTTATAGTAAGTACTAGCACTTGCTTCACAAAATGTTTTAAGGAGGGAGGAAACTTTTTGTCATCATAAAACAAGCAAGCTGTAGATTTCAGTATATTCTGCTAAAATAATAGGCAGAGTTCTTAGCTAGACATCCATCGTTCCTTAGGGATTTATTGTTTCCTATTTCTCTTCATAATACCTCTAATGTTCTGTAATTTTCCTCCCTGTTTTTAGACTATTCTCAGCATTATTCTCTCTCCCTTCTTTCTGAATCTTAGTACATTACATGAAACCTTAGGAAGAACAAGCAGAATGATGGCTCTATTCCTATCACATATTTACCTGTATATTGCAATCCTCATCTACAAGTAGCAACTCCAAGCCCCTCTAGACTAGTACCCAGCATGCTGGGGGCAAAATGCTAATTACTTTGTCAATCATCCATAGAGTGCACTAAGCACTATAGGGCGTTATATAAGTGGAATTGTTATTGCTATCTTCTGCTGTTGTGTAATTTCAGAACAGGACACTTGAGGAGCATCTCTTTACACAGAAAAATAATTAATGTTTGAATAGAACATTGGGCAGGAGATATTAATCTAAGCCTTTTGGCCTGCCTTTACTTCCGGTCTTTATCACATCTGTGTCATGTTGTTTCCAGTAAATTTTGATCAGCCATTTTTTAGTTCTCTGAAGTCATTCAATGACTAGGAAGACTTAAGAATAATTTCTTGTATCCCCAGCCTGTGACTATCTAGGAAATTTCATCCAACATTTGTCCAGCATTCCCCCTTATATCTACACCAGTGATTCCCAATGTGGGGCACAGATCCCACAGGGAGATTTCAATTCCTAGAAGCCTAAGTCAGTACATTGGCTAATTGGGGAATTGACTTAGGCTTCTGGGAATTGAAGTCCAAAAACCAAAGGCTGAGAAACATTGATCTACACAAACTTGTTTAGGCAGCTACCATTTTGTTCAGCATTCCACCTTAGATCTACACCAACTACTGTAGGTAGCTACCATTTAATTTAGATTTTCAGAGACTTATGCAGTGTTTTTTTAATTGCAGTAATTATCAAGATTGTTACTGCTCTCATTATCACAGATTGTGGCATTCTTCTCTGGCATCTAAATCACAACATAGAAGATTACATTTGAAAAATAATTCATTCCAATTGTTGTGTTTGAGAAAGTATTGCAGTTACTCATTAAAATGCTAAAAATATAGTATGCTGCTCTACTTTTTATTACTTTTTTAAAAAAATGTGTAGCATTGATAAGAGAATGGTGTAAATCTTCAAACTGTACTCAAATTGCCTCTAGAATTTCCTAGCAAACATTGTTCATTGCACATTTGCACAATGTACCACTCTGATCACATTGATCTTGTTTGATTTTGGAAGCCAAAATCATTAATATCAATATCATTAGCCCATCACCATCTTGGATCTCTACAAGTCAGGAGATGCTTAACAAAAGGGCTCTTCCCAAAAACTTTTCCCTATTGACATTGGGTGGGATAAGCATAAAGAACCCTTTGCCTTGAACTCTGCTTATGTGGAATAACTGAATGAATTTTGGGGATTTTTCTGTTTGCCAAGCCCACAGACCAGATTAGTTGCTCACCAGCTTGAATGGCATGAGCAGACAGTACCACTTTGAAAAAAATGCACTAGACATCCTACAATTAGATATCATTAACAAAGCTTCTAAAACTTTAGTGTTTTAAAGTAACCAACAAAGTCAACATAACTATTCCCACTCTAGCCCCTTGGCTTGTGTCAGAGCGGACATTCAAACCCCACAGCTTAGAGCCGTGACGGCGAACCTTGGCACTCCAGATGTTCTTGGACTTCAGTTTCCAGAAGCCCAAGCACCCTGTGAATCCACATGAATGGGTTTACTGCGATTCATCCGGCCCCCGCTGCCCTCGTCGCTCCTGGAAGCGGAAGAAAAAGGAACCCATACAGGCACATTTTACTTTCGCTTCCGGGAGCGACGAGGGTAGTACGGGGTGGATGAATTGCAGTAAACCCATTTGTGTGGATTCACAGGGTGCTTGGGTTTCTGGGAATTGAGGTCCAGGAACATCTGGAGTGCCAAGGTTCGCCATCAGAGGCTTAGAGGATTACTAGAAGTAATTAATGTCATGAGGGAGTCTGTTAATGAAGCAGATAAGTTGCACTCCATCCTCTGGAGTTTACCCAGTTATAAATGCTACTATGGAATTGCATAACCTGCAAGTAAGCACCTGAATTATTATTTTGTTGAACAGGTGAGCCAAGATGGGAAATCACTACTTGACAAACTGCAGCGGCCGTTGACACCTGGAAGTTCAGACTCCCTAACAGCTTCAGCTAACTACTCTAAGGCAGTGCATCATGTCCTAGATGTAATTCATGAAGTACTGCATCACCAGAGGCAGCTGGAGAACATCTGGCAGCATCGAAAGGTCCGCCTGCATCAGCGGCTCCAGCTTTGTGTCTTTCAGCAGGATGTACAACAGGTCAGTTCATAGCTCCCACTCCTAGATGACACTATATTATGGATGCTTGAACGTTCATTTTAAAAACGCACCACCTACCATCTTTTTTTTTAAAAAAAATTTGTATTACATTTGTATCCTGCCCATTTAGGATATTTTCCCACTCTGGGCAGCTTACAACATACAGTATTTAAAAAATCTTTATAATATATATTTTTTAAAATGAATGAATTATAATTATCAACAAGAACAAAAATGATAACCCCCCCCCCCCATTAAAACAACAACAACAACAACCCAGCAACGAAGAACGCATATTGGCGATGGAAAAGTTAATCAAACCCAAATTAATGGCATCTTGCCATACATTGGATTTTTCTAAGAAGAGGAGCAGAAATAAAGGAAAGCAGTGCTGTTAGTCAGTACACCTTGATCGCTTTTCAGTCATTTTAGCTCCACTTGATGATAAGATTAAAGCATCTATTGACCTTGGTTTGTTCCAATTACAAGGCAAGGCCCCCCCAAAAAGGGGTGTGTGTCAAATTTCAAGCTGAGAAAGAAAGATATTTCTGAAGTTCAGCCAATAAGTAGGTGGATAGGCTTGCCTGTGTCTTTTGTAAATCCTTAAAAACAAACAAAATAGAGGCAGAACGACAGAGAATCAGTCTGTACCAAATCATAATCAGACCTATACAGGCTTTAGTTTATATTTTCATATTCAAAATAACTGTATGAATTTATCCAACACAATAGATCCTCTGGGCTTCAGCAACACAACAGAAAAAAGTCAAGGAAGCAGCCAAACAGACACTGGCTTCCTGGCACACACAAAAAACACATGCTTGAGATTTTACTGTTCTTTGAGGATAGGTGGGCAAATTAAAGCATTATGGTCCTTCTAAAGATACAATCACAGGAAATACTTAACCTGATAAGCGTGATCTTTTAAGGAGCATATATTCTGGTCATTTAAACTGACTAGTAGTTATTAACGTTTTTGTGCAATTGCATAGCATGGGATACTCTAAATACTAAGCAGGTTTAGTGGGTTTGGTTCCTTGTTTTGCTTTTAGAGTGGCAATTCTAAAGAATAAGTTTGTACTTATAATAAATTGATTTTTTAAAAACTGAGTGAGCATGTTGGTTAAAATGTTAGGTTTGGTTGACTTTTAGCTGAGCAAAGTATTTGCTTGTTTTATTACATTAATTGAGTACTTCTTTTTATTGAATTAGCACATTCTAATTCACCAAGTGTCTGTAATAGGAAATCTGCCATCCTGGAAGGCTAGAATTTTAAAACACTAAACTATTGTGAAATATTATAAACACTTAAAGAGTAAGGTAAAGATCACCCTTCCTCGAAAGCTAGTCGTATCCAACTCTAGGGTTCAGTGCTCATCTCTGTTAAGAGCCAGTGCTGTCTGTGTCTGCAGACGTTTCCGTGGACATGTGGCAGGCTTGCCTCGTCACTGGGGTGCATGGAAAGCGTACACTAATGCTATTCCCATATTTTCACCTGCAAGATAAAACACAATAACCTTTGGCGTTAGCACAGTTTATCTCCTTGTTTACAGATTCCAAGATAAGACACATTCAACTGTTAAAAATATTATGATACAGTGACCTTTCTCAGCTGTAGAGCTGAGTAAACTATTTCAAATACTTTTGTTTTCAGGGCTATTTTTTCTATATACCCCTCTACCAGGTATTTTAGCACTCTATAAGTATATTGTAGCACACTTTGACAGATCTTTCCTAGCCCTCAGTGAAAAATAAAGTGAAATGTACAGAGGTTGAATGGGTAGGGGAAACTTGGGTTGTAGGTAAAATTTTGTTGTTTTTCAGTCACACAGTCGATTGCAACCCCATGGACCACCGCACGCCAGGCACCCCTATCCACCATTCTCCTCAGCCTGTCCAGCTTTGTTCCCCTTGCATCAACAATGCCATCTAACCATCTCATTTTCTGCCGCCCCTTTTTCTTTTGCCCTCGACCTTTCCCGGCATCAAGGCTTTCCCAAGTGAATCCTCTTTTCTCATTTGATGTCCAACGTACTTTAACTTCATATTCAGCATATGACCTTCCAAGGAGCAGTCCGGGCTGATTTCTTTTAAGATTGACCTATTTGTTCTCTTTGCTGTCCAGGGTACTCTCAAAATTCTCCTCCGGCACCACATTTCAAAGGCCTCTATTCTTCTGCGCTCAGCTTTCCTTATAGCCCAGCTCTCACAACCATGCATTACTACTGGAAATAACATTGCTTTGACTATGCAGACTTTTGTTTGCAAAGTGATGTCTCTACTTTTAACTATGTTCCCCAAATTTCTCATGGCTTGCTTCCCAAGAATCAGTCGCCTTTTTATTTCATGGCTGCAATCACCATCTGCAGTGATCTTTGATCCTAAGAATGTAAAGTCTGTCACTGCTTCTACTTCTTCCCCATCTCTTTTCCAGTGAGGTATAGGGCCTGTTGCCCTAGGTAAAATTAAGCAGTCACTGCCACTGCTGCCACTGCCAGACTTGGCTGGCTAGAAGCCGCAACACCCGAATGGAAAAATGACTGTCAGCATTTTAAGGCTTAGCAAATTCGCCAGAATTGCTGATAATTGTAATTGTTCACGGAGAGGTTTGCTATTGATTATGCTCATTTGGCCAACTCCTCCTTCCATTTGGTGTGGCTAAACTAACCAGACATTAATGAAGCAGCCAATGTTTCCTGTTATGTCTAAACCCGGTTTCCTGCTTTCTTGCTCCTCTAATGACCAAAGTTTGAAGGCAGTGTTTAAAAATATTTTCTGTTCCTGAGTGTAACAAGCCAGAGTCTGAGTTCTAATGTTACACAAAGCTTCTACTTCTTTTTTGGTTTCTGACTTAACCAGTGGTGGGCTCATTTTTTTTTTTTTACTAACACACTGTGGGCATGGTATGGTCGGCATGGCCAGTGGGAAAGACCTGTTTTGCACCCAAATTAGGACTACTTTATTTTAAAACTTGGATGGGCAGGGCCAGCCAGAATTTCTGCTACCGGTTCTGGCGAACTGGAGTGAACCTGCTGATGCCCACCACTGGACTTAACTGCTTCTATTGGCAAGAGAAGCAACATGGGAACAACTAGCAACATGCACAAAACATGCTACTTATGAACGGTAAACCAGGATTCTCTTGAATTTTATCATATTTATTGGGTCCAGATGCAACCAGTGTTTCTTGTCTGACAGCTAACAATTTTAAGGACCTGTCAGAAGCCCTTGCTGTGGATGTTCATTGATTAGATTGTGCATTTTCTATTGTGCATATTCAATCTCCCTCCCTTTTTTAACCTGACACTCACTCATTTTATTTTGTCACAAAATTGATAGATATAATTTTGAAAGTGACACTGCAGTCATATTATTTGATCTGCAGTTTGTTGAAGACAGGGACTTTCTGTCATCTGCATCAGTGACTATCTGATGAATTAGGATAGCTTCAATCCATCAGAAGCTGACTTCTAGAGGCACATGATCATCTGAAGTGATATGGTTATTGCGTCTACTCTTCCATTGACAAATGTGCCATTTCTGTTAGCTGTTTACCACTTTTGCTACCATTTCTACCACTCACATTGGTTTCACTGCATGTTGAAATTATTTGTCTTTATAGTTCTGTTTATCACGAGCCAAGTTAAATAGAAGAAAAGTCTTTTGATGACACTGTAAAGCTTGAATAGTTAAGCCGGGAACCTGAGAATATAGACATTAGCCATCTCTGTTTTAGTCTAAGTACATTTTAAAATAATTAAACTGGCAGCTTCTATATAATTCTTTGTTCAGCAAAACTGGCTTCTGTGAATAGCCCTTTCAAGAATTAAAATCTATGTTCAGGCTAAATTTTTCATGAAATAGACAAAATAGTAAACCTAAAAGAGCCAAAACTGTCACATAAACACAGTCTACAGCATTCAAAATGAAGGTTTGTTGTTTACTAGATTGGAATCTCTATCCAACAAATCTGCAAATAGAAAATAATGTATCAAAGAGAAAATTTATGTTTTAAAATAAACTCTGACAATTTAAGGGGTAAGATTCTGTGATTAGGATATTTTTTTAAAAGAGCAGGGAATCCGAGTTTTTGACCAACGGCTTGAATAAATGTCAGAGGAGAGCAGAGCTCAGAAATGCTTGCCTGCTTGCACTGGTCGCCTGTTCACTTTTGTCCCCAATTCAAGGTTTTAGTGTTAACATACAAAGCCCTTCATGACTTGGTACCTGACAGCATCTCCTCCAGTTACACTCTGCCAAGACCACCTGATCATGACAGGCATTAGAGCATTGTATTAGAACAAAAACTGGGAATAACAAAAGGCCCCTCATCCCCCCAAAACAACAACAACAACAACTGCCCCAACCAGACATTATATATGATTAAATAGCATAAATTTTATGGTTGCTCAATTCCTAGGTTTATGATGTAATCTGATACCTTGTGATCTAAATGTTAAGTAGCCTTAACATGTTTGTACAAATGAAATTTATTTTCAGTATGTTAATCAAGCTGCTAGAAGTGTTCATAAGAAGGATGTACTTGCTTGTAAAAACTTCACCTCCTTCTTCTGAGCAATGAAGAATTATTAAACAGGAGGACTTCAGGCCAATGTGAAGACAAACATATTCCCAATATCTCCACAATGTTGGTTTGGTTAGCAAATTATGGTTAAGGAGGGACCTATATACACCGTTATTAAACCAACACCTTATCCATGATAAAGAGTCGGTGAGAATTGCTCTTGAGAAAAAAATTGACATAATCGTCTATACATTTACACTAGCTTTTAAAAAGCAGCTAGCAGGGGTGCCCGGCTTTGCCCGGTTGGGGGGTGAGCGCTGTCCTACCTCCCAGGGTTATGTTGCTCGGGTGCTCCTTCTCCTGGGCTGACCTCTGTCCCCTGGACTCCTGCCTCACACTGGCAGCTGGCCTGCCTGGCCAAGGGGCATGGCCCTGTGATGTCACATTGGCTAAACCACTCCCAAGGGCTGACCACTCCTTAGGACTGACCAGGTCTGGGCAAGACATCATAAAGAGCATGACATCACAAAGGCCCAGACCTGGTCAGCCTTTGTGATTGGTTGAGTACTAAAGGATCAATTTTGGGGGCATACACCCCCCCCCATGGGCTTCAGGACCCCGACGGTGACCTGCTCACGTGTGCAAGGTATGTATGTGCCAAATTTCACTGGGTTTGGTCAAGGGGTGCGGCAGCCCATTCCGGATACCGCACCCACACCTCTGGTTTACGGATACCGCACTCACATCTATATATAGATATATAAGAAAGATGTCCTTAAACTGCAGCCATTACTCAGCATTACAGTGTAATGTTTGAAGACTGATTTTCTTTTGCAGAGATCTGCATAGTTTCCTTTCTCCTCTAATCTGACAATTTCTGGCTAGCTCTTGAATCTTTTGCTTTAGAAGAATCTATAGAAGGGATGTGTTCCTGAAGGATGTGTAATCCCTCTGCCTAATATAAGAAGAAGTAGAATGCCTGATGAGTGAGAGTTCAATGTGTTTGTGGATTCCAGGGTTGAGGTTGGCTTGTACACAAGCAATTCCTGAAACTATTACTTGGACAGGCTTGAATTAAACTTCACTTTTAAGGAAGAGCTCTTCCCTTGCACTGGCACTTGCCAGAATGATGCATTTCTAGGGAATTTGTGGAGCAGGGAACATCTTACTTTCATTCAAACTTCATTTGCAATAGTATAGTAATGTGTATGTTGCCATCAGGTCCCAGAATGGTCAATTGCTGAGCAGATTCTGATTAGTGCAACTATTTGCACCTGAAGTGAATTGAAAACAGAGTTCTTGCGTGATTGTAAACTTAAAACCCCAAAATTAATAGTCCAGTATTGCGGAAGAGTTTCTCTGGTCTGTGGGGGAAACTATATTCAGTGGTTTTCAGGTTTTAAGATAGGGATTCCGATGGAGGAGGGAGGAGCTTAAGGTAGCTGGTTGGAGTGATTTCTGTCGTCTCCTTCTCCAGACAAAGAAAAAAAGTCCTATTTGGGTTAAAAGTACCATGGAACTTGCCAAAAGATAGCTACTGCAGTCCTTTGGATGATATGGTACCGTGGGAGGTGTTGAAGGTCCTGTTGAAAAACTATTTGCTGATAAATCGTCTGTTGAAAAATACCGGAGAGAAAAGTGCTAAGAAGCAGAGGCCTATGCTTTTAAAGCAATAGATCTGCCATCTCCCTTTTGTTGCTGTGAGGACTTTCTTTTTCACCTCTTTACCTCTGATACAATTTTGGAGGAAAAGGCTTCATACAAGATTGGTTTGGAAAAGTTTACATTTAATCCACTAAAGCTGTTTCTTTTTGTGCCGTCCTAATTTCAGAGGGAGGAACCGCCATATTGGGCTGAGCCGACAGAGCTGGCACGAAGACAGGTGCTTTTTGTGATAAGATAAAGCTTTGTGGTTGTAAATTAAAATAAAACTGCAGTCTCTTAGTAGCTGGTGGAAAAATATTTGTGGACTATTGATAACTGCAAGTTGCTGAGCAAATAATATTAGGTACTGGAAGAGAGACAACAGTAAGAGACTTTTTTTTACAAGGGTTACTGCAGCGGTGGTGGATCAAAATAAATGAAGAGGAGAGTCTGGAAAAAAGAGACTGTATCTGATAAAGCATATAGACATCTTGTCAGTGTAGATGACAGCCCAATAAACAAAGAAGAATCTGAAAATATGGATGCAAGACTACCCTCTAAGGAAAAACCGAGTGGAGATCTGACTCTGTTGGAATTAAAAGACTTTATAACTACAAAATCTAATGAAGATAAAAAAGAAATTAAACAGTTTGTTAAAGAGGTGGTCAGAGAGGAAGTGCAATCACTGGAAAAATCAATTTCTGGATTAAACATGAGAACCAATTCTTTGGAGTCAGAGGTTAAGGACTTGGTGGAGATTGCAGTAAGGCATGAAAATACTATGGACAAAAGATTTAAGCAACTGGTGAAGCTACAGGATCAATCGAAAAAGAAAAAAACCATCAGGATTAAGTGTCCCCCCCCCCCCCCCCCCGACATGGATAAAGACAATTTAAAAATTGAAGTGGTTAAATGGTTACAAACCTTTGCTTTGGACTCTGGCCCAATTAAAGAAGAAGAGATCGAAGCAATTTTTAAGGTCGGTTTCAAGAGAGGTCAACACCCCAGAGATATGATAATTACTTTTGTATCAGGTTATAAAAAAGATCAAGTAATGGACTATTTAAGGAAGCATGGTGACTCTGCATTAAAGATAGGAGAAGTAAAAGTACAAGTATATCATGATTTAAGTAATGAGACTATTCAATGGAGAAGACAGATGAAGCCGATAACTGAAATTTTGTTTAATTGCAATATAAGATATCAATGGGGTTTCCCTATCTTCTTAAAGATATTTCATGATGGGAATGTGGTTAGAGCAGAGGACCCAAAGGGAGAAATGAGACAACTTGAATTACTAAAAATTATAGAGATGGGAGATCCAAAGTGGGAAAAACTGGGAAAAAATCTCTATGGAGAAGGTTCAGAAGGATCAAAGGGGAAAGACCATTCAAGGGAAAAACAAAGGGAGAAACCTTTGGGTTATGGAAGTGGAGGGGAAATAAGAGAAGAAAAGGATGCAGAATTGTCTGGTGCAAAGATAAAGCCAAAAGCCAAAAAGTAAAAATAATATATAAATATAAATAGGCACAGGCAAGAAAGTGTTAACAATTTAGGAATATGAATATGAATAGAATAGGGACTAAAAGAATTAAAATAGAGGAAAAATAAGAGAAGGAGACGGGGAATAGTGAAAGAAGGATTTTAGAATAGAAGGGATAGGCTCTCCCTTCTCCTCCATTCTCTAAATGGGAGCGGCCAGGAAATCTTTAACCTGGCAGGGTGGTGGTGGTGGTGGTGGTGAGATTTTTCAGTGTTGCGTGTTGGTGGGTGGAGGATTATATGTTACATGTTGCATGTTATATGTTATAAAAAATAATAAAAAATACAGTAATAACAAAACAAAAAGATAGGGATTCTGAACCCTTTTAAGCCAGGGGCTGGTTCATGCCCCCTCAGACTGTTGATGGGCCGAACTGGTGGTCCCGGCAGTGGCAGCGGGACCACCTTGAGCCCCCACCACTCCCACACACGCCACTATCACTGACGACCAGCCCGGGCCACTTCCCCCACAAAGCTGCCGACGACCACCCCGAGTCACCCACCACTCCCCCTCCCACACCACTTCCCTGCTTACCGTGTGAAGGAGGGGTCCAGGCTGTCCTTCTCTGCCAGAGTGGACCCTGGGAAAAATGCAGGTGGACACTGCTTCCACCACTGCCTCCTCAATCCTTGTCCCCTCTGCTTTGCTTGGTGTGTTACTAATGGCGCGCCGTAGCAGGGTAGAGCGAGGGCGCGAGCTGGGTGATTTGGTGCTGTGGGCCATAGGTTGTGAATCCCTGTTTTAGGACTTCAAGAAATGTTCCTGATGTGAAAGTATCTAGCAAGGGCTCTTGCAGATTAAAAAATGGAATGGCTGTGAATTGTAGATTATTCTGGAGAATGCTCTAGAATTCACACTTGAGTCACATGGATACTGGCATGAAGGCTAGGTATCTTAATGATAAGTAGCCATGATATATAAATTGAACCTGCATGTTCCAGGGCAATTTAGTTCTGAATAACAGTTTGCATGGTAGTGGAGGATGTTGGGTGAGGACTATTGCATTGTTACCCAGTTTTATTAGAGTTCCCAAAGTATTTGCTGGCTTCTACAAGCAGGAAAGATTTAAGCCCTGGGAAAAATTGTTCATATTCCACAAGGTGATTTTTATTTTTGGAAAACATGAAAGTGACACCCAGCTCCCCAGGAGAGAGTTCTGAATTGTTTGGCTTGTGAATTCTTCTTGAAGTGTCCCTTTGCTTAGAGACTTGATAATCTGAGGTCCAGTGCACACAAGACAGCTGCCACATTAAACCGATCCCTTGTTGCTGCTATTTCCATGGGACTGACTGTTCAAACTTTCTTCAGGACTCTGAACCAGGATCATTGGCAGGAATCTGTATGGTGAACAGCTGAAGTCCACTACTGCTGTGAAGTCCACTACTGCTGCAGGAATGATTAGAGGCTGGTAACATAAATCAGGATGTTAATCAAGACTTACTCATGTTAACGGCCGAAACAGTGAATTTTATTTTTGAAGATTTAAGGCATTTGCATGCCAGACTAGGGGATTTGCATGTGATGGTGGCTGAGTTGCATAAGAATTAGTGCCTGATTCCAGCTCGGCCTCAATGGACTCAGCGGGCTCTCGGCTTAAGACCCCACTTGATGGGGACACCTGTCAATTGATGTGGCAACCCCATAAAATTTGCCTTTCTATCTCTGGATACAGAGGCATGGTCCCATGCTGGAGACTGAGGGCTAATGTCAGGAATCATCTAGGAGCACTGTTTGGAGTTCACCCAGAATTAGTGGATTTGAAGGCAGTAGAATCATTGCATGACTGATCACCCTCAGAGAGTCTTGCTGTCCTTTGCCAGCCGTAGATTCCCATCGCTGATGTTCAACCAGAGACTCTATTTAGAAGCGAAGGGAATCTGCCCAACTCGGGTTTTCATCAATAACATCTGTGCTCCATTGCTGCCCTCCCTCTGGCACAAGAAACAGAAGTGTCACGACAGCTTACCAACAGAAGTTCCTGAACACCCCCTACAAAAACACTCTCCTGGTTACATTTTCTCAGACTGCTTCCAAGGAGACAGTGTTTAGACCCCCAATGGACAGTTTGAGTAAGGTTTTAGTGGCCCCTTCCTCCCTCTTGCCATTATCTACTGAGGGGGGGGGGGTTAGAAGGAGCTTGTTCGGATTTGCCTCTTAGAGCACTTGGGGAGCCTTTTCAAGCCCACAACTTAGGCTCAGTCCCAGGCCCTTCATCAGAGTCTTTCGTTATCCAGGGTAGCTGTCTAGATCCCCATATCCCTCAACCCCATGTGGATTTGAACCCTGGAAGAATCCTGGCTGAGGGATCAAGTGTCTCTCCCTCTTGCATTGCATATCCAGATCCTAACATCTTGCAAGACCCTCAGATTTTAAGGAACTGACTTAAGTAGAACGACAGTGCACTGTGGCTGTGGACCCGGCTTCAGCGCAGGGGGGCGGTGGCAGAGTCCCTCAGGCATTAGGAGCAGGGCATGGGTTACGAACTGTGGATTTAAGCCCATCCACCCGGAGGGCCAGTGGCAGTGACCTGACGGGTGTCGACATTGGTCTATGGGCTGCAGAGCTGTCCCTAGCCACCAGAGGACCGGTGGCAGAGGTCCAAATGAGGGAAGTCAGTGCTAGTGATAGGACACCGGCCATGGACCTGCAGCTTGGTGACCCAACACGCCCCCAACATTGCCGCTGCCGCCACTGTTGGAGCCGGACCCAGCCTTGCTTCCCCAACAAGGGGAAAGTGCTTCCAGCTGGGCAACCCGCGGCGGCGGCTACAAAGGGGCAGATTCCACTGGCTCCCGGGTCAGCCTCGCCACCGGCTATGGGCTTGCAGCTGGGTGGCTCAACACGCCACCAACATTGCCGCTTCTGCGGCAGCCGCTGCTGTCAGAGCCGGACCGAGTCTTGCTTCCCCAACAAGGGGAAAGCGCTTCCAGCTGTGCGACCCACAGCGGCTACAAAGGAGCAGATTTCACTACCGCCAAAGTTAGCCTCGCCACCAGCTATGGACCTGCAGCTGGGCGGCCCAATACGCCCCCAATGTCACCACTTTTGCGGGGGCTGCCGGAGCTGGACCCAGCCTTGCTTCCCCAATGAGGCAGCACCTGAGGCTGTTTCATGGCTCAATGGCCATACCAATAGCCACATCTCCGGTTTTTGGGGGTTTTAAGTGGGGAGGGGAGGGAGAGAGGGGGGAGTGAGTGAGAGCCAGCCTCGCCAGCTGGGAAGGTGAGGCAGCACTCCATCTGTAATAGGCAGGGAGGTTCCTGGAGCCCAAATTGGAGTTGTGATGGGCATGGGGCGATATGGCGGGTACTAAGTGGCAGGCCACACCCGGGGAACATGGGACCGATGCTTGTTATCTGTCCCTCGTTCCAGCCCCTTGGTTACACCTCTAGGTCCTGAGCAGCTGATCACGAGAGAGACCCCGCCCTTAGGCTGCTGCTGATGAATGCCAGGTCAGTCTGACCTGGCATGCATCACCGAAACTTGGCTGAGACCGGAGGATGGTGTACCTCTGTCAGAAGTATGTCCAGCTGGGTTCGATATTTGGCACCAGCCTAGGGAGGAGGGGAAGGGTGGTGGTGTTGCCATTGTAGCCAGGGAGTCGCTGGGAGTTGCTAGGGCTGCTGCTCCACAAGTTCTGGGTTGTGAGGCCCTGCTCCTGCGGTTGGACCCTAAGGGTCAGTTGGGAGTCTTACTCCTGTACCTGACCCCTTGCAGGGTAAGGGACTCCCTGCCTGAGCTCCTCGAGGCCATCTCAGTGTTGGTGTTGGAGTTTCCTAGGCTGATGGTCCTGGGGGACTTCAATTTACCTTCGCTGGGGACTGGCTCTGAGGTCACACAGGAGTTCATGGCTTCCATGGCAGCCATGGGCCTGACTCAGGTAATTCAGGGCCCGACCAGGGGCAGTGGCCACATGCCGTATTTAGCTTTTTTGTCGGAGCGGTGGCTAAGTGATCTGATATTACAGAAATTAGACATAACACCTGTGCCATGGTCAAATCACTTCCTGGTGACTCTAGACTTTCTGGGGGCGATGTTTCACCATAGGGAGGCAGGGCCTGTTAAGCAAGCCCCCCCCCCCCAGCGACTAATAGATCCTGATGGATTCCAGCGGGAACTGGGGGATTTTCCTCAGGATCGGTTAAGCGATTCACCTGAGGCACTGGTTGACCTGTGGAACGGGAAGACGATGGCAGCCTTAGATGAAATCGCGCCACTACGGCCTCTCCGAGCCTGTGGGGCTAGGTCATCCCTGTGGTTCACTGAAGAACTGCGGGAGCTCAAATGGGTGAAGAGACGCCGAGAGTGCCGCTGGGGGAAGACTCGGACTGAGTCTGACTGGACACTGGTTAGAACCGCTATTAGGGCCTACCTGGTGGCGATAAGGGTGGTGAAGCGGCAATATTTCATCACCCTTATTGCATCCACAGATAATCGCCCAGCCACCCTGTTCCGGGTGACCAGGTCTCTCCTTAGTAGAGGGGGGGCGGTGCCTGGTTGGCAGGGTTCGGCTGAGGTTTTCGCTGATCACCTGACGGATAAAATCACTCAGATTTGCTCGGGACTGAACCTCGGCATGGATGGGGAGAGTCAGGAGGGGACTGGACCACAGTCTTGCCATGTCATCTGGGAATGGTTTGATCCAGTTGTCCCTGATGAAGTGGACAGGCTCCTTGCAGCTGTTCGCGCTACTACCTGCCCTTTAGATCCCTGTCCTGCCAGCTTGGTGAAAGCATCTAAGGCAGTGACAGGCGGCTGGGTCGGGGTGATAATTAATTCATCTTTACAGGAGGGGGTATTCCCTGCACCTTTAAAACATGCTTTGGTGCGCCCCCTCCTAAAAAAACCTGGTCTCGACCCAGCACTTCCAGCTAACTATAGGCCGGTCTCCAACCTTCCCTTTTGGGGGAAGGTATTGAAGAAGGAGGTAGCGCGGTAGTTGGGGGGGGGGTCTCCTGGATGAAGCGGATTATCTGGACCCCTTTCAGTCAGGGTTCAGGCCTGGACATGGTACGGAGACGGCATTGGTCGCACTGATGGATGATCTCTGGCAAGAAAGGGATGGAGGCCATCCGACCATCCTTGCTCTCCTTGACCTCTCAGTGGCTTTCGATACCGTCGACTATGGTATCCTTCTGAAACGGCTCTGAGGATTGGGGATCCAGGACACTGTGTTGTCCTGGTTTTCCTCATTCCTGAAGGGCCGTACCCAGTCGGTGTGGTTGGAGAGTGAGACATCCAGCCCTAGGCCACTCCAATATGGGGTGCCTCAGGGCTCGGTGCTGTCACCTCTCCTATTTAATATCTACATGAAACCACTGGGTGAGATCATCCATTGCCACAGGGCGCGGTACCATCAGTACGCGGATGACACCAAAGTGTACATCTCATCTTGTGGTGATCCCAGTGATGCTGTCAAAGTCCTGTCCGAGTGCTTGGCGGCTGTTGGGGTCTGGATGGGGGACAATGGATTACAGCTGAACCCTGGCAAGACTGAGTGGCTATGGATTAGGGCCCCGGTGTTATCTTGGGAGCTACCATCGTTGGTTTTGTATGGGGCTAGTCTGCCTCAGACAGATCCGGTGTGCAACTTGGGGGTCCTCCTGGACTCACGACTGCTGCTTGAAGATCAGGTAGCGGCCGTGGCCAGGAGGGCTTTTGCCCAACTTTGGGTGATTCGCCAGTTGCGCCCGCTCCTAGACCGGGACTCCTTACTCATGGTCACTCATGCGCTGGTCACCTCTAGACTAGATTATAGCAATGCACTGTACATGGGGCTGCCCTTGGTGACCATCCGGAGGCTGCAGTTGGTCCAGAATGTGGCTGCTCGGGTGGTGATGGGGTGTGGGCGTTATGCTCGCGCCTCACCACTGCTTTGGGAGCTGCACTGGTTTCCAATTTGCCTCCGGGTGCAATTCAAGGTGCTGGTCATTACCTTTAAAGCCCTATATAGTAGTGGGCCAGGATACCTAAGAGACTGCATCGCCCCAAGAACGTCTGTCCATCCAACCAGAGCGGACTGGAGGGACTCTCTGTTTGTACCATCTGCTAGAGGGGCCCGTCTCTCTAGCACAAGAAGGAGGGCCTTCTCTGTGTCCGCTCCGGCCCTATGGAACCTCCTGCCAGTGGAACTAAGGCTGCAGACGGAATTGCTGCCCTTCAAGAAAGATCTGAAAACATGGCTGGCGGGGCAGGTGTGGGGTCCTGAAGATGTCATGACCCCCGCCTGCTGGTTGGTTTAATATCAAAGTAATCTTCCACTTTTTAATGTGTGGGGGTTTTAGCGGGGTAATTTGTTTTAATGGGGTTGTTCTTGTTTTAAGGGTTTTAAGATTGTATGCCACCCAGAGTCTTTGTGAGTTGGGCGGCTATATAAATATGAATATAAATGAATGAATGAATGAATGTGGCCTCCACAAAGTGGCTGTTTTATGAGCAGTCAAGGTCAGCCCAAAACAATTTTGCTGCTGAGGCAAAGGACAGGTGTCTCTTCCTCCTCCTCTTCAGTTTCACATGCAAAAACTGTTTGGGCTGGCAACTAATCCTTCCTTCAAACACGGCATTAGTATCTTCACCATTCTTAATAGTGTTTGAATAGTTCAGAGTGGGATGTAGGGTAGATTGTGCAGCATTAACAGTGCTGTCCTCCAAGAATAGAAAATGGCAGAGGGCAGAGAGTGTTGGCTCTAGAGGGATGCTAGATGCTATAACAGTATCTGTCACCTGAAATGGTTGCTTACTTTGCCTGATAGAAGTGGACAGCCCCCTGTTTAGTGACTTTGAGTCTGGATTCATGTGGAGCCATGTGTCAATTGTTAAATGTTAGAATATGTTGTTGTTGTTTATTCTTTTTTCTAATATAAACAAGGCTGAATAATTAATGCAAATTTTGTAGTGAATCAGATACTGATGTGATTTTGTTTTGCCTTTCTCTCCCCCCCCATAAATGTATTTCATTTTACTTTATGTGTTTTGAAATTTTAAAAATAAAGTACAGTATATCTAAAAAGATAATTTTAATAAACACTAATTCTTTGAAAGAAACAGTGGTGTAGTGGATTGCGTATAGAACTGGGTTTAAGTCTCGATTTGGCCATGGAAACTCAGTGGGGTGCATTGCTAAATCATTCCTTAAACATCTCACATATCTCTGTTAAACCTCTCACATATCTCTGTGGCGGGTCAGTGGTTAAGAAGCTCACCAAATCTGGAAGGCCAGCAGCAAGTCGGCAGTTCGAAACCCGGGTACTGCATGATGGATTGAGCACCCGTCTCTGTACCTGCTCTTGGGGTCATGAAAGGAGCCTCATTTGGGTGTCCCCTGAGCAGAATTTCTTCCGCAAAATCCTTTCAACCCAGAATAATTTCTGACACAGAATCATCGTCATCATCATCATCAGTTAAAAGTAACTTCACAGTGCATAGCAATAAAACTTTGCTGATTTTTTCTCTCCCTTAGATATCCTTTGGATTTGTGTAGAGATATTCATGCTAAGTGCCACAATATTTTTAATCCTGTCAGAAGCACACAAAGGTGCTTTCTGGGTTGAAAGGATTTTTGCTAGAGGAACTCAGCTCAGGGGACACCCGAATGAGGCTCCTTTCATAGCCCCAAGATCTCTTAGCACCAAAGTGGCCCCTATTCAAAAGTACTTGGGTCTTGAACTGCTGACTTGCTGACCTTCCAGCTAACAAGGCGAGTTTCTTAACGACTGAGCCACCACAGTCCCAGTGCCACAATGTTTTAAGGATATTATGGGGAAGAAATCTAATGGTGTATACAGTCAACCCTCACATAACAACGTGTTCGGATAGCATCTTTTTTGCTTAACAATGCGCCATTATGCACCACGTGTTCCCCTGCATAACAACGTTTTTAGTGTCCTTGTCCGGACAACAACGCTAAAATAACCGTCATTATTCAGACACAAACGTCGTTATGCGGGAAACTCCATAGAAATCCACATAACAACAAAAATCGCTTAGCAACGCTACTTGGGGAACCAATTAACGCCGTTATGTGAAGGTCTACTGTATATGTTATGGATCTGGATGGATAATAAGTAGTTTAGGTATCTGACTGAGAAGCCAAATGTTGGTAGTTTGAGTCCCCTCTATAGCCAGCCTTTTTGGCTTTGGCCAAGCTGCTCAATTCCACGATGTCCCCCATTTCTAACAATACTCTACTTAGAAAACACTGGAAAAGGTCACCATAAATCAGAATAGACTTGACAGCATACACGTATGGAGATGAATTGCATCATCCTGTTCATTATAGTAGGTGAATAAACTGTTTGAAGTGTTTGCATAAATGTGCATCCGGGATTTTTTTTTCCATGCTGCTTTTTTCTTGCAGGTGCTGGACTGGATTGAAAATCATGGAGAAGCTTTCCTTAGCAAACACACAGGGGTTGGAAAATCTTTACATCGAGCCAGAGCATTGCAGAAACGCCACGAGGATTTTGAAGAAGTAGCACAGGTAAGGACTCATCTGTGCCTTTCCCTTAGGTCAGTGGTCGGCAGCCTACAGCCCATGGGCTGAATCTGGCCTGTGGTGCCAAATCATCTGGGCCCTGCCCTCGCTCCAACCACCGCTGCCACCGGAAGTGGCCATGCACACATTTACAGCATCTGCGGACGCGGCAAGGGGATCACCAGTCTGGCCCCCTCAAATGTCTGAGAGAGCATGACCTGGTCCCCGACTTTAAAAGGTTGCCAACCCCTGCCTTAGGTTGTTGTCCTTTTGTGTTTAGAATTATGGCCCAAACCTTTTATTTTTAAAAAATAAACGGTTGGTTGATTCTACATATTGCCTTTCTCCTTCACAGGACCCAACATAGCTTAGGGGTTTGTACAGCAAGCTTAATTGTACAGCAAGCTTAATTAGAATTAATATACTGTAGAAATAACAGCAATAACTTCTGAGTTATTTTGCTACCCTGAATATAATCAAGCAAGGAAATTGGGATGCAGTGTTTTGACTGGATGCTGGTTTTTCTTGGCCTGACAACTTTTTGCATGCTATTAATGGCTTGATTGTGACAGGTAGTATGTGTATCAAAGTGCCGAATTAGACATTTAAAGAAGTGATTTTTTTCCAGAATCACCAGGCAAATAGATACCCATCAGAAAAGAGTCACGTTATACTCAATCATACTAGGATCATCTCCTCTGTAGCCATAGTAGTCAACAGCTGTGATCTTTCTGAACTTCTTCTAAATCAGTGCAGTATAAAGCTATTCTGCAGACCTTTGACAGGAATTGAGGTTGGCTGGTTTTCTTCTTGTAATGTGAAAAGCAAAAGCAACCATAGTAACAACAAAAATGAAAGTTCTCAAGCAACTTTATTTTTCTATACTTGCATATAGTGTCTGTAGTGATGTCTTCTTATCTTGGGTTAAATCACAGATATGTGTATATAAATCATTATTGTAGATCTCAAGATACTAGGTTACTGTACAGCAATTAACTAACAGCTGAATGTATTGACTCTGAAGCAGTCTTCTAAAGGTAGTCAGTTCATACATTCAGCTGTCAGTCACCCCACTGTACAAGTATAGAAAATAATGTTGGTATGAGAAATATGTGTTGTAGTTAGACCTGCAATATCTCACCAAAATACGCAAGTCATCTTGGGGAAATGATATTTTTAAGCGATGAACATTTATGACTTAATCAATATCCACTGATTAGTTATTCCTTCCAAACAATTTATACTTATATTCTTTACTTTTTTGAGTGAAAGTACATGTGTGGCTATGTGTCCGTTAGATCTCCAGTCTTAAAATCAGTAGCATAACCTGCAGCCATAGATGCATTTCCTGTTGCACACCAATTCCAAGACTTAGTGTGAATAGAAAATGCCTATTCTAACTTCTTAATGTACATTGGTATTATGCTAGCAGAAATTTGCAACAGGATTCTGGACTATGTTTTTCCCCAGCAGGTCATATATAATCATATGATCAATTAGCTGCATTCATAAATTATGCTGAACTGTGGCATAGCTACTATAGGCACAAGTTGGAATGAGCCCCAATGAAGATTCATATGCCCAACCTTTGTCTTCCTGCATGACAAAAAGAAGGATTTGCTAGTGTTTCATTTCAGCTTCTGCTTATCTTTTCTCACTGATGCTAACAAATCACTAGTTCTGATTGGTTTCAGAACCAATCAACTTCAGACTGAGTTTTGAAGCCATCTTTTTCCCCACTAACCATGATTTGTGATAAACCATAACTCGCAGATCACACAATGTGGTGAGATTAGGAGAAAATGAGAATCAACACTGACCAAATCCTTTTCCTTGCCAGGCTGGGTTATACGGGAGCATAAGAGCAAAAGACTTTGCTTAAGCTTTCCCCAATATAAACATACAGTATTAAGTCATGATGTAGCCTTACACACATACTGTATATGATTATTGGCAGCCCAGATCTGTGTTCTCTATAGGATTTCAGCTGGTATTTGTATGTGATGCAAATGGTCTCCAGTAGGCATCCGGTAAGATTTCAGTATATGTTTAAAACCTTTCCAGTCATTCACCTTTGTAATGAATGTCCCTCTTGTTTTTCCTACAGAATACATATACAAATGCAGACAAGTTGCTAGAAGCAGCTGAACAGCTGGCACAGACAGGAGAGTGTGATCCTGAAGAGATTTATCAAGCAGCCCATCAGTTGGAAGACCGGATACAAGATTTTGTTCGACGGGTAGAACAACGCAAGATCCTCCTAGACATGTCTGTGTCTTTTCACACCCATGTTAAAGAAGTAAGTTAAGAACAGTAACAACAATAAATAATAAAAGCCAATAATAATTCTGGTTATATAAACCTTATGTGACTACCAGTGGGATTCTAAGTATTCCCTAGAAAAAATCAGAGATGAAAATACAGGATTTGGGTATAACATATGTAAACCAATACAGCATGTTATAAATGGTAATTAAGTAGCAACTAGTGTGGGACTACAGTGGCTCAAGTGGCTAAGATGCTGACTGGGAGGCGGAAGGTCAGCAGTCTTTGTCCCAGCTCCTGCCAACCTAGCAGTTCGAAAGCAAGAAATTGCAAGTAGATAAATAGGGACCACTTCGGTGGGCACGACTAGACACTCGAGTGTCTAGTCGTGCCTGTCACATGACCACAGAAATGTCTGCAGAAGCAGACAGCACTGGCTCTTTGGCTTTGAAACAGAGATGAGCACTGAACCCTAGAGTCGGATACAACTGGCTTTCAAGCAAGGGAAACCTTTACCTAATGTGGATCTCTTTATTTATTTATAATTCATATTTTTATTCAAAATCCACTAATTTTTGAGAACATTTGCAGAAAGTCATTGGCAGAAAGGTGCTCATGTATTACTGAAAATCTCTAAACATGTGTAATGCCAACACGAAGGATCTTAAAACAAAGATTAAAAATGTGCCACTTGAGCAGACCTTTAACATTTAAAATGGGAGGAGAGGCTTTGATTGAGAATACAATTATAAGTGATTTATAAATTTGGAAAGTCAACACAGATGTGATGGAATGGTGCCTAGATTTTCCCAGATGCTACTCAGCACAGAAAAATGCACTCTCTCTTCTCCCTATCTCTCTCATTTCCAAATTTGTTCATGATTTCGATACTGGTAACATTCCATAGGATGTCATGAAAATGATTTATCAACTGTAGAAAGATAATTGAATATGAATAACCCAAAGATACTGCTTTTGGTGGTCTTGGAAAGCCAGTGATTGTTGTAATACAAGTGGATTGGTGGGGCCTTGGTTGATATCTCTGTTTAACTCTGAAGTTCAGGCAGTGATTTGGGAGAAGCCTATCTCTTTCAATTTATTACTAGTTGGAATAAGAGAGAGCAGGGTCTGCTTTTCTCTCCACATTAAGCAAGTGGGATCAGCTGTAGTGATGAATGCGCAGCAAATTGAAGATATTTGTTGTTGTTAAGCCTCTTATGCTTAAATTAACTTGGTCAGCTTTGGGTGCTATACACCATGAGCTGAGTAGAAAAAGGGGTTCTATTGGTTCTTTGACTCAGGAAACAAAATATCTCAGACCAGCCATAGAATCACATAGCAAGATTTCCTACTGTGCACAAAATTCCTCTAGATTTTTCTTCTAGAGTCTGCCCTGTCCTCTTTGTGAGGAAAGGCATTGAATGAACAAAAAAGAGAAGTAGAAGCAAAACAAATATCCATGAGTGAGAGCAGTGCTATTTGCTGTTCAGCCTCAGGCAGAAAAATGTTTTGGGCTGACCCTGTGTGTAGAAAATAAATCCACAGCCAGTAAAAATCCATGCAGCATTGTTCTATGTATACTTTACCTGCTTTGGACATACATGGGCTGCTTTGGACATTTAGCAAAAACTCTATATACATGCCAACTATAGTAAAACCTCAGATAACACTAAAACTTGGTTCCACAAGTTTTAGCGTTATCTGATTTTTAAACGTTATCCGATGCATACATCGCATAACATTAAAATCCTATGGGATGAATCGCATAATGTTAAAACTCCATAGAGATACATTGTAACTGGCGCAGGCTTTAGCGAACGTTATCCGATGCATCCCATAGGATTTTAACGTTATGCAATGCAATTTTTTCCATATTGTTTAGTGTTATGCGATTTTAGCGTTATCTGATGCAAATGTTATCCGAAGTATTACTGTATTTGAATTTTCATTGTTAGAATTGGTTTTATCTTTATGGTAGTAGTGATGCTTCAGTAGGGCTCTTACCTTCCAGTGTTCTCCATTTCAGATGAGCACACATTTCTTGGAATATTAGTAGTAACCAAGTTTTCTCATTCTCAAAGGTGTGACATAGTAATCAGCCTCCGTACTCAGATGCATCATGTACTATGGAGTCTGTAAGACTTCTGGCTCTGCTTTGTGCCTCTAGTTAAGAGACAAGTGAGGGAATCACTTGGACGAAAAGGAGAAGGAAATAGACTGTTTACAGCAGCAGTTGCTTGGATGGGAGCCTCGTGGCAGGAGTTAATGGCAGGAACATTAGGCCAGTTCCAGAGTATGGCTAATTACCAGTCATTGAGTAATGCACAGTTAGCTCCTTTATTTTTTTATTTTTTGGTCCCTTTTTGCTTTTTATATATATATAAAACCTATTTTGAATAATATCTACATATGTTTGCTCTCTTAACTTTCTGACTGTCAGCCATATAAATCTGTATTTAAATGGCTTCCTTTCCTCTGATGGGGAAAACTGGGACAAGAGCTGGGCCAGGTGTTTGCGTAACAGTGCCAAGCTGAGGAAACAAATCAACTCTGTCAACTCTTTTGCGCGGAAGAGGGGGAATACAGATTTCAAAGAAGGACCCAAAGGGGTAATGTCTGAACATTTCAGCATAGTGCTTAACATATCACATTCCCCGGTGGCTTGTGAAACTAGCGTCAAAGTACTTGTTGGGTTTTTTTCTCCAAACTGTCTGCAATTTTGTGAGAGCCAGGTTGACGGCTTCCTTGGTCTCCCAGACAATTGTCTCTCTCCACTTGTCTGTCAGAGTCCAGACAAGATTGGAAGGTGAGAGATTTTCCTTCTTGTTGGGCTGAAGATTGAAAGGCCTTTCCCCACAGTCTGAAGTTTTCCAGTATTGAGGCGGGGGATACTCTGTTAAAGAAGGGCTAATGCACATTTATTTGTTGCCATAAATGTTTCTGTGTGTTTGAGTCAGCCAGGGTTGATGGAAGAGAGACATTTTCACAGAACTTGTCACAGAAGGTGGCGGCAGCTGACATGGCTTTTAAAAAGGGTTAGGCAGATTCATGAACAAAAAAAATGTGTATCAGCAGCAATTACCCGAGAAAGCTAAATGGAGCCAAAATGTTTGGGATTGGCATCTTTTGAAATACTAGTTGCTGATGAGAAACATCAAGGAAAGACTGTTAGTTCCATGCCTTGATCATGGGCTTTGTGGGGGACAGGAGACTGGACTATCCACTGTACTCATTTTTACCAGAGAGTAAACAAAACAAAAACATTGTAGCACTTTAAAGACTAACTGCTGTATTTTAATGTTAGCTTTCGTGGATCAAGTCTACTTCATTAGACCTCATTCACTATCCCTCAAGATGTTTGATTGTTGTTGTTGTTTTAATCAGAATGCTCATCATCTGCTGGCCATGAGAGTTCAGCATGACTGGGAATGGCAGGAGTTAGTGTTGAAAACAGGATGAACCATGATGGGACCAGATTGCTGGCACTCAACATCAAAAAGGCTGCAGAGCAGCTTTGAAACTGATAACTGGGGGAAAGCCGACAGGAGCTGGGCAGCATCCGGTTCGGGAAAGTGTGTACTTGAGTAGTGAGGAGGATGCAAAAATTACTGAGCAGAGCAAGGAGCTAGTCACCAGCACTCTAGCAGAAGGATGCAAGAGGCAGTCTAACAATGCAACTGGACTCAAAAGACTGTATCAGGAAAGCATATATAAATGCTTGTATACAAATGCCAGAAGCCTCCGGAACAAAATAGGGGAGCTGGAATACTTAGCAATAGATAAGAATATTGATATTAATGGTATCACTGAAACCTGGTGGACGGATGATAACCAATGGGATACAGTTATCCCAGGCTACAAACTGTACAGGAAAGATAGGAAGGGGCAAACGGGAGGGGGTGTAGCTTTGTATGTCAAAGAAGTGATAAAATCGTATGAATTGGAATATCTAGGTGACTTGGAGTCACCATTAGAAGCTCTGTGGGTAAGAGTACCAGGCCACAAGGATGGTCTAACAGTAGGCATATACTATCGGCCTCCGACCCAAACTCTTGAGGGAGACTGGCAGTTGGAGAATGTTGTAAAGGAGGCATCCAAGAAGGGAAGCCTGGTTATAATGGGGGACTTCAATTACCCTCACATAGACTGGGTGAACTGTTGTTCAGCACATGATAAAGAGATAAAGTTCCTAGATATGCTAAATGATTGTTCCCTGGGACAGATGGTTGAATACCCAACTAGAGGTACAAGAATCCTTGACTTGATCCTGAGTAATACTCAGGATCTGGTGCAAGATGTTAATGTGACTGATCCAATAGGGAACAGTGACCACAACTCAATTATGTTTAACTTGATCATAGACCGCAAGTCACTGATAAAATCTAACACAGAGACCTTAAATTTTCAAAAAGGAAATTTCCCAAAGATGAGGAAACTAGTAAAAAAGAAGCTGAAAGGGAAAATTGAGAGAGTCCAAACACTCCAAGAGGCATGGAGGCTGTTTACAAAAACAATAACAGAGGCCCAGTTGGAATGCATACCCAAAAGGAAAAAGGGCACTGCCAGGTCCAAGAGAAATTACAATGTAGCTTACAGGAGCTGTTCGGGAAGTGATCAAGAGCAAGAAAAGCTCGTTTAGAAGATGGAAGGCTTGTCCGAATGAGGACAGCAGACAGAAACATAAATTCTGGCAGAACAAATGCAAGGCAACAATTAGGAAAGCAAAGCAAGACTTTGAGGAGCGTATAGCTAAAAATACTCAGAGAAATAACAAAGACTTCTTTAAGTACATTAGAAGTAAGAACCCAACTAGGAAGGCCATTGGACCATTAGATGACAATGGAAGGCAAGGGGTTATTAAAGAGGAAACAGAGATTGCAGAGAGACTCAATGAATTCTTTGCTTCAGTATTCACTGAAGAAGACAGAGACCACATGCCCAAAACAGAGCCTATCTTCGTAGGGAGGGAAAGCGAAGAATTAAGCCAGATAGAAATAACCAGGGAGGAGGTCCTTGCATGTCTTGTTAAGCTAAACACTAACAAATCACCAGGACCAGATGGCATCCATCCACGAGTTCTCAGGGAACTTAAAGATGAAATTGCTGATCTCCTAGCCAAAATATATAATATTTCCCTCAAATCAGGCTTTGTGCCTGATGACTGGAAGGTAGTGAATGTAACACCAATTTTCAAAAAAGGATCCAGGGGTGATCCAGGAAATTACCGACCTGTCAGTTTGACATGTGTCCCAGGTAAAGTGATGGAAACCATCCTAAAAGATAGAATTAATAGGCACATAGAAGAGAAGGCGCTGCTAAAGGAGAGCCAACATGGCTTTTACAAGGGCAAATCATGCCTCACTAATCTGTTGGAATTTTTTGAGAGTGTCAACAAGCATGTGGATAAGGGGGATCCAGTTGACATTGTTTATCTGGACTTTCAGAAGGCTTTTGACAAGGTCCCACACCAAAGGCTCTTGAATAAACTTACCAGTCATGGAATAAAGGGACAGGTCTTGTCCTGGATCAGCAACTGGCTAAGGGACAGGAAACAGAGGGTAGCACTCAATGGACACTTCTCCAAGTGGAGGGAAGTAAAGAGTGGGGTCCCCCAAGGTTCAGTACTGGGACCCCTGCTTTTCAACCTCTTCATAAATGATCTAGAGGTAGGAGTAAAAAGCAAGGTAGCCAAATTTGCTGACGACACTAAATTATACAGGGTAGTGAAAACTGTGAGAGATTGTGAGGAGCTCCAGAGGGATCTCTTGACACTGGGGGAGTGGGCAAAACAGTGGCAAATGAGCTTCAACATTAGTAAGTGCAGAGTGATGCATGTTGGGGCAAAGAACCCCCATTACATTTATAAACTGATGGGGTCTGAACTCTCTGTGACAAACCAGGAAAGGGACCTTGGTGTCCTGGTGGACAACTCAATGAAGGTGTCAACCCAGTGTGCCTCAGCAGTGAAAAAAGCAAACTCAATGCTAGGGATCATTAGGAAGGGTATAGAAAATAAGTCAGCAAGTGTCATTTTGCCTCTTTATAAATCTATGGTGAGGCCCCATCTGGAATACTGTGTACAGTTCTGGTCGCCATACCTCCAGAAGGATATTATGGAGTTGGAAAAAGTGCAGAGGAGGGCAACCAGAATGATTAGGGGACTGGAACACCTTCCTTACCATCTGAGGCTGCAACGGTTGGGCCTCTTCACTCTTGAACGACGACGTCTAAGAGGTGACCTGATTGAAGTTTATAAAATCATGCACGGTGTGGACAAAGTAGATAAGGAAAAACTGTTTTCCCTATCGCATAACACTAGAACTAGGGGACACTCCATGAAACTTTTGGGTACTAGTTCTCAAACAGATAAGAGAAAGTACTTTTTCACCCAGAGGATTACTGGTCTATGGAACTCCCTGCCAGAAGAAGTGGTGACAGCTGTCAGTCTTGACAGCTTTAAGAAAGTATTAGACAAGTTCATGGAGGACAAGAGTATCAATGGCTATAATTATGGATACTTAAGGACAACCTCAGGGTTAGAGAGATAGG
Source organism: Bradypodion ventrale (assembly GCA_035047345.1). Taxonomy (NCBI): domain Eukaryota; kingdom Metazoa; phylum Chordata; class Lepidosauria; order Squamata; family Chamaeleonidae; genus Bradypodion; species Bradypodion ventrale. The sequence goes on from JAWDJE010000004.1 coordinate 192,480,309, forward strand.
CAAGATATCTCTCAATGCCATTTCCAGGGAATCCTAAGCAGGTGAAGGCATCTGCTTGGGAATACTCTGAAGGAAATGGTGAGCCACTGTGTGAGACAATACTGGACTGGATGGGCTGTGGCCTGTTCCAGCAAGGCTGTTCTTATGTTCTTGGCTAATGAAGGCTATTGTGTATATATATTATCCAACAAAGAAGATGTGAGGCTTTTATGCTAGCCATAGCAGTTATCCACATTGTTTCTTAGGATGTGTAGAGGGAAGATGAACAGGGGTTAAGAGCATGGTTTTTATCTAGAGGTTCAATTCTTAGCATCTCTAGTAATAGAATGGCAGGAATGGTTGTAGTGCCACAGTAGAAGGTCACAAATGAAGTGCCACAAAGAACTTCTGACAGTTACGTGTAGCTTATGCCATCACTGCTCCTTGTTGGTCTCACCTCCACCCTGGCTGGTACATGACTATGAAGACCTTTTGCTCCAACTGCCAGGCTCATCTATAGAAGAGTGTACATCTACTTGGCAGAACTGAAGAGAACACAACAAGCTAGGCAGCATTTAAAGCAATACCTTTATGCCTCCAAAAGCTTCTAAATGCTTGTTTAATAATTCAACACAAACATCACATTCACTCTCCAGAAACTATATTTAAACCTGCTCTTCTCAGTATGGAGCTATATAAAAGAGGCAACAAAAATCCAGGGACACATTCAGGAACCTCTGACATAAAAATTAATAACACTTTAGCTCCATGGTGGCCAAGCAAGCAGACTCCAAATGTTCTGAACCACAATATTCACAGTGTCTAGCCTGAACATTGGCCAAGCTGACTGGTACTGGTATGAGATGCAGTCAGAAATATCAGGGGTGTTGCTAATTCCTTCAGGTTTTCTAATAATGCTACTGAGGTGTAGAATCTAAGATATACTGAAGTCCTCATCAGAGGCTTAATTTGGAAATGCCCAGATAATAATAATTTCATGTCAGAAATTATTCTGAGTTGAAAGGATTTTTGCGGCAGAAACTCTGCTTAGGGAATGCCCAAATGAACCTCTTTTCATGTCCCCAAGAGCTGGGACAGAGCCAGGCACTCAGTTCGTCATGCAGTACCCAGGTCTCAAACTGCTGACTTTCTAGCCTTCCAGCTACCAAGCCGACCTTCTTAACCACTGAGCCACTGCAGCCCTATCCCCAGATGAAATCTCCACTTAACTGATTATTTTTGATTGCCTTAAGTTAAATACCACTGTGTCCAGCCTTGCCTCTTTAGGGGAATAATGTGATGGCAACAGCATATCTAACAAGAATCATGTAAGAATAGTAGAAGTAATATCTCAAGTGCTACCACCATTTTCTTTGGCTGTTGTGTGGTGATGCTATCATTAATTCTTTTGAGCGGACACCATACTACACATTGCTACCACGATTCAGTTCTGAAGTGGTTGTGTTTTTGTTTTGTCTCCCCACTTTCCCCACACCACCCTCAGCTCTGGACATGGTTGGAAGAGCTGCAGAAGGAGTTGCTGGATGATGTCTATGCAGAGTCAGTGGAGGCCGTGCAAGAGCTGATCAAAAGGTTTGGCCAGCAGCAACAGACCACTCTTCAAGTGACTGTGAATGTCATCAAGGAAGGCGAGGATTTGATACAACAACTGAGGTAAAGCTTCCTTTCAAAATGGCAACCTTGTGCAACATTCTCCCCTTTCCTTCCATCAGACCTTTTGTTGCCTTTAAGCTCTATGTTTCCCTGCCTCCATTCCTCCTCGCTATTGGCAGATGAGAATGGGAAGAGGTGAGAGGAGGAAACACAGTATGAATGCATTGCATAGTACACGGGAAAAGAATTGCTCTTTCTCTATTTCCATCTTGTAAGTCTAACCCTACAGCCTGGCCAGGTTATCCTGCTATGGTAATAGAGTAGACCATACTGCCAGCGACTCAACGCCTATCGTCAGGCGGCAGTTAACTAACCTGACGACAATGAGGACTAACAGCCTTGGGTGGAGAAGTCTACAGGGAAGGGTGATGGTCCCCAAGTGGATTAAATCCCACTTGAATCCATTGTGATGGAGGGCAGCAGCTTCATCAATACTGGTCTGGGGCTGAGAAGGACTTTGCGAGCCAAAAGGGCTCAGGACCAGAAAGTGACTCTCAGGACTGAATCAGTGGTACAGGTGTCATGCTGTGATGCAAAAGGATGGAAGGCTACTGCATTATATTCTCAGGACAATCTTAATGACTGAGGATCGCCAATATTCAGAGTCATATACGACACAAGAAGTCTAACCTGATGTTTGCTAAGCAGAATTGCAGCATAGATTTTTTTTTTAAAAAAATGAATTTCTATGTATTGAAAGTGTAAATCAGTTTCTGCACTTATAGCAAGTATGTGTAACATTAGAATTGTGATGTTGCTGTTGATAAAGGATAGCATCTAAAAATGAAGCAGTAGCTGAAGACTTGTTGGGGTTTTTTTTGTACTGTATCTTTGGGATAGTTTTTGTTGTTCAGTCGCACAGTCGATTTCGACCCTTTGCGACCCTTTGGACCAGGCACCTCTGTCCTCCACCATCCTCCTCAGCCCACCCAGCTCTGTGTCCACTGCATCTACCACACCATCCATCAATCTCATCTTTGGATGCCCCCTTCTTTTGCCCTCTATCTTTCCCAGCATCAAGGCCTTCCCAAGTGAATCCTCCCTTCTCATTTGATGTCCAAAGTATTTAAGCTTCATCGTCACTATATGACCTTCCAATGAGCAGTCTGGGTTGATTTCTTCTAAGATTGACCTATTTGTTCTCTTTGCTGTCCAGGGGACTCTCAACACTCTCCTCCAACACCACATCTCAAAGGAATCTATTCTTCTACGCTCAGCTTGGGATAGTTACGGGTCTTATTTTAAGCCTTAGGGTGGTCTTTTAAGTGTTAAGATTAGTGCTAGTACACTTGTTCCCTCAAAGAGGCTTTGTGCCATCTGTTATACTGTTTCTGAAATACACAGTGGCAGGAAAGGATTAAGTTTCTTCTAGGTCAGGGGTGCCCAAACTACGGCACATGGGCTGGATCTGGCCCCTGATGCCAATTCATCTGGTCCACGACACTTTCGTCACTCCTGGAAGCAGAAGTAAAACGTGCCCATGATGAGGGCTTTGCGGACTGTATGAATTGGCGATGGGGGCCGGATCTGGCCCATGGGTCATAGTGACCAGCCCTTTGAATCACATGACTGGTTTGCAGCTCAAAAAGTTTGGGCACCCCTGCTCTAGGTCATGCTCTTAGTCTATAGTGAGGCATAGTAGGGCCAATCATCCTCCCCTGTGGATGAGAGCCTTCTGGAGGAGTGAGAAAGCTCACATGATGTACACTGAGGGAAGGGAAAGGGACCAAAGCAGAGACATTTTACTCTGTTGGATGACAGAAATGTGTCTGGAATGTAGTTTCTCTTGCACCTTCATAAAGTAACCTCATGCTCTCAGAAGGAGGTGGAGAACACAAATATTGTTGCTGGCTCAATTGCGCTAGGTACATTAAATTTGGGCGGGGGGGGTGTTTTGGCCTCAGACATCAAAATTACTTGACTAGCCTTGTCAGTTGCAGGTTCCTCATCTGATGAGGTGCTTTAGAAGGCTGTTATGGTTGGGGGTGAGGGATGGGGCAGAACTGAGAACTGTCAGCATAAAACGAGTGAAAAATTGACTTGCTTCATTTCAACTGCTTCTGGATACAAACAATGGAGGGTGAATGTGTGCACATATGCTTCCATTCAAATCTTGTTTCCCAATTTGTGGTCCTTGTTTTTCCCACAGGGAGTCTGCCATTTCAAGTAACAAGACCCCCCATAACAGCTCCATTAATCATATTGAGACAGTGCTTCAGCAGCTGGATGAGGCCCAATCACAGATGGAGGAGCTTTTCCAGGAGCGCAAAATAAAACTGGAGCTTTTCTTACAGTTGCGGATATTTGAGAGGGATGCCATTGATGTAAGTCTGCAGTTCATACACCGGTGATTTTATTTGTTCTCTCCTTGCTCACCTAAAGAATGAGCAAGGTTGAAAATGGAGGTTTGCTTGAAAAGCAAAAATGCAATTAAGACATCTGTTGGTTTCCTCTGATTGATGTGGCTTCCCTTAATCTTGCGCAGAATGAGACAGGGCTGGGTACTTAAGCATTGTAATCTCAGTGTTAATGCAGATGGTTATGGCCCTAGGAAAGTTCAATCTATTTTCCTGTCAAGTAGCTGAATTTGCAGCAGTTCTCAACCTGTTTTGTAGGGATGCTGTGTGAATGAATAACTAGAGAGCTTACTGTGACAGAGCGCCAGGTTGCTGTGTCATTCTGTCTATTTCTCTTAATCTCTTAATTATCAGTATATTTAAGAGGTAAGGTCTGAAGCATGGGTAATGTTCTACATGTTTACATGTTGGAAGGCCCCAGGCTATATTGGTGGATGTTATTTGCTTGAAATTAGATACGCATTAGGTTTTACAGTCATGCTTGTATAAACTTGCAGAGCCCCCCTGAACCTCTCAATAGGGCTTTGTACATGGAACAGCTCCACACACTTATCCCTTGCATAAAATCCATGAAAGCCTCAGCTGTGTGACTTTTAATTATTCCCTTTTCCCTCCTGTATGAGACATGGCCATTCACTGGAATCTGAAGTTAATGGCCCAAGTCCTCAGTTTGGGCTCCTACATGTTAAGCCTACCAGTGTATGACTTCTTTATCCGTTATCAGCAATTCATTGTGTTCTACAGTCTTTTCTGTTTGTGTTTATCAACAGCCTTTGAGAGAGAGAGTGAAAATGATTTCTTCTGTGGTAAATGCATCTGATGTTTTGGTTGTCAGCTTGCTATCAACACATGTCCTGTTCTCTTTGTGGTCATAATGACTTTTGACTATCTCCCTGAGAAACATCCAAATTTCTTGGAACCATCCACACTTTTGGGAACAAAGCTGATTGGACTTTAGTGGATTGTTTTCAGAAGTAAATTTAGGAATACAGTACTGTGCAAAGGTCTTATGCCAGCTGATATGGGGAAAATTAAAAGAGTGTTGAGTGGTGTAATTCAGCCACCTAGACACACACAAAATGGAGAGAGTCTTCTGCTGAGTCTCCTCTCAACCATCTCCAAGAGTGATGAAGTTTGGAGTTAGGGTGTCCATGTTATGACTCCCACCCACCCCAATCGCTCATTGAATTTTTCTCAAACCAGCTCGTGGTGGCCTAATACTTTTGTACAGTACTGTATCTCTGCCATGTCCCCCCCCCCCCCCCCCAGTCTGGCCTGAATTCAGGTTGAGGCCACATCTTTGAATATACAGAATGCAATACAATATGTTTTGTCTTTAAAAATTCCAAAGGGCCTAATAAACATAAAAACCTCTTATTGACCTATTAGCCGCATAAGAGCCTGGAGTTCTGGCTCATGTGGAGAGGCTGTATAGACAAAGCAATCACCAGCTCTTCAGATGATCACTTTCTCATGTTGAAAACAATGTCAAAAGGAAGCAGAGCTAATACAGGCTGTGAAACTTCCTATCTACTATTTTGTTGTGGGTGCCCTTGCCTACAATTCCCATTGTCTTTAGTTGTCCTTGTATACCACACTTGCTAAGGCTTCCAGTGATGCCTGAAATGACAGTTGTTCATGATTCGTTAAGGGATACCCTTCTGAGGGACTGCTTTGCAAGTTCAAGATGGCAGTTCCTCTCCTTGAGCACTCGTTCTCTGCAGCAGCCCAAGAGTAGTTGTTTCCAGTGTACCTGAAAGCTTCAAAGAAATCCCTTGCAAGTTTAATTTTTGCCACCAAGGTATAAAAATGCAGCTGTTTCTTGAAAAGATTATGACCAGCATTTTAAAATATCTTTTGGTCTGTCAGCCTATTGTCGTGATGGCGAACCTTGGCACTCCAGATGTTCTTGGACTTCAATTCCCAAAAGCCCAAGCTCCCTGTGAATCCACACAAATGGGTTTACTGCGATTCATCCGGACCGTGCTGCCCTCGTTGCTCCTGGAAGCAGAAGTAAATTCCGCCTGTATGGGCGTGTTTTACTTCCGCTTCCGGGAGTGACGAGCACAGCACGGGCCGGATGAATCGCAGTAAACCCATTTGTGTGGATTCACAGGGGGCTTGGGCTTCTGGGAATTGAAGTCCAAGAGCATCTGGAGTGCCAAGATTCGCCATCACGGGCCTATTGTACTGTGTAGTACCTGCTGAAAAACAGTTCCTTCTTCTGCTTTGCTTTCCTGCCTTTAGATTATTTCAGACCTTGAATCTTGGAATGATGAGCTGTCCCAGCAGATGAACGATTTTGACACTGAAGATCTCACAATAGCTGAGCAGAGGCTTCAGCATCATGCAGACAAAGCCCTGACCATGAATAATCTGACTTTCGATGTCATCCACCAAGGGCAAGATCTCCTACAATATGTCAATGAAGTGCAGGCTTCTGGTAAGAACGAGCTCTCTTATCTTAACCAGGTTAATAGATGTACTGTATACAGATTATCTAAAATGAGTTCATATGCATAGGACACTACCAATTCTTAAGCCTATTATATCGTTGAAAGAATTACAAAATGTCTGGTGGCTTGTTTGGAAGGGGCAAATTTATATTTGTTTACCTTTTTAAGAAATTATTAAATTAGCTGAATACTCTAGTTCAGTGATGGTGAACCTTTTAGAGACCGAGTGCCCAAAGTGCAACCCAACACCCACTTATTTATCGCAGAGTGCCAACAGAGCAACAAGGGAGGAAGGAAATGCTCCCATTGGGCTGCTGGGCAGATTGGCAGGGTGAACTCTGTGCTGGAGGGGAGGGAGGAAGCACCCCCATTGGGCTGCTGGGCAGAGGGGTGGGGTGGACTCTGTGCTGTGGGGAGGGAGGAAACGCTCCCATTGGGCTGCTGAGCAGGCCAAACTCTGTCCTGGGGTGACTACACAGGTGCCCACAGAGAGGGCTCTGAGTGCCACCTTTGGCACTCCTGCCATAAGTTCGCCACCACTGCTCTAGTTATTATAATAAGCAAACATAGAGAGTATTTTTCTGCTTGAGAGTTACGTCCTCCAAAAATGTAGAGTAATTTAATCTCGAAATCCTAGATTCAGAAGCTAAGACCCATTGATTACCTTTTGAATAACCCCTCTAATTTTAACATTGACCTCTGGACTTCCTATCCCACCCACCCATCCAGTGAGCCACCCTAACTCAAATGGAATTCATCGTTTCACTCAGAGATTTACAGTTTGAGAAGTGCAAGGCCAAAGCCATTTTGACTTTGTAGAACTAGTTTGCTCTGATCTTGAAATTGGAGCCAAAATTATGAACAGTCAGTTCTTATACTCTTTGTGGATATGAAAATGTGAGTCAATACACCCTGTTGTAGTACCGCACACTGTATGTTTTATTTGTTAGACAACAGGAGAGGAATTATTTCCATACACTGTTCATTCCTCTCATTTGGTAGAAAAATGATTAGGATCCTAAAATATTGAAAAATCCATATATTACCTGTTGTTGACTTTGACATGGCTGTTCCATGATCTCGAGAGCCCTTTCTGTTCACAACTGAAGCAAGTTTCAGTAGAGTCTTCCAACTGGAGAAAGGGATGATAAGGCATTCTTTGCCAATTCTTTGTTGTTCGGAAAGTCCCCAGCACTCAAGAACAGCTTTTCCAGTGGATAGGGCACTGGAAACAGAGAGTATAAATATAAAATCCTCCCCCTGCCTTTTTCCTCCCCTTCAAAGAGAACTCAAGATCTAAGCCATTGCATTGTATATATAATGGCATACATGCCATTGGGTCTGCGCTACTGTGTATATGTGAGATGGAAGAAAATAGCCATACTGGTCTTTGAAGAACTAAAAAGTCTATGGTTGGGTAACATCTCTATTTGAATCAACTGGAGTGCCACAAAAATGTACAAATGTTATTCCAGCACTCTTTGCTAGGCTAGATACTACAAAAAAGTATTGGAAGAAAAGAAGAGAAAATGAAGTTGTTTTATTGGTGTCATTCTGTGGCAAGGGGTTAAATCGGGTTATCTAACAATGGGGCAGCCGTATCTCAGTGATGGTAAGGCTTCTCTGTTCTCAGAAGCCTTCTGTAGCCATGTTGTCCTTAACAGAAGCATGGTAAATAACACGAATAAACTATCTTTGATGGAACCTGTTTTGTTCTGTTTAAAACAGATACTGTATATTACTCTTTGTGTTGTAAAACAAAAAGAAAAGGCTATTGTCAGTAGTCAAAAGTGCAAAGTAACAGGCCAAAGGTCTATTAGTAATACAAGCAATAAGGTAAGAACTTACATCATTCTCCTATTCTGAACAGCAGTGATGACACTGACACTGTTTCCAGCTGAATTGACATGTTTTAGTATTGTCAGTAGAAATGGATTAAAAAGATAATTCCTCTTGCAAAGCAACTGTTAAATTTAATTTTTTTAAAAAAATAATGTTTGATAGTTGAAACATTATAAGAAAATGACATCTTTGATACAGACCTACACTCAGCTTGCACACACAACCACCACCATCCCCCAAAAAATATCTGTTGGTGACAAGTGTAAGCAGTTTATGCTCTTCTGCTGTTGTTGACAGGGCAAGGATTTGTTTGGGTCACTAAAATTTTGTCTCTCTGCCTGAGGGAATTCCTGCTCAGTGCTAAACTACTCATTTTATTACTCCTTTAAATCCTTTAAATGATCCTCTTAATACTTATTTTAAATACCCTCATCTTAACTTCTCTCTTTTGCTATACTGTGCTGATCTTGGACCATAATAAATATTTTATTTGATCTAATCTGTTCAGTTCAGTACTGTTGGAGGACTGCTTCTCCCCATGCCCTTCAATTTGATATACTATACTAGAAGACATAACTCATTCATTCAACCCTGGTTTTACAGATACTAGAGTGAGATGTGTACCTTTAATGCATAGATTTTATGCAGATGCTTGATACTAGAAGCAAACCATCTGCAGAGCAGCACTGTTAAACCAAGAGGCATCAGTGTGCCACGTCACAATTCTGTGTTTAAGATTTCAGCCAAAGAGAGTTCCCATGCAAATGGTTTAATTCTTGGATGTTGATTACAGGTGTGGAGCTGCTGTGTGATAGAGATGTGGACATGGCAACCCGAGTTCAAGACCTGCTGGAATTCCTTCATGAGAAACAGCAGGAGTTGGACGTTGCAGCAGAACAGCATCGAAAACACTTGGAACAGTGTGTCCAGCTACGCCACCTCCAGGCTGAAGTCAAGCAGGTATAAGTCAATCCTATGCTCTGAGACATCTGTTCTACGCTCTTTGCTGTGGAATGATTTTACAGCTTCCCCAAAACACAACTTTACGTGCTAGTTTGCATGGGTTTGCAAATGTAGCAACTATGTTGTGGCATAACAGAGCCATGGTGGCTCAGTGGTTAAACTGCTGTACCATAGCCAAAACATTCCGAGTTTGATCCTGACGGGAATCAAGGATAACTCAGCCTTCCGTGCTTAAATGAGTAGCCAGCATTGTGGGGGCAAAATAATAATTAACTTGTGAATCGCCCAAAGAGTGCACTAGGTGCTATGGGGTGGTATATACAGCAATACCTCGGATAACGCTAAAACTTGATTCCACAAGTCTTAGTGTTATCCAATTTTTAGTGTTATCCGATGCATGCATCACATAACGCTAAAATCCTATTGTATGCATCGGATAACGTCAAAACTCCATAGAGATGCATTGTAACAGACACAGGCTTTAGCGAACATTATCCGATGCATCCCATAGGATTCTAGCATTATGTGATGCAAATCCCCCCAAATAATAATAATAATAATAATAATAATAATAATAATAATAATAATAATAATAATAATAATAATAATAATAATAATAATCAGGTCATTATCTGATTTTAGTGTTATGTGATGCGGTTTTTATCTGAGGTTTTACTGTAAGTATAATTGCTATTGTTATTGCTATTGCATTTGTCTAAATTATTCTCCCAGAAATTACGTGAAATACAACTGCTTGAAATATTGCAAGCATCTGGATGTGGCCTGTAAGAAGCATCCCAAGGAATGCTCTGTTGAAGTGAATAGATAGTTTCCAGCAGCATGGATGTTCTTCAATCCAGCTCCCATTTCTCTAATAAAATTCAGGCATATTGATCCTATTAACAGACCTCACAAAAACTTACATAAATAAAAATATGACAGAATGGAAAATTAACTTACATAAATGAAAGCAGTAAATAGGAAATAGATCCCTTGATGTAAAATTCTAAGACTACTTGATTTAGATAAAATGTTTTGATAGAATTTGCACTGTTCTTAGCAAAAGTAAATATTTTTCCCAAATGGCTGTTTCTATAATAGACCCTTTTATATCAGAAGAAGACAAAGCAGTACAATATACTTAATAAAGAAAACCTTAAACATTTGTGCAAGCAGCTTTCACTGCCCCTAGTTGCTCTCATGTGCCTGGTCATGGGATTAGTTGCTCAATTGGGTGGTGTAGATGGCGGATAGACAGCCACACACCTCTTGCACTATTGCCTTTACTTGATTATGTAAGTCAGGATCCTGACCGTAAAGTCTGTGTGGGCTTCATGGTCTCAAAGTGGATGGTAGATAAACTAGCCTTTTCCCATTTTTGTTTTAAAAAGAAGGTGAGAAAGGGCATGATGTGGGAGGGTGGGAAAGGGCATGATGTACTGATTCAACTTCTTCTGAACCACAAGGTTCAGAAGAAGTTTCTGTGTCCAGAAAGCTGTACCCCTAAAGTTCCCATCTAGAAAAGTTGAATAAAACATATAAGACTAAATTCCCCCTGCCTTTGGAATGTCAGCTTTTGTGAGTATTTAGCTCAGAACCATTGTAAACCTCATAAATACCAAATAACAGGAAAGCAAGTCTTACTTGCTGATGGAGATAAATTTTGGAAACCAGGATAATGCAGGCCATATCAGGACCATGTGAAAGAAGCAGCAGTAGGGAGGAATCTTAACAGTCATACTTTTGACTTGACATTCCTTCTGCATAGTCAGGAAAAATGACAGCATACTGTATAAAGATTGGAAGGGCTTAATCCCCATGGAATTTTGTCAGTTTGCTCTTCTTAATTTTCCTTTAGTATCCAAGTCTAAATCTACAGTTGGTATTTTTATTTATATTGAAGAAATACAACTCTATTGAGCTGGAGCTAATAAGAATCAAGTAATGTTCTATGCAGTATTGGGTTTAACCAGTGGTGGGATTCAATTTTTTTTACTACCTACTCTGTGGGTGTGGTATGGTGGGTGTGGCCATGGGGAAAGCCCTGCATTTTACCCGAATTAGGACTACTGTACTTATTTCAAAACTTGGATGGGCAGGGCCAGCCAGAATTTCTGTTACTGGTTCTGGCGAACTGGGGCAAACCTGCTGAATCCCACCACTGGGTTTAACTGAAGCACATGTAGATAAGATAAAATGAGGCTGATATTTTTATAACCTTGTTTTTCCTCAAGAAGATGAAGGGATTGCATACATTGTGGTAATCATTATTATAAAATTATTTCTGTAGCAGTTGTTCGTCATTGCTTAAGTGCCTTGCTGTAAGCTAGTAAAGAAATAGTACTGCTGGATGTTAAAGGATCAGGTGTGAGATAAATTATCCCAGCTCTTTTGGCTGGGTTGAATAACATTTAACAGTTGTTAATCTTCGCCCAGAATGCCTCTTTTATAATCATGATTAAATCTTAATTAATAACAGTAACAATAATAATAATGAATAACAGATGGAATGTTTAGCCAGATTTTTCAAGGGTGGGAGAAGTTGAAGTGGGTACACAATCCAATCGTCAAATCCTCACTTCTTAGCCGTTGTCCCACTGGAATGAAAACTGAAGGAAGCTTGATAGTATGGCTGTTCAGAAATAATTTAATTTCTATAAGGCGTGTATCACCAGTGGTGTTCCACCATAAAATTAACCTCACATCTTCTAATACTGCTTTTTAGCAGTGATTAAGATGGATTTTAAAATGTATTGACCTCAATTCAATTGCTAATCTATACCTATAAAATGGTGCGTTAACCGTTGGAATGTGACAAAGGATGTTTAGCCAGGCCCTACTAGCCTGTAATGGGCCTCCGTTCACTCGCCCGAACCCGGTTCGCAGGTAACTGTCGGGTTGAAATTTGCACCAGTGGGGCAGGAGCCCCCCGAACGCAAACAAAAAAAGGGAACTTCAATTCACAACGTTCCTTGCACCGCGCCGCACCAGAGCCAATCAGGCTGAGCGGCGCGAGCAAAAGGAACGTTCGGAAACGCGCTGCGGCCAATCAAAAATAAGCCGCAGGAAAAAACCCGCTGCACTAACTAAAATAGCGCACACCAAACTACAAGCCCCAGCGTCCTGTGCACCATGAGCGTGCTGAATGCTGAGGCAGCTGGCGCGTGAAAAATAAAAGTAAACACCACCCCCGCCGCCGCTGCCCTTCCTTTCCACGAGCCAGGCATCGAGCCTGGCCCACGAAAAAAAAGACACCCCCCACCCCTGCCTTTCCTTTCCATGGGCCAACCAAAAACAGTCAAAAATAATCAAAACCAAAATAAAAACAGAAAAAGTAAACATAAAAACATCCAAAAACACAATCCAAAAATAGTCAAAAATATTCAAAATAAAAAATAAAAAACAGAAAAAGGAAACACAAAAACATCCAAAAATAAAGAAGACAAAACACACAGAAACAACCCCCCCCCCAAAAAAAACAACAACCCAAAACAAAGCCCTCCAAAAAATTAAACTAGAGAGCTTACCAGGAGACGTCTTCACTCCATGACGACCGGAACTAAACTGAGGAAAGAAAGAGACGACTTACCAGAAGAAGAAGCGACACCCAGAGGACAGTAGAGAAAAATAGTAAAATACAAGAAAAGCTCACCAGCCCCACCCAGAGGCCACAAGAGAAAAAACATTCAAAAATAATCAAAATAATTAGAAATAATCCCCAAATCAATGAAATAAGTTATCAAAACATTCAAAAATAGTCACAATAATCACAAATAATTTAAAAAAGAAATAAGTTTTCACTAAAAAAACCAAAAAAAATCTAAACACAGTATAGAAACATTGATTTTAAAAAAACATATTCTTACACATTTTAAAAAATAATTATCCAAAGTACAACTATTTTAAAAAATTCACATAGTAACACATTATTTGATTAAATACAATAATTATAAAAAATTATATCGTCCTTTCCTCTTTTTAAAAACCAAAAACCAAAAACACAAAATAAAACATTACAGTTTATAAAAGCCCATGCGTAAAAATAATTTTTTTTAAAAAACCACAATTAAAAACTAACCTCATTTGCATAAACATAAAACAAAAACCTTCCAAAACCATTTTAAAGAGCCCGGCACCACCGGGCAAAATATGCTAGTCCTAAATAAAATAGACCGCTTGAGTCAACTACTGAATAATGAGTCAATAGTTACATAAATCCAGTTGATTGCATCGTTTTTGGATTAACACCTGGATCTAAGCCATTTAATACGTAATGGGTGCCTTCTAAACTGTTTAGTCTTAAACTTCGTTTCAGGTGCTGGGCTGGATCCGAAATGGGGAATCCATGTTAAATGCTGGCCTGATCACTGCCAGCTCCCTGCAGGAGGCAGAGCAGTTGCAGCGGGAACACGAGCAGTTTCAACATGCAATAGAGGTAAATGTGATTTTGGCCGTTTGTTCTGCCTTTCCTGTTCAGTGGAGCATGAAAAGAAATTATTTTGACACAGGTGTTTGAGGAGTCATTTTATTGATATTTTATGAGTTTGGTTGTTATACTTCTTTAATATAGAGGCTGTATATGATTCTCTTTATAATATTTTTAGTTGCATGGAGTTAGTAAGTGAACAAGGAAACAATATGATCTTTGAATGATTTTCATAGCTTTGCAGCTCTGTTCAAAAGTGTATTTGCCTCCATTAATATTTTCTGTTTTATGAGTTCAGATTTATTGCCTGCGGGCTATTAGTCAAGTTTCCTAATTGCTAAAGTAGCATAGTTGTCCAGAACCAAACCCCACATTATTCTGTATAGACTAATGAAGAAACTAAAAGCACTATCCTTGTCTGTTGATAATTTGAATTTGGTTGATGATTCGCATGACCTGTTCATCTTCTGTGATTCCTCCATTCAAAACTGGATGGGATTCCTGTTTTGGAAAGAATTTCCAAGGCCTACTCAATCAGTCTTTGTGTTAAAGTGGTTATTTTCCTACCTTGGAGTAACTAACAGAACAATCCTTAAGTTTCTACTATAGAGAAACAATATCCTTGAACTACCCCTGGTAACTCCTTGACATCCTGGCCTCTGCAGTGTGGTGGTGATCATTTCAGATGTTGTGAGAAAACATTAATTCCATTAAGTGTAAATTAGATTATCCTGCCTTGGACCTAGTCTGACTTTGAATTTTTAGGGAGATGTTTCCTAAATAGGATTTGATAGTACTCAGTAACTGGTCTCTCAAACAGTACTTCTTTTCAGCCCTTGTTACACCACAACCTGTATAGCAGAATGTCTTCCAAGAGGGGGCAATTTCACAGACAGTTATGGATGAATTCTGAACAGAGATGTCTCATACTGCTTAAGAAGTTTTTTTACCTGTATTTCTATAGTGCATTGCTAAACCTGGTCAATAGATGCCACTGTCTGCAATGCAAAATATAGGGTTCAATGTTGTCCTCAGTTTCAGGTATCTGCATAGGTTTCAGGATATATCCCCTGCAGATATAGGGGGCAAAATGTCAACGAGAACTAAAAGGCATGATGTTGAAAACACTCTTGTAGAATTATCCTTCTGCTTTTATACTTACTAAGACCTAAATGCATAAAATGCCTGACAATAAAATACTGTGTTTTATTTGCTGGGAAGCTTTTTATTTTCAGAAATCAATACTTCAGTAACTACCTTCTGTTCTGCTATCGTTCTGTGGAGTTTTCTGTTTTCCCTTTCTGTTGCTCACAGTTTGCAGTGTGTGCATCTTCACTCTTGACAGCTTTGGTAACTTTCCTGTATAACATTATTTTCCTGTAGATATTTTGTCCTTGTGTAGCCATTTTAATTGGGGTGCTTAGCTAGTTTGTGATTGAGCTGGGCATATACTGGCTGCACTTAAGGATTCCAGGGCAAACCTGAAGATATGTCCCCACCCTAGGAATTAGAACAACCTCTATTTAATGCAATACAATAATTTATATAATGTGCAACAAAAAGTCCAGTATGTTTGTGTAGTAACTTTCCCTGTGTGTTGTTCTTTAAAAGGAGATCCAGTATCTAATTCCTCAGGTTGTGAAGATCTGTTACTGGCCTGCCGATTACTATTACTTTTCAGGGTGGTTACAGGGGACCATGAAAATGTGTGTCAGAAAAAGCAGACTACAAGCTCCTGGTATCTGGTTTGTTTTTACTAAAATCTTAAGATCTGCCAAATAGAACCAGCAACTTAGAATGAGTTGTTTGTATGGACCCTTCTGTACAAAAATCCATTCCTGTTATCTCCCAGTACCCAAGTTTGCTTCATGTCAACAATATAATTTGTTTACTTGTATTGTCACTATTTTTTTATGAGAGAGAGATGTATATCCCATACTCACTTGAAACATCTTTATGGACAGGTAGTAACAGCAGTTGTAAAAAAAGGAAGATAGTAATAGTAGTTGTAGTGCATGTTGCTTGCCTAGTTGACTGAACATGGTGGGAGAAGGAGAGTATCACAGTAACAAACACATTCACACACACACATGCTGAACTGTCTTCTTTGGTCATATATCTCTCCATATGATTAGGAGCCCTCCAAATGCAGTAGATATGAATGTGTGTGTATAAGCCTACTCTTGTAGTCACATGGCAGGCTTAACAATAAGTGTATGGTTCCTGTCCCCAAATACATATTTTATCAGGATGTGAGGAAAATAGTTTGAACCAGCTCCCAGAAGAGAGGGCATAGCAGCCATAAGAAAAGATAAGCCATCTCTTTCACAAACCCCAGCTGGCATGATTGAATGTAATTGTTCAGGTGCAATTCTCAGATTACAGCATGTCATCCTTTGTGGACAGTGATTTGTACTAGTCTAAAAGAAGCTATTTGAACTGCTGTCTAATATGTAACATGGCAGAGTTTAGGAGCTGGTGATTCATAAAATCTCTTCTACTATCCATGTATCAGGTTCAAGGGTGTGTAGTTATTGCAGGCAGATCAGTTAACTGCATAAAAGATTATGTAGTTCTAAAAGCAATCTAGACCTGGAATCCTTAATTACAGCCAGGCTTGGCATTCAATTTAGGTCTTGTGAGGCTTGCCTTCTATTGCTATGATGCTGAAACTGTATAGATTAGGTTTAGATTGGGGTAAAATCCTGTGCTTTGAAGACTGCCTTGTGGACATTCTGAGCTACTCAACCACTCTCATCCAGTGATTCATTTCCAGATAGTTATCTATATTAGACTGCTAAATCAAGTGTCCTTTGGCATCTTGAATTTATCATGTGTAAGCTTTTAAGGACTGGAATTTACTATTGTGGACTGTGGTCCAATGAAAGCATATGCCATGACAGTATTGTTTGTTCATAAGATGCCACTAGCCCAGTGTTTTTCAACCTTTGGTTTTTGGACTTCAATTCCCAGAAGCCTAAGTCAATTCCCCAAAACGCTGATCAGCCAATGTACTGATTTAGGCTTCTGGGAATTGAATCTAGGTTACTTAAGGGACCGCGTCACCCCAAGGTATTCTACCTGTGCTGCGAGGGCAGACCGGAGAGGCTCGGTGCTGGTTCCTTCTACGAGAGAAGCACACCTGACCGAGAAGCACACCTGACCGGGACCAGAAGAAGAGCCTTTTCGGTGTCTGTCCCGGCCCTGTGGAACCTCCTAATACCTGAATTGCGCCTCCAGACAGAGCTGCTCCCCTTTAGGAAGGTGTTAAAGACCAGGTTATGCCAGCGGGTGTGGGGTCCGACATGTGTGACGGCGCAGTCCCGCTGGCTTGTGTAGTGACCCGGTCTTACAATTAACCTGTCTATTTTTATTTTGCCTCCTTCTCTCTCTCTCTCTCTCTCTCTCTCTTTAATCTCTCTTTTTATCTTTTTAACTTTATTTTTCATCTTCTTTTGGAGGGTTTTCTGATGCTTTTAGATTATATAGGTTTTTATATTCTTCTGTAAACTGCCTTGGGTTATCTATGATAAGGAAGGCGGGGTATAAATGCAATAAATAAATAAATAAATAAATAAATAAATAAATAAATAAATAAATAAATAAATAAATAAATAAATAAATAAATAAATAAATAAATAAATAAATAAATAAATAAATAAATAAATAAATAAATAAATAAATAAATAAATAAATAAATAAATAAATAAATAAATAAATAAATAAATAAATAAATAAATAAATAAATAAATAAATAAATAAATAAATCAATCAATCAATCAATCAATCAATCAATCAATCAATCAATCCCCCTTGTAGGGCATGAGCCACACGTTGGGAAACACTGCACTAGACTTTCTTTATTGTTTAATCTCACTAGATGCCTAAAGGTTGGTTCACTTCCTCCTGATTGACGTTGGTCTCTGCTCCATCAGAAGAAACCATGAATATTTCAAAAATAAAAGAGTTGCATCATGTGGTTTAATCAGCTCTGGGTGGCCATTAGTGTGACATTTCTGTTCTTCTTTGATGCCTCTGTTCTTTTGTTTCTGATAAATCTGTTTGGAAGAACTGCTAGCAAAGCCAAGTAGACAGGGTCAGAACACCTTGGAAATACATGCTCTGTAGTGGAGGGCAGCTTATGAACTAAACACATTCCTTCCAGTCCATCAAGAGCTGTATTCTACATCTGCCAGGAAGTATTTTTGCTGTTGTTTTGTTTCCTTTCTATGAAACTGGGTATTGTCAGCAGAGTGGTAACACAACAGTCTGTAGTATTACTTCAAAACAAAGGGCATGCATTTTGTGTATCTTGTTTTTAAGCAGTCATGTTGCTGTGAGATTCCCCAGGGCAAAACTGAGCTTGAAAACAACATGTATGATTCCCCAAAGACCTTGTTTTAACGGAAAAATATTGATTTAGCAGCAAACTGTGGCCTCCAATATAAAAATAAGAGTAATGTTTGCACCTAGCATAACTCTATTTCTGGGTTAAGAGGTGCAACATTGTCTCCTATTTTGATGCTAAAGCTCTTATTTAAACATAATTTAAACATAATTATTTACTGTTGCCCTGAGCTTTTTGTAGATCTGGTCCAGGCACTTCACGATGGCATGTCAGGGAGGGTTCTCCATCCAAACAGCATATCAGATGCCTTCCCAGTCACCCACAGACTGAAGCAAGGCTGTGTGCTTGCTCCAACCCTCCCCCCCCCTATACCTGGCTGCCATGCAATATGAATATAAAACACCTGATAACAACACTGGTGTAGAGATTAAATACAGCTTTGGTTGTGGACTCTTCAATTTGGCTAAACTATGGTCCCAAAGACTAACCAATGTGAACAGGATAACGGAAATGCAATATGCCGATGGTACTGCATCGCCTGCTATCACACTTGAGGAGCTGCAACAGTCAGTCACCAAATTCAAGAATGCACATGATCGTTTTGGACTAATCATAAACGCTCAGAAAACCAAGATACTTGCACGACCTGCTCCAAGGACAGCCATTCCAGAGTTCAGTATTACCATCTCAGAATTGATACTTGGAACAGGTAGACCAGTTTTCTTACCTTGGAAATATCTTGTCTAAAAACTGCACCTGCGAACAGGATGTGGTGAAGAGAATTGGTGCTGTCCATTCTGCTTTTGGTCATCTATCACACCGGGTCTTCATGAACAAAAATTTAACAATCTAGACTAAGCTCATGGTATACCAAGCTGTTATCTTAGCACTATTGTACGGCTGTGAAACATGGACCCTGTATCACCAAGACATCAAAAAGTTTGAGCGCTTTCACCAACAGAAGCTAAGATCCATCCTGAACAACAAGTGGGATGACTATGACACCAGCACCGCAGTCCTCAAGAAGGCAAACCTAAACAACATTGAAGCTTCCATCATAGGCCATTGTCTTAGATGTATAAGGCATGTTCGCCACATGGATGATTCCAGGCTTCCTTGCCAAATCCTTTATGAGGAACTTAGTTTCGGCACAAGACCTTGCAGAGCTCCTTTGAAGCATTATAAAGACCAGCTGAAACAAACCATGAAGGTGTCAGGTATAAACCCACAAACTTGGGAGGCAGTAGCCGAAGATGATGATGATGATGATGATGATGATGATGATGATGATGATGATGATAATAATAATAATAATAATAATAATAATAATAATAATAATAATAATAATAATAATAATAATAATAATAAGTTTAATTTCTACCCCGCTTTCATAGCACAAGTGCCACTCAAAGCGGCTTACAACACATATAAATACAGTATCACAGATATAATTACACAATTACAAAAACAGATTGAAAATTAACACATTGGAAGAAAAGAAAAGAAAAAATCCCATACAATTAATTTCAAAAGACACAAGCCCCATACTACCCCCCCTCCAGTGGGAGCACCCAAAAGCTCCCACTTCCCCGCGGCCAATGCCGGACCAGGGAAAGGCTCGGGTGATGGCAGCTACCCTCCCCCATAATTGCGAGCGTCCCTCTTCTGACCCCTGGCCGGACAGGACCAGGGGTGAGGGGACAGTGTCCACAGGTGCCACCCATTCCTTCCCCACGCCGACCCAGCAAGGTCCAAAAACAGCTGCAGCGGCTCCCACCTGTCTCCACTCCCGGGGCCGATGGCGTGGGCTCCCGGGCGAGACAGGGAGCTCCTCGAGGGGCCAGCGTCGGCGGCGTCCTTTTCTGCTCTCCGGGCGGGCGGGCCCGGAGAGCGAAGGCAGCTGCAGCGGCTCCCACCTGTCTCCACTCCCGGGGCCGATGGCGTGGGCTCCCGGGCGAGACAGGGAGCTCCTCGAGGGGCCGGCGTCGGCGGCATCCTTTTCTGCTCTCCGGGCGGGCGGGCCCGGAGAGCGAAGGCAGCTGCAGCGGCTCCCACCTGTCTCCACTCCCGGGGCCGATGGCGTGGGCTCCCGGGCGAGACAGGGAGCTCCTCGAGGGGCCGGCGTCGGCGGCGTCCTTTTCTGCTCTCCGGGCGGGCGGGCCCGGAGAGCGAAGGCAGCTGCAGCGGCTCCCACCTGTCTCCACTCCCGGGGCCGATGGCGTGGGCTCCCGGGCGAGACAGGGAGCTCCTCGAAGATTGCCCACTTTGGCGCCAAATCATCTCTGCTGCTACTGACTACTTTGAGGGGAATGCCACAGGCATGAAGAGGCTAGAGCAACAAGCACGGAAGCTTCGTCAAACACAACCATGCCCCCCACCATCCATTCAGTGTACTATATTGTTTGCATGTTCCATGCCAGAATCGGTTTATGGAGACACATCCATCAGCTGAGAAAATGACTTCCAGGAAAGAATGTGTGCTCGGATATGAGTAGCAGCCCATGACGACGACGACTGTTTCTCAACAGAAGGGCCAGTTTCTGATGTAATAGTCTGCATTCCAGTCGTGCCATGCTTGGAACCATTTACGAGAATAATTCTATGTGAAAATAGTGTCCCACAGTATTGTCAGCTATATCCTTCTTTGAAGAATCTGCACAAAATACAGTAGTAGCAGTAGTAATACCTACTCCTATATAGTTGAAATTTTTGAAATGGTAGCCATGTTAATCTATGTTTCAACTCTGATATACTCCTATATAGTAGCACTCTATAGGTTGATATATGCATTTGGAGGCAGGAAAAGAGAGTGACAGGTTCCTATCCCGAAAGAACCTTTGATTTAAATTGCAACAGTGGAAGCAACAGCATAAGAAAGCGGAAAGACAAGGCATGAATATGAATACAGTAAAACCCCGACTTACATATACTGTACCCGAATTACATAAAATTCGGCTTACATAATGATTTTGTGCTAAAACCATGTCCTGATTTACATAAATGTCCCGATTTACATGAATTTACGTAACATGATTTCCTATGGGTTTGCTTCGAGTTACATTTTAAAAAAATCATTTTTCCTATGGGTTTGCTTCGAGTTACATAAAAAATCATTTTTCCTATGGGTTTGCTTCGAGTTACATAAAAATCCATTTCCCTATGGGTTTGCTTCGATTTACATAAAAATTTCATTTTTCCTATGGGTTTGCTTTGAGTTATGTAAAAAAATATTTTTTCCTATGGGTTTGCTTCAAGTTACATAAAAAACCAATTTAAGCAAAAGCCTACGGAACAGACTTTTTACGTAAGTAAGGGTTTTACTGTACATACACATCAATGAGGACTAAGTGGCTAAGGCAGAGTTTCGCAGATGAAGATGTTGAAGAGGGATTCAAAGCAATAAACAGAGGTGGCAATAAGAACTTAACCTTAGATGCTTCATTGTTCTGGCTCATGGGATATTGTGGCTACATTTGAGAACAGCACATAGTATTGCTTTCCTATCAACTGCATCCACAGTGATGTAGGATGTTATGTTCCTGGCTCTTCCCTTCTAGAAGATTTGCTTCTTTTACCTAAACATGTTTATGCTGGGGGATGTTAGCTAAGAATGGTTCTTGCTTATGGTTCTTGTGGTGTGTGTATCTAGCTGGTGCGTGATTGCAATATAATTGTCCCACAAAAATCACAGATTAATTGTCTGACATTAACCTGTACTCAAGATGCTGTGAACGTGTTCATGAAGTAATTGATATGTTCTGTTTGCATTTGATCAGAAAACTCACCAGAGTGCACTGCAGGTGCAGCAGAAAGCTGAGGCAATGTTGCAGGCTAATCATTATGACATGGACATGATCAGGGATTGTGCTGAGAAGGTCGCCTCTCACTGGCAACAGCTGATGCTCAAGATGGAAGATCGGCTCAAGCTTGTAAATGCCTCTGTGGCTTTTTACAAAACATCGGAGCAGGTAAAGGACAGGAGTTTGTGAAGTGACTATTAAGCCTTTTGGGGTAGCTGCTGGTAAACTGTTTTAAGATCCGGTTTTATAGCAGATTGGTTTGTAAAGCCCAAGCTCACTTTACTGAGTTCAGTTTCTCTTATAGAGATGGATCATTTGCTTTATTCTGTACGTTGCCACCCAGCGTTACACAACTACTTGAGAACCGACCAATGTGTTTCCCTTCATAGCTTCAGAGTCTCCCTTAGCACAATTTCCCTCTGAAATGAGAACAATTTGATGACTGGAAGGCCGGCAGGCCAGCAGTTTGAGACCTGAGTGCTGCATGTCTGAGTGAGCTTCCGTCTCTGACCCAGCTCCTGCTAACCTTGCAGTTCGAAAGCATGAAATTGCATGTAGGATAAATAGGTGCCACTTTGGTGAGAAGGTAAACAGTGTTTCGTGCACTCCGGTGTCTAGTCATGCCTGCCACATGTCCATGGAAACGTCTGCAGATGCATACAGTGCTGGCTCTTTGGCTATAAACAGAGGTGAGCACTGGACCCTAGAGTTGGATACAACTGGCTTTCGAGCAAGGGCAACCTTTACTAATCTAATGTCAAATAAAAATTGGAAGTTGCTGAGCACTAAGATTTTTCCATCCACAGAAGCAGCAGTGTAGTGGAAAGTGGGGAAAGCACATTGCAGTGACTTCAAAGGCTATGTTTTGCTGCATGCCTTCTCAAAGTTTGCTTTCTTCCTGAAATACTGGTCTGTAGCTTTCACTAGGCATGTCCATCATAGTTACTGACCAAGGATTATGGGGTCTATAGTCCAATATCTCTAGAAGGGCACATGAAAACAAAGACTACACTTTACAGGAGAAAGAATAAAAGATGTGGTTGTTTGCTTTAAGGGTCAATCGTTTGATTTCCAGCCTCTTGTCTCAAAACTCAGAGAAGTTATTCTTTTTGAGTATCATCCACAAAAACTCCTAGCCAATCTGAGAGATTAAAAGTAATTACAAAAGTATAAGTATAAAAGTAATTATATAAAGTACTATGACGTTTCCTATCTCTGCTCCATTTGCTGAAATGAATTCTTGTTTTTTAGAGCATTAAAGGGGATTGTAGTTTAAAGATAGCTTTGGTGTGCTAGTGGTAAAAGTAAATTTTCTCACGTTGCCAAAGACATTGTGGCACCTCTTTTACTCACTTGACCTCTTCCAATGGATCTGTAGTAAACCAATGTTTTTTCAGTTTCATTACTGTGAGAGGGTGGGTTTGTTCACGGTTCCCAGGGATGTAATGCTGGTCCGGTATTTGCAGTGTGAACTGTGGTGATTCCAATATGTGTAGAGTTTATTTACATTTGTGGCTGTTGTTGTGTGTAAGGATGGATGCATGTTGGGACTGTAAGCGAAGCAGTCAAGTTTCTTTGTTTCTGTGATGCCTGTGTGTGGCAACATGTGGTGAACTCATATGAAGCTGAAATTTGATTTTGCTCCTTTTTTATATCCAGTAACTTACTGTTCCCTTCCCTTTAACTGCCTGATGTTCCAAAATGAATCCCTTTTGTTTTGTGCAAAATAAATTCTCATCATCATTAGCTTTAATTGGATTTTTATAGCAGTCAAAGAATTTGGTATTCCCATGGACCAAGAAGGCTATCATATTTATTTTATTATTATTTATTTATTCAAATGTATATAGATACCTAAGCAGTAGTTTTATCAAGATGCTTTTTCTCAACCACACAACATCAAGATATCTATAAAATATCTGTAAAACAGAGGTGTGGGTAAAACAGAGGTGTGGGGGTTTGTATGTGCTCTAAAGGAACCCACACCCCTGGACCAATGTTGCTGAAATTCGGCACATTTATACCTTGGGCTTGTGAGATCAGCACTGTGGGGGGGTCACAAAGCCCATTTGGGGGTTTATGCCCCCCAAAGTGGGACGCAAAGGGTACACCCCCACCGACAGGAGAAAAAGCAACTAAACAGCAGTACTGCGTACCACAGCCTTCGTTTTCCCTAATTGATCCCAACGCAGCCAATGCAGCTGCACTTTTCCTTCAGGAGAACTTACTGGCAGGATGGTTTCCAGGCTTTCTTGACATTACAACATAAAAGTGACAAAGACCACAGAGGGCAATGTTTACAAGTAGGTAATGAAGGAAGGAGGACACAGCTTGACAACGGGTTGAATTTTCCACCCGGCAGCGTCTCTGGCCCGTTAACTTAAATTTCTGTCAAGCCACGGCCTCCTTCCGCTGAGTGCAGGAGGACACGACTTGATACCGGTTCGAATTTTCCACCTGGCTGCATCCCTGGCCCGTAAACGTAAAGTTCTGTCGAGCCGCACACTCCTTTCGCTGAAGGAAGGAAGACGCAGCTTGACAGTGGTTTGAATTTACTGCCAGGACATGCTACCAGTAAAGCTTTCTTCGGCGGCATCTCCGGTACGTAAACGTAAAGTTCTGTCCGGCTGGAAAATTCAAACCGCGGACTCGTTCCTACAGCAAAATGAGGCCAGAGCTTGACAGAACTTTAGATTTCCGGGCCGGAGACGCCGCCACTGAAGAAACTATACTTCCTTTAAGGGGAAAAAACCTGAGCAAGGCTGGGTAATCAGCTAGTACTTAATAGATACAGCCCAAAATCTTGGAGTACAAATGTCATATGTCCCAATATTGATGTTTTGACTCCTATCCTTTAACAGCAGTGATTAAATCTGTTGCTTTTGTGTGTGTGTGTGTGCTGTTAGGTGTGCAGTGTGCTAGAAAGTTTGGAACAAGAATACAAGAGGGAAGAAGACTGGTGTGGAGGAGCTGATAAACTAGGCCCCAATTCTGAAACAGACCACGTGACTCCAATGATTAGCAAACACCTTGAACAAAAAGAGGCATTCTTGAAGGTAACTATAACAAGTTGTTGAGACTGTCCATTAAGGTTGATTTTGCCATCTACTGCGTATGCAGAGCACCACGAAAACACTATTTACCTAAATTAAATTGGGTAGATTTCTTTGCAGGAACGGTTTGTACCCAATGTATTTTACATGGAGAAGAATGGAACCATGCATATAGAACCACAGGCATTTTCCTCAGCAAGTTTCCTTCACAGCTGTTGTGTGAATGCTAAATAGTTAAAATGGGCAGTGGTTACATCTTCATAGGCAATGACTGTTAATTGGGTCTTTTGATTTATTTGGGAAGAGGGAAATAGAAAAGGACAGGGTCGTCAGATGGAGAAGGGAGACAATATTTAATATAATTGAAAGTTATATAGAGAAGGAAATTTCAGTAGTAATGGCAGCTTCTCAACTGTTCATGAGAAAGGTCAGTTTCCAAATTGTTTTTCTATACAACTTTTAGAGGTGCTGTATTCTTGATATTTTTTCAGACAGACGCAATATAAATTTTCAAAATGAATGCTGGGTTTGACAGAGTTGAATATAATTGTAGCTAATTCATTGTAGTGAGTCTGTAGATCTTTTACTAGTCCTTAACTGGTTATATTTCCTTGTGTCCCTTCTCTACACCAAAAAAATGGATGTCATTGGTGAAAAAAGATTTCCCTATCAGTACTGTAACAGCTCCCTTTACATGCTTTCCAGATCTGCTTTAGATTATTATGAGCCCTTTGAGAGCAGATTTGGGATGTGTGTAAGAGTTCATCAAAGGGAAGAAAAAGTGCAAGTCCTGTTAGAAAAGGAGAAATTCACTTGTGCACTCTTAAGCATAGCCCACTATCTGAGAGTTAATATGACATAAAGAAAAACAGTTTTGGAAAACAAAATGGATGAAGAGAGGTGAGAGAACTAATGGAAATGGGATCAAATGGGTTATGATTCATCAGAATGGAAAATAAAGCTGTCAAATCTAGTGCAATTAGTTAATTGGAGCAGAAAGCTAAAGAAGTGAGAGAAGTACAATGACATCAAACTTCTTCATGTATGAAACTTAAGTTAATTTTTAAAATTTATTTCTAATATTTCTGCAAAATATGATTAATAAGACTGTTGTTGGGGAACAGAAAAGATTTTGTTAAAGATGAACAAGTACATTGTGGCATACGTTGTTTGGTTGGTAGTGTAAATAAAGACTTTCTTACCTAGATGGTGTATCAGGGTTGTGCCTATGGCTTAGAAGGGAATTCAGTCACTTCCATACTATGATCACCACTCATTCTTTCTTACACTAGGCAGGCAGGCAGGCAGGCTGGCTGGCTGGATAGATTAGATAGATAGATAGATAGATAGATAGATAGATAGATAGATAATTAGATAATTAGATAGATAGATAGAAAATCTTATTTGGATAAAGAGAAGCAAAAAAAAGTGCACAAGATGCTTAAAGTTTTGTCAAAAGACTCTCAGAGGTTATGTCAGGTCAATACTAGGATTTTCTCTTTCCTAGTTGTATGCAATGTGGACCTGAAAGAGAAGCTTAGGTTAAAGTGTACCTCAGCCTTTGTCTTCATTTTGCAGGCCATTATTAAACATAATTATTTGGATTGAAATTCCAGGTGTTCCTAACATGTATGCTTACAATTGCAGCCTTTTCCAGTTATGTGATCTACTCGGATAGCTGTCTAACTTCCTTTATTAATATTTTTGAGCTTCCAGAAATGGTTGTAAAGGAACAACAGCCTTTACCAAATAATTTGCCCAACTTTATATTAAAGCTTTGTTTCACCCTTTTGTATTTTGTCCCTCTGCCACTCATACTCTGCTCTTCCACAACTAGCACTCTTCTTGTTCAGAAGCTGGCCCAATTAAGAGCTCATTTATTTTTATTTATTTTCTGCCTGTGCTTAATTTTTTTTAACTTTGTCACCAGGGTCCAGGTCTGATATGTAATCAGCAGTTTGTGGATGTTAGTGAATATGTAATAAACTAGGGCAGCTGATCGCATCAGACAGCTATTTTTCTGCTAGTCATAAGAACAAAACACAGCACGACAATCTGGGCACCAAGCATTACTGTGAGAGAATTTAGACTACAGTACTTCAGTTCCTGAGTGTGGAAAGCTAGAGTGGATATATGACCAGCAAATTTCCTGTGAAGTTTGCGGAGTATTAATTTTAAACTGCTGTGATAATGTTTTGTTTGATAAAATCTGGTTTATTGCTCACAGTTTGAGAAACCTTTCAATAGCATTTCTATTGGTGTTGTCTGGAAGCTTTTTCAAGATGTGCTACTATACTTGGAGGATTTAAGACCACTTTGCATGACAGAGCATTGTGTATACTGTTGTAAGAGTCCAAGAAGCCTGTTCTGTAACAACCTGTGTTGTCATCCCTGTGTTTCCTTGCTTGTTCATATACCAAATCTAAAGGTTACACACAGTGCATAGCCCTTTGCAATGCTTGAAAACGACAATCCCAT
Organism: Bradypodion ventrale; assembly: GCA_035047345.1. Classification (NCBI taxonomy): domain Eukaryota; kingdom Metazoa; phylum Chordata; class Lepidosauria; order Squamata; family Chamaeleonidae; genus Bradypodion; species Bradypodion ventrale. The sequence goes on from JAWDJE010000004.1 coordinate 192,507,685, forward strand.
TTAGCATCCATTTGCCAGTGCTTATATCAATATGCCTGTTTCTTCTCTTCCAGGCATGCACGCTTGCTCGGCGGAATGCTGACGTGTTCCTGAAATACCTGCACAGGAATAGTGTCAATATGCCAGGGATGGTCACTCACATCAAGGCACCTGAGCAGCAGGTCAAAAGTAAGCTTATTTAATACTCTCTAGGTTGGTTCACAAGAAGGACGCAAAGAGAAGGTGACATCAGTCACTGTTTGAATATCTAAAATCATTCAGTTGGGCAATCCAGAATTTATAGTAGTTAACTTTGTGTAAAAACTTATTTTAAAAAACCACAGCAGACATGTTAAATATATTAGGTGGAGGTAAGGATACAAATTATGCAGCTATATGTATATATAAAAATTGAATAAAGTAAATGTATGAGGAAGGAGATGGGACTAGCTTCAACATCTCCTTCATGACTTCTCCGCACATGGAGGGTGATTTCCTGAATGTTTCAGGAATTCTGGAGAGCCTGCATGCATACAAGAGGGCTTTCCTCTTCACAAAAGTGATCTCCATGAGTGGCGGGTAACAGATCTTTCTTCAGGTTTTGGATCACATGAACAAGATTTTAAGCATTTGCTTTTAGCTCCCTCAAGTCAGTTGATTTGTTCTCTTTATGATTTGGCAGATATACTGAATGAACTGTTCCAGAGGGAAAACCGTGTTCTGCACTACTGGACAATGAGAAAAAGACGCCTTGACCAGTGTCAACAGTATGTGGTCTTTGAAAGAAGTGCCAAACAGGTCAGGGCCTATGTATAAAACGACTTTCCCCCTCTCATATAGTTGAAGCAAAGTAAGCAAATCAGCTATTCTCCTAAGACAGACAATCACAGAACTTCTGATTCTTGCTGTCTATGCCAGGGGTTCACAACCTACAGCCCGTGGGCCAGATCCGGCCCTAGCACCAAATAATCTGGCCCTTGCTCCAGCCGCCATTGCAATCAAGCACGGACTCATTTACGGCTGCATGTATGCAGCTGTAAATGAGTCTACAGCCATCATAAATGTGTTTACTACAGCCGTAAATGAGTCCACGGCTGTCGTAAATATGTTTATGACAGCCGCGGAACCGTTTTACGGCACCAGTCCAGCCCGTGACTGGAAAACGTTGAGAATCCCTGGTCTATGCTAAAAAGAAAACCCCTTTTCTCCCTGATCTCCTTTATAAAAGCATTGAATTTCATCTGGGTGTGTATTTACTCTGTAACCTTTATCCCTTCTGTGCCACAAGGAGTTTTAGTCGACATGGTGTTGCTCATGAGGTCACATTGGGTTGAGCGTTGAATGTGCTAATAAATTCCCAAGCATAAACGACTCACTTTTAAGGCATAATTTGCTGAATTGCAATTGTCAATAAAGAGAAAACTGAAAGTATGCATTAGGATTCAAATGATGAATTACAACCCACCCTGTGCACTGAAGCTTTTCATGTGTTATTTTCCCAGTGTATCCTTTTTTATTCTGTGCATAATCATTCATATGGCTGTAGTAAACACAGAGATAATCTAAAATCCTCTCTGCAGCATGAGGGGCTGCAGTAGGAGTGAAAACTTCATGATCTTCTTTTCCTTCTGTGTATCCACTTCTTTTTCTTTTATGTGTAGGGCAGACTCTAAACTACTAAGATGAAACCACATTTAGTGAATTCACAGACTAAACTACCAAGATGAAGCCTCCTTTCGTGAATTCATTCCGTAGCTCCTTTTGCCTGATCTAGTGTGAGAAACATTAGCTGGCAAAACAAGGTTGCCATTACCTGGGATATGCCCTGTGTATCCATTAAAGAACAAGATACCATCATTGAAGAACCAGTGGGCCCGACAGGTGGTGTGGTCAATTTTCCATTGGTTTCCATTGGGCCAGCCTGCAATGAGGAATATGGATAGCATCAACATCTGGAGGGCCACATTTCTGATCTGAATACATGCCCACAGTTTTCCGTCTGGTACCCCTGCCCCCCAAAAGAGCATAATTCTGTTGATTTTTCATTTCCACATAAGTGCAGTGGCCCAAATGATTGGCAACTCACTGTTCTGGTTTATTCATTTATTTATTTACGGGATTTATAGGCCGCCTTCCTCGCCTTGGCGACCCAAGGCAGCTCACATCAATTAAAACCATCTCGTACATTAAAAACCAACCACTAAAACAGTAAAATGAATAAAATCTAAAAACCAATAACCCCTTAATTAAAACCTCAAACAGGGTTAGATGAGCCAGCACGGCTCGGTTGTGCTGCCAGATGCATCTCATGCCTGCTGGCAGAGCCAGGTTTTTAGGGCCTTCCTGAAGGGATACACCTCTGCCTGGAGGTGCAGGTCTGGTGGCAGGAGGCTCCAAAAGGCTGGGGCAGACACTGAGAAGGCTCTCCTCCTAGTCCCAGTAAGATGTGCATCCCTGGCTGATGGGACCACCAGAGAGCCCCTACGGTCTGCCCTCGTAGGATGGGTCGAAAACCTTGGGACGATGCGGTCCCTTAGATATCTTGGCCCATTGTCATGAAGGGCTTTAAAGGTTGAAACCAGAACCTTGAATTGCACCCAGAAGCATACTGCCAGCCATAATGCCCACACCCCATCACCACTTGGGCAGCTGCGTTCTGGACGAGCTGCAGCTTCTGGATGGTTATCAAGGGCAGCCCCATGTAGAGCACATTACAGTAGTCCAATCTGGAGGTGACTGTAAGCAAGGAGTCCCGGTCCAGGAGTGGGCGTAATTGACGGATGACACGGAGTTGCGCAAAAGCTCTCCTGACCACAACTGCCACCTGCTCTTTGAGCAGTAGTCACGAGTCCAGGAGGACCCCCAAATTATGTGCCGGGTCTGTTTGGGGCAGAGAAGCCCCATCCAGCACCAAAGATGGTAGCTCCCGGAATAATGCAGGACCCCGAACCCACAGCCACTCGGTCTTGCCAGGATTCAGCTGAAGCCCGTTGTCCCCCATCCAGACCCTCACAGCCTCCAGACACCTGGTTAGGACTTCAACTGCATCGCTTGGTTCACCATGGGCTGAGATGTATAACTGAGTATCATCAGCATACTGGTGACAGCTCACCCCATGGGAATGGATGATTTCCCCCAGCGGTTTCATGTAGATGTTGAATAGGAGAGGTGAGAGCACCGAGCCCTGAGGCACTCCATACTGGAGAGGCCTAGGGCTGGACATCCCATCCGCCAATGACACCGATTGGGTCCGGCCCTTCAGAAATGAGGAAAACCAGGACAACACCGTGCCCTGGGCCCCCAATCCTCGGAGCCGCCCCAGAAGGATACCATGGTCGACGGTATCGAAAGCCGCTGAGAGGTCAAGAAGAGTGAGGACAGAGGGATTGCCCCTGTCCCGCTCACGCCAGAGATCATACATAAGCGCGACCAATGCATTTTCGGTCCCATAATCAGGCCTGAATCCTGACTGGAAAGGGTCCAGATAATCCATTTCATCTAGGACCCCCTGGAGCTGCCATGCCACTGCTTTTTCCAATACCTCCCCCAAGAAGGGGAGGTTGGACACAGGCCTGAAGTTTATCCCATTTCATCTACACCAATATAAAATCACCAGTAGAATTCTGACCAGTGTAGCCATTAGAAAATACTAGTTACCAAGGAAGGGAAGATTCACCATGAATTATGGAGGAAGTAGATGAAAAGCTTCTTTAGAAGCAAGAGTGATAGGGGGCAGGGCATGAGAGCAGGTCCCCTGATAATGGGGACTGTAGATTATGTTGGGCCATAAATTTATGGACCTTAGGGAATACAAAAATAGGGAAGAGAGGAAGCATCTGTGAGAAATGGTGGCAATTTTTTCCACCTGCTAACAGTGGCAACATACGTGGATCATGGAGAAAACAAAGGAATACCAGAAACAAGTCTACTTCTGTTTCATTGACTGCACCAAAACCTTTGACTGTGTGAACCACAACAAAATGTGGCAAGTAATTAAAAAGATAGGAATACCAGAACACCTTATATGCCTCATGAGAAATCTGTACATGAGTCAAGAAGCAACAGTTAGGACATGACAAGGAATGACGGAGTGGTTTGGAAAAGGAGTAAGACAATGCTGCATTTTGTCACCCTGCTTATTTAACTTATATACAGAGCACCTAATGTGCAATAAAGGGCTGGATGAATCACAAGTTGGAATTTAAATTGCTGGGAGAAACACCAACAATTTGAGATATGCAGATGATACTACCCTAGTGGCAGAAAGTGAAGAACACCTAAAGAAGCTCTTGTTTAGGTTGAAAGAAGAGAGTGCAAAAGCTGGCTTGAGACTCAACATCAAGAAAACCAAGATAATGGCAACAGGCCCTATCACTTCCTGGAAAATAGATGGGGAAGAAATAGAAGCAGTGACAGACATTACATTCTTAGGATCCAAGATCACTGCAGATGGTGATTGCAGCCATGAAATAAAAAGGCGACTGATTCTTGGGATTCTTGGGAGACAAGATATGAGAAACTTGGGGAACATAGTTAATAGTAGAGACATCACTTTGCAAACAAAAGTCTGCATAGTCCTGGTAGTAATGTATGGTTGTGAGAGCTGGACCATAAAGAAAGCTGAGCGCAGAAGAATAGACACCTTTGAAATGTGGTGTTGGAGAAGAATTTTGAGAGTACCCTGGACAGCAAGGAGAACGAATAGGTTGATCTTAAAATAAATCTACCCCGACTACCCCTTGGAAGGTCAGATATTGAAGATGAAGCTAAAGTACTTTGGACATCAAATGAGAAGAGAGGGTTCACTTGAAAAAGCCTTGATGCTGGGAAAGGTCGAGGGCAAACAAAGAAGGGGGTGGCAGAGAATGAGATGGCTAGATGGTATTGTTGATGCAATGGGCACAGAACTGGGAGGGTTGAGGAGGATGGTGGAGGATAGGGATGCCTGGCGTGCAATGCTATATCACTTCAGTCATGTTGTAAAGTCTTCTGATGCTTCTTTCTATATAATTCCTTAGAACATGTTAGATTCTTTCCCACCACATCTAAATATTTCTTTCTTGGAATTTGCTGTGTATTGAACATTTTGCCTATATTAATGTCTTAAACATACCAAAACTGATTAGCATGCTGGAAAGCAATTATCATTGCATTCCTGAGCATGTTTGCTCATTGGAGTCAGAGGGATTGACTTCTTAGTAAGTTCACTAGGACTGTAGCTTAAAATTTTAGTGCTTCAGGAATATAGGTTGAAATACATGAACCAGTGACAAGAGTATTGAATAAATATGTGTACTTTTTAAATTGCTGCCAAAATATGCTGTTTAACCTTTCTTTACAAACTGTCTTTTTAGGCGCTTGAGTGGATCCATGACAATGGAGAATTTTATTTATCCACACACACTTCCACTGGTTCCAGTATCCAGCATACTCAAGAGCTATTGAAGGAACACGAAGAATTCCAGATTACTGCAAAGGTGATAGGAATGGCTGTTTAGGTTTGCTGCTCTTGGCCTTGTACCTTCTGCCTAGTTTGGGGGATATTTCTTATTTCAGTTTGGTGAAAGTACTCATATTGCCAGTCTTCAGAAATAATATTATGGGAATTGACCCAGGTAGAGCAGGGCTAAAAGAAGGAAGAAACAAGACTGCCATAGTGCTGAAAAGCACATATGTCAGAAATTTGTTCATAGTTGTCTAAAGTCCAAGGGAAAGCTTTAATTGCAGAGGAAAGTGCTTTTCCCCAGTCAGATATTGGACATGGCCTCCTAAGGGGATGGATGGATAGCTATGTGAAAGTTGTAACATTTTTTCTGTTTCATCTCTGCAGCATATGGAATTCCATGGATAAAGTGTATAATAAATACCTCTATTTCTGTGCTGCAATTTCCCCAATATGATTTTTTTAAAAAAAGTAAAATTAACATCCCAGTATTTTGTATCCTCCTTGTGGTTTTGATCTTTGAAGCTTAGGCCATGTACGTAGGCCAGACATAAAAGAGGCTGAATTCTCTGGAGCATTAACAGGAGGGAAGGCTTTAGTTGAAGACTGGGAACTTACAAAGGCAGCTCTAGAGGAGTGTAACAGTAACTGCCGACCAGTAAATCATTGTTTTCCTCATTGCAACTAATGAGCATTGCTGCTGTTGAATTTTCCTCTGTCACCATGAGGACTGGAAACGTATGTCTCTGTTATTTAACTTTATTTATTAGCAATTTTTAGTAACATAACCCAGTGTTGAAGCTGGTTGATTAGATTTCCTATATCAATCCTGACCCTCTGGTTCTTGCCTGACAGTATTTCTGGAGCTGGCAATTGAAAATTACAAAAGTTAACTTTTGTCCCTTAAGTTGATGGCATAAAATCAAGTCATAGATTCTGATTTTATGTTTGAACAATAAAGAAACTTAGCAGATGAACAGAAGACTCATCTTTGCTGTCTGAAAGAGCTTGAAGGGATCTTTGTTGATTTAGAATTATAGAGAGATCTTGCTTGCCTGCTACCCTTCCTGTCTTTTGTGCTCCCTACAGCAAACCAAAGAGAGGGTGAAGCTGTTGATCCAACTAGCAGATGGCTTTTGTGAAAAGGGGCATGCTCATGCAGCCGAGATTAAAAAATGTGTCACCGCTGTGGACAAAAGATACAGGGATTTCTCTCTGCGTATGGAAAAATATAGAACCTCTTTAGAGAAAGCTTTGGGGATTTCATCAGATTCCAATAAATCGGTAAGTTCGGGGGAGTTTCCACTAATAGAAATGAGAGCTGAGGTTAATGTAGCCAGTTAAGCTCCTTATTAGACAGAAGTAAGTCTTTTTTCTATTTTCTCCTTGTCTCCACTAATTCTGTTGTCTCCCTTCCTGCTTCTCTTAATTCAGAGTAAAAGCTTGCAGTTGGATATAATTCCAGCTAGTCTTCCTGGGTCAGAGGTGAAACTGCGAGATGCTGCTCATGAGCTTAATGAAGAAAAGAGGAAATCGGCCCGCAGGAAAGAGTAATGTGTTTTCTTTTCCCTTCTAAATGTATTTACAGTACATGGTGTGACTTCATGTGTGGCATTTTTCTTCGGGCATGTTTTTCCAGTTCTCACGAATGTCCACATCTCCTAAAAAACATACATGTTGGTGCTTGCTCTATCACCCATATAGATTTGCATACAACACACACAAGTTCTCTTTAAATTGTATAGAAGTACTTATATGAATGGTAAATCTTTACTAATATTCTTGGAAATCTTATTGGATCTGTAGCAGAAAAATAGAGACAGCAGCCAACCAAAATACACGGTAGGAATGAACAGAAGTCCAGGGGTGCAAAACTACCCTATTTGCCGCCGCAGAAGTAGTAGTAGAAGAAGAAGAACTGACAAGTAACAGCTGATCTACATCTACAAACTCTGAAACCTCTTCTGAAATAATCAGTCCTTGCTTTTTGCATTCTCCTGGATTTCTTTTGGATTTTTAAAAAACTTTGCACGTAATGCTACTATACTACACATGCAGTTTCTGTCTAACTTAAATGTCTGGATATTTTCCCCCACTCCAAAAAAAGAAAACTGGCACATGTATATCCTACATTTACACAACTTTTCCATAGGGAAATCTTAAGTCTCAGTTATTAGGGGTGTGGATGTACTGTGATGCTTTTGATAATTCTCAGGCAACCAATTTCTGTCTTCAACCATTTCAAAGCAAGCTTGTCTGCTAGCTTTCAGAAATATAAGAATCATGGAAGAACCAAAGAACTAAAAAAAAAAGTAAAGCATTTTTGCTTCTAGTATTTTTTCCTCAAGTGGGCTTTTGTAAGAGTTTCTTTTTTGGTCACCTTACAACCATTATAGGTGGATAGGGAAAAAATATATAAGACAAATTCAGTGGGGAAAAACTGGCTTTATATTATAACGCAGGGATGCCCAAACTTTTCATGCTGCGGGCCAGTCATGTGGATCAGGGTGTTGGTCACTATGGCCCAGGGGCCGGATGCAGCCTTTGATGCCAGTTCATCCAGCCCACGAAGCCCTTGTCGCTCCTGGAAGCAGAATTAAAACGCGCCAGTATGGGTGTGTTTTATTTCCACTTACAGGAGCGATAAGGGCTTCGGGGGGGGGGGGGGGGATGAATTGGCATCGGCGGCCGCACATGGCCCTCGGTCCATAGTTGGGGCACCCCTGTTATAAAGCAAAGGCAAGGGAGGATAAAGGAAGGTTTGTGAAGGGCATGTTAAAATGTATTACCTTGGAGTTGTTATTCAGCAAGAAATCCACACGTTGGTAGACATCTCTGCAACGACATTCCACATATGCAAATGGACCTGAGAAATCAAGTCCATTTTCATTCGTTTTTATAGCCATTTGGATATTATGTCACCCGTTGGCTAGGCAGACCATGATGTGTGCCCTCAGCTTTCACCTTGCCCAAGGAATCCAATGGGGACACTTTGGTGAGTTTTAGTCCTCCACTAGGTGAGAGCCTTGTTGAGGCATGAGACTAAAATTTATTACTAGGCACAAATTAATAAGAATCTCTGATAGTGGACCCATAGTATTTATCTAAAGTTCTTTCCACTCTAGACAATTTCCTGACTTAAAAGTAACTTTGACTTTTTGCTTCCGTTGAAAACATGAATTGTATTGGAATTTCCCAAAATACTTGAGTTAAACATCTCCTGTATCAATCAATCAAATTCTTTATTACAGCCCAAGGCCAGTGTTTACATCTCCTGTATTATAGTCAAACTTCTTAATATATGTCTAGTGTCTACTAACTACTGTCCATGGCGGGGATTATATTTTAATGACATGTGATGCTAAGTTGAGAAGGTTAAAATTGTGTCTCTCCTGTTATTTCAAAGGTTTATTATGGCAGAACTAATTCAGACAGAAAAGGCTTACGTAAGAGATCTCCGGGAGTGTATGGATGTAAGTTTGTCCTGAAACTCACTGATTTATAAGTGTGTTATTGGGAGAAATTGTTCTTCTAACATTGAATTGTACATTTTGTAATTGGAAGATGGAATTTATTTATTTTATAAATTTGTACCCGGCCCTCCTAGTGAGTACACCACTCAGGGCGGCCAACAACAAGGTAAAAATACAATATAATTCTACTGTGTTGTATCTTAAAAAGACCTTTTAGTCAACAAAATGATAATGGGCAGCTCCCACAGTGCTGACTTGATTAGTGCTTGTTTTGCTGTTTTAACATTCCTTTCTTGACTGAATGGCTATTGCTTTTTCACTAGGTTTTGAATACGGTGGATTGACTAATGCTTTTGTTTCGATGTTGGTGTCTTGTTGGTCTCCTGTTAATGCATCTATTATGTGTACCATATATTCAGTGGTGGGCATCAGCAGGTCCGCACCAGTTCACCAGAACCAGTAGCAGAAATTCCGGCTGACCCCGCTCATCCAAGTTTTGAAATAAAGTTCAGTAATACCCCGGACAATGACAAAACTTGGTTCCACAAGTCATTTCGTTGTCCGGTTTTTGTCTTTGTCCGGGGCATGCATTGCCTAATGCTAAAAAAAAAGCCCAGCTGCCTCTGTGAGGTTCAGGGGAGCCATTCCACGCCTCTGCCTACCCCTACAAAAAGGACGATGTGATCTCCTACCTATCCACGCTGGTTGGGGATGGGGGAAAAAATCGCCATTTTTGGGTCCCTGTTTCCAACTCTCTGCCTCCCCAGGAGTGGCTGGGAGGAGCTATTCTGCGCTATTCACGCCTTCCTAGCAACCTTCCTGTGCCGAGCAACAGCTGGGGGGAGGGATGAAATGCTCTCATTGGGCTGCTTGGCAGAAAGGTGGGGTGAACTCTGTGCTTGGGAGGGAGGAAATGCTGCCATTGGGCTGCTGGGCAGAGGGGTGGGCCAAACTGTGTTGGGATGACTGCACAGATGCCCACAGAGAAGGCTCCAAATGCCACCTTTGGCATGCGTGCCATAGATTCGCCACCACTGTTCTAGTTTGTCTTGCTTCTGGAAGGCTTGTTCATACTTCAACATATTGCCTTGTCTTTTTGATCAGACATACCTGTGGGAAATTACCAGCGGCGTTGAGGAGATCCCTCCTGGCATCGTCAACAAGGAACATATTATATTTGGAAACATGCAAGAAATCTACGAATTCCATAATAAGTGAGTGACAATACCAGTCGTATCTCTGATGCCAGTAGAGGCTAGTTTAATGCATTTTGGCACCTGTAAACAATTATGTAATTATATTGTGCTTTCTTTATTTGTTGCATTTATATAACGCCTATCTGTGTGGTCCCGTCCCTCCCCCTCCCCCCCACCTCTGGGCAGTTTACAGCATTAAAATAGCCATGCAACTGCCCAGAGAGTGCACTAAGCAGGTCTTGCATCCTGTTAATCAGAGTTTTAAGATGGGCTCAGATTAATCCTGGCCTAGATATTTTTTGTAAGGGTTTTTCAGTTTACATGAGGATGCTATAATACAGGAGTTCTCCTTCGTATAGTTTGTGAATCCACACTCATGGGTTATGCGCCTGCGCAGAACAGCCGATCGGAGGCTTGAAAAGCTATTGGTCAAAAGTTTTGGCGGTAAGACCGCCCACCGTACCGCCCACCCTGAGGCGCCCGCGCGCCATTTTACCTCAGTTCTCTTCTTTCCGCCGTAGCAGCAGGACGATCGTTGAGAGCTTCCTCAATTTTTTCGCCCTTCTGAGGGAAAGTCTTTTTGGCAAATTTCAACAATTTTTCTCGGTGATTCTGTCCTCCGGGCAGGATCGCCACCCCGGCTCTGTCTCTTCTTTCGAGTGGATTCAGTAGCCAATTTTTCTTCGCATCGATCACCGTCTCCCCCCTCAAGGGGGTGGCGGCTGGTCCGCCCTTCGGGGTACTCGCCTCCAGAAACTTCCACTGGAAGAATTTTTTCGCGGTTCATGGCTGCAGCGTTTAAACAGTGCAGGGCTTGCCTTAAGAAGTTCCCAGCTTCCGACGGACACAGCCTGTGCCTGTTCTGCTTGGGAGAGTCGCACCAGAGCCAGTCTTGCCCGCATTGCAAAAAGTTTACGCGCCTCGCGGTGCAGAACCGAAGCAATCGCCTCAAGGCGCATATGATGGAGCTCGCTCTGGCTCCCGCCGCTCCCGCCTCCACATCCGCCGCTGCCGCCCAGCCGCCGCCGGCTTCTTCCTCCGTGCTTCCGATTAGGAAGAAGAAAAAGAAGGACAGGAACGGCGAGAAGAAGCGCAAGCATGGGTCGGAGAAGATACGGTCGCTTCCTCCCACCCCGCGCACACCCGCCTCTCCCGGGCCTTCGCCGCCGTTCTCGACTGCCCGATGTCCTTCTCCGGGATCCTCCATCTGGGGAGGACGGTCGTCTTCCGGGTCACCTGATAAAGGACGCAGGGCTGGGGCTCCAGCTCGCCCACTTCAGGTGCTCCCCTCTCCTCCTCGGGGAAGAAACCGCTCGCCGAGGCAGGCCTCCGTCTCTCCAAGGCCCAGAACGCCGACGGACGACGCGGTCGTCACCGTTCCGACGACCGTTTCGCCGACACCGACGCCGGCCACCGTTTCGACACCCACCGTTTCGTGGACCACCAACCCGCCGGCTACCGGGGCTCTGCCTCCAGCGGACTCGGACGGATCTCAGATGGCCCTCGTCCGAGAGATGTTCCAGGTCATGGCGTCATTTGCGGCCAAGCTCCAAGCCCCCATGCCTGCGGCCTCTGCGGCTCCGGTTCCGACCACCGCAAGCCCCGGGCATCCCGGCCCTGCCGTGGCCCCACCGACCTCTCGTGGGTCGAGTGCCCGCTCCGCCGGCCCACCCAACCCGTCATGGTGTGGTCCGGACGTCGAGGCGGTGGAATCCCTTCCCGCCGGCCCGCCCAGGCCGTACTGGCGCGGTCCCGACGTGGATGAAAGACTGCCTCCCTCGTCTTCCGATGAGTCCAGCGCGTCGTCGGAGGAGGACGAGGGAGACGTCGACGCCGAGCGCACGCCGGAGCAGGCTATCGGCTCAGTGGACCCACCGCGTGGTGAGGACCAACGCTCTCTGACCGCCATGCTCACAAGGCTGGGCACCGCACTCAACCTCAAGGTCGATCAACCGCCATTGGAGGGTGAGGATCAGATGACCGCGAAGCTCGACAGACGTGCTGTGCGGCCAGTCCACATAACCATGCTCCCCTCCATGATGACTTCGGCGAGGGCGACGTGGAAGAAACCTTTGGCGGCCCACTCCGTTTCGTCCAGGCTCGACAGCATGTACCGGGTCCTGGACGAGAACGTCGAGTTCTTGCAGGCTCACCCCCTGCCGAATTCCCTGGTGGTCAAGGCCTTCCAGCATAGGACGGCCACCAGCGGGTTTCCGGTCCCATCGACGCCGGAGGGAAAGAAACTGGACGCGGTGGGGCGTAAGTTCTACGCCACCGGCTCCCTATTCTTCCGTGCCGCCAACTACTCGGCCGCCATGGGCCTGTATCAATCTCACCTCTGGGAGCAGGTGAAGGTTGAGACGGCGAAACTGCCCGCGGATGCCCAAAAGCGGATTGACGCACTGGCCACCGAGGGGGACTTCGTCGCCGAGCAACTGATGCGCACTGCCCGGCATATCAACGATTATGCGGCAAAAGACATGGCCTCCGCAATCTACCTCCGTCGCCATGCTTGGCTTAGGGACACCTCCCTCGATGACGCTATGAAAAAGCTCATCGAGGAGTTTCCCTTCGACGGGCAGGGCCTCTTCGGTCAGGACACCGACAAAGTCCTGAATGAGATGCGCCAGACCAATTCCACGGCGAAGTTCCTGGGGCTCACCACGCCGGCTACTTCCGCCAGGCCGAGGTTCCAGCCCTTCACGCGGCGGTTCCAGGGCAATCCGCAGCAGCAGGGACCGACGGAGCAGCCTAGATCCAGCTCCTACAAACAACGGCGGCAGCACAAACCCCGTTACCGACCCTATGGACAGGACAAACGTTCGGGCGCGAGGCCCAAGCCCCGCGTTTGAAGCTGCGACGGCCGAGTCTCTCTCGCTCCACATCCCGTACCTCCCCCTCCGGAACTTCCTCCAGGTATGGTCGGGCATCACGGACGACCAGTGGGTCTTAAAGATCTTGTCCTCTGGCTACGCCATCGAGTTCGTGCGGGTGCCTCGGGTAGGAAGACATCGTCTCACCACCTCGTCCCCCCATTTGGAGGAAGAAATATCAACCCTTCTCTCCAAGGGAGCCATCGAGCGGGTAACACCGTCCGACTGGGACAACGGCTTCTACTCAAGGTACTTCGTGGTCCAGAAGAAGGACGGAGGCCTTCGCCCTATCCTGGATCTGCGCCGCCTGAACAAATGCATCCACACCAGGAAGTTCCGGATGGTGACCTTGCAGACCGTCCTCCCCCTCATCAACAAAGGGGACTGGTTCACAGTCATAGACCTCAAGGATGCCTACTTCCACGTCTCCATCCTCGAGGAACACAGACGATTTCTCCGCTTCCGTATCGACAATTCCGTGTACCAGTACCGGTGCTTACCGTTCGGCCTGGCCACGGCACCGCGGGTCTTCACCAAATGCATGGCTCCGGTGGCTGCATTCCTCCGTCAACGGAGCATCAGGGTCTTCCCGTACATCGACGATTGGTTGATCGTCTCCCCCACCAAATCGTCAGCCATTCGGGACACACAATACACGGTCCACCTCATGGAGAGTCTCGGCCTCAGGATCAACTTCACCAAATCGAAGTTGACTCCCACTCAACGCGTCGAGTACATCGGAGCGGTACTCGACTCGCTTGCTACGAGAGCCTACGCCCCCCAGAAACGCTTACAGGACATTGCGCAGGGGGTGAGCGAACTACGCACCAAACCGTGCATCCGGGCGAAGAAGGCTCAGAGACTTCTAGGCCTGATGGCCTCAACGACGGCAGTGATTCCCCATGCCAAGTTGAAATTCAGGTCCCTGCAATCGTGGCTCCTTCACGAGTTCGACGCACTTCGGGAGAGCCAGTCCAAACGGTTGACCCCATCTCCAGAACTGAGGGACCAACTGCTGTGGTGGTCTACACCACTCAACGTGGCCACGGGAAAGAGTTTCTACCCCCCGCAACCCTCGTTGCAGATACTGACCGACGCGAGCAACCTCGGCTGGGGCGCTGCTTGCGGGACTCTCACAGTCAACGACACCTGGACACCACACGAAACGGTGCACCACATAAATTACTTGGAACTGCTGGCCATCTGGAAGGCCCTGCGTTCCTTCGAGACGCTGCTCACCGGCAAGGCGGTTCAAGTGGCCTCGGACAATACCACGGCGGTGGCGTACCTCAACAAGCAGGGAGGAACACGGTCCACCACCCTCCTGTACCTCGCAGTGCAGTTGTGGGAATGGTGCCTGGAGAGGCACATTTTCCCAATTGGAGTGCACATTCAGGGCACGCTGAATGTTTTGGCAGACCACCTGAGCCGTCTCACCTCGACGACCCACGAATGGGAGCTGGACGACGGGGTGTTCCGGTCGCTTTGCGAGGCATGGGGGACGCCGAGCATCGACCTCTTTGCATCGGAGTCCAACAGGAAACTCAGCAGGTACTGCTCCAGAGCAGGCATCGGACTGAACTCCGAAGGCGATGCCTTCATGAAACGGTGGGATCAGGACTATCTCTATGCCTTCCCTCCGTTTCCTCTGGTCCAGAAAGTACTCACCAGGATGTACCAACACAGAACCAATGCAATTCTGGTGGCGCCGGCATGGCCGCGCCAACCCTGGTTTCCGCTACTGTTGCGCATGTCGTCACAGTATCGCACACTGCCAGAGTCACCGACGCTTCTCCAAATGGAGCACGGCCAGCTGCACCATTCGGACCTGCCCAGCCTCCACCTCACCGCGTGGAGGATAACCCCAGACTGTCCAGGATCCTCGAGCTAGCGCGGCGCCCTTCCACAAGGAGGTCCTACGCTTCCAAATACAGGCGCTTTTGTGCTTTCCTGGCTGCCCAGCACATGCCCCCCCCCGCGGGCGGGACTGCAGGACGTTTTAACATACCTCCTCCATTTGGCGGAGTCTGGCCTTAGCATCACCTCCATCCGAGTGCACCTCGCAGCAGTGGTGGCACACTCCCCGGCTGGCTCGCCCGCTGCTGGGGCTTTCCGTGACCAAACGGTGAAGCGCTTCCTCAAGGGACTACGGAACGCTTTCCCCCCGGTCAGAACTCCTACGGCTCAATGGTCACTGTCTACCGTGCTCAACGCGCTCACCAGGACCCCATTCGAGCCCATGGCTACCGCCGATGTTCGCCTCCTCACATGGAAGGCGGCATTCCTAGTGGCTATCACGTCTGCACGACGAGCTGGTGAGCTGGTTGCCCTGCGAGCAGACGCACCTTTTCTCCAGTTCTTCAACGACCGCGTCGTCCTCCAAGCGGACATCACCTTCCTGCCCAAGGTGGTCTCCAAGTTTCACATGGCACAAACTATCTCCTTGCCAACCTTCTTTCAGAACCCCACTAACGCCCAAGAAAGGACTTGGCACACGCTGGATGTGAAACGAGCTTTATTGTTTTACACCAGTAGGACTAGAGAGTTCAGGAAGTCGCAACGCCTCTTTGTGGCCTATGGGGGAAAGTCCAAGGGTGAACCCATCTCTGCTCAAAGGTTCTCCAAATGGATCACCTCTACCATCTACCTGGCCTACGAGTCAGCCTCACTGCCACCTCCACCGCATGTCAGGGCGCATTCCACCAGGGCGGTTGCCACATCCACTGCCTTTCTGGAGGGCACACCGCTTGAGGACATATGTAAGGCTGCCACCTGGTCCAGACCTTCCACATTTGTCCAGCATTACAGGGTGGACACCAGAGCCACTGCGGACGCCAGGCTTGGCCGTGTCGTCCTCACCAGAGGGCTCCGGACTCAACGCCCCTGACGGGTCCACCTAGGGGATCTTCATCTCATCGTGGGATCATCTCATCCGACTGCCCACCGACCAAGTAAGTGTGAGCTTGCTAATCTCCCATGAGTGTGGATTCACAAACTATACGAAGGAGAAAGTTCGGTTTCACTTACCAGTGATAACTTTCGTTCTTCGAGTATATAGTTTGTGAATACACACTACCCACCCTGCCTCCCCTCTTGAGCTGCACGGATGAGATCAGTTGGTTTATCCTGTGCTTAGCTTAAGTATGGAACTGAGGTAAAATGGCGCGCGGGCGCCTCAGGGTGGGCGGTACGGTGGGCGGTCTTACCGCCAAAACTTTTGACCAATAGCTTTTCAAGCCTCCGATCGGCTGTTCTGCGCAGGCGCATAACCCATGAGTGTGTATTCACAAACTATATACTCGAAGAACGAAAGTTATCACTGGTAAGTGAAACCGAACTTTCTCAACCTTTTTAAGCCAGGGGCCGGGTCACACTCCCTCAGACAGCTTCAGGGGCCAGACAGCTATTTTGCCCTTCCTCTACCACATGACATTTCCTGGGGTGGTGGAGGCAGTGGGGGCCACATGAAATGGTGCCACGGGTCACATCTGCCCATGGGCTGCAGGTTGAGAATCCCTGGTATAATACCTAAACTAATGAATACATCATCCTGGTTTTCATCTATGGGGCAGTAATTGCATGGAGGGCTTTTCAGTCATGCTGATAACAAATTTGCTAGATAACAGTGGATTGCAGTAATTGAAGGTTTTGCAGCAGCAAAAACTACTTTGTACTTGTCCAGTTTTTTATGACTTCACAGTGTGATCATCTGCACCTCCCCAAAAAATTGCTGTGACAATTAGTTAACCATTTACAGCAGGATGGGATAGATGAGAACACAGAAAGCTGCAGTGAATGTAAAGCAGCAAAAAATTACTGTAGGTTTTGTGACTTTAAGCAAGAAGACATGTTTTCAAATCCATCATCAAATACAGTATATTATTACAATACTTAATGCAACACCCAGGATGAGTTCAAGATTTAAATGGAGTGTCATCCATAGTAAATGAATGTTTCAATGGATATAGAAAAGCAGAAAACCTTTCCTGTAATATCTGAAATTGATGTGATTTAGACAAAGTTAAGCACCTTTAAGCTGCACTGATCTGCTCTCAACATGCTTTCAAATTTCTTCTAACAATCCACATTTTTCTTTTAGCATATGAGAAGTTCAGATCCTTCTCTTCCTTCCTCACTGTGATCATAGCTACCCCCATACAACTAGGATGTTTAGGAAAATGTCCGCAGTGACACCAGTGGAAAAAATATTTTTCCTGCTAAGAATCCTACATGTGCCAGAAATTGAGGATATTATTTCAAATCACAGTGGGGTGGAAAGAGATAATTCTTCAGAAGTGAGTGTTCAGGCACTTACTAATGGAAACCTGGCAGGGTATATGTGAATAATTAATTGTTTTTGTTAATTCTTATTACTTTACAGTATATTCTTGAAAGAGCTGGAAAAATACGAGCAGCTACCTGAAGATGTTGGTCACTGTTTTGTTACTTGGGTAAGACATCGTATTTGTACATATCAGCTCATCACTTGTGAGACTAATTTTAAAATACTGTGTGCAATAATGATTTTTCTCTTCAGAAATAAAAAAAGATGGGAACTGGTTCAGAGAAATCACTACTTGTTAATGAAAGACAGATGACAGCATAACTCAGTAGTTTAGGATAAAACAATGACTAGGTTTAAAACATAGGAGAGAAAACCACCCAAAATTGAAGGGAAATCCAAACTTGAGACACCCGGCAATGACAACAATGTAGTTGATTTTAGTTGTATTTAATCCGAAACAGCCAGAACGTCCTCCAAATTCACAAACAAAAAATGGTTAATTCACCAACTGAAATTTCTTAAAGCAAAACAACTTGCTGAAGCACTAGTATTGTCCAAAGAAAAGATACTTAGAGTTCGGTCAAAATTAGTAGAGTGGTTCTGAACTGCAGGAAAGTCTCAATTCGGTTGCAAGGAGCAAAGTTTATAATTCCAAAAGGTAAATAATCCAAAGAGCAAAGTATTTATATCCTTCCGGTAGGGGATATTTCGATCGTAATCTTCATCAGAAGAAATAATACTACATCAACGTTAATAAGATTAAGCGTGTTCAGTAGCCGTATGTTCAAATTCTTAACTGGCCAGACTGTTGTCATTGCCTGGTGTCTCAAGTTTGGATTTCCCTTCAATTTTGGGTGGTTCTCTCTCCTGTGATTTCTAGTCATTGTTCTATGTAGGTTTAAAAATGGCTTGTAGAAAGTAAGAAGAATACTGTCTTTTAGTTTTATATTACACATAACAGAATTAATATACAGCCATATTAGAAAAAAGTTTAGGCATCTCATGATTGATGTTTGGAATGTATTGTTATAGGACTGTGATAGCGAACCTTGGCACTCCAGCTGCTCTTGAACTTCAGTTCGCAGAAGCCCAAGTCCCTGTGAATCCATTCGTGTGGATTCACAGGGACTTGGGCTTCTGGGAATTGAAGTTCAAGAACAGCTGGTGTGCCAAGGTTCACCATTACTTTTATAGGATGTGTTAAGAGTGGACAGTTCCAACTTCAAGCACACATTTCCTGTTTAAATCAGCAGCTCATTTAAATATTCCCTGGACTTAGCTGTGTCAGTCTCTTCCAGAAAAAAACAAAAATAGTGCTAGGTTTTTGTTTTGTTTTAATCTGAAGAAGTGGCCTACCATTTACAAAAGCTTGAACCAAATAAAATTTCTGGGTGTTTTAGGTGGCATAAGATCTTTGTTTTATTTGATTTTATATATCTGAGATGGCCCAACTAAAATCACATGCTAGCTGTTTTCTACTTCTTCCTCTTTTGTTGCTTTTATACTTAAAGGTAAAGGTTGCTCTTGCTTGAAAGCCAGTCGTATCCGACTCTAGGGTTCAGTGCTAATCTTTGTTTCATAGCCGAAGAGCCAGCACTGTCTGCTTCTGCGGATGTTTCCGTGGTCATGTGGCAGGCATGACTAAACACCGTAGCACACAGAACGTTGTTACCTTCCCACCGAAGTGGTCCCTATTTATCTACTTGCAATTTCTTGTTTTCGAACTGCTATGTTGGCAGGAGCTGGGACAAAGACGGGAGCTCATATCCATCCTGCAGTACTCGGGAATCGAACTGCTGACCTTCTGTCTCCCAGTCATGGTCTAAGCCACTTGAGCCACTGCATTCCTTGCTTTTATACTTAATCATGTGTAAAAGAATTGCTATCCACCTGATTAGAATGATTTTTTTTTACTAAATAAAGCTTTCAAGCAGATGTAACATTTTGCAAAAGAAAGAGAGTAGGAATGTTTGTTTATATTTTGTAGGCAGACAAGTTCCAAATGTATGTGACTTACTGCAAGAACAAGCCGGACTCCACCCAGCTAATCCTGGAGCATGCGGGTGCTTATTTTGATGTAAGTAGTAGGACTCTGCTTTAGATTAAATCTTCTACACTTTTGAATGTATTTTTCCGGGCACAGTGTGTGCATCAATGCAAATGTGCATTCTCACATGAGGTGGGAGTTCATAATCAGCTAGACATTATCAGCTTAGAAGTAGTATAATGGAATACATTAATACATTGCTTCATTTTAAAAATGGCCTGTACGGTAAATTTACCTTGTCATCATTAGCTGCAGAACATCTCTGGCAGAGGCATTTTAACTGGGTTGCAGTTGCTCTGTGCTAGACTTCTTTTTAATCAAAATTTCTTATCAAAAGTATAACCTGTATTGCACTTTCTACTTGGCTTAATATGCCTACACAGTATCAAGTTATACTTAATGACCTGACTTGAATGTTAGACAAGAACTTGCAGTAGGTCAGAAGCAGAGAGCCAGTTCTTGGAAGTCCTTATTGGAACCATCAGTCTAACGATTAGATTATGTGTTTAATCAAATTGCATTTAAACAAGGGAAGCTTGTATAGGCTCTAGGGCAGTGGTGAGGAATCTTGTCACTCCAGGTTTTCTTGGACTTTAATTACCAGAAGCCCAAATCAGCACTCCTGCTGATCAGAGCTTCTGGGAATTGAAGTACAAGAAGAGCTGGAGTGCCAAGGTTCACCACCACTACTTTAGAATATATTTTGAATGTAGAAATTACTTTTTAATGTATTGGAATAGATGCTATAACCATGATGTATTAATGGAGTCAGAAATATTATAAAACTTGGTTTAGACATGAAACAGTTACATTTCAAAATATAGCATTTATTTACTTACTTTTCCTTGCACATAGAAAAAATAAACAGTTTTATTTATTTATTACATTTATATACCACCTTTTGCCTCAAAATCAGGTGAACAAGCAAGTTAAAACAATCACATAAATAAATCAGTTAAAATCAATAAAACAATAAACCAGATAAAAACAATCAAGTAAAGAATACAATGAGCTGTAAAAAGTCAACCAACAAACAATTACAACCGTCAGATGGGGAGGTAAAGTATCACAGAAAGCCTCTCTAAAAAGTCCTAGTTTTAAAAATTTCTGAAGAGGGGGATGCAGGCAGATATTTACAAGAAGGACATTCTAGGTTGTTGGAATCACCATTGAGAGGGCCTGCTTCCTTGTCATAAACTTCCCAGCTTCCCTCAGGGTAGACACTTGGAGCCCTAAAGCCTGAGAAGACTGAATGGTCTGTGCTGACTTTAGTCAAAGGAGGTGCCACATCAAGTACTGAGATCACAAACCTTTTAGGGCACTGATGGTGAACCTTGGCACTCCAGCATTCTTGAACTTCAATTCCTAGAAGCCCAAGTCTCTGTGAATCCACACATTCGTGTGGATTCACAGGGACTTGGGCTTCTGGGAATTAAATTCCAAGAACAGCTGGAGTGCCAAGCTTTACCATCACTGATCTAAGGCTTTGTAAGTTAATACCAAAGCCTTGAATTGATCACAGAAGTTGACAGGCAGCCAGTGCAAGTGAGCCAAGATTGGGGTAGATGTGGTCAAACTTGCAGCGATCTCCCATCAACCTTGGCTGCCACCTTATGTACTTGCTGCAGCTTGTGTACCATCTTCAAGGGCAGCCACATAAAGAGAGCCTTGTAATAATCAGTCCTCAAGATTGCCAAGTCATGGACCCACATCGGCAGAGACCGATCAAGGAACAGGTGCAGCTAGGCGATTTGCCTAAGATGGGAGAAGGCAGACTTGGCAATGGCAGATATCTGTTTCCCCAGCTTGAGAAAACTAGGTCCAAGACAACACCCAGATCCTGAACCTGATCCTTCCAAAGACAGTGTGTCTTGCTTCATCCTGTTAGTTTTCCCCTACAAAAAAAAGCAGTTACCTAAAGTGGCTTATGATGTATTGCAAGCTGATGTGAAACTCTTATATCATGTTAAAATGTTTGTTTAAAGAGAAACATATTTAGTTGCTGGAAGAACACAGAGAAGAAGATCCTTTAACCCATTTGGCAGAGATTTATACCTCTGGGACACCATCCAAAGAAAACCCTCAGGCTAGCCTCTGCTTAGTGCTCCATATGACAGGCTAATAGCGTATATCAAACAGACTACACCCATAGTCCCAAACTTACTATTAAGGAATAATACATGCTGGATAGAGTAGGAAATACCACTGAGGGAACATGTATAAGATTGCTTTCTTAGTAATTGTGTGCCAGAGCACCTGCAAATCATTTTGACATGAGAAAATCAAGTTTTTGATTCTGGAGAGCCGTTAGCCAGTTAGGTCCAAGCTAGATGGAATATAGGTCATATTGTCAAAATTAAAGGAGCAGAAGAGAAGGAAAAAGAGTTAGGGGAAGGCAAAATATTACATTTTAAAGACTAGTATTTTTATTGGTCCGACTATATGAGTCAACTTACTATATTTCTTTGTACTTGTAGTAAAGCTGTGCCTTCATGAATATTGACTATATTTAATGGGGAAGGAAATCCATTTAAAATAAAATAAAAAGATTAAATGCAAACATCCCCCACCAGCATAATCCAAATTCTGCAGCTTGTATAAACACAGACAAATTAAGCACATATGTCTACTTTCTTAATTTGCATGATCCTGATTTGCAAGGGAAGGGGAGCTCATTGGGGGAATTGCCTTCTAGATCAGTGAATAAATCATGCTGAGTTATTCTCTGGCTTTGGAAACGTTGTCAGATGTGATCTCCTTAAATTCATAGGTCAAAATCCACCCCACCATTGAAGTAAAGGATAGCTAGGCAAAGTAAAGAAAAATCTTCGAATCAAGGCATGAGGTCTCCACACATGATACAACACTGTCTTATTTATTCTTCAAAGGTGGATTAATATTTGAGCAGTAATTGCTATATACAGCAGATGAGATTACACCATATAGTGAACCATGTCTTTTAATTTAATTTTATTTTTTGATACTTTCAGTTTATACAAAACTTTTGAAGGCATTGATTGCGATACAAAAAAATTCAATAACATTTATTTGATAGTAAGGCTGATAGCTACCCAGTTACAGAGGTTTTACTGGAAGCTGCAGTTGTTGAGACAGCTTAAGCTAAAAGCAGACATGACATTGTGATGTCATGCTTTATGTCACAGAATAGATAGCTTCACATCTTGACAGAGGGAGAGACAGTTACCTTTCCACGCACTGAGTCTGCATGCTGTCAGGAAGAATCTTTGTGACAGGTGGCGAGAAGGTTTATTTTGGGGTTGTACCTTGAACAGAATTTATAGTGAACTTTCCTAGCCATAGTGTACTCTGCCAAGCTTTAGCAAAAGAACAGATCTCCATCTGGAGTCACTAATAATTCAAAGATGTGAGGAAAAAATGTGTAGAAGCATGAAATCAGGTACCCAGATTGTTACAATAGTTAAATATTAACCCTATGCTTGCAAGTCTTGTGAACAGAGTTTACTATACTTTCTTATATCCCTTTATCCAGCATGGCATGCAATAGAAAATAAATCCCCATCTTTTTGGATTTAGGTTATCTGCAGCTGACTGCTTTACTGCAAATCTTGTCATAGGACAAAAGTGTTATCAGAATAAAGAATAAATAACTTTATCTAGTTAAGACTTCCATAAATGATGGTTCCTGTCTGTAATAGGGTAAGTTGGGAGAAGCCATCAAAGGATTCTAGGTTCTGGGGCTTTTAAAAAAATAATCACTATGAAGTATGTACAGTGGTACCTCATACAACAATTTTAATCCATTCCACAGGGCTCGTTGTTGTATGAAACAATTGCTATACGATACATGAATCGTATAGCGATTTTTCCTATGGGATGCATCATTCAACGATTATTATTTTTTTGCTAAGTGGTTTTTCCCATTGAAAAATTGTTGTATGATTTTTTCCATATGGAAAATTGTTATGTGGGATGCCATCCCCCCCCCCCCCCAAAAAAAAAAAACCTAATTGTTATACGATTTCATTGCTATATGGGGTAATTGTTGTATGAGGTTCCACTGTATCTTTATTTGGTATTCTGATCACTAAAGCCGATGAGTTTAATAAAATTGATGTAACTGATTGATCCTTTTGACAAGTAACTGCATGCTTGTATGAAACAATTGCTATACAATACATGAATCCTATAGTGATTTTTCCTATGGGATGCATCGTTCAACGATTTATTTATTTTTTTGCTAAGTGGTTTTTCCCATTGAAAAATTGTTGTATGATTTTTTTCCATATGGAAAATTTTTATGTGGGACGCCATTCCCCTCCCCCCCCAAAAAAACAAACCCTAATTGTTATACGATTTCATTGCTATATGGGGCAATTGTTGTATGAGGTTCCACTGTATCTTTATTTGGTATTCTGATCACTAAAGCCGATGAGTTTAATAAAATTGATGTAATTGATTGATCCTTTTGACAAGTAACTGCATACTTTGCTAATGAAGCAGTGAATGGTAATATGTGAATGTTCAACTGTTTTATTGAACTGAACTGGCTAGCCAAATTGTGTTTTCTTAAGGACTAATTGACTGGTCCAGTATCAAAACTTCACTTTGCCAAATAGCCTCACCCCCGTGAGCCATTGGCCATGGCTGCCTAATACCCATCCACCCCTGTAACCAGGCTTCAGGGAAGAGGAGGTGACAGCTTTTGCCAGCCCTGTTATGTTATGGTTTAACTGGACTCCTTATGTCCCAACCCCCAGCTGATGAAATGTCTGTAGTTTTGGAAGCAAAACAGGGTCAGACTCATATAAGGCAAAGGTTCTACATACTCTGGTGAATTGTATAAGTAAGAATGAGTGAGGTGAAGTTATACAGATGTTGCTGGACTGCAGTTCCTTTCAATAACTATCACTTGTGTTGTAGCTATTTGTGAGGGGAAAATGGGAGTTGTAGACCAGCGTGTTCACATTGTAGCTTCTAACTCTTCAAATAGTGACTCATAACTGTTTCATTCACTATGTAAATAGAAGCCTGAAGGACAGTTTTATATGTGCCACAAAACCTCTCTGATCATGATGAGTTAAGATGGACAACCTTACGTTTATTTCTGTTTTGTTGTGTAACTGAAGTCTGTATGAAATATTGCTCTGTGGGGGAGGGGGGCTTTACAGGATTCTCTCAGACCATGATAAATGAATGCCATTGCCTGAGTTTTTATTGTGTTCATTTTTAACTTTATGGAGGCTTGATCAACTTGCTATCTCACTAACATAGATGCTCAAAAGAAAACATTTTTGGGGCAAGAATGCTCTGAAAACAATCCACCATATTTATGAAGAATTATTTTTGTGACTTAATCTTAACAGCTCTATCTGCTGGCTAACAAAGATTAAAAACCCTCTCTTGTCCAGTAAATAATCCTAAAGCATTTTTGGATTGTTATTATTTTGCTATAGGACTACCACTCCCAGTTGGGAGTTCATTACTGTGGGCATTATAATACCAAAAAGTAAATTTGAGAGCTTTGATTTGAAGTGAAGTACAGTAGACCCTCGCATAACGACGTTGCTTGGTTCCCCGAGTAGCGTTGCTAAACAATTTTTGTTGTTATGCGGGTTTCTATGGAGTTTCCTGCATAACGTTTTTAGCGTCATTATCTGGTTATTTTAGCATTGTTGTCAGGACAACAACACTAAAAAACGTTATGTGGGGGAACACGTGGTGCATAGCGACGCATTGTTAAGCTCTCCCGCCCACCCAGAGCCTCTCCATTGCCTGGGATGGAGTGCATGTGTGTCTGCTCACCGCTGCTCCCTCCCCCGAGCCTCTCTTGCTCAGGAGAGCTGAAAAGCCGTTGCTGATGCCACCACACCAGAGGGTTACCTCCTGCCCACCCAGAGCCTCTCCATCACCCCAGGAGGCATACCTCATGATTTACCTGGTCTTGGTCTTTCGATGTTAGCCCTTGGGACTGTAATACTATTGTATGTTACGATAATCTGTTTGAAACTGACTATACTTCTTTATTTATTGTATTTATCGAATTTTGTGTTATTATTACTGTTATTTTGTCTTTGCATTTGTTTGATCGTTTTGTGAACCGCTTTGAGTTTGTCCGCAGACATAGAAAAGCGGTATATAAGCGCATTAAATAAATAAATAAAATTTGAACACATTGTTATGTGAGGGTTGACTGTAGATCATACTCATCCCCTAGCACTGCGTATATCAGCTTTAGCCCTGAGCATCTCTGCAGCAGAGTATGCTGCTCTAGTATGGAGTGCATCCACACACACAGAACAAGTTGTGATCGCTATAAAAGAAGCCATGTGTATAGTGACAGGATGCTTCAAACCTACACCAGTTGAGAAAATATACCCTCTTGTTGGTAATACTCCACCTAAGATCAGGAGAGATGTAGCAGTAGACACTGAGAGAACCAAGCAAGAGAATGACCCTCGACATCCTCTGAATGGATATGAGCCTCAAGTCCGCCAGCTCAGATCCAGGAAGAGCGTTATGGCAAGAACAAACATTCTTGAGGGTACACAAGAGCAAAACCAAATTAAAAGATGAAGGAAGAGGCCCCTGTCCCAACGAGCTTACTATTTAATGGTAGGCAAATCTGATAACCAAGAAAGGGAGAGGAGGGAACTTGAGGGAAGGGTTCATATCCAGTTGTGTATAGCAGGGTTTCCCCATCTTTGGTTCTTGGACTTCAATTCCCAGGTGTCATGATCTTGAGTATTCATGGCAATCTTATCTGAAGCTACTAGAGCTCTTTCACACACTCACATTCCTTTGGGATGAGTCCTTCACAGCTGCAGTCCCATGAGGGAGGTGATTGACAGCTACTGCACTTGCAGTCCCACAAGGGTACAGAGTGACAGCTAGGTCAGCTGACTACACCACGAGGGAGATGACGTCTCTTCTCATGTCAATCACAAAACCCAGCAGCTCTAACACCTGCAGATTAGGTCATCCCAAGAATGCAAAGGTGGGAGGGAAATCTGCTCCTTTTGTGTATATAAGCAGAGCCCTTTCCCTCAGTTCTTCGGTCCCCTTGGGTAGAAGGCAGACTCGTCTGTCTCCCCAGGCCAGACTCAAACTTCCCATCGGGGCATGGCTCATACGCGAGATGAGCCCCTCCGATCAAAGGGAACCCTACTAACGAAATATTGCTATGTACTTTGTCTTTGTCTCTGTTCTTTTTCAGATGCTAATGGAAAATAAAACTCTTTGTGAGTAATAGCATCTGAGTGGATGTCAGTTTATCAGGCTATATCCAAATGCTTTGCTCTATGCCCCCCACATGCTACCAATATGCTAAACCACCGCATACTCCCTGTAAGTGACAGGTGGAGTTCTTTGAAGCCGATTGTGGCGCGGTATGGTGAGGTGACCTTAGGCTGCACTGGGAGTGTGCGGATAAAGGAAATTATCGCAGCCTAAAGGATCGGTACATGCTTCCTGTAAGCCAGCGCCCAGTCGAACGTTCAAGATACCAGGATCTTAAGTCATTTCTCCAAAGCACTGAATAGACATTGTACTAACTGAGGCTTCTGGGAATTGAAGTCCACCAGTAATCTGCAGAATGTAGTTTGAGAAATGCTGGTGTATAGGATGAGGCTGAAATATTTACAGACAGACATCAGAGCTCATAGTATGGATCCATCTCCAAAGATACCTGCTCCCATTTTTGAAATACTGTTGCAAGCATTTCAGTTTGTCTAACTTTCTCAAACATTTTTGTTTCTGATGCAGGAGATACAGCAGAGGCATGGGCTAGCCAATTCAATTTCCTCTTATCTTATTAAACCAGTTCAGCGAATAACAAAATATCAGCTTCTTTTAAAGGTAAGCATCACTATTCTTGTTGCTTTTCCAGTTGTCTTCAGACATCCAGGTACAAAATGTAAATATTCTGTTAGTCACAAAGGACGCTTGTGTTTTTCTTTCTTAAAATACAAGCATTTACCAAAGGGGAAAGAACAACCTAATGCAAAAACATTTTGCAAGGGAGAGGTTTCTATACTGTACATTCACAATTTGTAAGTGATATAA
Organism: Bradypodion ventrale; assembly: GCA_035047345.1. NCBI lineage: Eukaryota > Metazoa > Chordata > Lepidosauria > Squamata > Chamaeleonidae > Bradypodion > Bradypodion ventrale. The sequence goes on from JAWDJE010000004.1 coordinate 192,535,024, forward strand.
CATACAACAGTAAAAAAAACTTTAAGAATTAGTACCTTTGGAAACGCATGTAAAATATTAATAAACTAAAATGTAATAACTTTTATTTTATTTATTAGATTTTTATTTGGCCCCACTTAGTTTTACTTAGTGTAAAACAATACTCTGGGTGACCTACAGTATACTTATTAGTGCAATGGTTCTAATGGTTTTAATTTTAAAATATGTTTTAATGTTTGAAAGTTTTAATTTTTTGCTGTTTGATCCAAATATTGTGTTAAATACCTTAAGTTTTAAAATTGTTTTTCTATAGCTTGGGATATTGTGATAGTTGCTGGGCTATAAATGAATGATGAATGAATTAATAAATTAATGAAATTGACCTTCAAATTATTTCGCAGGAAAACATGGTCGTATAGAACATGAGCAAGCTCAATAATTTGATAACCAGCCAGTCAACTGTGTATTTCAACAGGTTTGCGGCTAAAATGCTGCAGTACTAGATTAGAAATTATATTTTTGAAGTTTACTCCAACATAATTCCGGAAACATCATTCCGGAAACACAAATCTTGTCCAACAATGTTGATAAGATAGTGACTTTTAAAATACACTATTAAAATACACAATTGGCAGAAGTGAGTGCTGCAACACATTTCATAACACTGCAGTTGTGTATAGTAATACGAATGTATCAGTCTTGTTTGCTTTATGAATTGTATGTTCTAGTGATACATGGCTTTTGGAGATTAGGTGAGCCATGTGGGCAGACTCCAGCTGATATGGAAAATGACAGTAACTATGCTGGTGAAGCAATATAATCAGTCAAAGTAGATGTGTCTTCTGTCAAGACCGCTCTTGAGTATATTACCATTCTTTGTTTATTCCTATGCACTTCACATTATTCGTGCATTAACGATTGTTAGCCCTTCTGTACTGGTTTTAATTAAAACATACTGCCAGTCTTCTCGAAGTCATTTTCTTCCTCTATACAGTCAGTGGCAAAGTGACATGTCTTGATTATATGCTTCACAGAACAAGATTTTTGTACACCTGCTTAGCCAAATGTCAAGGGACCGAAAATCCTATTAAAAGCAATTAAAGGAGACTTGACAGATGGCAGAAGGTGCATATCAATAACTAGTGGGAAGACTTGAGAGCCAATACATGGATGAGATTGTCTAGAGAATTAAAGTTGTGTCATGTAGGCAACTCCTTCTGTATTGCATAAGTTATGCTTAAATCACCTCCTGTGAATTCTTTTTTCCCCTTAATGTTTTAGTAGAAAAATGAAGTAACCCACTACATTTGGAGATGAGGTCTCAATTTTATTGGAGTTAATCAAATGTATTTAAACGCTTTCATTTTTAAAGATTCCACTAAACTGAAGCAGTTTGCTCTGTAAATTTATATACTTATCTCATATACAGTGAAGCAAAAGCATCAGTTTATAACTAATGAGAGAATTTTAAGTTTGAGGAGTTTTTAATCACTCAATTCTTGGCCTCAATGGCACTCCCTTTTTGATTAAGTTATGCTCAGTCTCAGGCCTATCTGAAGTTAAACCCTAGTCATATTGGGATCCCAGTTCATCCCATCCCTTTTCACCACCAATTTTCCTACCTTGGATACATGCTGAGGAAAATAATAGGACTGAACATCCAGACACTGGCTAGGTTGTAACTACTGGTGCTTCAGGACAGTATGCTCAACTGAAGGGAGATGGATCATAGGTCGGTTGTGGAGTTCATGGCTTAGATTTATGATGATCCACATGGCATCATCAATTACCAAATGCTGGAAAATATCTCTGCACAACATCCCGGAGAGCTATTACCATCATAGGCTGATATGAAAGAGATCTAGTATTAGTGAATGCTCAAATAATGATATGGGTATCTTTTTAGGAACTGCTCACCTGCTGTGAAGAAGGAAAAGGTGAGATTAAAGATGGCCTGGAAGTGATGCTTAGTGTGCCAAAGCGAGCCAATGATGCCATGCATCTCAGCATGCTAGAAGGTAAGAGATAGGATGATTGTTCCCTTCTGTATAGTCTTATTCCTAAGGAGCCACCAAAAGTTACTATTATATCACAATTAAAAATTATGGCTTGTCTGATCACCAGAGGCAGATAAAATCACCTTTTGCTGACCAAACAGGGAAGTTTCTATTAACCAACTTGCCAGTATGGCAAAGGAGTGACATTTTGCAGTACAACTATTAAAAGGCATCAGCTGTTACTTGGCTATATGTTAATTAAATTGTAACGTCTGCCTGCTTAAAGGGAATTAAATATTTGTTGTTGTTTTTTTGTTTTAAAGAATATTATTCAAAATTTTATCTTTTTGCCCATGGTTGTCGACTTGTGTTGTTTCACATACTTTCACAAAGGGCCCCCAGACATAAAAAGAGAATTTCTGAGCTCATGGCTGTATACTGCTTAAAGTTTAAATGGGAGTGTTGGAACGAACATAGAATCTAATATTAGCAGTCATTTGTCATGGAATATGTGGGCAGCCTCTATGGAATATTCCAATATTTCCTTTACACAGGTTCGTCTTTTAAACAGACTCTGTTAAATATTTGCCCCCCTGACATGTTGACAGCTTAAGTGAAAGTGTTTCCTTTTAGGAGCAGGTCTCTGAACTGCCTAATCCATCTGTTGATACTTCAGTGTCCTTTGACGGATTAGTTCTTAGAATTTATGAAAGGAAATTAATCCTTATTGCTGTATACAGTACTTAGCATTCCCTGTTTTGAGAGATAGGCATGGGTATGGTTTAAATTGGTCTAAGCAACATGTGGGGTCACCACAGAACATCCCAAAAGTTTTTTTTACATTTTTTTGGGGGGAACTTGATCTTAAAATGTTGTCTTATGTGGGGGCATCAGGAGAAATTTGCCATACAGTAGAACCTCGGATTAAGTGCAAACTCTGTTCCACAAGTTTGGACTTTATCCGATTTTGTATTCCAAATCAAACGGGCGATGCATCGGATAACATCCAAAAATGGACTTTATCCAAGGTTCCTATACCAAATACCTTGGATAACATCCATTTTTAAAAGCAGTTTTGGATTTTATGCGATGCATCACGTGTGCATGAAAACCATGACTTTATCCAAATCAGACTTTATCCGAGGTACCACTGTATTTTGCTGTATATTTGGAGTCCTCACGTTCCCAACTTCCTTTAAAATTTTAACATAGATGCTCAAATATTTATTATTATTTAATATGTGATGCATCATTTTTGAATGAGGAGGCTTGCAGGAGTGGACACAGTACTGCAATGACCACTGATGGTCATATGTGACCCTTATGCATCTGAAAGTTGCTCACTTCAAGTTTCCTATTTCTTGCTGATGTTGTGTTTCACTATTTTTGATAGATGCTCTTTATAGAAAGTACAGTGGTACCTCGCTTAAAGAGTATAATGCGTTCCATGAGATTGCTCTTTAAGCGAGTTGCTCTTCAAGCGAAACACTTAGAAAAAGTGCCACTGCTGCCATTGTAAGTAACCGATTGTGATTTCTGGCAGGGGGGATTGTGAACCCCAATTTAGCTAAGTGAGCTTTTGGTTGTTTTTAGTTGTTAAGCGAGGTGACCATTCAGAGAAAATTCTGCTCTTTATGTGAGTTAGTCTCTAAGCGAGGCACTCTTTATGCGAGGTTTTACTGTATATATAATTCTGCCCAGTGTGGCATGCTTTCTATGAGCTAAATAGGTTTTATTTTCGTCCAGCAAATAAAAGTAATGGCCATAGCAAGAATATTTAAATACAGTGGAACCTCGCTTAACAAATTTAATACGTTCTCCAGGACCTTTCGTACTACGAAAAATTATATAAAGCGAATTTCCCATAGGAATGCATTAAAAAGCAATTAATCCGTTTAAAAAATTGGATTTCCTTTTGTTATGCGCTTTTTGTGTTAAGTGAGCCATTTGTTAAGCAAGATTCCACTGTAAGTGTATCTTCTTCATGCATTAGTCAACTCTACCGTCAGCTGCAGACTAAAATCTGACACATAATAGGACTGTGCTGCCAGCCCAAGTAGGTTTTTAAGCACTAATGTTTTTCAGTATACCAGTGAAATAGTAGATCTGATAACACATTCATTTGGATATTTTGGAGGTGCTAAAATGTAATTTTAGGGTCACATCGTGTGTCAGCAACATCTTTGGAAAGCTCTAATTCCTTGATTTACAGCAAACCCATTTACTGTGAAAATACAGGCTGCATTTAAACACTGATTTTTTGCTGATATTGTCTTATTAGATGTATGTGTACTGTACTGTTAAGCAAAATGGTCATGGAATATAGTACATTATGGAATTGGAAGAGTCCTCAATGGAGATTGGTATCACCACTTTCAATTCTTCTGCTACAGCAGCTTTGAATGTTGGCCAACCAGTTTTGTTTTCCACAGAAACACAGTCTAGCACTTGTTTCTCAGCCAGGCAGCTCATAGCATCAATAACTTCTATTTAATATTGAATTGAATCCTCTCTCTTGTTATTTGAACTTTTAGAATTAAGTCCTGTCCCCTTGAGCATCAGAAAACTATTTTACTTCATCATTTGTTGAAAGTCTTTCAAATATTTCTGAACAGTCGTATTGCCTCTTAATGTTTTCCTCTTCTTTCAAAATCTTGGAGAAGATAAAGTTGTACAATATGTAAATGTTGATGGTGTTCCTTTGTGTTTTATTAGGAATCATATTACCCTTGGCCTATAGTCTCATTAGGTAGTGGTGAGGTTTCGGAGCAAAAATTTAAGTGCTTCCCGCCTTAGTGTGTTCAAGAGAATTCTTCCGAATCATTTAACTTATCAAATACAGTAAAAGCCCATACAACGATTGCATCGCACAGCGACTAAATTGTACAATGATGGCATTTTGAGGAAAATTTTTGCATTGTGCAACAATTTTAGTTGCTGTACGATGCAATGCTTTTGAGCTGTCTGTTTTCAGATCGGGGGGAGGGGGGAGGAGCCTCCCTGATCCCAAAGCGGAGAGTCTGCTCGAGCTGTCTATTTTGGGATGGTGGGGAAGGAGCCTCCAGCCTCCCTGATCCCAAAGCAGAGAGCCCACCCGGGCTGTCCATTTTGGGATCAGGGGTTGGGGGTGGAAGGACCCTCCAGCCTCCCTGATCCCAAAGCGGAGAGCCCGCTCAGGCTGTCCATTTTGGGATCAGGGAGGCTGAAGGCTCCTTCCACCCCCACCCACCCAGTGCTCTTAGCGAAAGGGATTCCTGGTGGTCTCCTTGCCATTTCGAAATGACAAGGATTCCGTGGATCCCTTTCGCTAATAGCGCTGGGCTGCTTTTGCCCTGGGAAAACACTTTCCCAGGACAAAAGCAGTCCAGTGTGCTCTTAGCCAAAACAGGAAGGGGACCTCCGTAGATGCCTTCCCCAACCCCCGCAGGGCTGCCTTTGCCATGGGAACACATACTGCGAAAATCGTTGTATGAATCATCCCATAAGGAAAATCGCTATACGATACATGTATCGTATAGTGATTATTTCGTACAACGATGGACCCCTTGGAACCAAATAAATCGTACCACCTGCCAGTTAAGACAAAATCTTAGTAATTTCACAAAGGATTCTGAAACTCATTCTGCTGTTAGAATGGTTAAATTATAGACCACATGTGATGGAACACTAGACTGCCCTCAATAAGCTGGTAAACTCTTGTAACTTTTTGTTTTACGGCAAGACTGGCTGATTTCCAGAGGCCACATATTCCCTTGTCTGGCCTTAAGAGGGCTGATTCCTGACACATCAGCCATTTAAAAAGAAGAGAAAGAAAGTCTAATCACAATGCCCCTGGCCACTGGAGGACAGTTTTCTCATGTTTTCACTCCCTTCTTTTTATTTTATCTGCTGGAGAGGAGGCTTTAAAAATACTGGAGGGGTGAGTTTTTAATGGGTGGGGCGGTGGGGTAAAGACATGGCAGAATTGCTCCCTCTACTCCTTCGAAGGGGACTGCAGTGGCTCAAGTGGCTAAGACGCTGACTGGGAGGCGGGAGGTCAGCAGTTCGATTCCCGAGTACTGCAGAATGAAATGAGCTCCCGTCTTTGTCCCAGCTCCTGCCAACCTAGCATTTCAAAAGCAAGAAATTGCAAGTAGATAAATAGGGACCACTTTGGTGGGAAGGTAACAGCGCTCTGTGCGCTCCAGTGTCTAGTCATGCCTGCCACATGGCCACGGAAAGGTCTGCAGACGCAGACAGCGCTGGCTCTTCGTCTTTGAAACAGAGATGAGCACTGAACCCTAGAGTCGGATACGACTGGCTTTCAAGCGAGGGAAACCTTTACCTTACTCCTTAGGAGGTCAAATTTCTCCCTTTGTGCTTCCCAGGAGGCACAACATAACTTTATTAATCGAAACTTTATTTTTATATTTTGAATACTCAGGGATGCCAATGGTCTCTTTAAGTTCTCTTTAAGACCATTGAGCAAAGAAAGCTCCATATCATGAGGAACAACATAAAGTATAGATTACTCCAACTCCCTCTGCAAGGAAAGGTCCCTGGGAAGAGAGGCCCCGGACACAGCCAGACTTTCATGGTTGAAGAACCTAGGAGACTGGTGTGGCATGTCCTCGGAAGAACTGTTCCGAAGAGTTAAGAACAGGAAGACTATCACTATGATGATAGCCAATATCTGGAATGGATACGGCACCTGAAGAAGAAGAAGAAGGGATGCCAAAAAGGCCAATATGTCCATCCTCTTTGTTATGGAAGGTTTGCCATATAAATGACCTGTTTTTGAGAAAGCTCGACCAATGTTACCTGATCTTCTAAGAAGCCCTTAAAGTGTCCACAGCAGGGGTGCCCAAACGTTTGGACCGCATGTGACATGGATGAGCGGGCCAGTCATGTGGTTCCTCCGACTGGAAGCGGAAGTAAAACGTGCCCACACATGTGCAAAACGCTGTCGTAAATGCACCTTTAGATGTCGTAAATACGTTTATGACAGCCACGGGTGCTTTACAGTAGCATTTTGTGCATGCATGGGTGAATTTTACTTCCACTTCTGGGAGTGGCACAGGCCGTAGTTTGGGCACCCTGGTCTACAGCTTTAAAGCTCAGTAATACAGTAATACCTCATACAAAGTCCGCTTCATACAACATTGGATTCATACAACATCGCCTAATTCCTTGAAAAAAGTTGCCTCATACAAAGTTGCATGACTTTGTATGAGGCATTGGGGTTTTCACAGGTTGCATTGTGCCTGGGCAGTATAAAAGGCAGGACACATGCGTGCATTGCTCTTGTGGGTTTTGCACGAGGCGAAGAGTGTTTAGGAGTGGTTTTGAGCACGATTTTGGATTTTTTGAATTTTTTTCAGAATTTTTAGAAGCATTCCTGGGATTTTTGCAGCATTCTTCAGGTTCTTGGACAATCAGGGTTGTTTGACATGTTTTTGTAATGTTTTTAGCCTTTAGCCAATGATTTCTTAAAGTTCTGTCAGTTTCCTGTCGGTTTCCTTGACTTTGCCCTGAAGTCTGTGCTGTTACAGTACAATGTATCTCTATGGAAATGACGTTGTATGATGCATCACAACAAGGATTTGGACGTCGTATGAGGCATTGTGGCTAGGATTTTGCATGCCTCATACAAAGTCCAAATCCGTATAAAGTCCAAACTTATGGAACCAAGTTTGGATGTTGTATGAAGTATCACTTGTATTTGAAAACTTAATTTAATTTAATTTAATTTTCCCATTTGTATCGCCGCCCCCTCACCAAGGTGACTCCGGGCGGCTGACAGATAAAAAGCATAAAAACAGATACAAAGAATATCACAATACTGTAAAATCATTTAAAAACCATCCCATTAAAAAACCCACCAACTCCATCCATAAAAAGAGGGGAGATCCAGATTATTTATTTAAACAAGCCAGCAGGCAGGGGGTTACTCTTCCATCAGTGCCCCACACTTGCCCTGCCAGCCAGGTTTTGTTTTTTCCTAAAGGGCAGCATGTCCCTCTGGAGCCATAACTCTGTTGTCATGAGGTTCCAAAGGGCTGGTGCGGACACAGAGAAGGCCCTCCTTTTTGTGCTAGAAAGACGAGCCCCTTTAGCCAATGGTACAATTAGAGAGCCCCTCCAATCCACTCTGGTTGGACAGACAGATGTTCTTGGGGAGACACTGTCTCTTAGAAAACCACCAACAGCAAATTTGGTCACTTAATCTTATGTGCATGTTTTCGTTTTCTCCTCATATATCTGTTGTTCTCTCTTTTATGCTTCTTTAAATTGCTTTCCCTTGCTTCCTAGGTTTTGATGAGAACATTGAATCTCAGGGAGAGCTCATCCTTCAGGAATCCTTCCAAGTGTGGGACCCCAAAACTCTGATTCGCAAAGGTCGCGAGAGACATCTGTTCCTCTTTGAAATGTCACTGGTGTTTAGTAAAGAAGTGAAAGACTCCAGTGGGAGAAGCAAATACATCTACAAAAGCAAATTGTTTGTAAGTTTGATAGATTACATTTCAATAGAGTAAAATGCAGCCAACTCGAATTGGTAACGCCAAAAGCAAATTGTTTGTAAGTTTGATAGATTACATTTCAATAGAGTAAAATGCAGCCAACTCGAATTGGTAACGCCAAGTAGATGTTCTCATGTAGGAGCTTTAAAAGATAACAAGTTGCTATGCTGCCAGGCTTTTCTCAAATGACCTCAGAGTTCATTGAATGAAGTCAGATAATTTAAGAGACTGTCCTCTGAGAAACATAAATCTGTTTATACTTTTCTTCCCAATGCAAAATGAAGTAATATCTTGGTACTGTAGTCCATTGTGGGCCGCCACCTCAAGCAGGCAGGCTTGTGCCTGAGCACTGTTCCCTATCTGTGACCTAGAAACCGGCCTGCAGAGGACAGTAAGATATCTCCAGGGCACAGACTGCCAGTCACACCAATTTGCATAAAAGCTTTTGATTGACAAAGCCAGCATGATAGCTTTTGTCCTAAACCAGGATTTGACCTACAGTTGAAGGGCCTCATGAATTGACTCTGTTGAACCATGTAACCATGAGAGTGATGTACAGCTCCACGTCAGTAGCAGCAAATCAAGGAACAACGTCTAGACGTGTCATCTTCTGCAATTATTCCAGCATTCTGGTTCTTGCCTGATGGAATTGAAAGCCTCTCTTTGTCCTATGTGATATCCTGTTTTGACATAGGAAACAAGACACAAAAAAGCTAACAGAGAGACCAAAAGTCTGGATGGAACTGTAGGACTCCTTTGAACATGCCAGTGTATTAATGAGTTCCACAAAATCAAATGCGTGGATATCTTGTCATGCTTAACAAAATATAAGATAAATGCTAACGTGTGTTGTGGGACTGCGGTGGCTCAAGTCGTTAAGATGCTGACTGGAATGTGGCAGTTCAGCAGTTTGAGACCCAAGTATTGCATGACAGGATGAGCTCCTGTCTGTCCCAGCTCTTGCCAACCTAGCAGTTTGAAAGCAAGAAATTGCAAGTAGATAAATAGGGACCACTTCAGTGGGAAGGTAAACAGCGTTCCGTGTACTCCGGTGTCTAGGCGTGCCTGCCACATTTCCATGGAAACGTCTGCAAATGCAGACAGTGCTGGCTCTTTGGCTGTAAACAAAGATGAGCACTGAACCCTAGAGTTGGATACGACTGGCTTTCGAGCAAGAGTGACCTTTACCTTTGTAGATGTTCCTGCTTTTGAAGAGTTCTTATCCCAGCCTCCTTCACCACTAATAAAACAAATGACATTGAGGGCTAATTGAAGCTTTCTTAAACCTATTGTAACTTCCTTAAACCTATTATTTTATTTATTTATTTATTTATTTATTCAATTTATATCCCGCCCACTCAACACAAGGCCGACTCTGGGCGGCTAACAACATAAAAAGTAACCCCAGGGCAACCCAAGGAGTTTACAGATAATATTAATAATCCTAAAAACAGTTAAAACAGTAAAAAAGTTAAGACTACCCACCCCCTAAAAAGCAGGCGCTGCAGGATCGAAAAGGCACCATGGGGAAGAGAGTTTTAAAAAAAGAGTTTAAAAAAACTTTATGAATCGGTACCATTGCTCACCTGCCAATTTCTTAATCTCACAGTAGCAGTATTCTGAGGCTGGCAGTTGAGGTTAGTTACTGTCAGTCAAGAATTTGTAACTCGCTTTTCCAGTCTCTACAGCTGGCTGAATAAGTCAGAGCACTTGTTGCAAAATCAGAGGTCAGGTATTTGATTCCCTGCTGCACCTTATAGGAGAAGGGACAGGCTGTGTGTCCCTGGAAAAGTCACACATTCTCAAAGCACCCTCAGAAAATAGGAGTAGTAAACTACATTGGAATACTCTTGGGATCCGTGGAAAAGGTTATCATATACTCACAATCTACTTCATTGCACATAAGTAGTTAATTAATTTGTCAATTAATTAATTAATTCGCTACCTTCAGCAGTGGATCCTGGAATACTGCTTTTAAAATTTGTGAGTATAATAACACTGAAACATCCACACCTGAGCAGTGATAAGATGATGCTTTGAGATTTAGCATTTCTAGCTCATATTGAAATAAATTGTCTAATCTTTAAATTGTCACTATGTTTTGCCTTTATACTGCTTTTAGTTTTATTCCCTTTTAATTTTGGCACTATCTATCGTTCATCAGTTATGGATGGATTCAGCACAGCATTATATTTATTCTTAAAAATAGCTTTCAGAGCTCTGTTGAAAATGTAGTAACATTACACCGGTAGGTAAGACAAACAATCAAGGGATGATTTGTGACAAAGTGAGCTTTTTGTTTTGGAGTATTGCAGAACAAAGATTATAAATTACATAGGAAATACTTTGTGATACTGATGAATGGGTAAAATAACTGAAGTCTAGGCAATGGCATATGAATGAAATGCCAGTCAGGAACCAATAAACATTTTCAGCAATTACGTAACATCTGTTTTGATTTCTGGTGTCATGTTTTTGTTTTGTTTTGTGGTGTGTGGTTTTTGTTTTTTTTGACAGGGAGATTATTGAATGTCTTTGACAGCTATTGGAAGTTTCTTATGGCTATTTAGAGGTATACAGTAATACCTCATACAAAGTCCGCTTCATACAACATCGAATTCATACAACATCGCCTAATTTCTTGAAAAAAGTTACCTCATACAAAGTTGCTCGACTTTGTATGAGGCATTGGGTTGCATTGTGCCTGGGCAGTATAAAAGACAGGACACATGCGTGCATTGCTCTTGTGGGTTTTGCACAAGGCAAAGAGTGTTTAGGAGTGGTTTTGAGCGTGATTTTGGATTATTTTGAATTTTTCATCAGAATTTTTAGAAGCATTCCTGGGATTTTTGCAACATTCTTCATGTTTTTGGACAATCAGGGTTGTTTGACATGTTTTTGTAATGTATTTAGCCTTTAGACAATGTTTCTTAAAGTTCTGTCAGTTTCCTGTCTGTTTCCTTGACTTTGCCCTGAAGTCTGTGCTGTTACAGTACAATGTATCTCTATGGAAATGACGTTGTACGAGGCATCGCAGCAATGATTTGGACGTTGTATGAGGCATCGCGGCTAGGATTTTGCATGCCTCATACAAAGTCCAAATCCGTATAAAGTCCAAACTTGTGAAACCAAGTTTGGACGTTGTATGAGGTATCACTGTTTACCTATTTCTCTCATTGTCTTTTTATTTTCAGACCTCAGAATTGGGAGTCACAGAACATGTGGAAGGTGATCCTTGCAAGTTTGCGCTGTGGGTTGGAAGGACACCTACTTCAGACAATAAAATTGTGCTAAAGGTAATTAGGAAGAATTAATTCTTTTTAAATGTGTGGTTTTGACAGTTATTTAATTGATTTTTTTAAAACACATATCCTCCAGGAGCCAGAATCTTAAGCATGCCTTAGGTTCCATATAGCTGGATATGAGAAAAACCTATGAATGGGGGACTCATCTCCTGGACTTTTCTAATGTTCTTTATGTCGGAAGCACCAATCTACAATTAAATACATCAGATAAATTTAATATAATGACAGGCAAGAACATTTGTGGGAGCTAGTGTCAAATCTTACATAGTGCATATTGAGGGGCATAGGTACACTGAAGTTGGTGTGAACTTGCCTGTTTCTCTCTATACTCACAAATAACCATGAGCTCACAAAGAACTATCTGTTCTGTACAGATGTCATCTCGTCTTGTTTCTTTGCCTTTTTTGAAGCTTGTTGTTCAGTCGCACAGTCGATTCCGACCCTTTGCGACCCTATAGACCATTTTTCTCCAGGCGCCTCTGTCCTCCACCATCCCCCTCAGCACTCCCAGTTCTGTACCCATTGTGTCTACAATCCCATCTAGCCATCTCATCTTTGGCCTCCCCCTTCTTCTTTTGCCCTCCACCTTTCCCAACATCAAGGCCTTCTCAAGCGAATCCTCCCTTCTCATTTGATGTCCAAAGTACTTCAGCTTCGTCTTTACTATTAGACCTTCCAATGAGCAGTCAGGGTTGATTTCTTCTAAGATTGACCTATTTGTTCTCCTCGCTGTCCAGGGTACCCTCAAAACTCTCCTCCAACACCAACATTTCAAAGGCATCTATTCTTCTGCGCTCAGCCTTCCTAATGGTCCAGCTCTCACACCCATACATTACCACTGGGAATACCATTGCTTTGACTATTCTAATTTTTGTTTGCAATGTGATATCTCTGCTTTTCACTATGTTCCCCAGGTTTCTCATGGCTTGTCTCCCAAGAATCAGTCGCCTTTTTATTTCATGGCTGCAATCCCCATCTGCAGTGATCTTTGATCCAAGGAATGTAAAATCTGTCACTGCTTCTACTTCTTCCCCATCTATTTTCCAGGAACTGATGGGGCCTGTTGCCATTATCTTGGTTTTCTTGATATTGAGTCTCAGGCCAGCTTTTTCACTCTCCTCCTTCAATCCAATCAAGAGGCTCCTTAGATCTTCCTCACTTTCTGCCATTAGGGTGGTATCGTCTGCATATCTCAGATTGTTGATGTTTCTCCCAGCAATTTTAATCCCATATTGTGATTCCTCCATCCCTGCATTGCGCATTATGTGCTCTGTGTATAGATTGAATAAACAGGGTGATAAAATGCAGCCTTGTCTTACTCCTTTTCCTATTCCAAACCACTCTGTCATTCCGTGTTCTGTCCTAACTGTTGCTTCTTGGTTCATGTACAGATTTCTCAGGAGACATGTGAGGTGCTCTGGTATTCCCATCTCTTTAATTACTTGCCACATCTTGTTGTGGTCCACACAGTCAAATGCCTTAGTGTAGTCGATAAAACAAAAGTAAACTTGTTTCTGGTATTCCTTTGTTTTCTCCATGATCCAGCGTATGTTGGCAATATGGTCTCTAGTCCCCCTACCTCTTCTGAAACCGGCCTGCACCTCTGGTAGTTCTCTCTCCACATGTTGCTGAAGTCTATCCTGTATTATCTTGAGCATCACCTTGCTGGCGTGTGGGATGAGTGCAATTGTTCGATAATTTGAGCATTCTTTGGCATTGCCCTTTTTTGGGATTGGGACGTATACTGATCTTTTCCAATCCTGTGGCCACTGTTTTGTTTTCCAAATTTGCTGGCATATTGAATGTAGTAATTTGACACCATCATCTTTTAGAGCTTTGAAAAATTCCACTGGGATACCATCATCTCCACTAGCTTTGTTGTTTGCAGTGCTCTTTAGGGCCTTTATAACTTCGCTCTCCAGAATGTCTGGCTCAAGTTCAATTTTTTCATCATTGTGGTTATCAGGGGTGTTGAGGTCCTTTTTGTAGAGTTCCTCTGTGTACTCTTTCCATCTTTTCTTAATCTCTTCTGCATCAGCTAGCTCTTTTCCGTCTTTGTCCCTTATCATGGTCATTTTTGCTTTAAATGTTCCCTTTATTTCCCCAATTTCCCCAATGAAGCTACAGATAGCTTTTTCCAATTTGCTAAAACTAAATCGTCTAGAAAGCTCACTAATCTCCTGGTCCTTTTTTCTTTCAAATTTAAGTGATGATTTCCTGTGGTGATATTCATATCTGCCATTCATAAGAAATTGATGGGCTGTTTGATTTGCTGAAATGTTTGCATGAGTAAGGTCTTTAGTTAAGCTGCCTTTAATCTTTCGGCTTTTTATCTGTGTCTTGACATTTGATAAGTGACTATATGATGTAAAAAACAGTTTGTGAACTTAGGAAAAATGTGTTTTGTTTATAAAAAAAGAATAGATTCAATTAACAGGTAAAAATAAACTAGAAGTACAGATTTTTACTTATCAGATTCTTTATGGTCTTAATTCTACTTGCTTATAATTTGTAAACCTACCTTTAGATATTTTTGATATCTTGCCCAGTACTGGTATAAATGAGCACATACAGGTTTGCATCATGATTCCTTCATACATGAATTTGATCAGTAAAGATAACATTTTTCTGTACAGTACTTATTTACATACCAAAACAAGTGGCTTGTTTATTTTAAAGGCATCCAGCATTGAGAACAAACAAGACTGGATCAAACACATCAGGGAAGTGATACAGGAAAGAACAATTCATCTGAAGGGAGCCTTGAAAGAGCCAATTCACATTCCCAAAACTGCACCAACAACAAAACAGAAGGGAAGAAGGTTAGTAGAGTCCCAGTCTATTGCAAGATATAAATCTCCAGCCCATCGTTCATGAGATTGTCTTGATTGTGTGGCTAAGTTCTCTTTGGGGGGAAATCATGTTCTAGCTATTTTTGTTGTTGCTAGCTTAAGTTGTTGTATTCAATTATAAAATCTCCAAAGGTATGTCTAATTGCACTGAGCAGAATCTTGAAAAAGAACATTACTTTGTTGTATGCCACTCTGATCTTCATTCTGAATGTTACCATATTTGACATTTCTAGATGTGGGCACACTTCTTTTTTTTTTATAAATTTTATTAATTTTTCAAAGTATATAACATACATTTAAAAACATAATAATAACATTCAGAAAAAAATAAAACGAGTCATCTGATTACAATAAAGAAAAAAAACCTGTATATATAGAATAAAAAAAAGACAAAAAAAATACATGTACATAGATAAAAAGAAAAAAGGCAAAGAGAAACTATCATAACCTTATTCTATTTCAATGTGAAATATTCTAACTTACACACTATACTTTTATCTTATTATTAAACGTTATCTTCCATATCTAATCCACATTTTTCAACTCTACTTTAATATCCATACTGTACTTTTATTAAACTCTTCTATCTTGCCAAGATCTTTTGTATTTCAAACTCATCACATTACATACAGAATCACCCTGTGCTATGTACATTGTCCTGGAGGATGTGGGAATTCCCATTAATTTCTATTGTACCCAAAATTTCATTTGGTCTGGTGTCAATTTATTTGTTCCATCTCTCGTCAGTGAATAATCAACAAATTTTCGCCATATATTCCAAAATCTATTTTCTTTTATTATACCTTTTTTGAGATTTAGCTCCCATGTTAATTTTTCATTCAATGCGAGATCCCACATCTGCTTATACCACTCCTCCACCTTTAACATTAAATCATTTTTCCAATTTTTTGCAATACACATTCTAGCTATTACCAGCATCATGGACAACAATTCTTTCTTATCATTATCTAAATTCATATTGTCTACATCCGTCAGCAAAATAGTATTTGGCCCCAATTTGAGACACATTCCCATAATTTTATCAATCTCGTTCTCGATTTTTGCCCAGAAATTTTCTACCACCTTGCATTCATACCACATATGAACATATGTACCCAGTGTATTTTTGCATCTCCAACACATTTTATTATTCTTTTTATCCATCTGATGTAATCTCATAGGGGTCAAATACCACTTCCATAACATTTTAAAATTATGTTCCTTTACCCTGACCGACAAGGATCTCATAATTCTTTTTCTCCATTTATTTTGCCATTCCTTTTCTGTTATCTTCATATTCAAATCCTGTTCCCATGTATTTCTTAGTATTTCTTGTGGATTAATTTCTGTATTTATTATTTTATAAATTTTACTAACCATTCCTTTAATTCCAATTTCTTTCCCCCTTATCTTCCACACTAGTTCCTCAAATTCTGTCCTGTGTCTTTCCAGATTCTCCCTCATATATTTATTATTCCGCTTGTTCACCATCGCTATCTGGAACCAATTCAACTTCATCTGGGTATATAACTCTCGTTTCATCCCATTATCTCTGCAGACTCGTATCCAATCTTTCAGCAGGAAAACCCCATTCATCAACAAAATTTCTCTCATTTCTTTACCCATTCTTATTGGAAACTTTTCCAGATCTTCTATTTCAATTATCGGTGAAGTATTTGGGACCAATTTCATTTTAACTTTCTTCCATACACCCAGCATTGACCTCAGCATTCTATTTTTAACTGGTGTTTTCCATATTTCCTTATCTAAAAAAAGGCTCTTACCCACTTCCTTTAATTCCTTCATTTCAATTTCCTCCCAAATAACCGACTCCTTTGTTAAAATCTTAACTACGTTCTTTATATGAAATGCTTTATAGTAATTCTTTAAGTTAGGGATTCCTAAGCCCCCTTCTTTTTGAGATAAATACCACATTCTCTTTGGGATTCTAGGTCTACGGCCCCCGTTACAATAATTATCTAATAATTTTTGAATTTCCTTAATTTCTTTGTCTGTCAGTTGAATTGGTAAGGCATCAAACAGAAAATTTAGTTTTGGTAGTAACATCATTTTAGTCAATGCTATTCTGCCGAACCAAGACAACCTTAGTTTTTGATATTGCAACATTTTATCTTTTAGTTCTTTCTTTTGTTTATCATAATTTAATCTTTTCAAATCGTCCAACTTATTAGAGATATTTATCCCTAGGTATTTCAAACTCTCTTTAATCTGCAATTTAAATTCGTCCCTTATTTTCTCTTGCTCTTCCTTTTCGATATTATTTAAAATCATTTCAGATTTATCCCAATTTACCTTCAGGCCTGTTATTTGTTCAAATTCCTTTAAATGCTTTTGAATACATTCCATAGTTTTTCTGGGATGTTTCATGATTATCAAAGTATCATCCGCATATAGGCTAATTTTATTTTCCAATATTCCTTCTATATTTTTATCTTCCCTTATTGTATTTGCTAGTATTTCCATCGCCATAATAAATAATATTGGTGATAAGGGACACCCTTGCCTTGTCCCAGCCTCTAATCTCACTTCCTCCGTGAGACCATCGTTAACCCTAATATTAGCATATCCTTGTTGATATAATTGTTCTATTGTTTTTATAAACCTATCACCAAATCCATAACTTCTAATTATCTCGTTAATTGTTATCCATTGCAAAGAATCAAATGCTTTAAAAATATCCAGGGACAATAATCCAACTTTCTCCTTATTTTGTCCTGCAACATCAATCAAATCTATAACTCGCCTTACTAAATCTGCCATGTGCCTACCTTTCACAAACCCAGCCTGATCTTTATTTATATATTTATCCATAAAGCTATTTAATCTGTTCGCCAATATTGCCGTAAAAATCTTGGCATCCTGATTTATCAAGGAAATGGGCCTATATGATTCTACCTTTTCTGGGTCTTTTCCTGGTTTTGGTAATAACACAATTATTGTTCTGTACCATGATGGTGGTATCTGTTCCCCATTAAGTATAGCATTATACAATTTTAACAATTTTGGAATTACTATGTCCTTAAACTCTTTATAAAATTCTGCAGGTAGTCCATCTTCACCCGGTGATTTATCTGCTTTCAACTTATTTATTACTTCTTTTATCTCTTTTTCAGTTATTAGTTCTTCCATTTTTTGTTTATGTTCCTGATTTATTTTATTTTTAACTTGCGTTCCCAATTTATCTTTCAATTTATCTATGTTTACCTTCTTTTTAGCGTATAAATCTTGATAGAATTCTCTAACCACCTTACATTTATCTTTGATCTTATTATGTCTTATACCTTCCTTATCTATTAAAGTCCCAATTTCTCTTCTGCTTCTTTTTTCCTTAGCCGCTCTTGCTAAGAGTTTTGAATTTTTGTTACTATATTCGAAATATTCCCTTTTTAAATATGCCAAGTCTCTTTTCACCTTTTCAATATCTTTTCCTATTAATTCCTTCTTTAAACCCTGCATTCTTTCATAAACCTTTCTATCCTTATTTATTGCATGTTTCTCCTGCAACGTTTTTATCTCTTTTTCAATTTCTTCTTGCTTACTTTTTAACTGTTTATTTTTAATGTTTGCCAACCTAATGCTTTCACCTCTAAAAATTGCTTTCATTGTATCCCATACAATGCCAAATCTAACATCCCCTGTATCATTCCACTTCCAATTTTCTTCCCATTTTTCTACCATTTGATCTTTACATTTTTTATCTCTAAACAGTCTAGCATTATATCTCCAATTTTTCCTAGTCTTCGTGGCATCTATTTTCATTTCCAACAATACTTTTGCATGATCAGACTCTTTAAAAATTCCTATTTCTATATCTTCTAAATTTCTTATCAAATTATCCGTAACAAAAATATAATCTATTCTGGAGTACGTATTGTAGACTTGCGAGAAAAATGTATAAGCCTTTTCCAGTCCTTTAAGTTCCCTCCATGAATCCTTCAACCCCAAAGATTTCAACCAGTTGTTTAACACGTGCATTTTGTTTCCACCCACACATCTTGTTATATTTGTACTATCTATGTTTGATCTTATTAAATTAAAATCTCCCGCTACAATCATTTTTATTGTTTTTTCTTTTTCCAATATTCGGTACACCTTATCTAAAAAACTATTTTGATGTTCGTTTGGCACATACAGATTCACCAACGTTATTTCCTCCTCA
Organism: Bradypodion ventrale; assembly: GCA_035047345.1. Classification (NCBI taxonomy): domain Eukaryota; kingdom Metazoa; phylum Chordata; class Lepidosauria; order Squamata; family Chamaeleonidae; genus Bradypodion; species Bradypodion ventrale. Next base: position 192,553,837 of record JAWDJE010000004.1, read on the forward strand.
TCTATTTTCCCCTTTACTATCAAATACCTACCTTCTGGGTCTGAAATACTTTTTACCATCTCAAATCCCAATCTGTTTGATATCAGAGTTGCAACCCCTCTAGCCTTTGAAGTACCATATGCTTTTTCATAAACCTGAGTCCATCCTAAAAATAGCTTATTGGTATCTTCCGATTTCTGATGGGTTTCCTGCAGAAAGATTATATCCGGTCTATCTTTTCTGAGTGCTGCTTCTAATCTCCTTCTCTTCACTTGACAACCAGTACCTTTCACATTCCATGTTATTACTTTTATATTCCTCATCTATTATTTTCCTGCCCTAATTTTTTACATCTCCCACTTCCTCCTGCGGACGTGTGATTAACATATAACACTTCCTTTCCCTTATACAAAAAAGAAAAGAAAAAAGAAAAAGAAAAAAACACCTAAAAAAACACACTAAACATTCTACTACTAACCCTCCCCATTTTTTCTTCAAATAGCCTCTGAAATACAAAGGGGGGAGGTGCGACAAACTGTGGGAGCTCCAGGGAAGTCTGAACCTATTCTCCGCCCAGGACAATTCCTCCTTCAGCTCCTTTAGGCATGTTCTCATTTCCATTGCTCTCCCGCCTTTTATATCCACCAGATATAATCAATTCTTCCTTCAAATCAAACCACTCTTTAGTTCCTGCTTCCAGTAACTTTGCATCTACCATTACATCCAAGACGTTGGGACCTTCACTTATCAAATAGCGTCTTCCCAAGTTGAAAAAGCTTAGTTGTCGTGGGAATTTCCAATTGTACCTTATTCCTTTATCCTGAAGTCGCTTTGTGATTGGTTTCATCGATTGTCTCCAAAAGCGGTCCTCAATTGGAATGTCATTGTACACTTCAATATCATGGCCTTCCACTTTTAACACCTCTACTCCTTTTTCCCGTATAAGTGCCATTAAACGCAGTTTATCTGACACGTTGGCGAATTTTAACAAAACGTTCCTTGACCCAGTTTTACCCCTTCTTGAACCCAACCTAAATACATTTACAACATCCTGCGGTGTGAAACCATCTTCCATAATTTCATCAAGCCATTTCACTATTCTTTCTTTTAATTTATCTGGAGAGTTCTCTGGCAGTTTTCGGATTATGACATTTGCTCGTCTTAAATGTTCTTCTACGTTTTCCAATCTCTTTTCATGATCTCCAACCTTATTTTCTCTTTCTTTTTCTCTCTTTCTCAAATCCATAACCTCCTCCCTAATCGTTGCCTGTTCTTTTTTAATAACTTCCTGTTCTTTTTTAAGATTGTCTTGTCCTTTTTTTAAAACATCGATTCCCTTCAAAATATCTGCCAGCATGTCTTGCATGTCTTGTTTTCGTTCTTGTTTATCTTGAGCCAACATATTCCCAATTTTGTATTCCAAATTGTCCACTTTCTCATTAAATCTTTCAAATTCAGATTTAAATCCTTGCCCCCCTTCATTGCCAATGTTGTTGGAGTTGTTGCTGTAGCTGTGGTTACAATCGTTGTCGGTGTTGTCCCTGCCGTCGCCGCTGTAGTTGTTACAGTTGTTGTAGCGGTTGTTGCTGTTGTTACTTTTGCTGTTGTTATTACAATTGTTTTTACCGCGGTTGGTGCAGCCATAGTTGGAGATATTATTATCTTCTGTTGCTGTTGCTGCTGTAATTGTTGTGCTATCTTCTTCACTGTCTCTTGCTCCTCCAAATCTTTCATCTCTTGTTGCGTTGTTTTCTTCATCTCATCCTCCTCCTCCTCCAACCTTGTAAGCCTTCTGAAACTCCTATTCGAAGAGGTTGGTCTTTCCACTCTTATCCAAGCCAATTTCTTCTCCTTCTCTCTCCCTCTCCCCTGCCGTTTCATCCAAATGTGTTTCCAATTACTTGATTTCAATAATTTACATAAACAATTTATTATTTAAATTCACCTTATATATTGACTTCAACCACTATTTTCCAAATACTATATTAGACCTTTATCCTCCCTCCCCCTCCCCCTCTATCAAATATATGTATGTGTACTTACATACGCATATACACACACATATACAGATATATGTCCACCAAGGTCCTGGTCAGCATAGAGTTGGTAAATAAAGTCAGTAATCCCAATTCAAACCAAATTGATTTCCCACTTAAGTATTAATTTTTTTTAAATATTTGAATGTTTTACCCCCAGATAAACAGAAAAAGGAAAAAGGAAAGGAAAAAAAGGGAAGGGAAGGGGTGAAAAAAAAGAAAAAAAGACAGTACAAAAAAAGAAAATGGGAAAAGAGAGAAAAGAAAGAAAGAAAATAAAAGGTGCTCCTACAAAAAATATATATTAAAAAATAATAATAATAAAAGAAAAAATCACAACATGGAGGTAAAAAGGAAAAAAGTCCTCAATAATTGTCCCATGAAAAGAGAGAAAAGAGAGCTAATATTTTGTTTCTCTTCCAACAACTGGCTTTATGTTCCTGCTGCAGCTTACAAACTCTGTCCAACTTAAAAAGCAAAAACAAAAAACAAAGACGAGGTCAAACTTCTACTCTCCAAAATTCAAAAGAAATAACACTTTGTCTCTCACTGCGCTTTTCAGGGCCCCAACACCTTCTTATTCCTCTTTATGCCTCGGAAAAAATATACAAGGCGAAACCTGATTCAGATCTTCAAAAATCCAGCTTCTTCTTCTTTCTCTCTCTTTCTTTAAAACCCAAAATCCAAAGCTCACGCAACAACAAAAAAGGGGAAAGAAAAAAAGAAAGAAACAACCGTTCCAATATTGTCCCTCGTTACTTGGCCCTTAGCTTGTCAGCACTCCACCGGTAAAAAAGAAAAAAAAAGTCCAGCCTTAATACTTCACTTTTCTTCTCCTTTCCCTTTTCTTTCCCCGTCTATTTTAACAAATTTGCTCACCGACAGGGCTTCTCGGCTTCTCCACTTGACGATTTTCCGGCACCGCTAGGCTCTGCGCGGCTCCGAACGAAGGGGCCAGCGAGGCCGAGCGAGGCTCGCTTCGGCTTCCCCCTTCTATTTTAACAAATTTGTTCACCGTCAGGGCTTCTCGGCTTCTCCGCTTAGCAATTTTCCGGCTCCGCTAGGCTCCGCACGGCTCCGAACGAAGGGGCCGGTGAGGCCGAGCGAGGCTCGCTTCAGCTTCCCCTTTTCGAATCTCCGCCGGACTTACCCTTTTCAGTCCGATCGTCCACTTATCTGTTTGCCTGTATTTTCTCGAATTTTGCCTGCAAGCCGATCGCTGCACCGTTTTCTAAGCCGTCCGTTCTTCAGCTAAGAACACTGGTACATCGTCGCCATTATGGGCCGCCCATCCCCCCGCTCTCTCCGAGATCGAAACTCACGTTTTTCTCTTTTTCTCGGCGCAATTTTAGACCATCCAAACTGATTTCCACAACTATATTTTCTTATAAATGTCCTAATCCATTTTTTTACAAATTTCAGGAACTATTTTCACTTTTAAAAGTCACTTTCATTTCCCTCCTTTCTGAGCGAAAGAAAGTTCGCTCCTCTCAGCTCTCCATCTTGACACGCCCCCCATGTGGGCACACTTCTGTCGTCAAAGACCTTGGGCTTGTGCTAAAATGAATGCTACAAGGGCTTTCTGGTCATTACATGGCTGGCTTTCTTCAGCATTCTGTGGTGAAATTTCAGAAAGCATATATTTGACCAGTATCTTTGAGTGGCACGTAGTATGAGTGAGCAGATAGGTACTTTTAAAAAAAAGGCATTGCCGAACATGATTGCCTGTTCCTTGGGTTGAAAGATGCATTGTTTTTCAATCATTTTGGCTTAGATATCTTGCAATATTATATACTGGATCATGTGCATTAATTAATTTCTACATAGCTGGGACAATACAGAAAATCTCTAGATAGGCAGGGTAAGAAAATATTCTTCTTAGGCTACCCACTTGTGTATGTTGTCATACCTGTCAAGTTTCAGGAAATTTCTGTCAAACCCCAGTATTTTACACTCTTTCCCGCCATCATCTCGTATTAGACTGCAATTAGACTGGAATTAGACTGGAGGCCAGCACAGGATAAGCATAGCTGTCCAGTTTCCCGTTTTGGCCAGGAAATTTCCCTTATTTGACAGAAATTTCCCGAAAATTGACAGGTATGGTATGTTGTCCATTCCGCGTAGTTTGTAATATCATGTCTGTTAACCATCTTCAGACTGAAAGGCAAAACAGTGTAACTAGATGAAGTTAGGCTTTTTTAATATGGAAGTCTTAAACCTCCCCCCATAGGTTTTCTGCACCATGTTGTTCCATTTTACCTGTCTGTCTGTTTCCTTATATGGAGATAAGTATGAACAACTTCTGAAACAGAAAGTGCTTTTCTAATTAATTACTTGCAACTTCTTATGTTTCCAGAGATGGAGAAGACTTGGATAGTCAAGGAGATGGCAGTAGTCAGCCGGATACTATTTCAATTGCCTCACGAACCTCACAAAATACGCTAGACAGTGATAAGGTAAGGCAAAGAGTTAGTTTTTGGTGAAAGATTGTTCATTATTTCTCGTTGCTTCAGCTGTCATTACAGCTGTTATCAGCTGTCTTCATTTAGGGGAATTGTACAAGTGATTTGTATTAGTGGGTCAGAAGAGGGTAATTATCAGCAGCAAAACTATTAATTTGCACAAAATGATTCATCAAAACACTTATAAGAGCATAATTTAGAATCAACGGTTTGTAGATTGATAATGCCTCTAGGGTTGTGTCTCCATGCAAAATAACTCAGAAAATTTAGATTTTGGTTAATAAGGAACAAGTAGGATGAATTTGAAAGCAATGCCTGCTTTAGATGAACATGCTTCTTGTGGAATAGATCGCGTGTCAGATCCAAGTAGACTGTGTCACCTTATTATCCATTAAAATGCCAAGGATGGTTTATTTATTTATTTATTGGATTTTTACCCCGCCTCACTCAACACAACGTGTGACTCAAGGCGGCATACAACATACAATACAATACAATTCATTATGCAATACAGTAACAACATATCAAATATAAACACAATATAACAGTATGAAAATACAATGGGGAGAAAAATAATAATAATACAATACGGTAAGTTACACAATGAAATATGTAATAAACACTTAAATTCTAACATTACAAACTCAATTACACAATCCCTCAGCTACTAACGTCCCCAAAACATAGCCCAATGGCACTCATGTCCCTGACGGAGCCAAAGAAGAGGATGATCCAGCCCCAAGGCAGCTGAGGTCAGGAAATACACCGGCATTGACAACTCTGGTAGTAGCGGCTTTTCAAAGTCCCGCCGCATCAATGCCGGTCAGCTGCGCTCCCACCTCCCCCGCCTGGCAGGGTGGGGGAGGGAGCCGACGATGGAACTGCGGCTCGAGCGACGCTGGTTCAGAGGAAAGACAAAAGCTGTCTGAAATAATATCCACCGGCTTTTGAAGAAAGAGAGAAAAGAATTTCAACATATATCTCACCAAAGTTATAGGGATGTCTAATCAAAATATCTAGCCTTTCCTAGTACCAGTTACAAGAATTTGCGGGCCCTCCCTCAGCGTCTTTCTGAAATAGTCAAGGACTTTTGTCTAAATGTTGACCTCTTATTTTAAAAATGTATAAATCACAAATACTTTTTCTTTTGGAGCCAATGGGAATACGTACTAGCCTCTTATTTTCACTCAGCAAATAATAAAAGAAACATAGAGATCTGTATTATTTGACACCTTTATTTGATTGCTAAAAGAATGCAAACAAGGTGAGATTTCAAGTTCTCCAGAACTTGTTTTTTTAGGCACATAGAGTATAAAGTCTGTGAGAGAGGGGAAGAAGCACAAAGTCTTAAATGGTTGGCCAGTACTATGGCTGCCCTTCTAGTAGACACATTGACTTGCAAGTTAGAAAGTTCAGATCCAGATAAGAGCCCAGCTGGAAGCCCTGTAGATTTTCCATTATTCATACTGAGTTCAAAGTCAGCAGTGAGTGCTGATGGTTATGCAGCTTGGACATACTAGCTATGGACGAGCAGGGGGTATTAGTATGCTTGACAGAACGCAAAGTTGCATAGAAGTACAAAAAGAATGTTGCATGTATGTATGCTCTTGTGAAAGGGACAGGCACTGAGGCACATGAATCCTTTTTCAGACTTAGAGGCTTTCTTACTTTGGACAGGCTCCACCTATTCAAAAAAAGCCTCCAATGTGAGAGAGTTCTCCAAGTCATCTGTGAATCACAGGTGTGGGTTTGCACAGAACTCTGATCCGGACTCTACCAGAGCTTTAAAATGAAAAAGGAGGGAAAGTTTGTTAGTTGGAGGCCCCGCCCACTCTCTATATAAGCCTGGTGCCGACTCCCACCTTAGTCTTTTCCTTTCCGCTGCGTCCCTCACTTCGACCAGCTATCAGAGCTCTTCTTTGCACCCTTTTTTTGCTTCTAAAGTAATTCTCTTCAGAACCTTTTTGCTGTGTATGGCCCCCTCGGGCCTCTTCAAGCCTTGCACTTCTTGTTCGGCGAAAATCCCCACCACCGATGGTCACTCGGAGTGTCTGCGCTGTCTCAGGGAAACGCACCAGGTTTGTTCCTGCAAACTCTGCAAGAAATTGTCCAAATCGGCCCTAAAAATCTGTACGCTACCTTTGGGAGAAGTCTCTTTTGGCCACGGAAATCCCAGCTTGCAACCCCCAGCCTCAGGTTCCTGCCAAAACTACTCGGCCAGCCTCACATTCTCCGCTGCCTTCTCACCAGCCTACTTCAAAAAAGGATGGTAAGAAGAGAAAACACAAGGACACTCTCGCTGAGGGTGCAAAAAAGCCTTAAAAGACCTCAAAAAAGCCTCCCACCGCGGTTACCGACCCCTCTACTTTTGACTGTCAAACCTTCCCCTGTCATCTCGGTAGCAAGTGACAGCGATGCCATCTTGTTACCCGACCAAACTCAAGATATTGAGAATGGCCTGGCCCAAGAGCCTTTCTCTCCAGGGGCTCTCTCTGTTCCGAAACCCCAGAGGAGCCTTCCTTCTGCATCTCCCAGGTCCGATTTCTCTGAATACCCGCCTAAGGAACACTATAGGGCACGGTACCATTATCCACCACCCCCTACTCCATCGGGCGGGGGACTGGTCATGCCCAGGGAATTGTGGAGATTCTGCCGGCCACTGCTACGAGGGGATGCCTTCGTTCTCCCCCAGGCAGCATGGGTACCCTGTTGTGGACCCCAGAATCTATGCCTGCGGCACTAAGGGTGCGTGGGAGCCTGCTTCTCCTCGTCACCCTGCACGTCACCGCTCTCAACCACCAGATAGACGGTGGCAGGGATCCCATGATGAAGCCAAGTCTGCACGGGCAGAAAAGAGAAGGCCGCCTTACACTGTGAGACCTCAGTGCCGGTGAGGCATCTATGCACCCCCACATCACCTGCCTCTATGGCCCATAGCGCTCACAGTGGTTACAGCGCTCACAGTAGAGACAATCGCAGCAAATCAGCAGGGGAAGCGTCTACTTCAACTTCGTGCTCAAAGTCTCCGGCAGATTCGGACTCGACAACCTCCACCACCCCTGTGTCCGGATCGGCAACTCCCAGGGTGATGCACCCCCTGGAAGACACTAAGGCTTATTCCAGCCTTATTTCCAGAATGGCACAGGCACTTGGGTGGAAAGAAAAGAGTTGTCTCTTTGTTCAGTAGAGTGTAATCCTACTGCTGCTTTTCAGTATTTTGACCATTTACTACGAAAGTACAGAGAAGATCAACGTGTGTTTCTAATTTATTATTCCTACTGTTATTTTCATTATTAAAATTGCATTATTAAAATCATGTAATAAATGTATATAAACTTAAACATCTGCCTATTTATTTCTAATTTAATTATGAAGCCCTCTTTACCTCCCCTTAACTATACTCTTGAGACCCGAATCTCAGCACAACGTAATTGGCTCCAAGCTTGTCTTTCTCATATTTATGTCACTGATAGAAATCTATGCCTGTGGCTTCTCTGAAAAATATGTCTTGGCACGGAATATTTAGCAGCAAACCTTGGTATAATACTTCTTGATATAATAAGTATTTTACAGTTATGTAGTCTGGTATCACAGTGAAGCAGAGAAGGGTGAGATTCTTCTGAAAGCACAGGGATTTTTGAGAAACAATTTTAGCTCTGTACAGCAAAAAGCTTTTTAAAGAGAATGATTGTACCAGCAGAGGGTACTGTAAACAAGAAGTTTAGGGCCTCAGAAAAAGCTTTTCATTGTTTCAGAGATGTATAACAATGTTGATACTTTCAGCACTGCTGGATATAATCCATCCCAAAAAGCTTTATAAAGCTTAATTTTTAAAACTGATATATGTGTATAACATTGTTTTACATTTGCTTGTGTACCCTTTTATTCAGGCTCCTTAACTATCATATCTTTCTATCTCTGTGTTTTGTACAGACAAGGGGCAAATGTAAGTCTTAAGAGATTTAAGAAGCAAAGAGCCTCTCATTAAAAAAATGGGAATTTAACTGTCACCTTAGACTTTAGTATCAGACCAGGGAAAGAGCAGGTTTATTTCTCATCTTTGCAATTGTCTGAAATGTGAGTGTTTCAGAGTGTATACCTAGGATAATAAGCAGATAAAGTATGCCAAGACCAAATTATCTTCTTGGAGAAAATAGTGGATAACACAATAGCCAAAAGCTAATAATTTCACCCACCAGCATAAGGCAGCAAGTTTACTAATGCCATAACTTGTGGCAATTTGCCAATGAAATTTACTCCAGCTTCACTTTGCCAGTTCTTCTGTGTCTGGACCAGACGTGAAACTGCAAAAAATGAAGGCAACTCTTGGTGAGTTCATTCTGCAGTTCCTTTTACCTAACCTAATGTGAGAAAGATTAGCCGGCAGCACAAGGTTGCTTTACCAGGGCATGCCCAATTGTGCTTCAAAAATACCACAATCTTCGAGGAGGCTCTTTCTGTATACCCAACTAAGCCAGCGTAACATAAATACCTCTTCGTACGCTCTGTGAATTCACGCATGAAACTTTTCAAAGCTTTCTAGTGCTTAGATAGAGAACTGTTAGAATAACACCGCTACCAGGCACGTTCCCTCAGTACCTTTTAGCCCCAACTGAGGAAACTCCTAGGAATATTCTCTCATAGCAATTTTTTCTTGTTTCTTTCTGCAAAGCATACACCTCATCATCATTCTTTTCATTCTTCAAGTCTTTCCCTCTCTATGAGTCTCTCCCCTCACCCAAAAAAGTATTTTTCATTAGCTTTTCTTCCTTTCAAGTCCTAATTGTTCTGGGGCCTTTCTGCTTTCGATGTGGCAAAGCTTTCTAGCTTTTTATGGCCCCAAAGGCCCCTTTCAAAAAATGTATTTTGTGCAGCAATATAATTCCTCTCACTGACAGACGTTTTTGAAGTGTTTATACTGCCTCAGTGATGGGCGCCAGACACAGTCTTTCTAGTTTGTCACAAGTTTACTAGGATCGCCGTCAAGAACAGGCAGTCTTGCTTAAAGTCCCAGTTGTGGGAGAAATCCCTTCAGGTGGTTGGCTCACTGTCTCAGCAAACATCCACAGTTTCAGTACTGCCTGCTACTGAGAAACCTTCCAAGCAGTGCATCATGGCACCATTGCTGCTTGTTTGCACCAACACTATACCTTCAACCTCAAGAGCACCTTTAGCCCCATAGTCCACCTTTTCAAGCAGGAAGGGGAAATTGATGTCAAGAGTATCCTGGGTGTCATTTTCAAAGAAGAAAAAAATATACTTCCTTGGATCTGGGTCCTGTCAAAATGCCAAAACAGACATATAAGGCTAAAACACCTTTACAAAACAGCCAAAGACTTCTAACCAACTAAAAGTAAACACTGCAAGCCTTGGAGAAGGAACAAGAATGGTTGATTGATTTTTGCACATTTAGACCGGCAGATTTAGAGCATAGCACACTACTCAAGGTGGTGAACAGAAAGCATAAGACAAGTATTACAACAAAATAAACCAGACTCTGACTGTGTCTAACTTGGCTCAGGTTCAGAGGAGATTACCTGTGTTCAGGCTTTGTCTATGATTTTTAGTCAGTGTCCAGTTTAGAGCCAGTGTACCCAAGCAGTGTATCCAAGGACTGCAGTGACTCAAGTGGCTAAGACGCTGACTGGGAGGCGGAAGGTCAGCAGTTCGATTCCCGAGTACTGCAGGATGGAATGGTCTCCCGTCTTTGTCCCAGTTCCTGTCAACCTAGCAGTTTGAAAGCAAGAAATTGCAAGTAGATAAATAGGGACCACTTCGGTGGGAAGGTAACAGCGCTCCATGCGGTCCGGTGTCTAGTCATGCCTGCCACATGACCACGGAAACGTCTGCAGAAGCGGACACCGCTGGCTCTTCAGCTTTGAAACAGATGAGCAACTGAACCCTAGAGTCAGATATGACTGGCTTTCGAGCAAGGGAAACCTTTAACTTTACCTTTATCCAAGCATTCTTTGCATGAACCTTCCACAATGCAAGGGAGTCCACAAGAACAACAACTCTCAGATCAGAAAGTGTCACAAAAGCCTTCACCATGAGCAGTTTCAGCAGTACAAGAAAGTCCTCTACATCAAAAGAGTTCTTACAGAACCCTTCACCAACAGAAGGATATTATACCGGAGTTCAAAAGTCCCCCACTATTTTAATCTTGCTTGGAATCAGACTTTGAAGGAGATACTTGCACTCATCGTCACAACAATTTACAGCAGATGAGAGTCACATTAAAGATGACACTACCTCTAAACCTGTTCACATTCATAAGCACTCTGCCTTACTAATGATTCTCATTCAACCACCTCTGATTCTGAAGTAGAACTAACAGGACACCTCATGTCTGTAAATGCTACCACTCCAACTCAATTATTCTGAAGGCTTCCTAACCCAGGGGAACACGTCACAATGCCACACCAAATAATAACTATGGCCATAACATGAACATGTTGTGTAGGAGGACATATGGGTGTTTGCATCACCAGTTATCAAGGTGCCATGGGAGCCTACCAGTACTTTCTTTGGGGAAAGATATAACCATTGTTGGACAGTCTTACAGAGGATAAGAGAGACCAAGGCCACACATTCCAGCAGGAGGCCATGGCTCAACAAATGAGCTCTGTGCATCACACAACTGCTGCAGAAAACTTACATGCCTGTCTCTATTCTTCTGGTCTCTCCAAGGACTCCAGGTACGAGAGGCTCTCCCCTTAAAAAGAGGAATGCTCAATGAGGATAGATGGGGTTCTATCCTCAATACCAGCAGAGATACTACAGGTTCTATTGGAGAAAGTCATATTTATACTCTTTTAGACCAATTTTGGACGTTATCCAAGGTTCCTTTACCAAATACCTCGGATAACGTCCATTTTTAGCGGTTTTGTACTTTATGCGATGCATCACATGTGCATGAAAACCGGGACTTTATCCGAATCGGAATTTATCCGAGGTACCACTGTAGTAGTGTGTTGCTCAGGTTGAGAAGACAGCGCTCGTCTTCCAGGACAACAAGCTGAATTCTGTGGAGAGCAAAAACCTGGAGAAAAGTTCTGATATATTCGTGTACATTTTACTGAATGCTTTGTAAACTCTGAAAGTGTATTAGCAAACCTTTTGGGAATTGAATCTAATATATAATTTTTATAGCAGGGTTTATGGAAAAATACTTAAATAATTTAGAATAATGTAGTTAATAAAATATGGTGATATTTAATTGATTAGAGCATTGCCAGTTTGACTATTAACATGAAATTCTGAGTGAAGCTTTGCTATATTATTGAAAATTAACATAAAAGCCGAATTAGCAGAATATTTGCTGGTTAAAATCCTCCCTCAAACTTATGCTGGTGAAAACATTCTGCAATGAGGTTTGAATGTGAGGAACATAGAATGTTAAAATATGAATGGGGCTGCCTTTTAAGGCCTAGACCAGTGGTTCCCAACCTTTTTTTGGCCATGCCCCACCTAAGCATCTCTAAAATCCTGATTCCCCCACCCCCCCGTAACCTATAATTCTTATTATTCAAAACGTGAACTCATATTCCTTTTTGCGCCATGGGCCGGTCACGTGGTTGACTGGGCCAGTCAAGTATTCCTCCCACCAGACGCAGAAATAAAACACGCCCATGCATGTGCATAACACTGCCATAAATGCATTTGCGGTTGTCACAAATGTGTTTACGACAGCCATGGTACATTTTACAGCAGCGTTTTGTGCATGTGCAGGCGCGTTTAACTTTCACTTTCGGGAGTGGCGTGGGTTGGATTATTTGGCACTGTGGGCTGGATTCGGCCCGCGGGCTGTAGTTTGGGCACCCCTCATGTGGAGAAAGCCTAAAAGGCCATTTACTGTTAATAACTCATTCTCAACTTGTCCCCCTTAAAAATTGAATTCCTCCCCCTTGTGGTGTGTGTGCCCCACATTGGGAACCATGGGCCTAGACTTTCATGCAGTAAAAAAATAGTACAGGCTTAACTCAAGAAATTGCAAGTAGATAAATAGGTACCACTTGGGTGGGAAGGTAAACAGCGTCCCGTGCACTCTGGTGTCTAGGCATGCCTGCCACATGTCCACGGAAACGTCTGCAAACACAGCGCTGGCTTTTCTACTATAAACAGATGAGCACTGAACCCTAGAGTCGGATATGACTGGCTTTCAAGCAAGGGCAACCTTTACCTTTACCTCTTCCAGCATGATGGCTAATTCTTTTTCAGAACTAGATTGGTTCAGGGTTTTTAATTTAAAAAAACAGATCCAATTTAAACTGTTAACTGTTGTTTAACTTGTTCTATTGCATGCTGTAGGAAAATTTTCTCTTTCACCTTCCTTTTTTAAAAATAAATCCTCATGAGGGCTCTGTTGTTCTTGTTTTTTTAATCTTAAATGCAACCTGCAGCAAAATGACATCACCTAAATTCTATAAGTAAATCAGTGGGTGATAAGAATATGGAGTACTGACTTAGCTAAATCTTGAATCTGTAAACCAGGAGTTCTCAACATTTTAAAGCTGGGGGCTGGGTCATGCTCCCTCAGACAGCTTCGGGGGCCAGACTGCCATTTTGCTCTTCCTCCACCACATGACACTTCCTGGTGTGGTGGAGGCAATGGTTGCCACAGGTTGAGAATCCCTGCTGTAGACAGTAGCCATGTCCCCTAATAGAGCTTTGGTTAAGTTAGTGAGATACACAGGAAGCTGTTTTCAACATTATTTGTCATCTCAAGTGCTGACAATAGTCATGCTAGCCCTGCTGTTTTGCATGTTCATTCAACATAGGGAGTAATCCACGTGTACTCCTCTGTTGATACCAAGTCAGTTGTGTTTGAAGCTAGTCAGAAGTCAGTGGTTTGAAACAGTTTCTGATCATACCTGTCAACCCACGGCTCCGGAAAAATGGGACCTGCGCACATCGCTTGTGCGCAGGTCACTTTCCACGCATGCGTGGAAGGGTTTTACCCCTTCCATGCATGCGCGGAAGTGCTATGCCGCTTGCGCAGCCCCTACACAAGTGGCGTAGCGCTTCCGTGCATGCGTGGAAGGGGTAAAACCCTTCCACGCATGCGTGGAAGGGCTACGCTGCTTGCGTAGGGGCTGCGCAAGTGGCGTAGCGCTTCCACGCATGCGCAGAGAGCATTTTTCCCCGCTGCCAAATTATGGGGTTTTGGCAGCGCAGGGCGGGTTATGATGTCAATCGACGTCAAATTACGGGGGTTTCCCGGCCAAATCGGGATGGTTGACAGGTACGTTTCTGATCATGGCTAATAAGGAACTTTGCATAATTACTAGATATTATGCACAGTTTTTTTTTCAGTTAAATTTAATGGGAAGAAAATTTTCCTTTTATTTATATATTTATTTATTTAATTTATTTATTTAATTTATACAACCGCCTTCCTCGCCCAAGCGAAGAGTTTTGCTTTTAGCAAAACTGCCAGGAGGAAAGAACCACCTTGCTACTTGGAGGCAGCTTTGCTTAATGATGACTTAAGTAAAGTCAAATTTCTTCGCTGTAATTGGTCTCTTATGATTTTGTATCGTATACTTGGGTAATTATGGAACATTGCTGCTATGGAATGTTGCTGCTATGGTACTGTTGAAGAGTCTGAAGAATGGAGTCTGGAGCATACGTTTGGTAGCTTGCACAGAGCACAGAAAATGTTTTTCTCTTTCTTACAGAGATTCCCTCTCCAAATTCTGGTTCTTCTTAGCCTTGTTTTATGATTTTATTTATTAATCCCATATTGTGCCTGAAATTCTGGTTTAGTAGTAGCACAGGAAACTTGACATAGTACAGAAGCTTCCATGTGGTGGCAAACATTCCAGATACCCAAAGATTTGGGATTTGATCTGCTATGGCAGGACAAGTAGAGCTTGGTTTTGAACAATACATCCACACCAATAAAGCAGGAACATTCCATTCACAATGTTCTTGGGTTTTCTTTTTTTAAGAAGGTCAACATTTTGACAGTCTAAATCCAAAAGGGCCTTTTCTCAGACCCCTTTAGGCATACAGCTGTTTTTAATTGTTTCTAACTCCAGTCCAGGGAGGGCCATAAAATAAATCAATCCTTCCCCCAACAACTCCTCCTAATACTTTCCCTTTGGCATGATTTTAAATGCACTGAGAATTAGTATAGCAAGGAGAGAAATGGAGTGGGGACTGGTACCCCAAACAGTTGGGGAAAAAAACATATTTCTGAAAGCATGCACCTCATAACGTGAAACAGAGGCTATCCTGAGAGACTCAGTAGGAACAAGATGATTAATTCCAGCCTGTGTCTTTTCGGTTCAGTGTGGATTTATTTTATTTCATTATGAGAAACATAAGGCCCCTTTTTACCTCCTCCCTTCTCTGCCTTCCCGCTTGTGTAAAACTAAGATTAGAAAGCAAAACTGGTAGATAATGGTCTTGGGAAAGTTCTGTGAAACTTTCAATCAGCTTCGCCAAATTTGAATCTGATCATGTGTTGGAAAGAAAAGATGACCTGTACTCGTTTTTTCATGATTGCCTAGCAGATGCTTCTTATCCATTCTTACTCAGCAAGGCCCAATGATGTCATGTGTGATCAAAGATACATTTCTTATGGAATCTTCTCTGCTTCCAGTTTAGCGTCAAAGTACAAAACTAGAAAGAACATGTAGGAAGTCCCTAAGTAAAGAAAGCAACTGATTGGATCCTTGGGCTTTTTGCATAAATGACCCAGGAATGATAGGAGACCAGATATCCAGGACCAGGTATCTAGAACTATGTATTTTGTTCAGAGGTTAAGCCAAAATACAAAAAAATAACATGATGTGACTATTACAGAAGATAGAAGAATGAGGTTAGGATGGTGATGTACTTGAATTTATTTGTACTTGAATTTAGAGACTGCAAAAGGGCTGCTTCATAAACATTATTGATACAATCATTTCAGCAGTTAAGTTAGCTACAAAAAAATTGTAGTTAGGTGTCATATTTATGACTAGCTGATTACCTGGCTTCGCTTGGGTTTTTCTTTTCTTTAATGTAGGCCAGTCTTTCCCTCTTGGGAACCTCGTGGGGTGTATGTGGGTAACCCCTGCCTCCCTTCCTCCGTCTCTCTCTCCTCTTACCGGTCCCGCATCTCCATTGACGGTCACTTTCCGCCCTTACCACTCCCGTGCCCTCCCGGCCCTCTCAATGGCCTCCGTCGCCACCACTGTGCTAGCCCGACCAGGCTCCATGTTCCATGGCGCGCTTTCCCTCAGGGAGATTGACACGGACCAGATGTCTCCAACAGCAGTGCCCAACAGCATACACCCCCATGGGGCTTGTGAACCCCACAGTGCTGATCTTGCAACCCATTTGCCTTCCACCTACTGTGAAAACTACAGCTGAGCTCAGAGGGCTACAGCTGAGCTAGTCAGATGATGTCACAATACCTGGGACTATGACATCAGCCAATTACATCACTGTGAAACACACACATTGTATAGATCAATTGGGATGCAATTTGGGGAGCGTACGACCCCCATGGGGCTTGTGCGCCCTGCAGTGCTGATCTTGCCAGCCCAAGGTATGTTTGTGCCAAATTTCAACGGGATCGGTCCAGGGGTGTGGGAGCCTTTCGAGCACATACAAACATAGATTTCTGTTTTATAGATATAGATTGTTCTGGCACCAAGATGCTGGATTTTCCACGTTATTAGGAGTATCTGCTTCAGAAGAGGGAAACCTTTTGCTCACTAATAGTAGATCTTAAAAGTGTCGTGGAGTTCTACAAACATGCTAGGGAAGTCTATCCTAATTACTTGTGTGGGGTGTGAATCACTGGAGGATTTCATGTATTATGGCTTAACGTGGTAACAGAGTTGCTACTGTTATATGACATGGGTTTATTTTGGGAATATTTCACATACACTTTCATTTGGGTGTGATTATGTGTGTAATACTTTACAATAAAATCAATGCTTCAATGATTTGTCTGGTGAACACAGTACAGTATTTGCTGTTAGTGCGTGAGTGCACATCATACCTGTCAAGTTTTGGAAGTATTTATCTCTTCCACTGCATCTGAGGCTGGCCTGTTCGGGTTGGTGTGCTGCATTGCTCCCCGTGAGGGGCAGCAGTTGTACTAAGGTGAGTGCCTAGGGGTGCTTCCTGCTCCACCTGGGGGAGCCAAACACTCCTTCTTCCTGGCTCAGGTATGAGGAACATACCCCTCGACACCTTGGTTTTATATAATAAAAAATAAAAATATAATATAATATAATAATAATTTTAAAAATAATAAGGGGGAATTATGGGAAAATACTAATACGGGAGGGCAGCAGGAGAGAGGGGTAAAATACGGTAATTTTCCGGCCAAAACAGGACACTTGACAGCTATGGTGCACATATGTACCACTTCACCACAAAGTTGACACAGCAAAAACAGTCTGTTGTGTCTGTTCCATTTTAGAATATAATATGAAAATTATACCTTACAGTTTCATTTAAATATTAAATTTTCATTGGTGTTTCTAAAACATACACTGTTAATACTTAGTTTTTGTTGATCACCTCTGCAGCTGTCCGGTGGATGTGAGTTGACAGTGGTCATCCATGATTTCACGGCATGTAACAGCAATGAATTGACGATCCGTCGTGGTCAAACAGTGGAGGTTCTAGAGCGACCACATGACAAACCTGATTGGTGCCTAGTACGAACCACTGACAGATCTCCAGCTTCAGAAGGGTTGGTACCCTGTGGGTCTCTGTGCATTGCCCACTCTAGAAGCAGTATGGAAATGGAGGGCATTTTCAACCACAAAGGTAGGATGAAGTAACTTGATGTTTCACGTTATTTGGCTGTTGACCTTTTCTCTGTTTTTGTTTAACAATGATGTAGCAGATGCTATGGAAACTTATTTTGTTCTTGATGGGTTATAGAGCAGTAGGCCACTTGTGGCACATAAGATGTTGTTGGATTTCCACTGCCATGAGCCCTTGCCAAGCTGAGTCGGGGAAAGGGATAATGATAGTTGCGATCCAACAGTATCTGGACTACCACTAGTTGCCCACTCCTGGTTTATAATTATAATTGTCCTTCAAGAGAAGGTCCTAATCGTGGTCAAAACTACCAATTAGAATTGAAAGTTTATGAAGCAATGTATAGCGCAATGATTCCACAGTTTGGTTGTAGCTTGTTGAATAATCGCTGCAACCTTAACTGGAGCTTCACTCTCATTGCTACACTCAGAGAATCATATTGAATTTTTCAGTAGTTCCAGAATGACAGAATAAGGAGGCAAAATCTTCTTTGTTCCTTCCTCTTGTGCAACTGTCTCTTAGACTTCTTTTGAGATTGCACAAGGGAGTATTTATTGCAAACTTGTGCAAGCAGACGCTCCATTGCTTTGAACAGGGCAGTCTCCATTTGCATTGTAATAAGCATGAGGAAAGTTCACAGGCAGCATTATGCTCTGTCCATCCCTAACAAGACACTGGTCAAAGAGGTTATTGGGCTGCATTCTTCAAATGAGCTAATCTAAACAAGTGCCAATCTATGGAATATATTATGCTTATTCACAAACAATTGATATGGTTTTTCACGACTCCTAGATATATTTATTCCTATTTAAATAACTTAGTGATCTACAAATTCTGATCCGGTGGTATCTAATAGCATACACCTCCACTGCCAATTTTGTCTTTGCAAATTGTCAAATGGGGAAATAAGAGCCTTGTCATTGTGGCAGGCATGGAAGATAAGTATTCCCTGTACTGCCTTCTTATGGTGCCAGAGAGCTTGTGGGCAGAAGTGGGGTAATGAATCATGCTGTAGCTAATTTTCAGAGAAAGAAGTGTCTTGGACTGTTCCCACTTTTTGTAAAGGTGATAGCCCAACTTCCCTCAAATCTGAAGGATGTGAGGAGGGCAGAGAGTAATTGGCAAATATGTATAATGTCTGACCAGTCAATCAGGGCAATATTTGTGGGTCTCCATGAGTTTACTTCATAGTGTGGAGGAGTCAGAAAAGTTTCACGGGAAAGCTGTTTGGGATAACAAGATATATGTATACATATACAGTACTTTTAAAACAGGCTGTACATCACAAACTGCCTGTTAAATTCTAAGCTCTTTGTTACCCACTTAATTGGCATAAGACATCCATGTACTCAGGATAGACTATGTGTTCTGTTTAATGTATTTGTCAAACCTTTCCTAACTGTTTCTCTTAGCAAAAGAATGTGGCCTTCGGGGTATTTCCCCACCCCCCCAATAGTCTCCTGCCTACATTACTCAGTTCTGAGTAGACCCAGCTAAATTAACCAGATTCTGAACTTGAATTTTTAAGAACGTCTTTCTCTTAAAATTTAGAAAATCTAAATTGTGACCATGGTGGAGGGAGTTTTTTTTAATTAGCAGCTTATTCTATAGTAATAAGTATACTTGGAGTTAGAAGCCTATAACAAATTATCCAGAGATCTGCAAATAGGTCCCATTCTGCCTTTTGCCTGTCCCTATCTAGAGAAGTGAGGTTAGAAGTGCTGCTTAGTTTGAAGAAGAGGAAGTGAAATATACTATGTGGTTGAACTCGTTGATTAGGAGCAATCATATGGTGCATGTGGTACATGGGCCGCATAACGGCAATATCAACATTAGGTGAAAAATAATTGGAAATGGCTTTATTCTGTTGCAGACATTCTGTTGACACCAACTGGCAGTGTTTCTGCAGGGTTGCAGGCAGGTTACTTAGTGAAATCTATTCAGGAATGCCAGGGATTGAACTCTGGATCCTTTTGCATGTAAAGCTCATGCTCTCTCACTGTATAATCTCCTAGCCCCAGGTAGGTCATTGTGATGTAATTGAGCTGGCTAATGTCAGTCCCAGGTAGGGACGCAAAGGGGACACATGTATGGGAAGGATAAGGGCACGCCGTCGACGGAGAAGCAGGACAGGTGAGGGAAGAGAGAGGAGACGGGTGAGGGAAGAGAGAGACGGAGGAAGGGAGGCAGGAGTGACCCACATACATCGCGGGCAAGGCCGGGTAATCGGCTAGTAACCAATAAGTAATGATGATGGAGTCTTAACAATTAAATTACCTGAGCTAATCTGTCAAACCCAAAGGACATGATTGACTTATGACAGCCTTTGCCAACTGCTTGTTTTAGTCCTGCATGTCTGGATAGCAGAAAATATGGGGAAACAGCTTCTAATATGCTGGTATAAATGAACCATGTCAACATGAAGAAGACATTTACCAGTTGTCAGTTTTGTACATGGTCTTTAAACAGTGTGGCTAATAAACATTAGGTAAATGCAAAGAAATAACTGTTAGCGAGACATGGGAGAAATAAATAACATTCACTGTTTAATAACAATAGATTCATTTTTACCTATCCTAAGAAGAGCTTTATATCATTACGTGTAGTTGAAATGGGGGGGGGGGGAGTTTATCTAATACAGTAGAACCTCGGATAAAGTCCAAACTCTGTTCCACAAGTTTAGACTTTATCCGATTTTGCACTTTATCAGAATCAAATGGGGGATGCATCAGATAACATCCAAAAATGGACTTTATCCAAGGTTCCTATACCAAATACCTTAGATAACGTCCATTTTTAGCGGTTTTGGACTTTATGCAATGCATCATGTGTGCATGAAAACCATGACTTAATCCGAATCGGACTTTATCCGAGATACCACTGTACATCTGTGAGGTGAGAAGAAAAAGAAGCCTATTCTTAATCGGTGATATCTACCCTATTTGCTGGACTCACTTTCCCCCTTGAAATACTGGGTTATTTTGGTAATAATGGGGTGCGTCTTATACTCTGATGCATTTTATAAGCTGAGAAATCTATACCTATAAAAAGGTGCATTAACCATTGGAATGTGACAAAGGATGTTGCACCAGGCCCCACTAGCCCCATCCGAGCCTCCGTGCACTCGCCCGAACGGGGTTCGCAGGTAACCATCGGGTTGAAATTTTCGGCCAGGGGGCAGGAGCCCCCCGGACGCAAACAAAAAAAGGGAACTTCAATTCCCAACGTTCCTTGCGCCGCGCCGCACCAAAGCCAATCAGGCTGAGCGGCGCGGCAAAAGGAACGTTTGGAAACGTGCCACGGCCAATCAAAAAAAAGCCACAGGAAAAAAAACGCTGCAGTAACCAAGCACACGCAGGCAAAACTACAAGCCCCAGTGTCCTGCGCGCGATCAGCGCGCAGAACGCTGAGGCAGCCGGTGCATGAAAAATAAAATAAAAAAACCCCACCACCGTTGCCCTTACTTTCAACGGGCCAGGGATTGAGCCTGGCCCGTGAAGAAAAAGAGACAACCACCACCCCTACGCCCTTTCCTTTGCACGGGCCATGCTTCGAGCCTGGCCCATGAAAAAAAGGAGAACCTCCCTCCCACACACACACACCCTTTCCTTTGCACGGGCCAGGCTTCAAGCCTGGCCCATGAAAAAAAAAGAACACCCCCCCCCCCCGCCCTTTTCTTTCCACGGGCCAGGAATCGAGCCTGGCCCGTAAAAGAAAAAGACACCCCCCAAAAAAAGTACACACCAAAACAGTCACAAAAACAGTCAAAACGAAACACAAAAACATCCAAAAAAACCTACCACAAAAACATCACAAAGACCCCCCCAAAAAAAACCAACACAACCCCCCCAAAAAAACCCCCCAACAACAACCAAACTAGGGAGCTTACCAAGAGACGTCTTCACTCCATGACAACCGGAACTCAACTGAGAAAATGAAGAAAATACTTACCGAAAGTGACACCCAGAGGACAGAAGAGAAAAATTGCAGAGAGGAAGAAAAGCTCACCACCCCCACCACCCCACCCAGAGGCCACAACAGAAAAAACATTCAAAAATATTGAAACTATTAAGATTAATTCCCAAATTAATCCAAAAAGTTATCAAAAGATTCAAAAATATTCACACTAATCTCAAAAAATACCAAAAAATACCAGAAATCACTTTTCATTAAAAAAAACACCAAAAAACCAAAACAAAAAGAAATGCGTAAAAGTAAAGATTTAAAAAACCAAAATTAAATTTTAAATTTTAAAAAATTAATTTACATTAAATAAATTAAATTAAATTAAAATTTGCATAAACATAAAACAAAAACCTTCCAAAAACAATTTAAAGAGCCCGGCACTGAGGAAGCCGGCGCACAAAAAATTAAAATAAAACACACACTGGGAGCGCAAGTCCGCCACAGGTGGACGCAGCGCCTTAAAGCCACAAAATCACAAAACCTTTCAACACCATTTAAAACAGCCCAGCACCATTGGTTCAAGGAAAAAAAAACCGAAACCCTTTACTATCCAACACAATTTTACAAAGCCCGGCACCGCCGGGCAAGATATGCTAGTACGGTATAAAGACAGTGGAATAGTTCTTTTTCTATTTCTTAGCCTAAAGGTGATTGGGGGGGGGGGAGGGAGTTAGTGTTGAGAACTTTTATGCTTGAGTGACAAATTTGCTGGTAAGATGGTCAGCTTACCCAGAACTTAAAACCTCTTCATTGATAAAATGATTTGGCATCCTGAGTGCTACATTCCACCTCAGAGCATCTAGCATCTAGTTAAATGAATCCTGACTACTCATAATTCAGACTATATTGACACTTTGCTAAGATTTGTATCTCCCATCGTGCTAATACCTCATTCACTAGCATCAGATTTTGGCAAGATTTGTAGAGACAAGAGAACTAGAACTGTGAGAGACAGTTTGAATAAATCAGATTAAATATCTGCTGAGATACATTTGCCACGCGTGAATCTTCCTTGTTCCAGATGTGACTTCATGTTTAAGTCATCATTTTTCTTTAATTGACAGCAAAAGTAAAAGGACAAATTTCTTTATGCCTTTTTTACCTTTTGGAAGCAAATAATGAGTTTTTCAAACTGTCTCTCATCCATTTTAAAAAGCAAAGAAAGCTGGACAGTTGACTGTGTCTTGTGATAAAAAGGCAGTCAATGGAAAGCTATTCAACACAGAAGAAAAGGCCTTTGGGCCATTTGTACTCAAATTAATCAGCATCCAGCTGACTGAGTAAAAGGTACTTTCATTTGCAAGGTTAAGGGAGCAACATGAAATAATACTACAGATACTTTCTAAAAGAAACAGTTTCCTGATTATTTGGTTCCTTGAAAGCTGAATAATTTTTTTTTATCTCTTGAGTTAAGAAAAGCACGAGAATTTTCAGCAAACAAGGCAATCTTTGTGTTCGTAACCTAAGAAACCAAATCCTACTGAGTGCAGTTGTGCTGTTAGTACAGAAACTGTAGGCATATTGTACAGTTAAGACAAAACAAAACATAGTCTGTCCAGAATTTGTTTTCATAGCAAGTTGCATTTATCCACTACGTATTGACTCCAAAATGATCTACCAAGGTTGACTAGCATGTGTCTTTTTCAGTTTCCTTTTTTTCTTCCACTTTCTTTTTTGCCAAGGACAGGGCAATTGGGAGGGAGAAGGGTGGAAGAGAAGAAGAAACTGGCAGGATGTAATGATTCTTTGCTGTTGAGTTCATGAGCAAGCACTCCCTCTCTCTCATTACAGGAAATGCTTATTGTAAATAAAATTCCTGGTAATTTATGTAACTGGAGTTTTATTCCAAGTATTGAACAGTTTCAGCCTTATTTCTGATCTTTTGGCATTTGGGATTGGGTGGTCTTGCGTCCTGTGAGACTGAACAGTTTGGCGTAATTTCTGTGCATTGTGCTAAAATAACAAGTTTTGAATTATAAAGTTTAGGAATTATATGGTAAAAAGAGAGAAAAAGAATGAAATTTGCCCTATATGTCAGATTTTAAGGGGTTCTCAACCTACGGCTCACAGGCCAGATCCGGCCTCTGGCACCAATTTATGTGGCCCGTCACCCACACCACCGGTGGAAACTGCCGTGTGCGGTTCCTTTTTAATGTAAACAGTGGGCGGCGGGAACAAGAGCAATGGGCCATACGAAATGACGCCATGGGAGGAAGAACGGTTGGGCTTCTGGCCTTGTCTCGCCTAACGCCAACACCCCCTCCGGGACCCCAGGCCTAAGGATAACCTCCAGCCCCACAAGGAAGGACTAGCCTAGTTAAAAAGCCCCACTCACCCTTAACCCGAGCGGGGAGGGGAGTGGGGTCCAAAGCCTTCATTGAAGGTTGGCGTCTCCCTCCCTCCTTCCAGGGAGAAACAAAATGGCCACCTCTTTGAAGCTTTTGGGACAAAATGGCTGCCTCAAAATGGCAGCCCCATTGTGCAGATAAGACAAAATGGCCGTCCAGCCCCCTCAGCTGTCTGAGGGAGTGTGACCTGACCCTCGGCTTGAAAAGGTTGAGAACTCTTGATTTAGATGTTAGTAAAATCTCTCTTTCAATTTTTCTTGTTAAATGTAATCATGGTATAGTTCTGCATCAATAAATATAATGAAATCACAGAATTGAATTTCTATTATCGAATCTTATTCAACCTTTAAGCACTAATTATCCTAAAGCTATTTTTCAAAAGAAAATAAATGGATAGCAATTATGCTTGTATAAAAATGCTTAGATGGTTAAAATTTTGACAACTTTAAGGACTACTTATTTGGGTATAGATTTTTCAGGGCTTATATTGATTTAGTTACTTCTGATTGTGGCAATAACCATCCTAATCTCATTCTTCTCTCTTCTGTAATAGTGTTGGCATAACTGTTTTAAGGATGGATCTTATTTTAAATGCTATTTTTCAGTTTTACCCCTTTACGCTAAAGAGAGAAGTGTGTATTTCCAAATAAGGGACAATCTAGAAATGGTGGGGAGATGTTGTATGAAAGTGAACAATTATGAGACTTCACAGAACTGGTCCTGAAGAGAGATAATTCCTTTTTCACCTTTTCCTCCCTCTTCCATTGATATATTTCTGGCAGGAGAAGAAGGAAACGGACAAAGAAATAGAGAAGAACATATGGCCCCCTATCTCTCCTCCTAGTCACAGATAGCTTCATTTCTTCCATTTGTTGCCAAACTGTTCATCAAGGGAAGAAATTAAGTTCTGTTCTTCTTCACAGGTATTTCAGGAGCAAAAGGATGCTAATCTCTCCTTTCTCTTTGGAGGGAAATATTGCAGAGAGAATTGGTGGTGCTTTGTTTTGGTTGAGATCTACACAACTTTCTGCTGCTGACAGTATTCCCTGAGAACATGGATTTGCATCCAGGGTTGAGAATAATTTCTGGGTTTTTAAAAAGAAAGGAATGAGAACATTGGTGGGATAAAATAAAAATTACTGCTTACTCTGTGGGCATGGTATGGTGGACGTGGCCAGGGGGAAAGCTTGGATGGGCGGGGCCAGCCAGAATTTCTGCTACTAGTTCTGGCGAACTGGGATGAACCTGTTGAATCCCACCACTGAGTGAGAATCTGTTTTGCTTTCTTTCCATATTTTTCTTATAAGCTTAGGATTTTTGATGGTAGCTAGCCTTCACCCTTTGCTGTGCCCCATTTTGGCAGCCATTACATTTACATGCTAGGACCAAACTTTACTGTTGCATATCCTGTTATGTCTGCTTCTAGAGTTTAATAGATGCATTCCTTTCATATTCCAAAATGAATGAACTCAGTAGGTCAAATCTATAAATATAAAGGAGACCTGTACGTTTGTGGGTCCAGGCTGCCTTCCCCCCCTCCGCCACCCACCCACCTGACCAGCACACGCCGCCTACCTTGCAACCCCCTTCGGTTAAAAAAGGGGGTCCGGATGATGCGGGTGGGGCGCAAGCCCCACCGGAGCCATCCAAAAAATCTCAGGATGCACCAGTGCGTGACAGCGCGCTGGTGTCATCACTGGGCGCACAGGAAAGCCACCACAGGTGGCCGCTACGCTGCGCCCTCCCCATTCACCCGGGGATGCAGGGCTGAAGAACCTGGCCACTACGTCTCCCCGAGCGGTGGGAAACGGAAGGGCACCAAAGGCACCCGCTGCACACTGCCCGTTCACCCAGGGAGGAGGCAGTGGCCAGGTCCTTCGGCCCTGCATCCTCCCCAGGCAGTGGGAAACACAAAGGCGCTGAAGGCGCCCACTGCGCACTCCCCATTCGCCTGGGGACGCAGGGCCGAAGAACTCGTCCACTATGCCTCCCTGGGCAGCGGGAAATGCAAGGGTGCCAAAGGTGCCTGCTGTGCACTGCCTGTTCGCCTGGGGAGGAGGCAGTGGCCAGATCTTTTGGCCCTGCGTCCTCCCCGGGCGCCGACCGAACCGCCCTTTCCTCCCGCAGGGAAAAATAACCCCAGGGCGAAGCCCGGGTAAATATGCTAGTCACATATAATCTTCATAATGTTTTAACCCACATACATACAACTTGCTTAAACAAAATTCAGAGGACTTGGTTGAAACAAGTCAAAGGCTGTGTTTAGACAACTAAAAAAACCTGATTTTGAAACCTGCATTTTTTCATATCAATCTACAGTCAAGTTGAATAAAATTGGTATTCGATTCCATAAATAAAGTCTTCTAAATCTCCCTCCTTCCCACCATGTTCCCCCATTTTCCACTGCCACAACTCCAAATCTCCCATCTTTCCACGCATGATCTATAACAATGCTCTCCTCTTTCCCCCACTTATTTGTTTGGCGATCCAAATGTTAGAACCCCACCTTACCAGCTACAGACTAGACCACAAAAGTCCATCCCAAATCATCTGTTAGTGGCCTGGACCCCAGGCAAAAATACCACCCACTCAGCCTCTTTAGAAAGAAGCAAATAGATATGAAGGCTACAGATGGTAGGAGAAACCTAGCAAGATTTATCTATTTTAAACAGCTCCCCAACACAGATATTAACAAGATCCAGTGGGTTGGGTATTCAGGCAACTGGGCACACACACAAATTCAAAACAATTTAACGTGACAATAAATAAACAAATACTTGTTTGCTCTATTTTTAACTGTTTTTAAATGGTGATTTTAATATGGCTAGTTGTTTAAATATTTTTAAGTATTATACCTTTTAATTCTGCTTGTTGGTTGAAATCTTATTGTATAGTGTAGAGTTGCAGCTCAAGTAGGTCCACTGAGTCATTGGAACACAGAGGAGTTGATTCATCAAATCTCCAGTGATTCAATAGAGCTACTCTAGTTGTCATTTACTACAATAAGCAATAAAGTTTCAGCCATTGTGTTCTTTTAATTCACTTTGAGCTACCTTGAGTCACCTATATCTATATATAAAGCTTTATCTTCCAGTATATTTTTGCCATTTCCTTCTGCTGAGCATCAGGCAGCTAAGGCAGCTGCTTTGTTTCACCTCAAAGTAAGCCGTACTTGCTTATTTATAACATTAACTGTATTATACAAACTGACCAAGTGAAAGATGTGTAGGTGTGACAGAATATTCCACATTTAAATGGGTTCCATCTGGTGCTTTTTAGATGGAACAGATTACAGGTGATACTGAGTGTGAATTGTGCTACATCACTAGTTCGAACATTCTTCTCTTTTTGAACGGCAACATAGAAGAAGAGGGTTGGCATTTATGAACTCTTAGCAGTTTTTTCCCCTTCATAACAGGAAACAACATCTGACAAGGCCCAAAGTTGTTTCATTCTATAAATCACAATTCAGTCATGGTTCTGGGTGCACAGGAAGAAATCTGTACCTTTTGGGAAAATCCCATGCATGTCTGGCTTGCTTTGTGCACATTATGTTTGGGCAGGAATGAAAGTGACATACAATACTAGGATGTATATGTTTCTGTCATTCTTACCCTGATGTTTGCACTGGCTGATTTCATGCATTTTCAGAGCCTTCCAGGATTGCACTGTTTTCTCAATGAGATCATTCAGCAGTATGATTTTAATAGATCAAGGATGGTGAACGTTTGGTTTCCCATCTGTTTTGGACTAATACTCTCATTACCTGTTAGCATTGGCCATGCTGTCTAGGGCTTCTGGGTGTTGAGGTCCAAAACATCAGGAGGAGGGCCCAAAGTTTGCCATTGTTGCCATAGACTGCATGGCGAAAACTGTCGGAATAATCCCCCCCCCCCCCCTGAAAAGTTGCTGAGTTAATAACTAGTCACATAAAAACTTCTTGTTCTTAACAGTAAAAGAATGCACTCTCTTTATTTCGTGTAGTCCAGACCTTGCTCTGGGAGCATGATTTTCAAGTAGGTTTGGAAACTCTAATTTGAATCACAGTAATACCTCATACAAAGTCCGCTTCGTACAACATAGAATTCATACAACATCACCTAATTTCTTGAAAAAAGTTACCTTATACAAAGTCAATCGACTTTGCATGAGGCATTGGGTTTTTCCCAGGTTGCATTGTGCCTGGGCAGTATAAAAGGCAGGACACATGCGTGCATTGCTCTTGTGGGTTTTGCACAAGGCAAAGAGTGTTTACGAGTGGTTTTGAGCACGATTACAGATTTTTTTGGATTTTTTCCCCAGAATTTTTAGAAGCATTCCTGGGATTTTTGCAGCATTCTTCAGGTTCTTGGACAATCAGGGTTGTTTGACATGTTTTTGTAATGTATTTAGCCTTTAGACAATGATTTCTTAAAGTTCTGTCAGTTTCCTGTCTGTTTCCTTGACTTTGCACTGAAGTCTGTGCTGTTACAGTACAATGTATCTCTATGGAAATGACGTTGTACGAGGCATCGTGGCAATGATTTGGACGTTGTATGAGGCATTGCGGCTAGGATTTTGCATGCCTCATACGAAGTCCAAATCCATATAAAGTCCAAACTTGTGGAACCAAGTTTGGACGTTGTATGAGGTATCACTGTACCAGTAACTCATAGTTGTCCATTGCAGTGAACTATTGAATAGGCAACTTGTGACCTTTCAGAGGATAATGGATTGCAGCTTCCATTATCACTTACTGCTGGTTATGTAGGCAAAGGGGGATGAAAATTTTACTCCTACAACATTTGAAGGGCCACAACCATGAGCTGAATAACTGATTTAGAATTAAATGCACAGATTGTCAAATTCATGATTTAAAGAATTGTGTGACTTGATTCTTGATTATACCATTCTTGGGGTTTCTGGTGTAAGAAATGCTACATTTAAGGTAAGAAAATTACAATTCTGTTTTAAAGCTTTGCTTCTTCCGTTGTATTATATTTTTTCTTTACAGTTCATAAAGGAGATAGCTGTAAACTAATACACTGAAAGTAGAAAGTATGTTCAATATGTATGTGTTTATTCATGTCCCTGCTTTCATATTTAAATCTAAAGTTTGATTTGAAATAGTGCCTTTTGTTTTTACTATAGAGACAGAGTGCTGTTGTTACATTTGCAAAAGTATGCATGGTTTTCATGCTTTTTGCTGCACATGAGCTTTCTTGAGCAGTATAGGAGATATTTCTATATAGTGACAAAACTAATTGCTTCATCTTGTAAGTAAATAGTAATATGTTAGTGTGAATTTATATATTATTATTTCCGAATGCTCACTAGAGGTTGGTGATCATATGTTGCCATGATCCTATGTTAAAAAACTGAATAGCATGTTAAAAAATCCTTAGTTCACAGTTTCCAAGCATGTAATTTTTACCTCACTTTCTGAGTCTGGCATATGAAGTTCATGATTTAGCAATGGGCTCTTGATCATATTAGCTGACTGGAAAGCTTCACTGCTCCATGGGCTGACTCGTCATTTTTTCAGGATGCAAAGAAGTGTTTTAGAATTAACTGTCTGTTGTTCTTCATGTTTACTGAGCTACACCCTCTCTGAAAGAGTGGGGAAATGAGCTAGTTGAAGTGTAGCCAAGAATTTTCCTGAACCTCATTTAGACTAGTTACGGTAGAGACTAAACCATCACATCTGGCTATTCCCACATGTGAGACTGAAATCTGGAGCTGCTCTGATCAGTGAATCAGAGGAGCACATCCCCTGAAGGGAGGTGCTGTGTTGACGTAGAGGCAAAGAAGCTTTAAAACAGTTGAAGCCTTAAAGTCATCTTCCATCAACTCTAGAAAGTTTTTATTGGGGAGGGGAAGAGAGGAACGGCTGTGCGTGGAAACCCTCTGCAGCATCTCACAGTTTATCATGTCGAAAAGCATTGAGGAGATGGATGCCCTGGAGTCTCTTCATTCTCCATCCTGTGGAAATGGACAGCCTGGCAGCTGTAAATACTGGATCCTGGACCTAGGTACGAATGGCAGGCAAATATTGGCAGAGGTAGGGCAGGAGGAAAGAGGGGTTTTCCACCATCACCATTTCAGAAACAGATGTATTTAGGGGCGGACAGATCAGCCTGAAGTGAACGTAAGGGAACAAAAGGGGAGAGAAGAGGTACTGCAGATATGTTGTGAGAAATCTACCAGAATCTTATATTTAGAAGTTAAAATGAGCATAGTTTTTGTTTATAGCACATTTTAACAGGAATTTGTATTCCTGTACTTCTATCATAGTCCGCCAGACAGCATTTATTCTAGTAGAATAAAATCTCATCCTCTTTATGTGCAATAAAAGATGAAAGTGGATGATATGTAAATCTAAGATGTTTAGGGCTGCCTTTTCTGGTTGTTTATCAACACTTTTTAAAAGAAGGTCTCAAGGAAACATGCTGGGGATATGGGTATCCGAAAATGAGACATTCAGATAATAGTCTGTCTAGGAAATTGAAGCTCTGAAAAATGAGCTTTAGGTGACATGACTTAAGTTTCTTCTGCACAACATCCCACAAAACATAACTAACATTAGATTTTCCATGTTGCCCATGGACCTGGCATGACTGTCAGCATTTATCAACAAGTCTTAAAGAGCTTTTTCTTCTTTGTGGGATATGGACATGAAAAATGTGGTAGCAAACAGTGAAGATCTAAATTTCACAACATTTTTGTGAAAGGTATAAATGTATTTCAGTGTTGTCTTGTGAGTAGAAATTGCCAGTATTTTCAGCTAAAGTCTTTTAAATTAATCAACTTAATCAATGGCTCTAAGATTTCATTTTTTAAAATTAGGTCTTTTTATGTTCTAAGCTTGGGTATTCTAAGCATCTAAGATATCCTAATTTTATATGTCTATCCCAATCATATGTATGTTTACTCAGAAGTAAAGTTGTGTTAAGTGGGGTTTGCATGCATGCCTATAGCTGCATCATCAGAATGCATTAGGAACATTTTAGGTAGGTGTGGCAGTGAAACTTGTTTCTGATATCTGCTTGAAATGGTCATATAATATTTATAGTACAGTATTACTTGTGTTGCAAGTGTTCTACATATATCTCTTGAAAAGTATATGGTTTTCACTTTGATGTTCGTAATAACTTACAGCTACAAAGATAGAGTAGACTTTCCTGAGGAACATCTAACATCTTCTCAACTCAGGTACTTAGCAGAAATGTTTCTCAAATGCTACAGTCTGCTGTGCCACTGAGATAGATGCTGTGCCAAACCAGGTAAATGATGAGTTCATTCAGTTTGTTAAAATTTGCCAATCTAGGCTTGCAGCATGTTCATGCTGGTCACAGGCAACAGCAAGTTACTACACCTTGCTATATGAATGAAACAAGTTTAAAATCATATTGGACTGCTGAGAAGGCTGAGGGGTGAAATACACTTTAAAAAAAAAGATTGGGGGAACAGTTTCTTAATGTAATGCTGAGTATCCCAGATGCACAACTAATGAACCGCTGTCTTACTGTCACTAAAAATGTGATAACAAACAGTGACACAGCAAATGTGACTTTTGTGCATTATTGTCACTGTATGATGTAATCTGTGCCGCCACCACCCCGCCGCCGCCGCAGAATCTGCACATTTTGATTCCAATCATTGTGAATTTTAGTGTGGGGACAAATATTTAAAATATCAACTAAGGTATGCTTACTCTTCAAATTAAATATGGCTAAGAAATGGTTCATGTTCCAGTAAGCTTAGTAAGACTGCTGATTCACTAGGAAGAAAGATTTGGGCTCCTGACAGTTTTACAGACTATTTTCCTTTATCTTGATTTTGTTCAGTCTGTACAGAAATTGTTGCCTTGCTATAATCTATAAATGATGCTTCAGGGGCATGGCAACAATAAAATCTCTATCAGCAGAGATACTACAAACTGAAACCTGATAAGCCTGCTTTTATATGTTGTGAGTTTTACCTATTGCAAATATGAGCTGAAATTAGCGATTGCCTTTCTTAGATACATGGTTACAGCTGTTTAAACCAGATAGAGTCTTCTGATATGACTTTCCCCCTGACATCAATAATAGCTTAACCGCACATATGTTGCAATTTGGTGGAGCAAGCATGTTTTCCTACTAATATGCTTCTTAGAGTACTGAAATCCATGCTGATTTTAAGAACTAGATTCCAGCTATATTTTGTTACATTATTACATCATAATGATTTAAAAATAAAGACCAACAAGTTTTTGTCTTCCAAAAAGAATGGTAGTGCCAAAAATAAAAAAGAGAGATTGCTGTTCTGCTGTTGTTCTTCTTTTACACAAATATAAGCAGCTGTGAGATAAACTCCAATGCTGCACAATATGTACAATTGGAACATAAGAAATTTGTAAATCTAGAAATAGAACATATAAACATTGCAGTGCTTGGTTTCAATGAACTCTATTGACTATGAAGCAAAAGAACTGTGGGTTGAAACTAGAGACATTATTAGGGAACAATGGAAACAGAGAATTCCTATAGTAAAAAGAATAGAAAATTCTAGATGGACAATATAGGAGACACTTGAAATTTTAAAGGAGAGTCAAGAAGCAAAAATAAAATGTGACAGAAATAGAGTCAGAACCCTGAATGCAGTTTTTCATTGACTGTCACATGGAGACAGAACTATTACAGTAATCAGTGGAAAGAAAAAGAGAACAAATAACAAAAAAAGTGGGGGGGGGGGGAATGGAGGTATGTTCCAGAAGATCCAAAAAATCAAAGGGCAAATTAAGCCTAGATTAGAAATGCCGGACAGAAAGGAGAACAAATAGGTCGATCTTAGAAGAAATCAACCCTGACTGCTCCTTAGAAGGTCAAATAGTAAAGATGAAGCTAAAGTACTTTGGACATCAAATGAGAAGAGAGGATTCACTTGAGAAAGCCTTGATGCTAGGAAAGGTGGCGGGCAAAAAAAGAAGGGTGCAGCCAAAGATGAGATGGCTAGATAGTCTTGTAGATGCAATGGGCACAGAGCCGGGCGGGTTGAGAGGATGGTGGAGGACAGAGGCATACCTGTCAACCGCAGCTCCGGCAAATCCAGGACCTGCGCAGACCGGGTTGTATGCATGCGCGTGGAGGGCTAGGCCACTTGTGTAGCCTTCTACGCAGGTAGCGTAGCTTTCTGCGCATGCGTGGAAGGGAGCTACGGAAGTGTAGAGCCCTTCCATGCATGCGTGCAACGCAACCTGCGCAGATGGGATGCGCAGTGCCTCCTTTTCCCCGCTGCCAAATTACGGGGTTTTGGCAGCGCGGGTCAGGAAATGGCGCAAATCAGCGCCGAATTACGGGGTAATCGCGGCCAAATCGGGATGGTTGACAGGTATGGACAGAGGTGCCTGGAGGACAATGGTCCATAGGGTTGCAAAGGGTCGGAATTGACTGTGCAACTGAACAACAACAAAGAAATGCTGAGAACCAAGAGGAAACCAAACTAACTGACTAGGAGAAAATAAAGCGGTAGAAACAATATACTGATGACATGTACAAAAGAGGTAAAAGAATGACAAACTCCTTTGAAGAGGAATCCAGTGATGAATAAACTGCAGTTCTAGCAAGTAAAGTGAAAGTGGCTCAAAAAGCAGTAGGAAGAAATAAATCACCAATGGTAGATGGAATGCCGGTAGAACTATTTCAAACTACTGTACAGAGACTGAATATGTCAAACTCCTAACAAGAATATGCTAACAAATACGGGAAACGTAACAATGGCCCACAGACTAGCAAAATTCAGTATCCATTCCAGTGCCCAAGAAAGGAGATGCCAAGGACTACAGTAATTCTAGAACCTTTAAATTTCCCATGCAGGCAAATTTGTTCAAGGTATTGCAACAAAGGTGTTTACGTTATATGGAACAAGAAATACCTGATGTTCAACTAGATTCCAAAAAAGGAAAAGTCACTCAAGATCATATTGCAAACATCTGCTGGTTATGGAAAAACACCAAAGAATTTCAGAGGAAGATCAGTCTCTGCCTTGTAGAGTACAGGAAAGCCTTTGACTGTGTGGTTCATGAGAAACCATGGGTTGTTTTGAACAAATGGATGTGCCTCAGCACTTGATTTGCTTGAGCATATCATGACAGGGAAAAAATATCATTTGAAATATTGTGCTGGATTAGAGCTCTGCAGATATTCTAGACTGCCAGAAAGACAAATAAATGGGTCCTAGAGTCATATCTGGAGGCAAAAATGATGAAACTTAAGCTGTCATACTATCTGACAAATAAGAGATGGAGTGACTCCCTAGAAGGTCAGCAGTTGGAGACCTGAGTACTGCATTACAGAATGAGCTCCCATCTCTGTCCCAGCTCCTGCCAACCTAGAAGTTCGAAAGCAAGAAATTGCAAGTAAATAAATAGGTACTACTTTGGAGGGAAGGTAAACAGCGTTCCGTGCACTCAAGTGTCAAGTCATGCCTGCCACATGTCCATGGAAGCAGATGCAGACAGCGCTGGCTCTTTGGCTGTAAACAGAGATGAGCACTGAACCCTAACGGCAGATTCAACTGGCTTTCGAACAAGGGCGACCTTTACCTAAAGGAACCTGTAGGCTTGAATTTCTAAGAGCTGTGCAGGACTGTTGGAAATAGAACATTTTGAAGGTGGCTTGACAGTAGATAATAGCAAGCAATAGTCAATTGTGATAGGCTAGTTTCAGCATGCTGGAAAGGAGGAAGGTTATTATTTATTTATTTATTTATTTATTTTATTTGTTCATACTTGTATTGTCGCCCACTCACCGAAACGACTCCAGGTGGCTAAGTGACAAAGCACAAACAAAATAGCATACTAAAAACCATTTAAAATCAATTATAAAACCAACAGTCTTAAAAGACCCACCCATCCTATCCTTAAATGAGGGGGGGGGGATTTTAAATTATACAAACCAGCGGGCGGTGGTCACTTCCCCATCAACACCCCATACCTGTCCTGCCAGTCAGGTTTTAAGTTCTTTCCTAAAGGGCGGCAATTCCGTCTGTAGCCGTAACTCTATTGGCAGGAGGTTCTAAAGGGCCGGTGAAGACACGGAGAAAGCCCTCCTTCGTGTGCTAGAGAGGCGAGCCCCTCTAGCCGATGGTACAATTAGAGAGCCCCTCCGGTCCGCTCTGGTTGGACGGACAGACGTTCTTGGGGCGATGTGGTCTCTTAGATATCCTGGCCCACTACCATGTAGGGCTTTAAAGGTCATCACCAGCACTTTGAATTGCACCCGGAGGCATACTGGTAACCAGTGCAGCTCCCGGAGCAGAGGCGAGGCGCGGGCATAGCACCTACACCCGTCACCACCCAGGCTGCCGCATTCTGGACCAGCTGCAGTCTCTGAATGGGCACCAAGGGCAGCCCCATGTAGAGCGCATTACAATAATCCAGTCTGGAGGTGGCCAGAGCATGTGTGACCGTGAGCAAGGAGTCCCGGTCCAGGAGCAGGCGCAACTGGTGAATTACATGAAGTTGTGCAAAAGCCCTCCTGGCCAAGACTGCCACCTGCTCTTCAAGCAGTAGTCATGAGTCCAGAAGAACCCCCAAGTTGCGCACCGGGTCTGTCTGGGGTAAAATAGCCCCATCCAGAACCAAAGATGGTAGCTCCCATGATAATGCATGGCCCCTAATCCATAGCCATGCTTTTGGCCCCTGGCCCCTGTGGAAGGCGCTCGCTTCCCTCCGGGAGGCGAAGGCGAAATGGAGCGCCATTCTCTGCCTTCATCTCCAGGGGAAATGGCTTGCTTTCCTCGGTAGGCGGGGGGCGAAGGCAGCCGTGCTTTCAGCCCCCATGGAAGGCGCTCGCTTCCCTCGGGAAATCTTGGCCAGCACAGCTACAATGGTGAACGCTTCTGGGAGTTTTACTCCAAGAACTTTCTGATATCACCATTTAGTCCACAACACCATCACATTATTTATTCACAAACTAAATAGCTATATTTATATATCCTGTTTGCCATATTTAGTTCCCTAAATGCAGCAGGCATACCTCACTACCTCCATCCTTCATCTTTACCCCAGTAAGAGCTGGAACATAGATTTCTCACATTCCCCCATTCAGCATTCTAACTGACACATCATAATGATTCCTATAATTCTTGTTAAGCATATCATTTTACTGTACTAGGAAGGCTAGTGGCTGCTGTAAAGAAGAGAGTTAAGAGCTCTCCTAATGTTCCCATTCATAGTAACAGGCTCAGTACCATACCCATCAAACGCGGCTCCTAAAAATACGAAAAATTTCTGTGCAGGCGTGTGTGTGCAGAACCTATTTGCTCATGTGCAGAACACGTTTGTGCATGTGCAGAACACGTTTGCGCATGTGAAAATAGGTTTTGCATGTGCACGCATGCACAGTAACCCCTTTCCCCGCCATTCAAAATACGGGACAGCGGTGGGAAAGGGGAGGAACGAACGTCAAAATACGGAAATACAGGATACTTGACAGGTATGCTCTGTACATGGGCACACTTGAATCTCGTTGCACTTCGAGTATGTTTTATGAATTAAATGTCCTCACTGAGTGCTTCTTAATATTCACAACCACTATGATGTTTTTTCATGTATGTAATGTTATCTCTCCGTTCCTGCTTGAGGACTGTGTTACTGTGGAGTGATTGCTGGGAAAGAGTGCTCAGGAAAAGAGGGTGAAGGCTGGAATGCAGTAAAGTAACCTTTGTAACTGACAGGGTGGTGTAATTCTTGGATGTGGGCCAGTTCTGGGGGAGGGGGGGGAGCCCTAGCCTCTGTAACACAGATGGAAGTTGTTAAATGTATTGCAGTAGACCCTCATCAGCGCCGGTCAGGACAATGGACTGTAGAATCTCTCCTGGAACAGAGCACATCTGGGTGCTGTAGAAAGGTTGTTAGTTAATGTACTTCAGGCCTATATTTTCTTTTCTACTCTCAGCGGTGATGTCTCAAGAGTTCTTTTGTGCATTGTCGTAAACACCATGTTACCATTAAAATCGCATTTTAAGAAACTTTTAAGATTTTAAAACAAATTTGTTATGTGAGCACACAGCAAAGACTACCCAAAAGTAGAACAGCTATTTCCACAAGGACATGTGTGCTTGAGTGTAGGGGAGAAAGTTCTGTTGATGACATTCATATTCTCCTGAGCATTTTCAGAGTTTTATTTCATTTAGTATTTGTAGGCGGCCTAAGTGCAGTTTAATGCTTATAACCAATGGCATATGATGAGAGATCTCAGTACAGTAGACCCTTGCATAACGACGTTACTTGGTTTCCCAAGTAGTATTGCTAAGCGATTTTTGTTGTTATGCGGGTTTCTATGGAGTTTCCCGCATAATGATGTTTTTAGCGTTGTTGTCCGGATGATTACGGTTATTTTAGTGTCGTCCGGAGAACGACACTAAAAACGTTATGCGGGGAAACACGTGGTGCATAATGACGCATTGTTAAGCGAAAATGATGCTGTTCAAACACGATGTTATGTGAGGGTTGACCTGCATCCTATTTTCAACCCATTGCCCTTTAAAATATAATTCCTTTCCAGCAAATTTTAGGATAATTTATGTAGGCAAGACCATAACTTGATGACAGCAATAAAATGTGGTAAATCGCATATAAATGAGGCACTGTTAATCAAAAACCATTACAGTATTTTACTTTCCTTCACCTCAAACAGAGGGTTTTTCTGTGGAGTCGGTTTACACATGCTAGGCCTGAACATCAAGCAACATTCCTGTACATGTGGCTCAGCCAGAGCCAGAACTCTGGTTCCTTCCACAAATATAATAATGACTTGGAGCAAGGGGGGGGGGCTGTACTTGAGAAAATAATTAAACATCCTTTCCCACAGAACCGTTGCTCAGATCAAGTCTGCTAATAAGTTTTTTCTTTGATCTAGCTGTGACCCATAGGCATTAGAGATGGCTTTGTCCACATAACGCAGAACTTGGGTGTACCAAGTGGTTGGTTTGCACAAATTAGATTTTAGAAGAGGGCCTCAGAAAGGTGAACTTTTTTACGACTGGAAAGTGAAGGTTGGTGGATACTGAGACTTAAATGCAAATAGCATTTATTTATAAATAAATTTTAAAAACTTCTGAAGTAGTCATCACATCAAG
Organism: Bradypodion ventrale; assembly: GCA_035047345.1. Taxonomy (NCBI): domain Eukaryota; kingdom Metazoa; phylum Chordata; class Lepidosauria; order Squamata; family Chamaeleonidae; genus Bradypodion; species Bradypodion ventrale. Next base: position 192,591,508 of record JAWDJE010000004.1, read on the forward strand.
CATTTCCATCCTTGACCTGTCTGGCACTTCCAGTTGAATCTTTGTCATAATCTTCAAATCATTTTTTGTGATAACTTTCAAGCCACTTCCTCTGAACAATCCCAGTTACTTCACCATGACTAGTCTAGAAAAATTACATTTGTGGGCTTGCTTGCTATTACCATAAGCTGCCAGTTTGAAGTGAATCTTGTTCTTGTTGTTGTCGTCGTCATCCTCTTCTTGTTCCAGAAGGAAACAAATGGAAAGACAAATCCTGAATAAGAAAATTCTGATTGAGTCCCAAGGAATGAGTGACTGGTTTTTCATAATGAGGCATGATCCCTTCTTAATCTCTTAGTTGTATTTTAATAACAAATTCTACATATTTTACCTCTCACTAAGATGTATTTATTTCTAAACTAATAATGTAATCACAAACTCATCCATAAAGCATTTCACTTTATAACCTGTCCCTTTTCTTATTTAGGGCTTAAGGCTACACTTAAGGAAAAATAATTGTGGAGGAAAAAGCTAGCTCTGTATTCTGTTAAATATGTAATCCAGGAGTTCTCAACCTTTTAAAGCCAGGGTCTGTGTCACACTTCTTCAAACAGTGTTGGGGCCGGATGGCCATTTTACCCTTCCTCCACCACGTGGCACTTCTTGGTGTGGTGGAAGCAGTTGGGGGGGGGGGCACATGAAATGGTGCCACAGGCCGCATGCAGCCCGCAGGCCACAGGTTGAGAATCCCTGGTGTAAGCGAATGGGCTTGGGACTCACAACTTATTGATGTATTTGCTATTCAAATGGCTTTCTTTGGTGAACAGAAGAAAGCAGAAACACCACCAGTAACATTGATAAATATTTTTGAGGATACAGTAATTTAGGAGTAGAAGAGTATTACTTTAAAGAATGCCGTGTGTAAAGTAACTTTTAACATAGCCAAGATAGTTAGGGTTGAAGAAAAGGGATATTCTTTTTTACTTCAGCATGTGCTTGTTATCCACAGTGTGGAAGCATTGGCGTTTTTTCTATAAACACTGTGTATCCACCCCTCTGCAGTCATAGTGGAGTAACTTTAGTGTTTCACTCTGTATTTGTTTGGAAATTATCTTAAAAAGTGATGCAGTTACAGGAGATTCTGTCTCTCTTCACATATATGCACACAATTAAGATAAAACAAACTTTGGGCCTAAGAATGTTACTGTTAATCAGAGTTCATCCTGAGTTTAAAGTGCAAAAAAGAGGCTGCTTAAAATCACCCTGGATATAATTTCATTTGTTTATTACATTCTTTAGTCCTATTCCCAAAGAGTTTATGCGCTATGTACATACATTTACTTTGAGCCAAGTAGACTGCCTCAGTGTGGGTGATGGCGAACCTTGGCACTCCAGTTGTTCTTGAACTTCAATTCCCTGAATCACTGATCAGCAGGAGTGCTGGCTTGGGCTTCTGGTAATTGAAGTCCAAGAACACCTGGAGTGCTAAGGCTCATCATCACAGGACTAGGCCAAGACTGCACAGCAACCACAATGAAGGGATCTAAATCCATTTCCCAGCTACCTTGAGTATCTCACAATCTACTACACCAGAGATACGTAATGTGTGGCCTTCCAGATGTTGTTGGGACTTCAGCTCCCATTATCCATCAGTGTCAGCTGTGGTGAGTGGAGTTGATGGGAAATGTAATCTGAGAACCTCTGGAAGGCCCTATATTCTCCGCCCCAGCTCTGCACCATATTTTTGTTCAGAGGGTTTTGACTACCATAGGAAGGAGAGAAAATACTGCACTAGGTAGATAAGCGACCACCTTTGTAGTTCAGGTTAAAGCTGTGGTTGATCTAATACCATTTCAACTTAATACAAATAAGGCTGTTTCATATATAATCTTTCCCTCAAATCAGGCTTTGTGTCTGATGACTGGAAGGTAGCGAATGTAACACCAATTTTCAAAAAAGGATCCAGGGGTGATCCAGCAAATTACCGACCGGTCAGTTTGACATGTGTCCCAGGTAAAGTGATGGAAACCATCCTAAAAGATAGGATTAATAGGCACATAGAAGAGAAGGCACTGCTAAAGCAGAGCCAACATGGCTTTTGCAAGGGCAAATCATGCCTCACTAATCTGTTGGAATTTTTTGAGAGTGTCAACAAGCATGTGGATAAGGGGGATCCAGTTGACATTGTTTATCTGGACTTTTAGAAGGCTTTTGACAAGGTCCCCCACCAAAGGCTCTTGAATAAACTTACCAGTCATGGAATAAAGGGACAGGTCTTGTCCTGGATCAGCAACTGGCTAAGGGACAGGAAACAGAGGGTAGCACTAAATGGACACTTCTCCAAGTGGAGGGAAGTAAAGAGTGGGGTCCCCCAAGGTTCAGTACTGGGACCCCTGCTTTTCAACCTCTTCATAAATGATCTAGAAGTAGGAATAAATAGCAAGGTAGCCAAATTTGCTGACGACATTAAATTATACAGGGTAGTGACAAGTGTGAGAGATTGTGAGGAGCTCCAGAGGGATCTCTTGACACTGGGGGAGTGGGCAAAACAGTGGCAAATAAGCTTCAACATTAGTAAATGCAGAGTGATGCATGTTGGGGCAAAAAAAACAACCAGCTGATGGGTTCTGAACTCTCTGCGACAAACCAGGAAAGGGACCTGGTGGACAGCTCAATGAAGGTGTCAACCCAGTGTGCCTCAGCAGTGAAAAAAGCAAACTCAATGCTAGGGATCAATAGGAAGGATATAGAAAATAAGTCAGCAAGTGTCATTTTGGCTCTTTATAAATCTATGGTGAGGCCCCATCTGGAATACTGTGTACAGTTCTGGTCACCATACCTCCAGAAGGATATTATGGAGCTGGAAAAAGTGCAGAGGAGGGCAACCAAATTGATTAGGGGACTGGAACACCTTCCTTACCATCTGAGGCTGCAACGGTTGGGCCTCTTCACTCTTGAACGACGACGTCTGAGAGGTGACCTGATTGAAGTTTATAAAATCATGCACGGTGTGGACAAAGTAGATAAGGAAAAACTGTTTTCCCTATCGCATAACACTAGAACTAGGAGGCACTCCATGAAACTTTTGGATGCTAGTTCTCAAACAAATAAGAGAAAGTACTTTTTCACCCAGAGGATCACTGGTCTATGGAACTCCCTGCCAGAAGAAGTGGTGGCAGCTGTCAGTCTCAACAGCTTCAAGAAAGGATTAGACAAGTTCATGGAGGACAAGGGTATCAATGGCTGTAATTATGGATACCTAAGGACAACCTCCAGGTTGGAGAGATAGGCAGGATCTCTCTCAGTGCCATCTCCAGGGAATCCTAAGCAGGTGAAGGCATCTGCTTGGGAATAATACCCTGAAGCAAATGGTGAGCCACTGTGTGTGACAAAATGCTGGACTGGATGGGCTGTGGCCTGTTCCAGCAAGGCTGTTCTTATGTTCTTATGGAAAATGGCCTATTTCCCAGGTCAACAAGAAAGGAAATGAATTAAGGTTGGGTACCAGCCAATAATCTTGTGTTCATTTTTTTTTTTTAGTTTGTGGGACACCTCTTGCATTACATTTGCTTCTTTGTGGAAAATCTGACTGTACATACACAACAAGCAAGCATTGTCTCTTTTATTGCACATCAAGGGTTAGTTCAACCCTTAGCATTTACATATCAAACTTCTCATACATCTTTAAAAAAATTTATACAGGCTGTGGATTTGTTAGTATCGTTCCTCCAGGCTTAGAGCAAGTGACTTACCTAAAATAATCTGGTGAATTTGTACCTGATACAAGGTTTGAACTAGGCTCATTGTCTGATGTGCAGTCTTAGCTGTTTCACAGCATTATTGCTAAATATGTAAATGAAGTGAATCCTGTATAATTGGGGTTCCCACCTTCTGATCATGGAGTGAGTAAAGCACATACTGCCACCACCATATTATGGCTCCATCTGGCATGGAGTTCTCACTACTTGGAGTTATGTGAAATATTTTTCTTCTTAAGGAGATGGTTAAACCACTCTGAGTTTTTGATACCTTAGCAATGAAAATAGATGGACTTGTGCATAATTATGCATTGAAAAAGTTCTTATTGTTGCTTTTCCTAATTTTTAATATATAGCATTGATTGTTTGTAAGTTGGAGGGGTTGACTTTTTTTGTAAACAGCCCAGAATAGTGAATTGCACTAGATGGGCAATATAGAAATCAAATGGATGAGTGAATGAATGAATGAATGAATGAGTCAATCAGATGTTCTCTTTTTCAGAAATTGGAAAAACAGATTTTAGTTCTGATTTCATGGGAAAGAATGGCCTATTCTATAACTCAGATATCTGACTTTTTCCTTGTACTGTAGTTTAAATTAGCAAGTATCAAAACAACAACTATCTCTGTTCTTCTGAGAAAGCCCCTTGAAACGACATCCTATTTTTAAAGAATCACTCAAGAATCACTTAGATGGGCACATACAAAAGACAAGTTGCCATACCAAATGTTTAGTTCAGTTATAATGTTTAGCGCAGGCTTTCTCAACCTGATACCCTTAAGATATATTTAGATTAACTCTTGTGTAGGTGTTTTCTGTGAGAATGGTGGAAGTTGTATGAAGGCACCAGTTTAAGAGAGGCTGATTTAAGGTGATATGATTATGAGCAAGCACATGTTTATGATTACATTTGTTTCATGTGAGGATTGTAACTTCAATGTGCTTTAAATTAAAAGTGAGAACTATGATGTTTTCATAGCAGGAAACTGTTACCAGAGAAGTACATTTAGAAGACAGATGGCTTGAGACCAATTCTCATTCCCTGACAAGTATGCAGTAACATGTTTTTGTAAACATGTGTGTCACATTAATGCAATAGATTATTACGGTACTGTATATGAAAAGTATTTTATAGATGCACTTTATTTAATATAGGAAGAGCCTCTGGAAGGATTAAACATCCTTGAGATGAAAATGCATGGAAGCTTTTTACAATTCTCTAACCATATTCAAGCTAATATAAATCTATGCTATATTAATATATAGGTTTCCTTTTCTTTCCTTTGTATAACTTAGTTCTCAAAAGAGATTGAGTTGTATCCGTTGCTTATATAACAATGTGAAGAGATGTGTTTTTGTTGTTGTTGTTTGCCTATCACATTATTCAGTGACATGCTTTCATAACATTGGTGAAATTCTTTTCATGTTGGTCTAATATTAAGTCATGAACAGTGAAAATGTACTGGTCTTATGCCCAGGCAACTAGCATTACTTAATCGATTGTGTGGTGAACATTCTAGTTGTGGAACTGATTGTAAAGTTCATGATCACTCACATGGTCATGATCGTGCAGTCGATGTCATGATTGCGCAGTTCATATGGGGACTGTTGGATGACATGCCCATGGTAGTGCTTCATGGAAATTACTTCCATCTTGCCATGATTTTTTTTTCAACTGCTTCTATAGCTTGACAAAACATTTGCATAGTGTCTAGTTTTGTTACTTGTTACTTTGTTAGCTGCCCTGAGTCACACTGCAAGTGGGCGGCATACAAGTTGAAATAATAAATAAATAGTTTTGCAGCCGGATTTCAGCCACAATGTTTTAAAAACTAAATAAAGGGGAGAAGGTGGGAAGGTTACTATTACCGGTAAATAATAAACCTTGGATACCTAGGACAGGAGATGGTGGTGGGTTGCTTGTTTTTTCCTTTGAACAGCAAGCTGTTTTTCCTACTATTGGTGCTAAATGAATCTACATATTAGGATTCAAGGGATTTTTCAGTTAAAAAGCACATTTTTGTTGTTAATTACATTTTTCATATAACAAAAACTCAGTACATAACCAGTACTAGCAACCTTTACATAACCATTGCTTTAAATGTTTTTTTTAATGCAGAGTAGTCCTTTTAGCTCCATTCCTTGCAAATGTGATCCTCAGCTGCTAGCATATTGGGGGGGGGGGGGGAATCCTGTGGTTCAGAAATACCACATCTTCAAGGAGGTTATTTCTGTGCACCCCATACTCCTAGTTTAAAGTGAACAATGCTACTTGCTTGGCTTGAAAAAATTAATTTAATTGCCCATTCTTGTTATAGCCTAACCATTCTACTTTCATTTCGGTATGTTTTGGTTTAGGGTAATATCTGTAGCCTTTAGTTGAACTTCATTTTCCATTAGCAGAGGCACATATGGAGCTGTACTTCAGCCATGAGGAGTGAGTAGTAAATTACCCCTTGAAGGGTTTATGGGGTAGTCTAAACAAAAGTGCACTTTTGAACAATTAGATAAAGAGATAGGAGAGTCCCATGGGTTGTCTGGTGTCTGTATTTATTGATGAACTTTGGAAATACTCTTGACTAGCTTTAAATGGAAGATGACTTATATATGAAGATTGAACAGGAGGGATGATTATCCTTTGCTTAATAGAAGATGAGAAAATAGCTGGTGTCTACCTACCTTCCTGAAAATTCACAGAACTTTAAAATAGAGGTGTAAATCAATAATAAATAGATCTGTGTTCACAATACAGTATAACATCGCTATCCTTCTCTTCCATTGACACCAGGCTTCTGTTTGTAATAAATTAACTTCCTAAAAATATATAAAAGCTTCTGGCTTTTATGTATGTGAAAAGAGTTCTTACGTTAGTCCAGGATAGGCATATCTTGCAATCTCAGAAGCCAAAGGAAAGACTAAGATGGGAAAGAGGACGATCAAGTAAGAGATAAGTTGACTCCCTAAAGGAGACCATGGCCTTGGTTTTACAACATCTGAGCAGGGCGATCGAGAACAGAATATTTTAGAGATCACTCATTAATAGGATTACCATAAATCGGAGGCAACTTGACAGGACATAACAATAAGAAATATGTTTTCTTTTACTTCCCTGTCATTAATGACAATTAGAATAAAGGCAGTATATGCAAAGAAGGTATTGAAAAGTGGAGTGAATTGTGTAATTATGTAAGCTCCCTCCTGAGGTCTAGACTAACACTACCTCAACAGTAGTTAACCTCAGTGAGAACTAGAAATCACTCTCCTGCTGCTCATGTGCTGAGATGATAGTACAGTACATGTCAGTTGGTATAACAACTGCATTCTGAAGAAATTACATCATAATTCTCCTTAGAAAACAGGAGAACCAATAGCAGTGGTGAAAAGTGATACAGTATACAGAAAACCACCATTATGCATCAAAGACATGAACTAAGTGAATCTCAGTTGCACAATTTTGCTAATCCATATCAGCCTCTATTATTGGCAGTTCCTGTGTAGTCTTGCCACATGGTTATTGGTTGGGTATGGGTGGGATACATGTCCTGTTATCTCCAGACATGTAGGTTAAATGAATGGTATATGAAGAGCCAAGAGGACACCTGCCTGGGAATTGGTAGTATTTGATGGAAGCATTTCCGGTGGTCTGTCTGGCTAATAATAATTTCATGTCAGAGATTACTCTGGGTTGAAAGGATTTTTAGGGGACACCCAAATGAGTGTGAGAAAGATTAGCCAGCAAAATAAGGTTGCCGTTACCAGGATCCACCCGATTGCGGTTCAGAAATACTACAATTTTTGAGGACACTCTAAAAACCATCAACTTTACAGTGGATCTGTTCCTCATTTGTTGATGTAGACCAATTCAGTGTCTACATTTTTGGACTCTCTGGAAGGCTGTGTGCGCGCGCTAGATATATAGGCTATCGTGGTCAGCACTTACACTTCCAAATTTAATATACACCACTGCAAAGATTCCATATCACCAAAGAAGTCATAAACACATCACGGCAATAGGTGTCAACTCATCCTGTGTCTTGTTGCTGCTAAGAAGAATAACATAAGAACAGCCTTGTTGGAACAGGCCACAGCATACCTGTCAACCATCCCGATTTGGCCGGGATTACCCCGTAATTCGGCACCGATTTGCGCCATTTCCCGACCCACGCTGCCAAAACCCGGTAATTTGGCAGCGGGGGAAAGGAGGCACTGCGCAGACCATCTGCGCAGGTCGCGTTGCACGCATGCGTGGAAGGGCTCTACACTTCCGTTGCTCCCTTCCATTCATGCACAGAAGGCTACGCCACCTGCGTAGAAGGCTACGCAAGTGGCGTAGCCCTCTACGCGCATGCATACAACGCGACCTGCGCAGACCCGGTCTGCGCAGGTCCCGGATTCGTCAGAGCCGCGGTTGACAGGTATGGGCCACAGCCCATCCAGTCCAGCATTCTGTCTCACACAGTGGCTCACCATTTGCTTCGGGGTATTCCCAAGCAGATGCCTTCACCTGCTTAGGATTCCCTGGAAATGGCATTGAGAGATATCCTGCCTATCTCTCCAACCCGGAGGTTGTCCTTAGTTATCCATAATTATAGCCATTGATAGTGACTTCAGTGGGAGTTCATAGTTAATTACTTACATTAGGGTAGCCATGAAGGGGCGGGTACTCTAAAACCTTAAGGTCAAGGTCACAATTTCTCCTTGTGTCACTAATGTTCATAGGCCTTCATTAATTTATAAGTATTTATAAAATATATGAATTTGAAAATGTCAAAGCAGTATACAAGTTCAGTCTAAACATCAGATAATTGCTAGTGAAACTCTTTGCCTTCAAAAACAGTTTATTTTCCTTTTACTTCTACATAAAATGATCACCTTTGCTTTTTCAGATTCACTTTCGGTTTCTAGTAATGATGCCAGCCCTCCAGCATCTGTGACATCACTGCAGCCCCATATGATTGGTGCTCAAAGCTCCCCAGGCCCAAAGCGCCCTGGCAACACCTTGAGGAAATGGCTCACTAGTCCAGTGAGACGACTTAGTAGTGGAAAGGCCGACGGTCACGTGAAGAAACTAGCCCACAAACACAAGAAGAGTCGAGAGGTCCGCAAGAGTGCTGACACTGGGTCTCAGAAGGATTCTGATGACAGCGCAGCTACACCTCAAGATGAAACTATTGAAGAGGTGAGGGCTCTTAAAATAATCCACTTTGTTATTGATATTTCTTTTCCTTTGACCTCACGTCATGACTTCAAGATATTTTGGACTACAACTCCCTTTGAGTCCCAGACTAGGAGTCTTAACTATGTGGAGGGCACTAGTTTGCTACCACCTGCTCTTTAACAGCAGCAGAATTATGGGAAGCAACATTGGCTTGGATCAGTTTTTTATTACTAGTTGAAAAGAATTCCCTGTTTTCATTGGCTGCCAAAAACCCTAACAAGCAATTTGTTTTCTAAACCTTCCACAGCCCTCTTCCAAACAAGCACATCTGGCTCTTTTCATGCCCTCATAAGTGTTTTCCCCACCTCCTTTTGTTTTTACTCTGTTCAACCTTCCATAGAGGACATCAAATGGGACAATTTATACATCTATGATTCGTCACTGGTCCTGTCACCCATGATACGTGATGCCTTTCTTTAAGGGTCTACAGAGCTACTAAGTACCTTCAGCCAAGTCTGAATCTGTGAGGGACGTAACAGCAAGAAATGGTCTAGACTAAAGCACTACACATGCTAAAGTGTTTGGTCCCCCACACACACACACACATGAAACCATAAGCTATTGTTCTATATCTTGCTATACTGAAGAAACACCCTACACTTTTCTGTAGAGTAATTTCGGTACACAGATTTGAGTATACTTCCATGATTCAGATCTAGTGATTTTTGCCCAATGAAACATGGCTTGTCAGTCTTGGAACAAGCTCTGTGCCTGCAACACTTCCTACTCCTATTTCCCTTCAAATGCCCAACTTCAGTGAGACTGTCTTAGTTTCTTCAGCCAGAATTAAGTTGCACCTGTAATTTCAGGGCTTCCTTTGAGGAAGTCAACATCTGAAATGAAGGTACTGTTAAAGAAATCCCAAGCAAACCATGATTTCATATCCTGGTTTGTTAACTAACTAAGATGAAAACAAATTCCAGATTTCCAGTTTCAAACAAGAAAACATGGCTTGTTCTAAAGTGGAAATAGATGCTTTCATTCTCTACATAACAAAAAATCAAGGGGGAGGAGGAGAAATGTGCAGACAAAAGGCTACTTGCCAGTGTTTTAAATTGTGGCTTAAATCATAATATGAATAAGACCATAGTTAAGATACTTTTAGCTTTAAATATATGATTATTTAAATGTCCTATTTAAATCTCTACTATTTTTAAAGATAGTAAACACTTTAAGAGTAAATAAATTAAATTTGCAAACCTAGAGTTGGATCCAGACCACGTTAGGAGATGTTAGAACCAATAAAACCAGTGGAATTAATTGTACTTTAAAATTCAAGGAGAGCTATATTCAATTAAAATTGTCTAGATTCAGACATTATATTTGTGCCGTGTATAGTAGCAATGTAGTTCAAATGCTATTTTTTTCTCAGTCTGTTCACCTTTGCTGGGTTGACTATGACAGAGTCTATAGTTAAAGTACAGTTCAAAAAGGTCTTGCTTTAATGGTTTGTAGGTTAAATTTTTAGACATTCCCAAATACTATTAAAACAATTAAGAGGTATGCAGACTGCTTGCAGATCTAATCCGGGTATTTAAAAGCTTGCTCTCTCTCTTTCTCTCTCTTTCTCTCTCTCTCTATCTATCTCACTCACGCTCTCTCTAACTATATATATATCTATAAATGCTAAGTATTATTACGTTTGAATTTGCAGAGAGGGCGAAATGAGGGCTTGAGCAGCGGCACCCTCTCCAAATCATCTTCATCAGGAATGCAGAGCTGTGGTGAGGAAGAAGGCGAAGAAGGGGCGGATGCTGTGCCACTTCCTCCTCCCATGGCAATCCAACAACATAGTCTACTCCAACCGGACTCACAGGATGACAAGGTAAATGACATGAAGGTGGAGGTCTCTTCCCATGCAGAATACTGGGAGAGGTAGTCAGAATTAACAAAGGTCAGACTTCTGGGCATGGCACAGAGGTATGGGATCCAGGTGAACGTTCTGGGGATCGTGTGGGCGGTTCATACTCAGGATATCATATTCACTGGTGGTGATGGTGGTTTAATCTTGTTTTTCTTGTCATAGGGAGGGCACATGGCGGTCCAAGAACGTGAAGCCCTGCTTCCAAGTATTAGAGATCTCATTTAGTTCTCTCTTTAACTTCTAGCGGTAGCCGGCTTTACTTATAGACTTTCAAACATATCTTCATAACCATTAGAGCAGAGGTTCCCAACCTTTGTACGCCACAGGCCTGACCATGCCCCTGGAAGCGGAAGTAAATGCACCCGCTTCCATGTTTACGACAGCCGCGGGCACGTTTGCGGCTGACGTAACCACGTTTACGCATGTGCGGGCACATTTTATATCTGTCGGCAATGCATCCGCTTTCTCTTCCAGTTGAAATGGTGCTGCCCATGGGCCATAGGTTGGGAACCCCTGTATTAGAGGGAGAACTACTACATGTTGCATTCTTACCATATATCTACAGATATTAAAAAATGCACATGTCTCCAGAAGACCATCATGCTTCATTGAAGTGTCTGTTTTATACCATATTCCTTGCCTAATAGATGTCTCAAAGCAGTTTCGGGGATAACAGGTATAACCCAACAGAATCTAGTAATTAAAACCCCATAAAAATCAAGACAACCAGTTTAAAACAATTGAAGAGCAAGGCAAAACTAGAACTCTGCCGACAAAGAGCAGCTCATCCTCAGTTCATTGTCCAAAAGGGCTTTCTAAAGAGCAAGATCTACACTAGCCTTCTGAAACTTAGGGGAGAGATAGCCAGGTATGCCTTCTTGGGGCTCATGGACATTGTCATAATTGTCTGTTTATTTGTTTGTTTTTCCGGCATCTGTCATACATCCCTGTGGCATGATGAAGGTATATTCATTTTTTTTAATCATTTATCCACCCATTCTCCTTTGTTCATCTCAAATAAGAAATATTTTAGCTTGGTTGTTCACATATCACAGCTTACTCAATACTCTGCTGCTTTAAGGTACATTGTCTCTAATTTTTTTTATTTTGAAACATCTATTTCACTGTAATCTATGCCTGTAGCTGTTAAAAAATCATATAATGATTATGTTATACCTTTTCAAAAAGTGCAGAATTTATTCCCTCCCCTATTTTTCTCTACATCTCAGGCTTTGGATCTTCACTAAACAAAATCGTTTTCTAAATGAAATAAAATTATGCTTTTAGAAAGAACAGGCTATTCTGGATGGGTGCTTGGGGTTGATTTGAAATGTGTGCTCTTGGCTAGTACATATTCTTGGCAACAAGCCACCATGTTTGTCAAGCAGATGTTCACTTTTTTCTCTCTTCAACACCCTTGTGGTTCTCTTTTGGATTTTTCATTATTGTTGAGGTAACCACATCCTGGATAGCAGTGGAGGGATTTCCTGCATTCTCACTGAAATGAAGTCCCAAAGTGTTAAGAACAGGGTTAAAAAACTGCTGTGAGATAAATGACCCTCCTCCCTCCAAGCAATGTTTCATATTCCTCCTCTCTTTAGTTTACTTTGCTTATTTTGGAAAATTAAACATTTGGACCCAGTCCTGGGAAGGCAAGAGTTCCAGTGGACAGGCAGAGCAATTTCAGAGGCTGTGTTTCTCTTGTTGAGAATGTTATGGAATTTTTGTTCATAAAAGACCCTGTCTGTGTATGCTAAGAATCGGGTTATGCTGTTTTGAGTGGAGATATTTGAGTACATTCAAGCCAGAGGCTAAGCAGTGGAAATTACTTCATCAGCCTTTAGAGAGATGCTGCTTCTCTCCATTTGTCTCCATCCCTGGTTAAGCTCAGTCAGGAGGAAATCTGTACATCTCTTACTTCCCCTGCCCTCCCTCAACTGACATAGTGGCTACTAAAGGACTGAGTAATGTGTGGCCTTCCAGATGTTGTAAGACTATGACTCCCATTATCCCTTGTCACTAGCAGGGAGCATTGAGGGACATGGGAGTTGCAATCAAACAACATTTGGAGGGCTACACATTCCTTGTTGGGTCTAGTCATTTAATGTCTGGGGGAAAATGAGATCCCTTCATTTAAAAAAATATATCAAATGTTTAGGCATTACAATTTCTTATGTAATGAGAGAATTGAGACAGAAGTGCATGAGCCAGAGTCTCATGTGTAAGGATATGAAGAAGAAAGTAAAAGCTTGGCGGGGTTTGTTTTGGTTTGGGGTTTTTTTTAATGGTCCCTTGGGATAGTCCTTGTTTTGTATTTGGGCCAGATTTGCAAATTTATCTGAGCAGATAGGGGTAGGCCCAAAACTCAGTTTACAAAGGCCCATGGATTTCTGGATTCTGCTATATACCCAAGCTTTTGCAAAAAGTTTGTTTAGTCACAGTATTTTTTTAAAGGAGAGAACCTTGATTTCTGTCTAAATTTTCCCTTCCCCGCTCAGTTGGCATTCATGTCCAGCCACTAACTCAGCCATATGTATCACAAAATAACTACCGGTACTTTGTCACTGGGACAATCTGCAGTTCTTCTGCTTGGTTTACACCATTGCCTACTTCATAAGTTCTGTTTAAATTGTAGCTTCTAAGTTTTCTGCTTATTTTTAATAAAAATGCTTAGACCTCTGCTGTATTATTGTGTAACTAATTGTGTTTTTCTTTATTTCTCTTTCTTTTTTAAAAAAACACATTCTTTCTTTAGCATTATGTTGATTTATGTTCCGTCTCTGCTTTGGCTCAATTTCCCTACCTGTCCATTTAGAATATCTTCTGTGCTCTTCATGCTTTCATCATTCCCAATGTCCTTGTCTCATTGAATCCGGTTACAGCACACTAAAATTTGCATATTATTTAAATTAGGGTGGGTGCGATCTTCTGCTAGCCTAAATGAGGTTAAACAGAGTTCCATGTTCTGATGCATTGTATCTGTTGGCTTAATGTGTCTGTCCGTCCATTGGTGAAGAACAACTTAGCCTGTGTTGCATGATGTATACCTGTGCTGTCTTTGTAATATGAAGAGAAGTTCATATTATCGTGCCTTGTTTAGCTTTTAGTTATATGACGATACCTGTACATGTAATCTGCAAACAGGCTTGCATGTTTGCTAATTACTGAAAGCCAAATTCAGTGGCTGCCACCTCTCCCAAAATCCTTCGCTGTCAACGCCTTTTATCCTCAGTTGCAGCCATAAATTGGTACCTTGTAGCTTTTGAGGCCAGAGATCTGCTAGACTCTGCACTTACCTTTGGGGAAAATGGATGGCACAAGGAATGGTGAGCAAAAGACCCCTGCTCCCTTTTAGAACTATCCATTGGCTGTTGGTTTAGTTGTGTTAGTCTATCCCACTATTTTCTTTAATCTGATTTTCCTCCCTGTGGCTTCATATCTTTTAATTAGAGTTGGGAGGGATGGGGCAGTGATCCTTAGATAAGTCAGTACATCAAGCATTGACTTACTGTAGTAACTTTCATGACGTTTACAGCAAGAACAAGGTGAGCATGATCCAAGAGTATTTCTTTATTTAACAGTTCTTTCTGAAGATTCCATCTAAATATTAAAAATGAGTGAAAGAGACAGAGACAGCTTAACTTTTTTTCAGCATTAGAGTTTAATTAAACTCTAAGTAAATTTTAAATAAAATATTTTTAAATACAGTGGCACCTCAGTTTACAAATTTAATGCATTCTCTGGGACGTTTCATATTGTGGAAAATTCATAAACCAGTTTCCCATAGGAATGCATTTTGCTGTTTCCCATAGAAATGCATTGAAAACAAAAATTCATAAATTGAAATGTGATTTCCCATAGGAATGCATTGAAAACCAATTACTCTGTTCCGGAAAAATATTCGTAAACCGAGGGATTATTTTCAATGGATTTTCATTCTTAAACCAAAAATTACGTTAACTGAGATGTTCATAAACCAAGGTACCACTATAGTAAGAAGGGGCTGTTTGGTTCATCAGCAAGATACCTTGTGAATCTATCTTAACCTATAAAACCAAGTGTTCACCGTTGGAATTGGCTATACGTTGCTATGCGTCGCCCTACTGACCCGCACCCTCCCTTCGAGAGCACGGCCGAATTGTCTACGCAGGTCAACGAAGGATTTAAAAATCCGGCATGGGGGCCTCAGCCCCACTAACGGCAAGAAACGCAAAGAACATCACTTCCCGAAAGTCCTTGCGCCGCGCCAGAGCCAATCAGGCTGAGAGGCTCTCGCACGGAGCAGCGTTCGGACACGCGCCGCAGCCAATCAAAAGAAAAGCATTTCAAAAAAACGCAGCACAAACACAAAGCACCAACACTTTACTACAAGCCCCAGCGTCCTGCGCGCAATGAGCGAGCAGAACGATGAGGCAGCCGGCGCGCGAAAACAAAAATAAGAAAAAGCCGACGCTGCAGCCATTCAAAACCACGGGCGAGCCAGCATGGCCCATGGGGGAAGAAAATAAAAAAACCCGCCGCCGCTACTCTTCCGTTCGAAGGGTCAGCGGCGCGCGAAAAACAAGTGAGGCGCCTGGCGCACAAAAAATAAAAGTTAAAAAAAGCCCACCGCCGCAGCCATTGTTCCCCATGGGCGACACAGCAAGGCCCGTGGGGGAAAAACCCCCCCTAACATGGCCCTTCCGTTCGAAGGGCCAGCCGGCGCGCGAAAAATACGAGTTAAAAAAAAAAACCCCGGCCGCCGCTGCCCTTCTGTTCGATGGGCCAGCCGGAGAGACAAAAATTAAAGCAACCCACCCACCCACCAACCCCCCGCAACTGCCCTTCTTCCCAACGGGCCAGCCAGCATGGCCCATGGGGGAAAAAGCCTCCCCGCAATTGGCCTTCCTTCCCACGGGCCATCCAGCATGGCCCATGGGGAAAAAAGCCTCCCCGCAATTGGCCTTCCTTCCCACGGGGCCATCCAGCATGGCCCATGGGGGGAAAAGCCTCCCCGCAATTGGCCTTCCTTCCCACGGGCCATCCAGCATGGCCCATGGGGGAAAAAGCCTCCCCGCAATTGGCCTTCCTTCCCACGGGCCATCCAGCATGGCCCATGGGGGAAAAAGCCTCCCCGCAATTGGCCTTCCTTCCCACGGGCCATCCAGCATGGCCCATGGGGGAAAAAGCCTCCCCGCAATTGGCCTTCCTTCCCACGGGCCAGCCAGCATGGCCCATGGGGAAAAAAGCCTCCCCGCAATTGGCCTTCCTTCCCACGGGCCATCCAGCATGGCCAACGAGAAAGAAAGCCACCCCCCCACACACACTTGAAAAAACATTCAAAAACACACCAAAACCCAAAAAATAAACACACACACAGCCAAAAATAAACAAGAAAAAAACACACATACACACCCCCCCCAAAAAAACCACCCCCAACCCCCCCAAAAAAAACCCCACAGAACTTACAAAAAGACGTCTTCCTTCTCTGAGAACCGGAACTCAAAAGAGAAAGAGGAAACTTACCAGAAGCGACACCAAGAGGACAGAAGGTAACAAATGTAATGAGAGGCACAAAAGCTCACCACCCCCACCCAGTGGCCAAAACAGAAACAACAATCAAAATTATTGAACTAATAAGAATAATTCTAAATTTAATCAAATAAATTATACAAACATTCAAAAAAAACCACTAATCTCAAAAATTACCAAAACAAAACCCCTTTTCACTCTGAAAACCCAAAACAAAAAAAATAAAAAAACATTTTAAAAAAAAATTAAACTTTAAACTAAATAATATTACATTAAATTAAATTAAATTAAATTAATTTTTTTTTTCAATAAACATTAAAAAAATACAAAAAAATATTTACTGGAAGCCACAAAAACACAAAACCTTACACCACCATTTAAAACAGCCCATCACCATTAGTTCAAGAAAAAAACCAAACCCTTTAGTATCCAACACAATTTTTAAAAGCCCGGCAACGCCGGGCAAACTATGCTAGTATATATATAAAGCAGAGGTGTCCTCTTGTATGTGATGAACACAAATCTACACCCCTGCACCGATCGCGCTGTAACGTGGCACACACGTACCTTGGGCGTGCTGGATGGTCACTGCGGGGGTCACGAGCCTGGGGGGGGGGTGTATGCCCATAAATTGATCTGCAAGGGGAAGTATACTCGACAGGAGGGTGTGTGTGTGTCCCAGTGGTAGTATCCATAGTGATAACTTCAGGTAGGTCACCCAATTGTGACATCGTAATGTAATTGAGCTGGGCAGGGGCCTGACACAGGTGGCCAGACACATGTATGGAGGGGACCAAACAAGGCTGGGTAATCGGCTAGTAATTATATATAGTGTGTAGGTCAGTAAAGGTCGCCCTTGCTCGAAATCCAGCCGTATCCAACTCTAGGATTCAGTACTCAACTCTGTTTATAGCCAAAGAGCCCGCACTATCTATGTCTGCAGACATTTCCATGGACATGTGACAGGCATGACTAGATACGAGTACACAGAACACCGTTTACTTTCCCACTGAATGGTCCCTATTTATCTATTTGCAATTTCTTGCTTTCAAACTGCTAGATTGGCAGGAGCTAGGACAGAAACAGGCACTCACTCTGTCATGCAGCACTTGGGTCTTGAACTGCTCATCTGCCGACCTTCCAGTTGTCGAGTTCAGTGTGTTAACCACTGAGCCACCACAGTCCCTGTGTGGCTACACATACACAGTAGTATATATGCAACCACAGGCTAATACTGTGGATGTCTTCTTCTGTCTCCTTTCCCCACTTCATAGACATCTTCCCGGTTATTGGTACGTCCTACCAGTTCAGAGACTCCCAGTGCAGCAGAATTAGTCAGTGCAATAGAAGAACTTGTAAAGAGCAAAATGGTAAGCATGGTTTTTTTATTACCTTCCTTAGAATGTTGTGAACAACGTCCATCGTACCTTCTCCAGAGTTTGGGAAACTCACCTTTTTGCAATTTAATTCGGAAAATATGCTGGGGGATTCTGGCACGTGTGCTGAAAGAACATTCATGCCAGGGAGATAAGATCACAGATCTATTTCATACAGCATGTTTTTTTGTTTTGTTTTTTACAATCCAGATGCCTTTAAAATGCTTAAAAATTCAAGTGTAGCAATGCATTTTCAGTCTTTAGTATTCAGACATATACTGATACAAGTAGACCTGAACTCCATGAATAAGTCTGCTACACTTTAAGGAAAAACAGTCTAAGGTTTGCAACAATGCAAACATAGAGTGACACACTAGGAAGGAGAGTTGTAATAGCATTAATCTTGGATTAATTTTTTAAGATTTAAGATGTTTAACATTGAAAAATATAAGTTGCAATTGTGTTCTTTATGTAGATATGTTAATGTTTTCATGGTAGTTTGGTGGATTCTTGGTTCTGTAAAATGGTTATCTTAGAGCAGGGGTTCTCAACCTATGGCCCGGGGGCCAGATGTGGCCCACTACACCATTTCATGTGGCCTCCCACCACCTCCACCACACCCGGAAGTGCCATGTGTGGCAAGCATGGCAAAATAGCCCCCAAAATTGTCTGAGGGAGCATGACCCGGCCCCTCGGATTGAAAAGGTTGAGAACTCCTGTCTAGGTACTAAATGTTTATCCCAACATTATTCTTAGGCTCTGGAAGATCGTCCAAGTTCACTGATGGTAGACCAGGGAGACAGCAGCAGCCCATCATTCAATCCTTCGGACAACTCACTTCTGTCATCTTCATCTCCCATTGATGAGATGGAAGAACGGAAGTCCAGCTCTTTAAAAAGACGACAGTAAGATTGGCCTTTCTCATTTCCTTGAGAAGAGCATTTTCTTTGTTTTGCTACCTAATTTATATTTTAATCTGAAATTGCTTTTATTCCTCTTGAGGAGGCAATTAAGGTTTGATTACTTAAAGTTCTCCGTTAATTCTACCAGAAACCTAACTAATTTTCATTACTGTTAGCTGTCATGCATCCTGTGATTGCCTGGTTTGCAAACAGCAAACTAGCATATTTGCTTACACTATTTAAACTTCAGTTAAATAGTTATATTACACCTACACTTTGTTGAAATAGAAGTACTGTATGTGATTTGATTTCTTTGTTGGGGAGACAGTCAATCTCATACCTTTTCACTGTTACATTTACAGAAACTTAAATGTTAGTAAAAGTGTCAACATGATGCTATTTTGAGATATTTAGGGAAGAGTAAGAGAATTCACAATGAATAAACACTATTTGTCTCTCAGATAGTCTTTAATGTTTTTTATTTCCTATTACAACACGTTGTAAGCAAACAGTTTTCTAGTTTTGTCTGTGAGCAAATTTTCTCTTAACTCAGTTTACTGATTGGTTAGCTTTAGACAATTAATTAATTAATTGAATGTTTAGTTTATTAACTGGTTATAATATAAAGCCCTAAGAATTCCCAATCGTTTTCTTATTATTTATATTTGTATATACAGTATATACAGAGGTACCTCATACAATGATTTTAATCCGTTCCACGGGGCTCATTGTTGTACGAAACAATTGCTACACGATACATGCATCGTATAGCGATTTTCTCTATGGGATGCATCGAACAATGATTTATTTATTTTTGCAAAGTGTTTTTCCCATTGAAAAATTGTTGTACGATTTTTTCCATAGGGAAAATTGTTATGCGGGATGCGATTTCCCCAAAAAACCTAATTGTTATGCGATTTCATTGCTATACGGGGCGATTGTTGTATGAGGTTCCACTGTACTGTGATTTATACAATCCTTTTCCCCGAACAGAACCCTCCATGTGTTGGACTACAATATGTTGGACTAAAGTTCCAGGCTAGGTTTGAGAGAGTTACTGACCAACACATTTAGAAGATACTGTACCATGTTGTTGAAGACTTGTGTATAATCATTTTCATTTCTCATAATTTTGCAGCTATGTCCTCCAGGAATTAGTGGAGACAGAACGAGATTATGTAAGAGATCTTGGCTATGTAGTAGAGGTATGTTTCATCCTTTTAAAATAAGTGGATTTTACTTTTTCCCCAGTCAGGTTGAGAATACAAACCTTGAAAGTGTACAGAGCAACACAACTCTCTACTTTACCTGCTACTTTTTGGGTGACACTACCAGCAATATTTTTTAAAGTATACCTTAAATCCTTTGCCATCTATTGCATTGTTCCTATTGTAGTTATAGCTAAGTTTGATTAAAACTTTTAATTGCTAAATAACCATTTCCGAGTCTGCTAGCAATAATTAAAAGTGGAATACCCCTGGAAAAGAGCTTTTGTAAGCTTTTGAGCCAACTGCCAATGGACAACTAAAGATGTGAACTGTTAAGCTTGGCAATTTTTACACATTTGTTCCTGCATGGGATCAACAATACATGCTGTGTTTTTAACTACTCTGTAAAATAAGCTGCTGAATATTTAGAACTTGCTTGGCTCAGTAGTCAGTTGCAGAAGCAGACTCATTGGCTCTTCGGCTATGGAACAGAGATGAGCACTATACCCTAGAGTTGGATACGACTGGCTTTCAAGCAAGGGTGACCTTTACTTTACCTTGGCTCTGTTGGATCCTTGTGCAGGAATGTAGACAAGAGAATACTGACAGTCTTTCCTTTTTAGAAAGAACAGCTGAAACACCTTTTAATATACATGCTTAATATGCATACACCCTCTCAGCAACAAGGCAAACTGAAAAAATGTCAAATAATTTGGTTAGGCTACAGCAGCTAGGTGGTGGTGGTTCTTTTTCACTAAAATGCTGTTTGTTTAGAGCAGTGGTTCCCAATGTGGGGCCAACACCCTACCGGAGGACTTCATTTCCCAGAAGCCTAAGTCAGTACGTTGGCTAATCAGTGCTTTGGGGAATTGACTTAGCCTTCTGGAAATTGAAGTCTAAAAACCAAAGGTTGAGAAACAGTGGTTTAGAGGAAGACACCAGCTGGATACCCCCTTCTTTGTTTGCTGTTGTACCAATTTTTTGGCTTGCAAGAGAGAAATAGTGATGGATAAGAGGACCTCTTAGACTCCAATGAGTTTACCAGTTGAAACTCCTGCATTGCTTTATATCATTGGTTCCCAACATGTGGCACAGGCCCCACAGGAGGACTTCAACTCCCAGAAGCCTAAGTCGGTACATTGGCTGATCAGTGCTTTGGGGAATTGACTTAGGCTTCTGGGAATTGAAGTCCAAAAACCAAAGGTTGGGAAACACTGCTATATGTGTTGATAACAGTGTAATTTTGTAGCTGACTGCACTCACCACAGTTTTTGTATATATAAGTTTTTCCCTGTTCTCTTTACTGGGGGTGGGGGGAGGCAAGACACACTCACTGGGCATGCTGCCTAGACTGGTGTATGAGTTATAGTCCCAAACGTAACTTTTCCAAGCTCTGATCAATCTGCACATGGGGAAAATCCCAATAGACCTGAAGTGTGTCATATGATCTAGAATATTTAACATGAGTGAAACTATATATACATGGAACCATTTGCCATATGGATACTTTTCCTGTCAGCACAATTAATATTATTTTTACCACTATTCTTGTCCACTTTTCCTCAGAGATGTGCTGCTAAAAGCATAAGGCTAGCTATAGGTTCTGCGCATCTGTAGTTAGTTCACAGCAAATGTTCCCATTGGGCTATTGTGGCTACATACACAATTGTGGCAGGATAAGTTTCGAATTTATCAGGAATGCTTTAGCTTAGTGATTAAGACGCTGATATTGATGATTGAAAGGTCAGCAGTGCGAGACCCGAATGCTGCATTACAGAGTGAGCTCATATTTCTGCCCCAGTTCCTGCCAACCTAGCAGTTCAAAAGCAAAAAATTGAAAGTAGATAAATAAGTACCACTTTGGTGGGGAAATAAGTGTTCTGTGTGTTCCAATGTCAAGTCATGGCTGCTACATGACCATGGAAACGTCTGCAAATGCAGACAGCGCTGGCTCTTTGGCTGTAAACAGAGATGAACACTGTACCCTAGAGTCGGATACGACTAGCTTTCGAGCAAGGGCAATCTTTCCTTATCACATTGTTGGCTGGTCCAGTAAGTCAGGCGAACCAACAACAGAGAGTTCTGAGTGTGTGTATTGGAGCACTCAGACCGTATGGTCAGAACCCTGTTGTGGATTTGCACAGCTACACTTTGACTGGCGTAAATTACCAGCAGGATTCTGGCCATTGTGAAATGGAATCATGATCTATTCTGAAACAATTTTGGCAGTACAGTTCTTTAAGAAATCTAATTAGAAATAGTAATATTTCAGGATTCCCTAAATCACCTCATATTGATACCGCTGTAAGGTATCATAGCTGATTTCCATCTGTTGATCTTCAAATTGATACCATTAAATCCTGGCCATTGGAGGAAAGCTTTTTTGTAGACTGAAATACTGTTGATTTAACATAGTAAATCACACTAGAGCAGATAGACTCTAGTTATGAGTTTCAACTTTCAGTTTCAATTGAAGTAAGGCTATTTGAATAAATGGAACCTATAGCAAATTTGAATTACCAAATCCTCACTGATTCATTGGGTCTTCTCTAGTGCAACGTACTATGCTAAGCAACAGAATTTCAGCTATTGTGTTTTTTCAACAATCCAGTGGTAAAAATAGTTTGGTTCTGAGGCCTTCACAAGTTTTAAAAATTTAAAGACAGACATGCAGTATGACATGGCTAGACTTATGCAAGATAACTGGCTGCTGGTGGAGAATGACCAGTATCTATCTGTGGGCCAACCTTGTGCCTGCTGGCTGTTGAGATTCTTGCAAAAAAGAAAGTGCTGAGCTACATAGAAAATGAACTCATCCATCATAACACTCTGCCTTCCACAAGAGTACTTACTCAGGATCATTTAACCCCACTAAATAAAGTCATTAAGAGATGTAATTTCCATAAATTTAAAGCATTTCAGTGAGCTATGGAGAATTTGAAAAATAAAGACTGAACTCAGCTGTATGGAATGTTAAATACACCAAAAAGAGTTGACTAGAGTCTGTCACAGGTTATTTGTTATTGCAAATTTATTTCAGGGTTACATGGCACTCATGAAAGAAGATGGTGTTCCTGATGATATGAAAGGGAAAGACAAGATTGTATTTGGCAACATTCATCAAATATATGACTGGCACAGAGAGTATGTATCTTTTTATCTTTTTAAAACTTATTTTCTTTTTGTTCTAAAACTTGTATAACATGCTGAAGAAGTGGACAAAATATGTCGGAGCAGCATAAAACATTATTCTGGGGGTGGGTGGGGATTATATAGACTTGTAAAGATTTCAGAAGTGAATAATTTACTGTCCCATTTATTCCAATAGAAGATAAATGAACTACATCTACTACACAGCTAGTATAATTCTTATTTCCTCTTAAAGATATGTCAGGGCCATTGGAGTCTTTTAGAGCTGAGAATTTTTAGTCTCTCCCAGCGCTTCTAGGAACACTGCTGAAATACTTTGTTTGAATAGCTTCTAACCTCTGAGTTCCAGTCCTGAAGGACAAAGAATGCAAAATTGCACAAACACTTTGAGGAGGTTTGCGAAATTGGGTTTCCCTTTCCTAGGGTAAATATTTCTCTCTGTCCTCAGAAGAGGAAATACAAAAGTCCTTTGGCTTTGGGACACCCTCTCTGGGATCATCAGACTGCAAACATGAGCTGTGTCTGTCCCTCATTGCCTGAAAGCAAGTATTAAGTCACTACTAGAGCATACCTACTGAATCATTGGAGATTAGATGAATCATGTTCAGTGAAAGCTAAGAAACTGGATCTGAGCCAAGGTCTGTCTATTAAGAGGTACCATGACTTATCCACAGATAATTTAAACAGAGAAATAGACAGATGGTCAGCCGAATCAATACCTATGTTTGTTCCATTGATTCATTGGACCTCCTGTAGTTGCAACTTATTACTGAATTTCAGCCATTTGAAGCTAATTTGTGTTTAGTGCATTATCAGGTCAAACAGATAGATGAGGCAGTTAAAGTAGGCGTTGTATGGTGATGATAGCTGAAGACCCAAAGGATTGTCTCTAGCCCTGGTTTCCAGTTTATCTCTTCTATACCATTGCTTTTTGATTGTTATTTTTGTTTAGAATTGTGTAATTAAGAACCCAGCCATTTTGTCAACAAGCTCCCCTTTTTTGCTTGTCTGAGGCTTCCCTCCTCCTGTAATTAATTTTTTAAGGTTTTTGTAGATTTTATATTTGTTTTTAGATAATAGATGGCACAGCGGGGGTAATATTGTTATGTTTTAAGGGTTTTTAAAATTGTTTTAACTGTATATTGGTTTTAACTTGTGTACACCACCCAGAGTCCTTTGGATAGGGCAGTATATAAATCTATTAAATTAAATTAATTAATTTTGTTAAAACAATTAAACATAACATAACATATCCTGCTTGTGGACTTGTTCAAGTTGGGGGGGGAGAGGGAAGACACAGTTGCAGGGTGATATTGCATCTTATTTTGAGAAATTAATTTTTTCTCTCTGAAACTGAATAGACTGAAATGAGGAAACAGACCCTTCTCAAGCAAATTGCATGCATAGTGATGACAAATCTTCCTCAGCTTGGGTTCTTTTATTTTGGAAGTGGAGAACAAGCTTTAATAAATAAAGTGCTAATAAATAAAGTGCTCTTTAGTTGTACTGCAAAGATCTGATGCAGATGTGTATGGCCACTAGCTCATGCTAGGTAGAAGTTTGTTTGTCTAGGTAGGTAAGAATGCAGGTTTTCTAGCAACAGTTTATAAAAATTAAAGGATGTCCTTAAAGTAAGAATATAATTTCCTTTGGATTGAGGATTGCCAACTATGAACAGAATTGGCATGTTTTTGACTCCTCAGAAATTGAAGTAGAACCTGGAACTAGGCCCAGGATGCAGAAATCTATATTCTCTATCTCTCCAAGACTATGCTATTTGTGCTTCTATTTTGTGGTCTCTGTTAATCACACAGTGGGGTTCCTCTGCACCAGCCAGGCTTCCTTGGCTTTTTAGTAGTTATAGTGCAATGTGCACACAATTGTAAGAGAGTCCTTTTTAGTGCCAGGCTGTTTTACCTACAGCTTGTTTTTAACTAGTGGTATCGATTGTATGTACCATGCAGCTTTTTCTTAACCTTTAGATCTGCCAGGTGCCATGGGTTGGATCATCAGATGTAAGACAGCAGTATTTTTCCTGGTTATAGAGAATTGTTTGATTTAACTCCAGATTACAGCTCAAAATCTTGGGCTCTGTGAAAAGCGATTATGTCTGTCCATTTCACAGTTGGACAACTCTGTTGTAGATAATCTTGCGCCCGCCTCTTGCCTCAAGTGTCTGAAAGCCTTATATTTGGAACGTCTGTAGATAAGAATAACTGTCTGGTGGACAATGCAAGCCATTTACAAGGCATTCAGTCATCCTTGTACAGTTTGTAGGCAGAAGAACTATATTACAATTACCACTAGGCTTCAGCTGGCCATCTGTCTCTCCATTTAAAGCCTCTGTGGACAGGTTGTGGTTACTTCTTAATAGGCAGACTTTGGCTCAGATCCAGTTTCCTATTTTTCACTGAACATGATTCATCTGAGATGGAATTTCCCCTTTTCTTGGACATGACAGTGAGAGATAATTCTTCAGTATGCTTTTGCTCAGGTTTTAAAATACATGAGTAAGAGTGTCTTGAAGTATAATTCTATATATCATGCTCAGTATTAGCCATTTATTCCTGTGATGTAGTGGATATAGAATACTGAGCATGAATTATACTTCAAGACACTCTTACTCATGTATTTTAAAACCTGAGCAAAAACCAGTAAAACCTACCAAAAAGCCAAGGAATATCCACTAGTTGCTCTGTTTTGAGGAGTTTCATTTCATGACAAGGTTTCCATCACAGTTAAAATTGCTGTTGTTTTAATATCAGGTGGGTGGGGGTGGGTGTCATTCTTCCATATGTTCTTTCCAAAAGTCCAAAACTACCTGAACTCGCAGTGGCCCGAATCTACTTGTTAGCCCTACTTGAATAAACCCATGAACTTACATGAATATTGGTTTACCAAGTTCCCATTAATTCAATGAGTCTACTCTAGTTGGATCCAACAGTTGGAGTTAAGGTGATGAAATCAAGTGATTGCTTGAGGTTAGTGGTGTTTAGAAAACGGATGAAGCAGCCTGCAAGCTAACAGTTGTGCCCCGAGATTTCATGTAGAATTGAGAATGTAGGGTGGGTCACAACTATGGAACAAAGTGGTACGGTTACTTCACAATGACTGTGTGACTTCAGTCAGCCTGTCCCATCTTTTATAAACTTTTGCTCCAGATGGTTTGAGAAAAATCCTTGCTTCCCACTGAGCAGATGCAGCTGAACTGTTGCAAATAATCCATGTGCTGTTACAAAAAATGAAGTAAATAATAAATAATTGTTGTTGTTCTTTTCAGTTTCTTTTTAGGAGAATTAGAGAAGTGCCTTGAGGATCCAGAAAAATTGGGGTTACTTTTTGTTAAACACGTAAGTACTAGCATCTTCTTTGTTGTATATGCAGAAACTATTTTGATGCTAGACACAGGTAACTGACATAATACAAAAAGCCTTTGCAACTGTTCTTGCATATACCATATTTGCTGGTGTATAAGGTGCATCAGGGTATAAGTCACATCCCATTTTTATACACATTTTTAAGGAAAAAATAATTTTCTACATTTTTTCATGAATTTTCAAAATTAACACCAGAAGCCGGGGGGGAGGGGGCAGCCAGTGGGTGGGGGTGGGGAAACAGGCTTTAAAGGAGCCTTCTTCCCCCCCCCCCTCCCCCCTGCCCCTGCTGCTGGCGGCTAGTGGCTATGGGATGGGGGAGCCTGTTTTTGGGGGGAGTGGAATACGATGGAAAGAGGGCTCCTTTGAAATATATTTCCTCTGATCCCACAGCCATTGGCTGCCAACAGCAGGGGCCAGCTTTAAAGGAGTCTTCTTTCCACCCCATTCCAACCACTATGGCTGCTGTCGGCCAGTGGCTGTAGGATAGGGGGGAGCCCATTTTGGGGGGTGGAAAGAGTGCTCCTTTGAAGTCCATTTCCCCCCAATCCCACAGCCATTAGCTGCCAGCAGCCCTCTTTACACCCCATTTCTCCCGCCCCAGCTGCTAGCAGCCAAAGGGCTGTGGTGGCTTAGTGATTAAGATGCTGAGATTGACAACAGGAAGGTTGGCAGTTCAAGACAAGAATACAGCACGACGGAGTGAGCTCCTGTCATCTGTACCAGCTCTTGCCAACCTAGCAGTTTGAAAGTAAGAAATTGCAAGTAGATAAAGAGGTACAAGCAGGCCAACAAATAAAAACTTTTTTCCCTCCAGGAAACTGGAGAGAACAGAAGCAATTGGATTAACTTATCATGCTTCTTTTCTCTTCTCTGCAAAGAACTGTTCCACAAAGTAATTGAAGAATGAGCTATCTTTGTTACTTGCAAACCAGGGGGCAGGAGGAGGTCTGGGTTCATCAAAAAGGCACTTTGATTTCTAATTTTTATGCAATAACATAGTCTTGTAATTTTTCCCTACTCTAGGAGAGAAGATTGCACATGTACATAGTTTACTGCCAGAACAAACCAAAGTCTGAACATATTGTCTCCGAATACATTGATACGTTTTTTGAGGTGAGTGATGGAAGGGTGAGGATGATGGTACACAGTGTTGGTCTACTTACTTGTTTTTATCTCTCAAATGGGGAATGAGCAGATAAAGAATGCCCATAATGTTTTGCAAGATTCCTTTTCTTTCTAGTCTCTGATATATTGGGATCCTCTTGGGTACTGGGCTGAAATGGAAAGTAGATTGTTATTACCAAATGAATGATCTCCCAGTCTCCATTAACTCTGGCTCACACTTTGATTTAGAAATGGATTCCATACAATATTCAACCAGTTCTTGCAATTTCTCCATAGCAGTACTTGTCAGATATTAAGTACATCTTAGGAGGTTCTCATAGTAACTTGGATTCAGACCATCCAGTTTACATATCGGTCTAAAGAGATTCAATGACAGAGAGAAATAAACAGAGATATAGGAGAGATAGCTACGTAAAACTGTCAGGAAAATGTTTATTCCACATTGTCCTGTGGGTAGAACACTTCACAATACTGATTCTTTCATCTTCACAGCAACAGGAAAGACAATGATGGTCCCTGCTTGTGAAAGGATATAAGAGATTTTTGTAGTGATTGGTCATTAGGAGTTATTAATAGATTAGTTGTAGGCCAAGGGCTAGACAGAGATAGATGGGGAAAGTGTTATTTTTCCTCCCTTTGAGATATGCATAGTATCTTTGTCTGATGGGTTGTAAGCCGCCCTGACTCACCGTTTGCTGAGTAGGGTGGCATATAAATCAAATAAACATAACATGAAAATGGGAAGACTGGAACTCTGTTTATGGATAAACCTTTGCAAAAATGAAACACTTGCAAAAAGTTGTTATACAGTGGTACCTCGCTTTATGAATTTGATGCGTTCCACAGGACGTTTCATATTACGAAAAATTAATAAAGCAAAATGCAGTTTCCCCATAGGAATGCATTGAAAACCAATTAATCCATTCTGGAAAAATTCGTAAAGTGTGGCATTATTTTTCAATGGTTTTTCATTCGTAAAGCAAAAATTGCTTTGCTGAAGTGTTTGTAAAGCGAGGCAGGGCTGTCATCAGGGCAGTACTACCAGTACTGCCGTATAGGGCCCGGAGCTGATAGTGACCCTGCCGCCGCCAGCCATAACTGTGTGGAGACAGAGAAAGGTTTTTTTGGGGGGGGGGGGGGCAATAGGATTGCTCAGTGTGGGGCCCAGAAATTTCTGATAGCGGCCCTGAAGCGAGGTACCACTGTATGTCGAAGTAAAATAGAGTGCTGTAGCAAAAGAGAAATTTGAAGATAAGAAACAGAACAGTATCTTCGGGTGAAAACCTAGGCTAGCCTTGAAAATATTTTCTTCCTAAATAGAGAGCTGTAGGATCCACTCTGAACTTTATTTTACTACAACTAGGACCTGAAGCAGCGTTTGGGTCACAGACTTCAGCTTACAGACTTGCTGATAAAACCAGTGCAAAGAATTATGAAGTATCAATTGTTACTAAAGGTAAGACAATTTGGAAAGTAAGTATTTCTGCTTATATTACACATGACCATTTGGATGCTATTTTAAAAAATAAAACGACCATGTAGCTTATTAATGTCTTCTTTGCCTCAGCATCTCCTGTTTCTCATGGCTTATATCAGGGTTGCCCAAACTTTTCTGGCCGTGGTCACGTGGTTCAAGGAACTGGTCACTATGGCCCAGGGGCTGGATGCGGCCCCCGATAGAATGTCATCCGGCCTGCGAAGCCCTTGTTGCTCCTGGAAGCAGAAGTAAAACACGCCTTTAACGGGTGTTTTTTACTTCAGCTTCTAGGAGCAACAAGGGCTTCACGGGCAGGATGAATTGGCATTGGGGGCTGCATCCGGCCCCGGGCCGTAGTTTGGGCACCCCTGGCTTATATAAACAAATGAACCCATCTGTGCTTCAAGGTTTAATGTCTAGCAAACATGGGACAAAAAGAAAGAGGACTTTGGGATGGAGGAGGGACTGAGACTAAAAGAAACAGAAAAAGAAAAAGTAGATGTTTAAACTGATGCAGTGGCTATTATGTATAGAAAAAGAATTAACCAAATGCAAGAAGAAATGCAAGAGAGAAAACATGTCAGTGTGGTTGCGACAGTTTTTCTTTCCCTCCAGCAGTCTCTGCACCTGACCTGGCTGCAGTGATTGCACAATCAGGTGTAAAACTAGTTGTGTGCTTGAATGTGCAAAGGAGATTTGACAACGGGAAAAGCTGCTCTGCAAACTGCCTTACTCATGTGGTTTTTCATCAGTAGTAGTTGGGCCCTTAAGTCATTAGGCTGAGACGAGGAGAGGCAAAGCAAAGATCTAAACGTTGGGAGAGCTCCGTGCTTATTGAGACCACAGAGAGAGAGCAAGAATCTGCTTCCGGGAATTTCATAGAAGAGCTGAACTTATTAAGAAGGTCCATGATTGAGTGGAAAAATTAAGATGGGTAAAAACAGGTAGAAAGTGGTAAAGGTGGATAAGAAAGGTCAAACCCATGATGAGATTCAAATGAGGCATGTTTAAACAATGAAGGAAGATATGAAAGAGAAATACATGTAGGATTAATATGATTAAAACACAAAGAAATTTTAAAAACGTTTGAGCACAGGGGATAATGGATTGGATCTACCGTACATTAAAGTCCTTTTCAGTCATTCTCTATCTTTAAGTAGAAAAAATGTGAGAAAACCGGAAGTCTCCTGACTCTGGAGTCTCTGTGTATTTCGGTTCTATAGTCCTTGGAAATCTTCTTTGCATACTAGGTGTTTTCGCACTGAGGTGTCCAAAACCCCATTGTGTAAGCAGAATTTGTAATGTTGGAATGGCAATCACCTCCTATGCGGAAATTGCACTGCTGTTGACTAGAATCTCACCTGTTAGAGAGAGAGAGAGAGAATTAAATGAAACGTAGCAATAATGTAAGATAGAATTGAAAATACTGAACAGATTTAAATGAAATCCTTAAATAATGAAAATATATTTGTCAATAATGTGAACTGAGAAAGAACATATCAGAAATAATGTTAAAACAGTTGTATAAAAGGGGTATTATTGTGTGTGAGAGAGAGACTGTGTGAGAGAGAGAATGCAAAAGTGAAAGTTTCAGGAAAACAGTATGTTTTGATTATCTGTTCAGATCTGTCTATTAAGTTGGTATTATTTAAAGTATTTAATAAGGGAGTGGCAGATAGGTGTACATTTATTATTTTTTATTTCTATTTATATCCAGTCCATTTAACTATAACAATTACTCTAGGTAGTAGAAGCTGTTTCTGAAATTTGCGACATTCCACTTTAGTGTTTTGAACCTCGGTTTTCATAGTTCTTGTGTTTTCTTTGCAGGACTTCCTCAAGTACTCTAAAAAAGCCAATCTTGATACGACAGAATTAGAGGTATTTAGAAACATTGTTTTTTTGAAGTATTTGTGCATCAAAACAAACAGTATAGCAGTAGAAATGTTCTGCATTCTTTGGGTGTTACTGTAAAGTTAATTATCTGCCCTGTTTATACACACACACACACACACACACACACACACACACACACACACACATTGTCTTAGTTTGCCACTGAAATTTGATGTGCATTTGGAGGTCTCTGTGAGCCACAAAAAGTGCCTTAGGGCCATAACTCTAATAGTTTCCCTGCACATAGTTTTGCCTTACCGCAAAGTGTAACTACAGCTGTTTTTCAGAGCAGTCATTATAGCCTAGCACTGCACACACAGTTGAGAGAAGATGTATCCTGCTCACCTCAGGAGCACTGTGGAAAAATGGGTTTTTGATAAGCTTTCCTTGTGAGAAGTAAATGACTATTACCTGGTGTCCTCATAGTTGCTATTCGTCCTTTACGTAACTTAAACTTCCATTATTTCAATCATCATGCCTTCTTTTTTTTAATCTATCTATCTATCGATAGGGAGCTTAATCTAGAAGAGGAGAGCCTACAACACCTCAATTGATTGTGTATTGCAATTCCTGCCATCTTTGGCTCGCTGGCCTTAACCGATGTTAGTTTGAGTCCAAAAATAGGTTTGCAGATTAGGTGTTGGTTGGTTCTTTACTTCTGGCTGCACAGCCGGCTTGTCTGCACCAGATAAACCAGTAACAGCTCCAATGGCAACAGAAGATATCATGTTTATTCAAGACTCTGGAGTTTGGTTTCAGAAGAGCTGTCTGTGTATCACATAGCACCACCTTCTGTTAGGCACTCCCCCCCCCCCCCCCCCAACAGTCCTGCCTGGAACAACAGCTGTTAAAAGGGCCTCCGGCTCATCAATATATAATCAGTCCTTTGACTCTCATATGCAGCGTTCCATGGGGTATAAAGTTTTTTTATTATTAATAAAACCCCTTAGGATGCTGAACAGGTCTTCAGGCTACAGAGCCAATCTGTACTCTGAAATGCATATTTACTCAGGTTAACAAGGAGCAAACCTCCAAAGACTTTCACTCGAACAAAAAAGCAGAAATAAAAAGAAGAGTGGATTCTCATTCAAATACTCCTAAATTACTCAGTTAGCAGCACAAACCAATTCTGATCAGGGGCCTCAAGAAGAATGTAAGAGTCCCCACTTTCACTCTCAGAAGGATTAGATGTGTTCTGTTCAGAGGTTTCTCTGGAAGAAGCTTTTGAGATCAGGTCAGTCGTTAAAAGAGAAAAGATACACAGCCAAATATAGAATGCTAGACCAGGAGTTCTCAACCTTTTAAAGCCGGGGGCTGGTTCATGCTACCTCAGACAACTTCGAGGACCAGACAGCCATTTTGCCTTTCCTCCACAGCATGGCACTTCCTGGTGTGGTGGAGGCAGTCGGGGGGCCACATGAAATGATGCTATGGGCCACATCCGGCCCACGGGCTGCTAGTTGAGAATCCCTCTGCTAGACAGAAAATGATTTAATCTTCTTCTTCATCATCTCTTGTCTGACATGCATGGATCTGCACCTACACAGAGCAACAACATTTTAAATATTCCAGAACTTATAGCCTTAATAGTTTATTCTGCCTTTCTCAACTGAGTACACTCAACCTCTTCTTAACCACTTGAAGAATCAGAGTTGTAATTAACCTGTCATTTTTAAGACCCTGAGACTGGCATACAGATGTCCCAACTCTCTCACAGATATACAGTATACATCTGTATACTCAGATATACAGTATGTGTGGGTTGTGAATTTACTAGCAAGAATTCTGTCTATTTATGGATACTTTTGAGTAAATTAATACAGCTAATTAGATCCTTGAAATTCAGTAAGACGATTCACAGGCCTTGCCTGTTCTTACAGAATAAGCAACCCATATTCTTTGACCCAAAAGGTACCTTGTATATGCAAGGCTCCTGTACAATCCCCATATAGCACATTACACATATAGCACATGGGACAGAACACTCAAGTGAAAATGTGAGGCATTTGCTTACACTTAATGATACAGCCTTGGTGGCAAACGTTTACCTTGCCAAGACTTTGTTGTCCTGGATAGTTGAAACTGTGAGTAACATAAGAAGTTGGTATCTACTTATCCGGATGTTATCCTCCCTTCTCTTATAAATGCCTACCCTCCTCTCTCTCTCTCTCTCTCCTTCTGTCTCTCTCTTCAGGCAGATGTTTAGCTTAGATTCTTGAGCAAACAAACTCTCCGTCAGTGTTCCTTGATCAGGCACTGGGAGTTTTATTGTTCGTAATTTTTAACTTTTGATTGTTGTATGACTGGTTTTATGATGTTAGCCGCCCTGAGTAGGGATGATTTTTTTCCCTAGAGGGGCGGGATATAAGTGTAAATAATAAATAATAATAAATAAATTGATTCATCTTTTTGCCTCAGCCGAGCATGGCTGGAAGTAAGGAACTAAGGCTATTTTAGGCCAAACAGTTCATTCCATTTGGCACGGCATCCAGGAACCTTAATTTAGATCTGTCTTCAGTGTGCCATGTTCCATGCATGTAGGAACACTGCTTTGATACAATGTCATTTCTGGA
This sequence comes from Bradypodion ventrale, assembly GCA_035047345.1. NCBI lineage: Eukaryota > Metazoa > Chordata > Lepidosauria > Squamata > Chamaeleonidae > Bradypodion > Bradypodion ventrale. The sequence goes on from JAWDJE010000004.1 coordinate 192,624,923, forward strand.
TATGGAGACTATAAAGCATATGTCAGGAAAGGAATGTACTCATGAGTAGGTCTTCTTGCCCACCAGAGGTTTATTCCCTGCTTCTGAGCTGCCGCCTCCTAGCTAAGCAACCCAGGCAATTAGATTAGTGTAGATAAGGTAGCGTAGAGCCAAGTAAACACTCCAGGCCACTTCAGGTATTTTAAAAGTATATTGTAATCAAAGTAAGTTACAGAAGAAAGTTCATTAAAAGTCAAGAAAGCACATCAAAATAAAGAAAGCTGCTCTGTGGGGAAAGCCCAGTGGGCCCCCTTCTGGCTTAAGCAACTACATGCTTGCAGTTCACCCTTAGCTCAGAGCCTTCGATCCAGAGAGACTCTTGGCCCCCACCTTCTGTGTTTTATCTCCTCCCTCAGGGTCCACCTCCTTGCTATTCCCCTAAAGGAGTCCAGCCAATGATCACACCGTATAACATGTCCATCACACATTAGGCTCCATCTCTTCCATCCCACAAGGCCAGCATGTTTACACATTCCAATCCTTTTGGTTTGTGAGAAAGTGGTCTCTCACTGAATTGAAATCTTCATTTTGGATGAAGCTAAAAACCAGGGCATAAATTCTGCCATAACAGCATATATCCCTGTACTGTTAGTTTTTATCATGATATTAGAAAAAACTTCCTGCCATGAAATGATGAATCATGTAGTCATTTGTGAGTTGTACCAGAATTGCTTAGATGCCAAATCAGCCCTACCCATCTACAAAATTTGATTTGTTCTGAAGTCATGGAGCATTTGCAAACTACAAAGTCTTTTTGAACATCCTATATTGGATGTGAAAGGGTAGAGCTTTTTCAGATATTCCTTGCACTGGGTCTGTACATCCAGGAGTGATTAGGTAGGGGAAAATATGGACAGGATACAGTCTGTAATTTTTGTGCTCCTTTTCTTCCCTGCATTTAGCTTGTTCTTGTTTTCCCAAATTATATTTTTTCTGGAACTAATGGTTAACATAGTGTGCTTGTTGCTTTGACCAGTTCATTTAGGAGTCCGCAGAAAGTGGGGTGGTGCTGCTAGAAGTGTATCCAGATCATTGCTAGAGAGAAACCATAGTTTGGTGGCATCATGTAGAGTTGCACCCTAGCTAATCTCCAGAGAAGAACAAGTGAGTGTGTGGGTGGTTCTTTTAATATCTTTCTCCTTTGTTTCTACAGAGGGCTGTAGAAGTAATGTGTATAGTCCCCAAACGGTGCAACGACATGATGAATGTTGGTCGTTTACAAGGATTTGATGTAAGTACTTGCTTTCTGAGTTTGTCTCCTTCATTCTTTGTGGAGAGTAGGTCTTCTTTGCTGTGACATCTATATCTATAAAACAGAAATCTATGTTTGTATGTGCTCGAAAGGCTCTCACACCCCTGGACCAATCCTGTTGAAAATTGGCATGCACGTTCCTTGGGCCGGCAAGATCAGCACTGCAGGGGTCACAAGCCCCATGGGGGGCATATGCCCCCCAAATTCCATCTCAATTGATCTATACAATGTGTGTGTTTCCCAGTAATGTAATTGGCTGATGTCATAGTCCCAGGTAGGTTGAAATTGTGACATCATCTGACTAGCTCAGCTGTAGCCCTCTGAGCTCAGCTGTAGTTTTCACAGTAGGTGGAAGGCAAATGGGCATGCGAAATCAGCACTGTGGGGGTCACAAGCCCCTTATGGGGGTCCCTCCAAGCTCTGGAGCCGCAGAGGCGGAGGAGAAGGAGGCAGCCACAGTGGGCGAAGCCGAGAAGGGAGGGACGGTCTGAGGGCTCCTCAACACCTGCGTGCCACTCTCTCACCAGGAGGCCGAACACATGTATGGGAAGGATAAGGGTGGTAAGTGACCGTCGACAGAGAAGCAGGACGGGTGAGGGAAGAGAGAGAGATGGAGGAAGGGAGGCAGGAGTGACCCACATACACCCTACAAGGTTTCCTAAAGGGAAAGGCTGGCCTGCGTTAAAGAAAAGAAAAACCCGAGTGAAGTGGGGTAATCAGCTAGTGTTCAGATATGGACAAAATTGTATTGTCTGTCTTGTTCTGGGGATATGGAGATCATGAAGCATATATTCCTTTAGTGTTAGCTATTATCATGATATTAAGTGGGAAAACTGCTTATGCCCTTCTTATCTAAGCTTCATGTTAGAGATATACGCTCTGTGGATATTTCTGTTTAGCTGATATTTGCCTGATCAGTGAAAAAGTTGCTAAGTTTGTTTCATACGCAGCTCTTGAGTTGTCTTAGTACTTTTCCATAATTTCTACTGTTGATATCAATAAATGGATTGATTAGAAGGAGCATCTACTCAATCTCCCTAAGAAATTGTCTTTGATTTCCATTTTGCTCAAAGCTAAAATTCTTCAAGACAGGGGGGAAACACACTATACATTACAGTGTATCTCTGTTCAAACAAGAGAGCAGTGCCAGTGTTTCAAATAAAAAGTGGAATGTAAACACTCGGATTAGTCATCCTTTTCTTTGTTAATATGCTCATTTCATGTGTTGAGCTGGAAAATGTAATTGATCTTGTTTTTGTTTTCTGTGTTAAGGGTAAAATTGTTGCACAGGGTAAACTGTTGCTGCAAGATACATTCATGGTTGCAGACCAGGATAGTGGACTCGTCCCACGTTTGAAGGAAAGGCGAGTCTTCCTGTTTGAGCAGATTGTCATATTCAGTGAACCACTAGATAAAAAGAAAGGCTTCTCAACACCAGGATTCTTATTTAAAAACAGTATCAAGGTAAGTGTTTTACATGTGGCTATTTTTAGATCTGCATTTAGCATTCAATTTACTTTTGTCTAATATCTAATACAGATTGTTTGCTATTTATCTTCTGAATCTGGAAATTGGTGAGGAAAGGTTCCCAAAGGTGAGTGAAAGTGAGCATGACCAAAAAAAGATGGAGACTTTTTGAGGTCCTCTTAAATATATATTTGAAGATTTTTCTCTGCCAGCCTTTCTTTCTCATTTTTCCTTTTGGTGTGTTTTATGATTTCTGCCATTAGCACCTAAAAAAAAAAATTCCTTTTGCTTATGGCTAATAATGAATGGCCCAAGAGCTACATCCTGTCTATAAGAGTATCTTCATTCTCCCCACACATCCAGTTATTATATGGCTTGGGAATGGGATACCTTGCGCATGCGAGATTGCCACCGTGGGGGTCCGGCAGCCCATGTTGGGATGTATGCCCCTTAATTGATCTGCAAAGGAAAGTATACTTGACAGGAGGGTGTGTGTGTGTGTGTCCCAGTGGTAGTATCCATAGTGATGCTAAAGTCATAGCCCCAGGTAGGTCACCCGATTGTGACATCATCGTGATGTAGTTGAGCTGGCTAATGTCACAGTCCCAAGTAGGGACACAAAGGGGACACATTTATGGGAAGGATAAGGGCGGATCGTCAATGGAGAAGCGGGATGGGTGAGGGAAGAGAGAGACGGAAGAAGTGATGTCACGGTCCCAGGTAGGGATGGGTGAGGGAGGCAGAGAGGGGATGGGTGAGGGAAGAGAGAGATGGAGGAAGGGAGGCAGGAGTGACCCACACACAACCCATGAGGTTTCCATGGGAAAGGCTGGCCTACAGTAAAAAAAAAACAACGGGTAAGGCCGGGTAATCAACTAGTTTTTAATATTTTAAAGAATTTAAATGAACTGTTTTGCATTGTTTTTATTTCTGTACCCTGCCCAGAGATTTGAGGTAATAAACTGGAATATAAATGCCCTAAACAAATAAATGTGGCACACTATTTAAGGCTGGAGGGCTTGTGGGTCGCACTAGATGAGATGCATAAATAACCAGACTAGTGAGAAGTGAATGTTAATAAGATGTTTAATCAATGTGTTCTAATATTTTGAATGTAACATGAGGCTGGGAAAGAACAGTCTCTGCTCCTTTGTGCCAGTCCTTCTGAGTTTAGTTGAAAGGCACACTTTGACCCCCATCCATAGGTACATGTGCAGTGTATTTTCACCTCATGCACACCTCTCCACACAGTAATTCTCAGTTGTACAGAGAAATGTCTCACAGCATACAAGAGCATGCATGAAAACAAGGGGAATGGTTTGCAATCATAAAGTAACCATTTCCACTCTGTATTTGTTGAAAGCATGGAAGAAAGCCCAAACAATTGTGATGATGTCCCCAAGTGTCTTCCTGGATTTAATTTCTAGATTACATATTCACACATTAGTCCCAGGATACACTTGATCATGTCAAAAAATGTTGTGTTTTATCTTTTCCTTGTCAGTAATCTAATCTAGGGTGGGACATCACACACGTATCCGCCCATCCCTTAGGAAACTTAAAAGAACATTGTATTCTTAACCCCTGTCCTATGAAGGGTGCTGGTTTGTCATAAAATGGAATTTGACCATGGCAGATTTGGAAACCAAATCTGGATTTTCTGTGTATTGCCCTGCACTCCATCCTTGCAATGCACAAAACAAAATGGCTGCCTGTTTTTTATTTGTGGTAGGAAGAACATCTTCATTTTGGCTAATAAAAGCTGCCCTAAGAAGTGCTACTATTGTCTTAAATTCTCTTTGTTGTTGCTTATACCATCTTGTGCTATTTTATAACTTCCTTGTTGTTTAAGTACTAAAATAATTTATGCTAGTAAAAAAAATGACATCCCCTTTCCTTGTTGTTCCTTATTATGGTGTTAATAATCTATGAAAAAAGGGAAATGGTGTCTAAGGCTCCCACATCTGCCCCACCTGTCTGATTTCACATACTACTGAAATGGCATCGAAAACAGCCATGAGGGAACAGTACCTGCATTATGTGGGTTATGTGTGCATGTAGTTGTATGTATAAAATTCTGGGAATATAAAAGATCATCTCGTTCATAGGATAGGGCTCAGAAGGGCAGCCTGTATGTTAGGGCTTTTTTTTAAAAAAAAATCAGGTATCACCATGCATAAGATTCTTTCTATGGCTTCCTCAACTCCCTTGAGTAAGAGAAGTCCAAACTCAAACCCAAGCCTAGTCTATGCAACCTGGCAGGGATGCTTTTAGTAAACTTGAAACAGTTTACAGTATTTATTTTCCTTGGCTGGTTGTATACCACTGCTGATGGATTTCATTTCACAAAGCTCACATAGCTTTGTATCATGAGACAGGTTAAAACAAATTGTTTGTGGCTTTCTCATTGTGGCAAGATTACCCTTGATTAATTGTGCTGGAGTCAGAAGAGAGTAGGAATAAGTGTTGCATCATCCTGTGTTCCAGTGGAAAGGATTCAAGCACTTAGAGGCCTCCTAAATCATTCCCACTTGTCCCTTCTGCTTTTGGCTATCTGTATGAATGATCTCCTTATACAATAGTCTCTCCTTATACAATAGTCTCTCTTGGGAATCATTTCATATGAATGGGGGACTGTTAGGCATCTCATGCTACCCTTTTCCAAAGTAATGACGCAAAGATTGAAATTGTATTTTCTGAACTTTTTTTTTTCCATGAAGGTGAATTGCCTTTGCTTGGAGGAAAACGTAGACAATGATCCATGTAAATTTGCACTTACATCAAGAGCAGGGGATGTTATGGAGACTTTTGTTTTGCATTCTGCCAGTCCAGGAGTCCGCCAAATGTGGATCCACGAAATCAACCAAATCTTGGAAAACCAGCGTAATTTTCTAAATGGTAACATGAACCACATTTATTCTTCTCATGTTTCAGAGTGAAGTTTTACTGGTCAGTTGAATGCATTTATTTCTCCATAGTGAGAAATCACCACTAAAATATCGCTAGAGTTGAGAATGTTATACAGCGGTACCTCGAGTTACAAATGGTTCGAGTTACAAATTTTCACAATGCGAATAAAAATCAATTGAAAATAATTACTCGAGTTACGAATTTTTCCGGGACAGATTAATTGGTTTCCAATGCATTCCTACGGGAAACCATTATTCAAGTTATGAATTTTGGTTTTCAATGCATTCCTATGGGAAATTCGAGTTACAAATTTTTCATAACATGAAAAATGCCTTGGAACGCATTAAATTTGTAACTCGAGGTACCACTGTATCTTGCACTGGGTCAAGCAATTTGAAAATGATTTTTTAAAAAAATTCTAGTGTGTTAGAATACAGTGGACCCTTGATTAACGACGCGTTCAAATAGCGTCATTTCCACTTAACGACGCGTCGTCACTCGCCACGTGACTATCCGCACAACGACAAAAAACCGTTGTGCGGATTAACGACGTTTTTTGAATTACAGGATGATGACAGTTTTTTGCCGCTAGATGGCGCAGCTGCCATTAAAAACCGCACAACGACGTTTCCCTTATAGCGACACTACTTGGGGAACCAAGCAATGTCGTTATGTGAGGGTCTACTGTACCAGACAAAGGTTTCTTACCATGGGAACTTGTTCACTCACTGACTGTTTTCAGTAGAGGAATGTGCTAATTTGTGTAGCAAATATTATGTACACCAGTCTAAATCTCTTGTGGAAAGAAGGATACAACGTTGAACCAAATTAATCTGAGAATATGTTTTAAAAAACAACTTGACATTGCCTTTCATTTTCATTCTGATTTCTCTGCTTTTTCTCAATGGCTGCCTCAGCCTTGACATCACCAATCGAGTACCAGAGGAACCACACTGGTCCTGGTGGTGGCAGTGGCGGCAGCAGCAGCAACAACAGCACCGGTGGCCCTGGCATGTGCCCTGGCATCCCCAGCTCTAGCCGTAGCAGGCCTTCCCGGATCCCGCAGCCAGTCCGACACCACTCCCCAGTCCTGGTCTCCTCTGCAGCCTCAGCCCAAGCAGAGGCAGACAAGATGTCAGGTATGTCCCTTCACAATTCCTCCCTGCCTCCCCACACCACCACCACCTTAGAGGCTGGCCTTAAGCAGGCAGGCAGGCAGGCGCCGCATGTCCAGCAGAACGGACCAGAGAGAGAAGGAGATAAGATCCCCAAGATGAAAGTCATGGAGAGCCCCCGGAAGACATCGGGAAGTCCTTGTGGTTCAGCAGACGCAGACCAGAGGGAAGGCCGCGTCAATTCAGAAGAGGTTCATTTGAGGAGCAACATAGGATCCCTAACTCTGGGGAAGCCGAGCCTTGCGGCCATCTCGCCAGTCAACTCTCCTCTTCCTCCAATGACTTTCCCATCTCCTTTTGGCAAAGAAACGGTGACACCCAGCAGCCCCTTGCAGAAGGGCTCCTTTTGGAGCTCCATCCCAGCATCCCCTGTCAGCCGCCCCGGCTCCTTCACTTTCCCCGGGGACAGTGACTCCCTCCAGCGCCAGGTCCACCGCCACTCTTCACACAGCAAGGACACAGACCGCATGAGTACATGTTCCTCAACCAGCGAGCAATCTGTACACTCCACCCAGAGTAACGGGGTAAGAGCTGGAGCGCTTCTCTCCTGTGAGCTCTTCTAAAAACCTTCCTGTGCGCCTCCCCCTCTGTGCGTGGTCATCACTCTCCATACTAACTTCTGGCTCTTCAGTGCTGCATCACTGCTCTGAAATAATAACAATCAATTGCTCCAAACTTTCTGCGCCCATCTCGGTAGAAATGCTACGTTGCATCTGTGTGTGTATACGTGAGAGAGGAAACTGGTGATATGTATACAGACACAGAAGAATATTCTAATTGGAAATCTAACCTCCACTTCTGCTGATTTTATTTCAGGGGGTGGGAATCTGCTAGTCTGGTTTCTACTAACTTGCTCTTGGCTTTTTCCTCCCTGTCTAACACGAAGGCTCAGATCTAACATGCTGTACACAGCCACCATGGTGGAGCTCTGTTTGTGTCACCCGTATTTCCATTGCAGATTTGGTCAGAGTTTTCTATTTTTCATCCATGCACATACAAGCACACAGTTGTTGTTTTTTAAATCCCTCCTGATGAAGCTCTGAAGACAATAAAACAAAAGCACTAGCCAAATGCATCAGTCCTCCTCCCCTGTCTCTAACATTTGGCATTCACATAAAACATGGAGTTTCTATTTTACTGTTCTTCCTATGCTGATTTTTTAAAAAGCTTCCATTGAACTGAAGCAATCTGTTGACTTGCTGTTATATAAAATACATATGTACCTGGCCAAGGAATCTTCCATCATCAAAATATACCCCGACTACCTGTCTGCGCACCAATAAAGGCCACAATACTCAAATATAACCCGTTCTGTAAATCTCTAAGAACCGCTGCACCGGGGCATATAGAGATGCAATTTTTCAGCCTCTGCAGTCTGATATGGATGGGAAGAGCAGCGGTATCAGCCAGCAGACTCCAGACCTTCTCTTTAAAACCTCCTTCTGGAAAGGCAGCATTCAAAGGACACCTTCAGATTTTTCAAAATTAACTTTGGTCATGGGGGATGTGATGGGTCTATGCCAACTCAGGGCTTTATAACACACCTCTACGTGGTCAAGGAATCTTCTGGCATAAAAAAGGTGCTGTAGGATCCATACACCAGGAGTTTTCAACCTTTTTAAGCCGGGGGTCTGGTCACACTCCCTCAGACAGCTTCGGGGGCCAGACGGCCATTTTGCCCTTCCTCCACCACATGGCACTTCCAGGTGTGGTGCAGGCAGTGGGGGCAACACATGAAATGGTGCCGTGGGTCTCATCTGGCACATGAGAATCCCTGCCATACACTTCCCCAGCTCCTTTCACAGCTTTTGTACATCAGTTGCATATCATCTGGCCTTCAGAACCTTTCTTGCAAGCATGCACTACTTGATTTTTTTAACAATATAGCACTCTTCTGACTTCTTTTTTCACTTACTGTAGCATAGCTTTAGGGCAAGAATTTCTGCTTTGCATGTCTTCTCTTGTCTCAGGCTTCTCCTAGTTTTATTTGATTTGGACTCTATGTGCCTACTTAAATTGTTTTCTTAGATTAGGGAAACATCAGTTTGGCAGCCAAGGTATATAGGATATAGGATGTTTGCTCTAAATAAGGAAGGGACTGTTAAAAGATCATTTGTGTGGGTCTCAATGCATTGTTCCAACTTTGCAGTGAGATGAAAGTACCAAGGAGATGGCTTATTTATTATGCCAAATGCCTAGACTAATTGTCATAACCAGCCAAATTGTTCTCTTAATTTGGACTGTTAATCCAGTTGCTTCGTTTAGTAGATAATAGATGGTTTGATTCTGTTTTTAATATTCTGACTAGTTATATAGTTGTCTAAAGGCTAATGTTTTGGTTTTAATAAAAGCTCACTGAAGTAGTTACTACTGTGTGCTCATATTTTAGAATGGAGATATTAATCGACGCCCCTTGTACTTCTATAAACTATCTCCTTTTCCCTCCTCTTTTCCCCCCTTTATCTAATTGATTCTTCCACAGAGTGAAAGCAGCAGCAGTAGCAATATCTCCACCATGCTGGTGACACACGATTATACGGCAGTGAAGGAGGATGAGATTAATGTCTACCAAGGAGAAGTTGTGCAAATTCTAGCCAGCAACCAACAGAACATGTTTTTGGTGTTCCGCGCCGCCACTGATCAGTGCCCTGCAGCTGAGGGCTGGATCCCCGGCTACATTCTGGGGCACACCAGTGCAGTCATCATTGACAACTCCGATGGAACAATGAAGTAAGTGCCTAGGATTTTTCCCCCACCCCCAAAAAAATGATGATTCCTGGAAGATGCCAAGTTTGCTGCTTGTTCCAGAAAGGTAGCTATATCAATCTGTGATTCTCAAATGGCTAATATACATACTGTTATCCAGTGTATTTCTAATTGAAACATACCTGGAAAATAACAAAGGGAGAGTTCCATAACTGCTTAGAGAAAATTATGCAATCCCCTTTAGCTGGGCAAGTAACTTATTTCAAGATGTATACAGTACCAGGTAAGATTTCCCCATTATCTTTTCCCACACTTAATTTTCCAGGGCTATATGAAATCCAAGATGTGGTGATGTACTTTGTGGCTTGAGTAGGGGTGAGGTTAAAATGTAATCACTTCAGAAATCAGCATTTTTATTTCATTTCATTGTGTCATCTGGAAGAAAAGTAAGTCTTGAGCATAGTACTCATAGAGGTGATAAAGTTATGCATAGCCAATATTTCTCAAGACCAGTACGTATATTATTGGAGATCCTCCCAGAAATAAAGAAATCCCCAGACTCCCAAAACGTAGGTGCTGGGTAAAATACTAATCATTCTTCAGGATAATAGCTTTCTATCAAAAAATATTTTTTAAATAAATAGAGGAATAATTTCATCATTCCTTCAGTCTGAAATAGCGCAGGCAGACGTCTATAGGTTTACATAATGCTAAGAACCAAGCCCAAACTACTTGTTGATACGTTCTGATATTGGAATTATTTTCAGTATAAAGCATCAGTAAACATGTTTGACAGGTCCGGGACCCAATTTTGTCTGATTAGAGCCTGCCTTGGGCTGCCCACCCACCCCCTTACCACAACATGCCACCGAAATTCAGGATTGGATTGGATTGGGAAAAGATCTTTTAAAATGATTTTTCAAGTGGACTTCTTGATATGGAGATGAATTTCACTGGCAAATGCAAAAACCTTTTCAAACAAAGTGTTTTCTACTTGTTCCAAAGTCATCATGGAGAAAACTGTGCGATACAGAAAGAGCCTTCTAGTCTTCCTGTAGATCACACATTGTTCACCCCTGGTATAAATCTTACCACAATAATCATGCAGTTCCATAAATTATTTGTCTCTGATTAGTACATTTATTCTAATTAGAAATAGACTCTTCAGTATAATGTGCTTCAGATGTTCTCTCTGCTACATGTTGATTTAAAATTAATTTCCAAAGAAAAACTATCCACCTGAAGCTCCAACTTATTACAATACTCTTTATGTTCTTGGTTCAGGAAGTCATCATCTTGGCACACAGCACTCCGTCTAAGGAAGAAATCTGAGAAAAAAGATAAAGACGGCAAAAGGGAAGGCAAGTTAGAAAATGGTTATCGTAAATCTAGAGACGGACTTGCCAATAAGGTTTCCGTGAAGGTATTTTTTCCTGATATGTTTCCTAAGTCATTGTTCTGTAAGAAACTATGTCATCCATTAGCCTATAATTTATATTTGTTCAGTTTTACTTTACTTGGAATCTGTTTACACCAACTAGTTGATTCTAACGCACCGCTATTCCTTGCTATCCCCTATTCATTCAAATACAAGTACTGAAGATTTGTTGCATCTGACTTATAGGAACCTAAGGCATGGGAGATTCTGGAAGGCTAGTTTTGCCATTGCCTTTCCCAATGAGGTTCCATGGCCAAGTTGGGATTCGAGCGCAGAGCTCCTGGCTACTAGTCCATCAGTCCTCCCTATACATTACACTGAGATGTGAGGCTATAGCTTGGTAATACTTTTGTGTCAAATGAGGATAACTTCAATATTTCTGAGGCTGTTTTTCTCCCACTAAAGGCCCCTGTACACCCTCAAAATCCATGGCAGAAATACTTTTAAACTGTGCTTTTCTGATTGCTGTTACTTTTTTTAGCTAATATGCATCTTATTTTAAAGGAGAATTGTGATTCTTGGAAGCCTTTTTAAAACAAAGTTTTGGTTTAAGAAATCCCTTCCTTCAACAGCTCAAACAGAGACCTGCTGGAGATATGCAACCCCTCAATATATAAAGATAGCACTCCTTTGGAGACTAAATTGCCTTGAATTTAAGATTACTTTTCAATGTATGTTCTTTGAATTGCACTATAAATGGGATATTACTTTTAAAAATTAGAGGAATTAGCTCAATTCTTGCAAATATTTGACATATTGCATATGCTGTATTTCAGAGTTTTATACAGCATTTAAATCGACCTCTTTATGCCTCATTTGGAGTGAGCCTCTTCAAAGATTGTGGTCTTTTTGAACCACAATCAGGCATACCATGGTAACAGCAACCTTGTGTTGCTGGCTAATCTTTCTTACACTAGGTCAGGTGAAAGGAACTGCAGAATGAACTCACCAAAAGGTGCCTTCATTTTGGCAGTTTCACATTTGGCCTAGACACAGAAGAAGAAGAAGTAGTGTGAGTAATTTTTTTTAAAAGCTTGAACAATGTTAAATAGAGACGTCTCGTCATTCTTGTCAGCGCAGTCAAGGAAATGCTAAGGATCTCCAGCCTGAGTTTATTATAGCAGTGTATTTTGTGTTTTATATGTTAGGAGGAATGGAGAAAATGTCTGTGAAAAAAGGGACATTATGGACTTGGTAAAGAAGCTGGTATATATTGCATGGTATCATCAAGACTTGGTTGAATGATGTCAGAGACCAAATTTGGGCTCAAGTGTTCCAACTGTTTCTGGATGTCCTGTTATTCTTGTGCTAGATAAAAGAGTAGGGACTCTCCAAAAAAATTCATTCTACCTGATGAAGACCGGGAGATAAGGTCAACTGGGGGGAGGGGTTTTTTTGAGGATATTTTAATTTTGATTTATCAGGATCATGCAGCATAAGTCAGTGAGAGAGATTTCTGAATGCGATTTTTAAAAACTCCTTGAGAAAAGCCTGGTATGTGCTAATTCTTTTCAACCTCCTCTTTTCAGCTTCTCAACCCCAACTACATTTATGATGGTAAGTTAAAATTATGCAGTGTTGGCTATAATGCATTAAAATGCACTTGGTGAATTTATTAGGTAATTAAAGGATACTATTAAACATGTTAGGGATCGTCAGGCACCAATCTATTTAATTTGTTAGTTTCTGTTAGTGGCTGACCTAAGGATAGGAAACCCTTGACTCTCCAGATCTTTTGGATCGACTCTCAAAAGCTCTAGCCAGGATAAAAGTAGAACATACCCATCAAAAGCAGTCCCTGGAATTCTCACTCATATAACCTGTGCTATCAGAACACTGTTATTGCTTTAGTATGCTTCCTAGTTCTATCTCCATCTGTTATGCTACTTATATAGCTCTACATTATTAACATAAATACAGTATTATTAATAGCTTTATTACATAAAAGTGGTATCCGTGCTCTCCGTTATGCTTTGCTGGATTTCTGCTTACAAAGACCTTTTATGATATGGGAACTTCATTGTCTCCCATTTGTAGCCTCAAGTGGCACAATCCATTCTAGCACTTTAAGATGCTAAAATTTAATTCCTTCCTAAGCATTATTAAATTCCTTCTAATAAAATTAGAAAGGTGGCTTAAGTAGGGTTTTGCTAAAGCAAATTTAATTTCCCACAGCTAAGAGCAGTTAAACGTTTAAATGTCTACAGAATCAGAGCATGTACCTCCCAAGGTGAGAAGTTGAACAAAGACAGTATGGAAGCTGATGCTAACCTAAGAGTCACTCCTAATGTCTCTCTGGAGAGTGTGGGCGTACAGATATCCATGCTTTAATGGGCTCTGTGGCATTTGTATCACTTGTTCTTGCTAGACCTAGACTGTATCATTTTTTTAATGGAATTTAGCCGTAGGGGCATGGCAGTTATGTTGCAGATGTAAGATATTAAATTGTGTCTCAACTGCATGCATTTAGAATTGTAACAAGAAACACAATTTAACCATTTACTGGTAATTGCTTCCTTTTCTTTCAGTTCCCCCAGAATTTATAATACCATTATGTGGGATAACATGCGAGATAGGAGAGACTGTCATTCTTAAGTGCAAAGTCTGTGGTCGTCCCAAAGCTTCCATAACTTGGAAAGGTCCTGATCATAACACACTCAGCACTGACAGCCACTACAGCTTCTCGTACAGGTACTGTGGTTTCTCTCTGCTGCTTGCGTTGTACTACAGTGGATAGGGGAGGGGATAAAGGAGTTGACAAATTGGCAGTAAAAACACTCTGGAAGAACTAAAGGTTCACCATCATCATTATCCGGACAAACATACCCCATGCATTCACACACTTTCATAAAGTTCAAAAGTGGTTCTTGGTATTCTTGATTTTGGTTTTTAATTGACTATTGCTGAGAGAAATTGATGCAGCAGGAAACAATGGCTGGAATCCTTTTGCTTAGTTTAGGGCAGTGCTTCTCAACCTTTGGTTTTTGAACTCCAATTCCCAGAAGCCCAAACCAGTACTTAGGCTGATCAGTGTTTTGGGGAATTGACTTAGGCTTCTGGGAATTGAAGTCCAAAAACCAAAGGTTGAGAAGCACTGGTTTAGGGCCATTGAATCAATGGAGATTCAGTAAGACAGCTTCTCCATAAGTTCCATTCATTCAAAAGAGCCTACTCTAATTGTGACAGATTGCATTGAGCAAAAGAATTTTAACCATTATTTCCTAAAACATATCTGCTACATCTGTTTGTCTCTAGTTGTAAGTCACAATTAGGTGTAAATCATGACTAGATTAGGCCCATTTGAATCCATGGACCTTGGATTCAAGTCCCAAAGCTTCCGTAACTTGACTCACCAAATCTGCATTGATTCTGGGGGCCTACTGTAATGCAACTAAGAAATGGGACAGCCATTGTTTAAGACAGCGTTTCCCAATCTTTGTTTTTTGGACTGCAGTTCCCAGAAGCCTATGTCAGTTCCCCAAAGCACTGATCAGCCAATGTACTGACTTAGGCTTCTGGGAAGTGAAATCCACCATTGTTCTGTGGAACATAATTTGGTAAATGCTGATCTAAGATATATAATAGCATGAAAGCAAAAACAGTGGACAGCAGTGAATTGTAACTTATTAATGAGTTGCCGCTTGCATTATTGGTTGCATGTCAAATATTAACTGCCATGCAACAGGAATGCAAGCAGCAACTAATTAATTAGCGGTAATATACTCATGTGATTTATGTAATTATATTTACACTTGTATAAATTCCCAGTAGGATTTACACAATTATACTTAATCTGATGTAAATTCCTGATGGGATTCTGGCCAAGGAATAAATGGGAATAAGAATTAGTCATTGAATGATTAAGTTAAAGTAGTTCATGTTATAATAACAATACTGAGCCTTTCATAAAGAAAATTGTACCCATGTTTCTGCTCACTTTATTATCTGTAGAATGGAACTTGTGCTCTAACACTGCAAAATATGCAAGCTTTGGGGATGTTTAAAGAATAGAGAGGGTGAGCTTCTCATATGTTTACAGTTAATGATATTTTTGCAGTGATTTAGGAGAAGCATCTCTGAAAATCATTGGTGTGACTACAGAAGATGATGGTATCTATACCTGTATAGCTGCAAATGACATGGGTTCAGTTTCATCTTCAGCCAGTCTGCGAGTCTTAGGTGAGTGTATATATCTATATCTATACCTATAAAATCAAGCGTTAACCGTTGGACCTTCACATAGGATCTTAAGCCACGCCCTACTAGCCTGCACCGACCATTCGTGCACACACCCGAACTGGGTCCGCAGGTCAACAAAGGATTGAGAAATGTGCCATTTGGGCAAAAGCACCACAAACGCGAAAAAAGGGAAACAACTTCATTTCTCAACGTTCCTTGCGCCGCGCCAGAGCCAATCAGGCTGAGAGGCGTGAGCAAAAGGAAGGTTCAGAATTGCGACGCGGCCAATCAAAAGGAAACCGCAGGAAAAAACGACGCACAAGCCGAAAACACAAACGCCAAACTACAAGCCCCAGCGTCCTGCGTGCCATGAGTGCGCAGAACACTGAGGAAGCTGGTGAGCGAAAAATAAAAAACACACCGAGAGCGCAAGTCCACCGCAGCCGGACACAGCACCTCACAGAAAAAAACAAAAATGGAGGGTCAAGGGGGGGGAGGCACTGCCCCCCCCCCTTGAAAGTGAACCCATTCCCAGGTAAGCAAAGCCATCGGATGGCGCTCCGTCCGCTGACTTTACTTACCGCAAAAGGGTTTCGCTTTCAGCAAGGCCAAGCCACGGGAACCAAAGCCTCCCTCCCCAACAGTGCCTGAAGCTCCCGATCAGAGTTTCCCCTTTAATATCACTGTGTGGCGGGGGGGTTGCGCTCCCCCTCTCTACTGGCTCCCCTGGGGTTGGGAGGGTTGGGGGAACAAAAGGGGTCTGTCTCCCCCAACCCTCCTGACCCCAGGGGACCCGGCAGAGAGGGGATTCCCCTACACACACACACACACACACACACACCATATTAAAGAGAAAATACAAAGCGGTTACTTCTCTTTAAAAATGGAGTTTTTTTGGGGGGGAATCCCCCTCTCCGATTGCTCTCCTGGTTCCGGAAGGGTTGGGGAGACAGACCCCTTTTGTCCCCCCAACCCTCCCAAACCCAAGGAAGCCAGCAGAGAGGGAGATCACAACCCCCCCACACACTGATATTAAAGGGGAAACCCCAATTGAGATTTCCCTTTTAATATCAGAGGGTAGGCTGGATTCAATTCCCTCTCCTGGGTCCCATGAGTCTGGAAGGTTTGGGGGGACAAAAGGGGTCCATCCCCCCAACCCTTCCAGAGCCAGGGGACACGGCAGAGAGGGGATCCCCCCCGTGGGACACCCCGTTATTAAAGAGAAGAAACCAAGCGGTTACTTCTCTTTAAAAACGGAGTGTTTGGGGGGGGAACCCCCACCGATGGCTCTCCAAGGCCAGCCCGCAGAAAAGAAACCGCCTCCAATGCCGCCTGAAGCGGCGTGGGGATTCCCGCGGTCAGGCCAGCAAGGCCAGCCCGCGGAAAGGAAACCCAAACACCCCCCCCCAAAAAAAGCCACAACAACAAACAAAACTTTTAAAAATAAATTATTTAAATAAAAATTCCTTAAAACAAAACAAAAAACAATAAAAACATCCAAAAATACACAAAAACAACAAAAAATAACAAATAAAACTTCCAACACCATTTAAAACAGCCCGGCAACGCCGGGCAACCTCTGCTAGTATATATATATAAAGCAGAGGTGTTCTCTTGTATGTGATGAACACAAATCTACACCCCTGCACTGATCACGCTGCAACGTGGCACACACATACTTTGGGAGTGCTGGATGGTCACTGCGGGGGTCACGAGCCCCATGCGGGGGTGTATGCCCCTAAATTGATCTGCAAAGGGAAGTATACTCGACAGGAGGGTGTGTGTGTGTCCCAGTGGTAGTATCCATAGTGATGCTAATGTCATAGCCCCAGGTAGGTCACCTGATTGTGACATCATCGTGATGTAATTGAGCTGGGCAGGGGCCTGACACATGTGCCCGGACACATGGTGATGCTAATGTCATAGCCCCACGTAGGTCACCTGATTGTGACATCACAGTGAGCTGGGCAGGGGCCTGACACAGGTGTCCGGACACATGTATGGGGGCGGGAAACCTGAGCAAGGCCGGGTAATCGGCTCGTTAAGAGATAAAATATAAAAATGCCTTTTGCTTATTGAATCCTCAACCTTTATTGTTTTCCTCCTTTTTCAGGTCCTGGAAGTGATGGGATCATAGTCACCTGGAAGGATAACTTTGATTCCCTGTACAGTGAAGTGGCTGAGCTTGGCAGGTATGGTTGTGAATACTGAAGGTGTGTTTATAGAGTTGAGTTATATATTAATGTACATGGAGCTGTACATACATAGCCTTCATAAACATTGATAAATAGAAACCAGACATGATGTATTTGTGTGTCTCTTCGAAATGTAATGCCATTTAAATTTTAGATGACAGCTCAGAAAGTAACAAGCAAGTCCAAATCAATTAATTTTTTGCACCTGTTACTGCAATGCATCATTAGTTTTGCTTTGTTGTAAGTAGCTCAGAAATGGGGCTGTGATTACATTTCAGACGGTGTTGGTTTTTCTAGTACTGTAGTTCAAGACTAGATGTGAATATGTTATGTCCATAATTCTCTTTCTGTTGTCCTCTATTCTTTTCCTTGGAAAACTGAATTTGTCCTTTTTACCTTTTATTTTCCAGGGGCAGGTTTTCTGTCATTAAGAGATGTGACCAAAAGGGGACCAAGCGAGAAGTTGCTGCTAAATTTATTAATAAGAAACTCATGAAACGAGATCAGGTCACCCATGAACTTGGAATTATGCAGAATCTCCAACACCCTCAGCTCATCAGCATTTTGGATACTTTTGAGACTTCCACCAGTTACATCTTGGTGTTAGAGATGTATGTATTTTCTTAGATGTTTAAGTACTTTGCTCCTTTCTAACGTCACATTATACTTTGTTACAGCTCAGGTGAAGATGTCTGACAGCTTGTAGATGATGTTGGTGGTCCCAAAGCTTGTGGACATTCTGGAAAGTACCATGCTCCACGTTCAGGAAGTCACTTTTTCTGCTTGGATAGTGATATTCCCTATATATATTGGGAGCAGGAAACCCCCATGAGTCACACAAATATTTTAAAATGCACAAATCACTGGATTCTTAAGCAGTAGTCAAATTAAGCTTATTATTCTGTAGGCGTAAATAATTTACCATCCCTGATTTAAGTAAAGGCTGTATGAGTTTGGAATGTTCACTACTCTTTACATAACACCACAGCACATGGAATATATGTGTCTGGTATGTTCAGTTGCAGCCATTATCTTCAACATCTGCACTGAAGATCAAGTCCTTTCTCATTTCACTTTTATTTTCTGTAGAGCCAGATCTGAATGAGAACGCGGGTGCTGTCCTAGATAGCAGAAATGGAGTAGAATGGAGTTCAAATGGCACCATATGCTGAGATTTGAATGCGTAGACTTTTGCATCCAAGCAAAACAATATAGAGCAATAGTGACTAATTAATGTATTATTTATTTACTTGTTGAGCTTCTGTACCACCGATCTAGCACAGTGGTTACTCTGGAAGGTTTGATTAGGGGGTGGCAGTATAAATTCAATTAAATAAATAAAACTAAGAGTAAATAATGCAAAATAGCAACAATACGACATGCCGTCATACCATAATATTTAACTTAAGAAACATTGATGGTTCTCTCTGAATAACAACATTTTAACTAGCTTTCTGAAAGCAAGGAAGGATGGAGCTTTGCAGACTACTTGTGGTATTTTATTCCATAGCGAAGGAACCCCAAAAATGTATGCAGCACCTCTTGTTTTATAGTTTCTTTGGATGATACTACTTTTGGCTGGCCCTGAAGGTTTGGGGCAGTGAAGGCGAACTAATTATTAGCTTCAAGATTGGGAACTGATTAAGTGCCACTTTCTGGCTTGCTTCCCCCACCTTAGCAAAGGAAGGAATGAAGCAAGAGCCAGGGTAGCTGATGCTCATGAAAATCCAGTTTTATTAAGCTAGCCTTCAGTTATCTAAACTGGGATACTCTGTTTCTGCTGTCAGTACTCCTTTTATAAACATAATTGAACATAGAGTGGATGACACATACCCTTAGAAAACACCCATTGTTGAGATCACCAGAATGAGCTGGTGTGTGCATGATGCAGATGTTGTTTTTGTTGATATTGTTTGTTTATTACCTTTTCTTAGAAAATGCAAATTGCATGTGATCAGCTGAATATTTTCCTTTGGTTAAAAGTCAGGTTTTATTTCTGCATGTGCAGTTTTTGTGATTTTAATCACAAGTCAGCACAGAACAAGTATGGGAATTTCTCACTTCATGGTCAGATACAATATTTTAAAATGTTCATTAAACTGCTTCCCACTCCCATCACCATCAATGGTCAGGTCTGTTACCACCATATTGCAAGGGAAAGTGCCTTGGTAGTGCCTTCAACTGTCATCGTGACAGGGAACATATAAAAGCAAGAGATGGAATCTGGATGGCCTGAGAAGATTCTATAAATTACTACTGTCCTTAACAGTGATGAGGGAGATATGCTGCTTGATGATAATTTCAGGTAGCAACCTGTCTACTTGTGATAGTTATTATCCAGGTAACAATTTGGCCTGGTGTATTTAAGATAGATGTAAGTAGCATGATCTGAAAAAGGGGTCAACCTCATCACGTATTACTTGCCTAAAGAGGACATGATGCAAAAAAATAAAATAAAAAATGGGGAGGGGACATCCACTGGACCACATCACAGCATCAGGCATGCCTGCACATAAGCCGTCATTGCCCTCCTCAGTCATCATGTTTCACTCTTCTCACATGAGTAACGTGAAGGGAGCTAAGCAGGACACAGATTTTGGTGATGATTACATACAAGGCTGCTTTATTAAGCAGTCAAAGTAGGAAGCAGTTATACTTTTTTGTACTTTTCTTCTTCTTTGAAATATGGTGTTTTGGATTTAGGTTTAACATTGCACATTTATTTCCATAGGGCCAACCAGGGTCGCCTTCTAGACTACATTGTGCAGTGGGGAAACCTCACAGAAGGAAAGATCAAGCTATACCTCGGGGAGATTCTGGAAGCTGTACAGTATCTTCATAATTGCAGAATAGTGCACTTGGACCTAAAGGTGAACTAGAGATCTATTTCTTTTCACCTAGATGCGTTCAGTACCAATCCCTGACACCAGAGCAGACTTCAGAGAACTTTAAGAGTGCCAACTGCTAGAGCAGTGCTTCTCAACCTTTCTTTTTTGGACTCCAATTCCCAGAAGTCTAAGCCAGTACTTAGGCTGATCAGTGTTTTGGGGAATTGACTTAGGCTTCTGGGAATTGAAGTCCAAAAACCAAAGGTTTAGAAGCACTATGCTAGAGGACTGTTTTTAATCTTGCAAATGGGAAGCATATTGGTGCATTTCTCAGGAAACAAAAGATGTCCAAAGCAGTTGTCCAGATGAAAGCTCAGACTAAAAATGTCATCTGCAGGTGCAAAGATTTGAGGTTCTCTTTATACCCACCCAGGTCATACAAAATGACTCCTCTTTTTCTGCTGTATTCTGAGGTTTAAATTACTGAATTTATCAACCCAAATTTTTATGCAGAGGAAGAATGAGGTTATATAGAGGAGGTCCAGTTTAAAAGTTCTGTTTTTCAATATTTGTTGATAGAACTTGGGGTGCCAGGAACAAACTGGGTGTAAAAAGGGAATCCTATGACTGGAACTCGTAAGAATTTTTCTCATCAAAAATGCTGCCAAGAGTGGGGTGGGGGTGGGGGCAAAATCTATATTTAGGACATGGACAAAATTTTTAGCCCTTAAGATGATTTCCTAGTGCAAATGTACCTACCTCTAAAGTTGTTTATTAGCTTCATGGTTTGCAAGGGGGAGATACAGGCTTCCATATTTGTTTAAGGTTTATGGAAGCCTATGTACTAATTTTACTCCTTAACACTGAGCAGAAATGCTCCTTTTTAAGCATTTTATCTTTTGTCTCTTGATATATTTTAGTTCCCCCCATTTTTATTTTTATTTTTATTATTTCAATTTTTATGCTGCCCACTCAGGTAAAAACCCAACTCAGGGCGATGTACAACAGTTAAAAACATATAAAAACATGTTAAAACACCCTCATCCTCCCATTCATCCACCCTCATTACTCCCACCCCATTTAAAACCAAACTAAAAGCTAAGAAGGAGGGGGGGGGGGGGAATGCAAAGACACAGAAGGAGGACACAACTGGGCTAGTTGGGGATGAGCCAGCAGGCCGGGGCCGTATTCCCATTAGGGCCCCACACCTGTTCCCTCTGCTGTTCTATGCTAGAGCAGAAATGCTCCTTTTTAAGCACCCTCATTTTAACTCTTGTCTCTTGATATATTTTAGTACCCCCATTTTAACTTCTGTTCCCTTTGCTGTTCTGTGCTGGTTTTGGACCGTAATAAAGATTTTATTTTATTTTATTTAGGCTTCCGTATTATAATTTTTGTATGTGTTCCCCAGCATGTAGGAAGAACACTGGAAACATTGTAGGTTCTTTTGCATGTTTAATATCTTTAGGAGGAGCAATTTTAATCAAATACATGGCAACAGGTGAGGAGATGGATCAGAATTCCTTCCCATTTACCTCTTACATCAGCTATCAGATTTTTGCTCCTTGTGCTTGACATTATGTATTGTGGTTTTTTAAAAGGTTGACAGAAATCTCATCCAGGTGTTATTATAGCTGATGTTGTGAATATGCTTAGCCCTGCGTTCTTGCTTCTTCCTTTTCGGCTTGTGCTGCTAAAAACGAGGAAGTTGTGATGGTGGATGGAGTAGGGCTAGGGTGTAAGCATGTTCACAGTATTTGCTTTAAGATCACCTAAATAGTTTTCCAGAGATTTTGCAAAGATGACAATTTGGGGCAAATTCTGGCTCCTGATATTTAGGGCACTTGTTTGTGATGTGGCTACGAAACCTGTCCTTCCTCTGTGTTTTTCAGCCTGAAAACATTCTGGTGGATAAGAGCTTGGCCAAAGCGACAATCAAACTGGCTGACTTTGGAGATGCAGTCCAGCTCAACACCACCTACTACATCCACCAGTTACTTGGGAACCCAGAGTTTGCAGCCCCTGAAATTATCCTCGGAAATCCCGTCTCCCTGACCTCAGACGTATGGAGCATTGGAGTGCTCGCGTACGTCCTTCTTAGTGGTGTGTCTCCTTTCCTGGATGAAAGTGTAGAGGAAACCTGCCTGAACATTTGTCGCTTAGACTTTAGCTTCCCAGATGACTACTTTGAAGGAGTGAGCCAGAAGGCCAAAGATTTTGTATGTTTCCTACTGCAGGATGACCAAGCCAAGCGTCCTTCTGCTGCACTGGCCCTCCAGGAGCAATGGCTGCAGCCAAACAGTGCCAAAAGTGCTGACAGCATTGACATGGCCAGACTGACTTCATTCATTGAGCGGCGAAAACACCAGAACGATGTTCGACCCATCCGTAGCATTAAAAACTTCTTACAGAGCAGGCTCTTGCCAAAAGTTTAACTTAACCTTTGATGTTCTCTCATTCTCTTTCACCTGTCAGTTAAATTGAAGATGCTCTCCTGCCAATCAGCTGTTGACTTGAATTTATGGCTTAAATGTTTTTTAAAAGCCAGTCAGTTGCTAGCATGTTCATCGTGTGAAAATGCATTCCAAGTAAATCTACGCACGGTTGTACTTGGGACTAGCAGTGCAAAACTATGTTGGGGTGGAGGACTACAACACTGTACTCTGAAAAAGTCTATGATGAACTTTACACTAACTGCAGTATTTTATTCAGGTTTCTGCAAAAATGAGTCTTTTTAAAAAAGAATAATGTAGTCAAACAAAACTGAAATTTTGCAAAGGATCTTAACTCACGTTTTCAAGATTTTAGACAAAGGAAATATGCCTATGTTCAAAGCACTGGTATTAAGGGACAACATACAGACACTGACACTCAAATGATGCCGGAACAAAATGGCTGCCCACCTAGATGGTGTCCATTTTGGACTATTTGATTTTTGTTTTATTTTATTTTAATTTTTTTAACTTGGACATGGAGCTTTCCAGTTGCCGCCTGTGTGTATCTTGCATAGCAGTGCACTGAGATCAGACTCTGCTTATAAGTGCATTGACCTCAAAAATTTTGCATACAAATAAAATGAACCATTTTGCTCTGAAAAAAATGTAGGCCTTACTTGTAAATAGACTGTTACCTGCCTTCGATCTGTGTCTCTTTGATTATCCCCCCCCCCCCTTGCTCCCTTCTTACTTCCTCCTAAATGGTGGTATTCCACTGTGCGGGTCTTCAGTTCAGGTCATGCTTGGTTTTGACCTATCAGAAAAGAGCTGGCTTTGGTATTCACGAGGCCAAACTTTATTGTCAAGCAGTATACAGCAGAAGAAAATACTGTAAATGCACTCACTTTGGGATTTTTTTTAAATTTCATATCATGTGCAATGTTGTGGCTTTAACATTTTATGCAACTATTTATGAGGACCTCTGTTGTAACTGTAATAAATATATAGAAAAAAGCACATTCATAGTATGGTGAACTTTATGGTTTTGTGTTTGAAATTTCTAGGATGGTTTTGGGGAGGAAGCATGTTTATCACTGTGTCATTAAAGTACAGTAGTTGAATTTGGGCCTTAGCTTAGAACTTTGTTCAAAAGTGAAGCTGGTTTTTAAAAGATTGTAAAGTTACTTTCATCTCCTGAAATGCAAACTGGATTAGAAAATAAGATAAAATTGTTCTGTTTTGTTTATTGTTGTTCAGATGCCAAAGTATTATTCTCCCACCCAAAAAAAATCTCACCCTGTTCTTTACATCTTAAAAATATTTGTCTTTTGCTTTCTGTACAATAATAGAATGAATTCTGTGCTCTTTGGGGAAGATACCATCAAGCAGTGAGGGTCGTAAAAAAGACCAGAACTTGACATAAGAGAAACATCTCTTTTTAAGTGTTTTTAGTTGATATGTGGAATATTAAAACATTGATAGTTGTCTCTGCATTGGCAAAGTTGACATGGATATTTTAGTCATCCATGTTTTTCCTTTTGTGTAATGTCCAGTGAAACAAATTAAACTTGCCTCCCAAACAAAGTAGGACATAGCAGTCTATTTTCAACAAGGATCTGGCTTTGGTTTTAATTTTAATATTTACAGATTCTGTTGTAATCTATTTATTTCTTTTTTCATTTTTGTTTTTTGTAAAGTTGTACAGAAACTTTTTAAAGATTTAGAATCAAAACTGGATGGATGTGTATTCATACCAACATAGCTTTTTTTTTGCTTGTGAATTCATTTCATTTTAGTTGAAGTTTTGCTTTATTTTGCATGTATATTCCTTTGTACAGTGATGTTGCGTGTTTACACAGTATGATGTGATGTAAATATTTTATTTTGCCATCAATTATTTTTTAAAAAAATTAAACATATTTAACAGCTGTGTCTGATTTCTTTTTTTAATTGTAGGCCTCACTAGTAAATCTGAAATTGGTTTACTTGTTATCTATATTTTAGAAAACATAGCTAGAAGAGTGCTCAGTCTTAAAACAAAATGAGAAATTCTTACTTTCATTATAACGGCAGATACTACCATTTTGCCTGCATTAGTGTACATTAGTTGCTGCAGCATACACCTATACAATACAGTAATTGGAAAGGAAGGCTAGTACCGTATTTATTCGAGTATAACGCGCACTCGTGTATAACGCGCACCCCTAATTTTCCATGAAAACTTGGTATAAAATTTTCCCTTCTTCTCGACCCGGCGGGTGCGTGCAGGTGAGCGGCGGCGGCAGTGGGACCTGGGTGCCTGCCGCCGCCTGGGAGGAGGGCCGCGGCGTGCTCCGTGCCTACCCGGCGCCGGCTTCTTGAGTCGCACGGCCCGGGTAGCGCGGAGCACGCCGCGGCCCTCCCCCGGAGGGTTCCCTTCTTCTCGACCTGGCGGGTGCGTGCAGGTGAGCGGCGGCGGCAGCGGGACCTGGGCGCCTGCCGCCGCCTGGGAGGAGGGCCGCGGCGTGCTCTGTGCCTACCCGGCGCCGGCTTCTTGAGTCGCGTGGCCCGGGTAGCGCGGAGCACGCCGCGGCCCTCCCCCGGAGGGTTCCCTTCTTCTCGACCCGGCGGGTGCGTGCAGGTGAGCGGCGGCGGCAGCGGGACCTGGGCGCCTGCCGCCGCCTGGGAGGAGGGCCGCGGCGTGCTCCGTGCCTACCCGGCGCCGGCTTCTTGAGTCGCGCGGCCCGGGTAGCGCGGAGCACGCCGCGGCCCTCTCCCGGAGGGTTCCCTTCTTCTCGACCCGGCGGGTGCGTGCAGGTGAGCGGCGGCGGCAGCGGGACCTGGGCGCCTGCCGCCGCCTGGGAGGAGGGCCGCGGCGTGCTCCGTGCCTACCCGGCGCCGGCTTCTTGAGTCGCGCGACCCGGGTAGCGTGGAGCACGCCGCGGCCCTCCCCCGGAGGGTTCCCTTCTCGACCCGGCGCACCCAGTCCTCGTGTATAACGCGCACCCAAACTTTGAGTCCTTTTTTGGGTATAAAATTTTGCGCGTTATACTCGAATAAATACGGTATTTTCCTTGTGTTTGGGCATCATCAGTCTACTGCTGGTGTTATTGTCTTTTTGCAATGTGTCTTTACATAGTACCATAGTCCAAATTCCTAGGAAACTCACCTAGCAAACACTCTTCTGCTGTTCCATCTCCAGGAAAAACCTTTCTTCAAGGCTTTCTGATTTTTAAATCTGTGTAATACCATGTGGTGCCATGGGGCACAAAGATGGGGATTGATCAAGGTATTCTTCAAATGTTTTATACGTTTACAAATTTACTGAACAAAAAAGGTGACTTATTCAGGAGGCTAACTTGCTGAAAAACACTCCTAGAATACGCCAACGGTAGAAAGAAATGTTATAGATAGTCAATGATTAGAAGAAAGATCCTATAACTGCTGAAAATATTCAACTGCACAGTAGGAGGCTTTTCTTCTTCTGCCATATCTGAATCTGAATATTAGCGATAATCATGGCGATCAGCCATGAAGACTGTCCTGAGAATATAATGCAGTGGCCTTCCATTTGCCTTCCACATTGCAGCATGGCACCTGTACCACTGATCCAGTTCCACAAGTCACTCTCTGGTCCTGAGCTGAATGGGAACCCTGGTTAATGAACTTTTTCTCGTTATGTAGGGTATCTCCCATAGGGAACCGCATAACGAAAAACCTCATAGTGAAATGCTCCATGGAACTAAGGTTTTGTTGTTATGCGTGGTTCTACTGTATTTTGCTTTTCAATACATATTCAGCACATTTCCAACAGTGCCCTCTAGGGGCCAGCTCTGGTAATTGTCGGTTCAGTACCCGACAATCAGCTGTTGCAGAGGGGGTGATTTTTGGCACTCTCTGGATGCAGGGAGAGCATCTGGCAGTGCCAAAATGCAATGGAAAATTCCCAAAACAGAGTGGAAATGCTCCAAACACCTTCCCACTACCTTGGGAAGCATCGGAAGTCACCAAAAAACTCTTTCATCTCTCAGAAAAAATGTATCTTGAAGCAATTTTTTTCTGAGATTTCCTTTTGAGCCGTTCGTAACTCGAGGTTTTACTGTATTCTCCCTCCCACTCCAAAGGCTGCTCTGGGATGAAAGTGATCCCAGAAACCTGAAGTGGTGATCTCTAGGAAACTTTATTTCCCTGAAATGGCTGATGTCATTGTCCTTTTTATGTGACATAAAGTTGTGCAACAGGATTTCAGCCAAAGAGCTTTGTAACGTCCAGCTTTTCTAGTCTTTCTGTTTAAAAAATGACAACAGGCGACTCTGAGACAATTTATTTTAATGATTCAGCATTTTGCTTTTCAGGGAAAGCTTTCATTACCCTCCATTTCCCAACAACTCCAACAGTTTTAAATAGGATCAAGGCATATAGATCCCCTCCCTCTGTAAACTCAATATCTGTATGAAGTAGATTATGTTCCATATGATTTACTTTAACTTGGCTCCTTAAGGTTTGTTTTGCTTGGTGTTCTGGGGAGTGAATGTTAAGTAAGACTGGATTTGACATCGTTCCCCCCTTTACTGTCAGAATAAGGTTAATGAACTGGGATGAATGTATATGTGGTGGCTACAAGAGGAAACCTGTTGTGCTTATGGCATTTCCATGCCACACCTGAGCCAGCTATGGTATATAGATTGCAGAACTGGTTCAGATTTATTTGATATAAAGTTTAAATAAATATTTAGTTACGATGTTGGAGAAAAAGCCTGGTTTATGGCAGAAATTTCGCTTTTCTGCTATATAAGACCTCTCCAGGTTTCCTTGTGGCCATTTCCATTCGGCTAGTCTTCCTTCTCCTACTTCAATTTTTTTAACCTACTTGCAGATTTTGCCCGGTGGTGCCGGGCTGTTTTAAATGGTGTTTGTATTTATTTATTTTTGTTAATGTTTGTAAAGGAGAGGCTAGTCTATATTTGAAATTTTTAATATGTTTATTTATTTATTTATTTATTGCCGGGCTGTTATAAACTGTGATTAGTTGTGTTTGGCTTTTTGCTTTTGTGGATTAAGAAAAAAACAAAGGATGATATACTTTTACCAAAAAAAATTATTTAGCCAAATAATGTTTTAGTATGTGTTTTTTTTAATAGTTCTACCGTAGGTAATAATTTAAAAAATGTGAAAGTACATGTTTTTACAATAAATGTTTTTAAACTGTGTTTAGATGTTTTGGGTTATTATTTTAGTTAAAATTCAGCACAGGATTTTTGAAAAGTTTTTATTCATATGTTTGTGATTTGTGTTAAATTGTGATTTTGTGTTATTTTGTTGACTTGTTTTTACTGTTGGGGCCTTTTGTTTGGGCCTGTTGTGTCTTTGTGAATTGTTTTTACTTTTGTGGCCAGCAGGTGGTGCTGGTAAGGTGTTTTCTTGTATTTTGACTGTTTTTTTCTCTCGTGGCCTCTGGGTGGAACTT
The DNA here is from genome assembly GCA_035047345.1 of Bradypodion ventrale. Classification (NCBI taxonomy): domain Eukaryota; kingdom Metazoa; phylum Chordata; class Lepidosauria; order Squamata; family Chamaeleonidae; genus Bradypodion; species Bradypodion ventrale. The sequence goes on from JAWDJE010000004.1 coordinate 192,652,993, forward strand.
CTTCCGGTAAGTAGTCTGTTTCTTTATTCATTTCGTTTCCCGCCATCGTGGAGTGAGGATGTCTGCTGGTGAGTTCCCTTGTTTTTTTTATTTTGTGTGTTGGGGGGGTGTGTGTTTGGATTTTGTGTTGTTGTGGTGTATTTTTTTTTTTGTGGTGGTGGTGTTTGGCTGGGTGCTGTTTGTGTTTTTTAATTTTTGTGTGTGTTTACTTTGTATGTTTTTGGAGTTAATTTCTATTTATTTTTGGATGTTTTTTATTGTTGTTTTGTTTTAAAGGGGTATTTCCTTCCCGCGGGCCGGGCTTGATGCCTGGCCCATGGAAAGGAAGGGCAGCAGCCGGGGGGCGGGCTCGATGCCTGGCCCGTGGAAAGGAAGGGCAGCGGTGGGTGGGGGTTTTTCCTTCCCGCGGTCCGGGCTCGATGCCTAGCCCGTGGAAAGGAAGGGCAGTGGCAGGGGGTCTTTCCATCCCGCGGGCTGGGCTTGATGCCCGGCCCGTGGAAAGGAAGGGCAGCAGCCGGGGGGGTCTTTCCTTTCCGCGGGCCATGCTCAATGCCTGGCCCGTGGAAAGGAAGGGCAGCGGTGGGTAGGAGGTCTTTCTTTACTACAGGCTGGGCTCGATGCCTGGCCCATTGAAAGGGTGGGCAGCGGTGGGTGGGGGATCTTTCTTTCCTGCGGGCTGGGCTCGATGCCTGGCCTGTGGAAAGGAAGGGCAGCGGCAGGTGAGGGGTCTTTCTTTCCCGTGGGCTGGGCTTGATGCCTGGCCCGTGGAAAGGAAGGGCAGCGGCGGCGGGGGGTTTCCTTATCGCAGCCTGTGTTGCTGTGATGCGCTGCATTTTTTACTTTTATTTTTCGTGCGCCGACTTCCTCAGTGTTCTGTGCGCTCATGGCGCGCAGGACGCTGGGGCTTGTAGTTTGGCATTTGCGTTTTTGGCTTGTGTGTCGTTTTTTTCTTTGCGGGTTTGATTTTGAATGGCTGCGGCACGTTTCCGAACGTTCCTTTTGCTCGCGCCACTCAGCCTGATTGGCTCTGCTGCAGCACGGCGCAAGGAACGTTGGGAATTGAAGTTCCCTTTTTTTGTTTGCGTCCGGGGAGCTCCTGCCCCACTGGCGCATTTCTCAACCCCCCAGTAACCTCCGTATCCAGTTCGGGCGAGTACACAAATGCTCGGTCGGGGCTAGTGGGGCCTGGCTAAACATCCTTTGTCAAATCACAATGGTTAACGCACAGATTTATAGGTATAGATGTATGTTGGCTGTATAACGGTGTTTCCTATAGCAAAGCCATCCTTTCTACTGTGGATTAAAATACTCTTCAACTGTATTTTTCAAAATCTTTGTTTCCTCCTTGATGGAAGGAAGCAATCTGTTGAATACTCCCAAATTCCCTGGTTAGTGAGAAGTTCAAATAGCAACATGTAGCTAGATTAATTTTTCTTTGAAAAGAGACATTACTAGAATGATAATTTATATATTTGGACACTATACATACAGCACACAATGATGGTCTTTTAAAGTGTTTTTTTCCAAAGAACTTTTTAGATTTTTGGTGCAGATTTTAATGATAGTGATGAACAATGCTTTAGTTCATTTTTTAGATTTGGCTTCTGACTTATTTTATTGTCATTCTTAATACCTGCCATTCACTAAAAGCATTGCAAAGTTATTTGTTTAGCCTGTTGTTTTAGTTTTCAACTACAGTGGTACCTCATACAACAATTTTAATCTGTTCTCATTGTTGTATGAAACAATTGCTATACGATGCATGCATCATATAGCGATTTTCCCTGTGGGATGCATCATACAACGATTTATTATTATTATTGCTAAATGGTTTTTTCCCACTGAAAAATTGTTGCCCAATTTTTTCCATTGTTATGCGGGACACCATTTCCCCCCCAAAACCTAATTGTTATACAATTTCATTGCTATACGGGGCAATTGTTGTATGAGGTTTTACTGTACTTTGATTCATGTAGAAACATACCAGCAGACATAAGTGGAAGCAAATGGCATAACAGTTCCATAAGCAGTAAACCTCATTCAATATCCAGAAGTGGGGCTGCACATCCCTAGATACTTTTAGCTTACAAGCGCTAGTAGCCTGAGTATCCTAAGCCTTACTTCAAACATTAATTTCTGCTGCCTTTTGACCGGGACTATGGTGGCTTTGTGGTTAAGATGCTGAACTCGATGACTGGAAGGTCAGCAGTTCAAGACCTGAGATCTGCACGGCAGAATGAGCTCCCATCTCTGTCCCATTTCCTGCCAACCTATCAGTTCCAAAGCAAGAAATTGCAAGTAGATAAATAGGTTCAGTGCTGGAGGGGACTCTTGAGGCTCCCCTGGACTGCAAGGAGATCAAATCAATCAATCCTAAAGGAAATCAATGCAGATTACTCCTTAGAAGGACAAATACTGAAGCTGAAGCTCAAATACTTTGGCCACCAAATGAGAAGAGAGGACTCACTGGAGAAGCCCCTGATGTATTTGGTACGTTCCAGTATCCATGAAATGTTTGCATTGTGATCTCTAGTGCCTCTTCCTTTTTGGAATCCATCTTGAACAGCAGATATTTCTCACGCCATATAAGATTGCATTCTTTGTTGCATCACCTTTTGTGGGAAACTAGGGCAATTGTCCTATATAGTTGCTGCACTCCTTGGTATCTCCTTTCTTCAAGATTGGAATGTATATGCAGTGTTTCTATCAGCCACTGTTTGTTTTCCGGGGGTGGGGGCATATTTTTATAAGATTTTTAACATTCAGTCTCTGTGACTTCAAGTGCTAGTGGTGGGAAAACTTTACCAATGGAGTTAGTGGCAAAAGACACTCATATTAGGCTGTAACCCAGAGTAAGTACATGCAAGATGGGATAGGAATGTTATAACAATATAATATGTTATAACAATATATGCCAGCTCTCAACTAAATGCTGCAATTGAGAGCAATGTTTAGGATTTTTCAGAGAGCTTTCATGTTCTGCCTGTCTTCCCATTATTTTCTTCTCTTTTCTTTGCGAATGGCTTTTCCAGAATGAACATTCAAAAACCTTATAAAAGACTAGGGGCTGTTATAAACTGTGATCAGCTTTTTAGGTTTTGTTTGTGGATTAAAAAAAAGAACAAAGGATGATGTAATTGTTTCGAATTGTTTTATTTAACCAAATAATGTTTTAGCTTGTGGTTTTTTTTGTCAACAGTTGTGAAAGTACATGTTTTTTACATTCAATGTTTTTAAACTGAGTTTAGATGTTTTGGGTTTTTATTTGAGTTAAAACTCAACACAGGATGTTATAAATCTTTATTTTATTTTTTTGACATATGTTTGTGATTTGTGTAAACTTTTGATTTATTGTTATGTTTTTGACTTGTTTTTACTCTTGTGGCCTCTAGGTGGGGCTGTTGTGTCTTTTTGAGTTGTTTTTACTATTCTGCCCTGCAGGTTTTGTCTGCTAGTGGCTTTGTTTTAGTTTCACTGTTTTTTCTCTCCTGGCCTCTGGGTGGGGCTTTTTCCGGTAAGTCATCTTTGTTTCTTCATTTCTGTTCCGGTTGTCATGGAGGGAGGACGTGCTGGTGAGTTGTCTGGTTTTCTTTCTTTTGGGGTTTTTATTTGTTTTGCTTTTGTGGTGTTGGGCTGGGATGTGTTTCTGTTCTTTTTTGTTTTGGTTGAGTTTTAGGTTTGTTTAATTGGTTTGGTTATTTCTGATTTTGTTTAATTTTTCTTATTTCATTGTTGTTTATTTGTGTAATTAGTTGTTGTTTGTTTGTGTAATTTGTGGTTTTTCCATGTTGTAGTTAGGTGTTTTGTATGTGGTTTTGTGTTATTGTGGATGTTTTTGTTCGTGTAATTTGTGGTTTATTTTTTTGTTTATTAATGTTTTTTAATTATTGATTTATTATTGATTTATTATTTTTTATTAATTTTAGTGTTTTTGGTGATTACTTCAGCATGAAGAATGGGCTGCCTGTCGGTTCCTCTTTTCCCCATTGCTGCTTTGAATGTTGGTTTTGATGCAGCAATGGGGGAAAGGAGGAGGAGGCAGTCAGCCCATTCTTCTCCCGGGAATGTTCGTTAGGTAGGTCGGGGGAGAAGGAGGAGGCAGTGAAGAGCTATCTCTGCCTAAAGATGGTTCTCTCTTCTCTGTCTCCTTTTTCTCCTGGCTTACCTAACTGGAGATGGGCAGGCAGTGATCCATAAGGGGTGGTGCTCTTCCTTGCGGATTGCTGGCTGTTGCTTTTGTATTTGGAAGTACAAAGGCATCAGCCAGTCATCCGCCAGGGAGGGTGTTTCCCCTGACGAACTGCTGCCCGTTTTTTGTTTTTTTTGGGGGGGGGGTCCACCCCGGCTCAACTTTACTTGAGGCTGGTGGTGGTCTCATCGTGTCTTCGGCGGGGTAGTGTGGAGGAGAGGGAGTCCCTCTTCTCCCTGTTGCTCCGGGAAAGAAGGACGGCGCGTGTTTCTCGGTGGCATTTTGTGGCTTTTTGTTTTGCGTGGCTGTGAGGTGCTGCGTCTGCCTGCTGGGGACTTGTGCTCCCGTTGCCTTTTTCAATATCTATGACAAAAAATAAATCTTGTTATTCCCCACTCTTCATGGAAAGACTGTCATTTGTTTACAAATACAAATGCAGAGACAAACATGCACGCACACGCACACACACAAATAGTCTGGAAATTGATTAAACCAGGCTTTGACATCATTGTGGAAACGGGTTCTTGCCCTCCCACCAAGCCTTATGCTGAGCTTTTGTGGTTTTCATCTGAAGTACCACAGGCACCAGCAACAATAATCATTTTGAGAAGCTTATCGGAAATGTAACAGGAAGCTGGGTCCCCTTGCTGTTCAGTCTACAAAGATTAGCTGTTTCTGAACAGCTTTAGGCTACAGTTAGCCACTCAAGGGGAAAGTATCCTAGTTCATGCCTTTTTGCACAACTTCCAAACTGAAAGAACTCAAGAATTGGATGGACCAACCAGATATGCAGAAAAAAAACTAGAAGCCAAGGGGTTGATGAGTTTGAAAGGGTTAAGATTGTTAATTTGGGAGGAGGGGGGAGTGGTGAGAGAGAAGTATTTTCAAACTAGATTTACAATGTTCTCTAAAGATTCATTTTCAGGAGAAAAAATATGATCTTTGATCCTATGGATGGGTTTGAGGCCATGTGTTTAATTTCTATCTGGGTTCTAATGTTTCACACACACACACACACACGCGCACACACACACACACACACACACACACACACACACACACACACACACACAATATAGGTTACCATATGGCATTTTCCACAGAGATATAAAGTGGTGTAAGAAGCAATTTTCTATGCTGCTTGGCACTACTGTATTGGAGTTTTTAATAGGAAAGGCAAGATTTCCTCTATCAATCCAGAAAGCATTATAGATATGCTGATCAACATGCAATGGGAGATAAGGAAAGTTGACATGTTCTTCTGGTAATATAGAATGAGTTATGATTAATCATAAATTACTTGAAATGTTTAATCATAAATTAAACATGTTTGGTATGTTTAATCAAATTGCTAGAAATGCCTTTTAGTTGTGTCACTGAAGAAAAATGTTTACATAATAGCACAGCAGAATGAAGGGGTATGCACGTGTGTGTGCGCACACATGCATGCACATGCACACACACACCCCTTTGTGGGAATTTTGAAGGGGATCATGAAACATATGAATGTGCCTCATATGAGGTAGTACAGACCAGAAAAGTGATACCTCTTTATTCTGCAATACTGAATACAGTATATAAATTCTGTCTTCAGTGCCATAATGATGAGTTCCTGACCTCTCATCTGAGGTTGCTTTGTGACATCAATCTATTTGAAGTACAACTGCCTGATAATCAGTAAAAGGCATTTTAGGGGCACCTATTATTTGAAACATCCAGGGACACAAGGTTCACCAAATTGATTTGAATGAGGCTTTTTAGAACAGGGACGCCAAACCTTTTCAGGCTGTGGGTCGGTCACATGGTTCCCTCCGTGGAAGTGGAAGTAAAATGTAAATGTATTTACAACAGCTGAGAGTCATTTACGGCAGCGTCATGCGCATGTGCGGGCACGTTATGCATACATGCATGCATATTTTACTTCCGCTTCTGGGAGCAGAGCGGGCGGCACAAGCAGGATGATTTGACACCATGGGCCAGATCCAGCCAACAGGCCATAGTTTGGTACCCAGCCTGGTGTAGGTAAAAAGAAAGGTATCGCCCATCCTTGTTTCTACTTTTTAGCGGTTATTCATTTTTGATTCCTCAGACGAGCTCTTATCAAGGAAACAATTTGGACAGATTGCAGACATATTGTTTAGTGGAGGTACCGTTCATTACCAAGGTCACACAGAAAATAGAGTGGACAGGCTGCATATGCTAGATATGTTCCTTGGCATGCATTGTTTTCGGTGTCAGCCATCAGTAAGACACACTGGTTTGAATCAAAAGATCTGCTTGTGCAAAAAAGAAGAAGAAGAGAGAATACAGTACTTCTGTTCTCTGCACATAGTTTCAGTATTCAAGTTTATTTCTTCTGCGAAGTGACTCTAACAATTGATGATTATTCTGTTTTTCCAGGTTTGAAACACTTCCTTTGAAAATTAATCTTTAATAAATCTGTGGCAGGAACTGTAATAGAAACATTTAGCTCTGTGAGCTTTCTTTGAGTTTTAGACTGGTTCATGGATGCCATGGTATGAAATACAGTGGGTTAGCTTTCTGTATTTGGGCCATTGTGATAGTTAAGAAAAGGTGAAAGACAGAACTGACTGATATGATGCATCCCACAGGGAATTTCTTCTGTATGATTTGCGACCTTGTGATTGATTTTTTAGTATTGACTGTGTTTATTGTATACTGTATTATCATGTGATATTTTATACTTTATTGTTTTACTTTATTGCATCTTTGTTTGATATGCTGTGAGCCGCCCTGAGTGGGTGTATGCTGAGTGGGCGGCATACAAATCAAATACATGAAATGAAATTAAATGAAATGAATAGTACAGTAGAACTTCCCGATGGGGCAGCAGAAGCAACCAGCAAATTGGGACAATCTTGGAATCCTTTCCAGGGGATAGTATGTTCTCACCCAAGACTCTAGATTCTAATTCTGGTCATTTTTAGGGAATAGGTGAGCTGAACCATCATCTGGGTGCCAGGCTGAACTGAGGGGAACATAAAACTGAGCTCAGTATAAGTATATTTATTAAAAGTTTGACATATTAATGTAATATTACCTATTCCTACGAATCATCTGCAAATCTAATCACAGACAGTGATACTGAAGGCACACCCTACACTGAGCACTGTTTATTCTAAGGCCAGCCCTACCTTTTTTCAATGCTTTGTAAACATCACAGGTGAAATGGTATGATGGTGTGTGTTTATTATGACAAGAAATAACATTCATATGTTAACATACAAAAGGAAACTGGCCAAGTGCAAGATTCCCCATGGTATCATATATAGAGGATATCCTATTCTGCAAATTAAATTCTATGACCAAACATCGAATAGCTTATATCTTGAGTGATGAATTGCCTCACTGCAACTGACCAAAATCAATCGGCTGCAGCATTTTGTTCCAACAGTAAGCCAGGACATAATGCTCCTGGTAAGCTGACAAGCAAAAATTGAAAGAAATTGATGTTCTGTGTTGTTTGTCTACAGACTCAAACAACCATCACTGCCTTTGTGTGGAGATACTATTTTGTCATCTCACATTCAAATCTCCACTCCCCCTTGAAAGCCACAGAGTGTGTGATGGGCCTCAGCGAAGTCATAGTTTCTCAGCCTAACCATATTTCAGAGGAGGTTGTGAGGACAAAATATTGAGACATAGTGAAGGACTATGTGTTTTATTCCTGAGCTGCGTAGAGAAAGAGTGGAAAGATATAACTACAGTACAGTTTGATTCAATGCAACCTCTCTTTTTCCACTTTCCCCCTGTAAATTTCTATTAATTGAGAACAGTATACATGTGATATATCCCTAAAGCAAATGTTTTGGCAGAGTTACTGGCTAAATTGAGTAAGCAACTATTTTAATTACACCCAGGTTTTGCTCTATTTGTTGAATGATCAGCATATTGCTTAGACTGGAGACACAACTGCATTTTAAAGAATATATTATTTGTTATATGATAATGAAATATTGAGAGGCTGTTTTTGCATGGCTGCAGACTGAGACAAGCTTTTGTTTAGATTGGTGATGTGAATTGTTCTGGTGACTTGTCTGTGTTAAAGAAATGGCCTTGCTCTTTTCTCACTGGGCCTTTTTCGCTTTGCTTTGCTTTCCTTTATTCAAATTGGATTGCAATAAACTCTTGCGTTCTCTTCCTTATCCCCATGTGAAACTGTCAGGAAATTAATTAGATAAAATATAGGATAGGTGAAAATACACTGTGTAAATGCTCAGAGGAAATGTGAAAGACAAAGAAATGTGGAATGTCTCACCCAGGTGCTATCTGTTAGAGAAGAGAGATAATTGTCTATACCTTGTAAATTCAAAAGACCATAAGATATTTGTTGTCATTGTCGAATCCGAGAATGCATTTTTTTTCCTGAAGCAGGAAAAATGTCATTGGTGTGAATTTGTTTAAGGTGGATCCCAACTTGCCATGAAGTGATCCACACACTATGATCACAGAGCCATCTCCTTTGCCAGAAATGAAATGAGACATGCAGGATTTAACACCGGGACTGCAATGGACTGCTGCAGCCTTGGCGTGCCTTCACAGCCAGTTCATCTGGCATGGCCTCTTTCCACCTCCATGACCATTGGGAATCAGAGTTCTTCCTCCGCTCATTTTGCCATTTGGCTCAATCTGATGGTTTCCAGTGGCATTCCCTCCACTGAGGGGGACCATCACCCCACCTAAAGGGGCTCATCTGTTCATAGCCATTGGCCCCTTTGGGGAGTCAGGTTAGTTAACTACCACCTGAAACTCAGCATTGAGTCGCTGGCTGTACGGTCTACTCCATTACCATAGCAGGATGTCCAGCAGCCAGACACTATATTTGTAATAGGAAAGTTAGCAAAGAATAATAGGCCTAGCAGATCAGGAATCTGAGGATTCCTTCAACCTTTGTCTTCCTGGAAGAAGAACATTAGACTTTGATGACATCCACTGCAGAAAAGGAAAAGGAGAGTTGCATGGCATCAGCATACTGATGGTAGCACACTCCAAATCTCTATGTAGCCTCCTGCAGTGGCCTCACACAGATGTCAAACAGCATTGGAGAAATGCCTGAGCCCTGTGACACCCTGTATGGATGCCCGCAAGAGCTTGAAATCATATTCCCAAGCTGTATTCTTTGGACCTGCTCATTTACAAGACTGGAACCATCTTAATGTCAGACCTCTGATCCCTATACCTTACTACCTGTCCAGGATACTCTTTTTGATGGTATCAAAGGTTGCAAAAAGATCAAATAGCACCAATAGGGACATATTCATACCTGTCAACCTTCCCGGATTGGCCAGGATTTCCCATTTTTCGGCACCCATTTGCGCCATTTCCTGCCCGGAGCTGCCAAAACCCCGGAATTTGGCAGCAGGGGGAAAGAGGTACTGTGCATCCCTTCTGCGCAAGTCGCCTTCTACACATGCGTAGAAGGCTTTTACGCTTGCGTAGAACCCTTCTACGCTTGCGTAGAACCCTTCTACGCATGAGTAGAAGGCGACTTGTGCAGAACCATTCTGCGCAGGTCCCGGATTGTCCAGAGCCGCGGTTGATAGGTATGGACATACTGCCTTTGTTGGATACCTTAGCAGGTCATTTTGCAACATGACTAATATTGACTCTGTACAATTAAACTAATTGATTTGCAAGCCATCGATCATTTCATTTGCAAAGAAAATAGTCTATTAGATTTTAACCCTCGTCTACCAGATATATTTATCAACTTTAAAAAAGTTTGCTGCAGGCATGTCTCTGTCACACCAACAGCTGTGAACAAACTTTCCCAAGATGGATAATTGTGAAATCTGAGTATTGGTTAAGACTTACAGATGAACATTCCTCTTCTTCTTTCGTGTCCCGATCAAACCTTGGACTGCCAAAATGAAGCCACTTTTTTGGCTTTGTAGTTGGCCAAACTTAAGTCCTCAAGATGAACATTTACATAACATTTTAAGGTTGTCTGTCACACATCTTGACTTGGACAATAATGCCTTGGCTAACAAAAAACAGCTACAAAAATCACACTGACTAGGTGAGCATGTGTAGCAAGATAAAAGGATTCCGCCATAAAATATTGTTCAAAAATGGGTTGCATTCAAGTTAACATTCTTCACTGACCTCTGAATGTTTACTTTTGTTCTAAATCAGTAGGTTAATAATTTGCTCACATTTTGATTTAAGAGGTGACCTCTTAAGGCATTGGATATGCTCTAAATGTGACCCACCAATGTCTCAGAAAGTTGGAGATCCTTGTTAAATGGGTTCCGAGCAGCTGTGCTCATAATAAAGTGAATGCCCCGTAATTGTCATTTCCTCTTTTTAGGGACTGCAGTGGCTCAAGTGGCTAAGATGCTGACTGGAAGGCGGCAGGTCAGCAGTTCAATGTCCGAATACTTTACTACAGGACAGAATGAGCTCCCGTCTTTGTCCCATCTCCTGCCAACCTAGCAGTTCCAAAAGCAAGACATTGCAAGTAGATAAATATGCCTTACTACCTGTCCACATGCACTTTGGTGGGAAGGTAAACAGCGTTTCATGTCTAGTCATGCCTGTCACATTACCACAGAAACGTCTGCAGAAGCAGACAGCGCTAGCTTTTCGGCTATGAAACAGATATGAGCACTGAACCCTAGAGTGAGATATGACTGGCTTTCGAGCAAGGGTGACCTTTACCTTTTCTTTTTATTGCCTAATGAGTAATGGCAATGTAAAACTGGCTTAGAATAATTTCAAAAAAATCAGGAACTACTTGAACAATACGTTCTAGATAAGCAAAGAGGTAAAAAGTCAGTGGGGGAAGCTAATTTTAGGGGTGAAAGCAAGCAGGGTTGGCTTAATGCAGGGCTGCCCAAATGTTTCAGGATATGGGCCAGTCACATGGTTCAGCAAGCCGGTCATGTGGTTTGTCCCACCAGAAGCGGAAGTAAAATGTGCCTTGCAATCTGTTTTGCAACACGATGAGATAGATTTTAAGGCTGCCATTTTCTCTGCTTAAACAAAGAATGCCCAAACTATGGCCCGTGGGCCATATCCGGCCCCGACACCAATTCATCCAGCCCATGTTGCTTTTGACTGTGTGGACCACAATAAAATGTGGCAAGTAATTAAAGAGATGGGAATACCAGAACACCTCATATGCCTCATGAGAAATCTGTACACGAACCAAGAAGCAACAGTTAGGACAGAACACGGAATGACAGAGTGGTTTGGAATAGGGAAAGGAGGCTGCATTTTATCACCCTGCTTATTCAATCTATACACAGAGCATATAATGCGCAATGCAGGGGTGGAGGAATCACAATTTTGGATCAAAATTGCTGGGAGAAACATTAACAATTTGAGATATGAAGACGATACCACCCTAATGGCAGAAAGTGAGGAAGACCTAAAGAACCTCTTGATTGGATTGCAGGAAAAGAGTGCAAAAGCTGGCTTGAGACTTAATATCAAGAAAACCAAGATCATGGCAACAGGTCCGTCCGATCAGTCCCTGGAAAATAGATGGGGAAGAAGTAGAAGCAGTGACAGATTTTACTTTTCTAGGATCTAAGATCACTGCAGATAGCAACTGTAGGCCATGAAATAAAAAGACGACTGATTCTGGGGAGACGAGCTATGAGAAACCTGGGGAATATAGTGAAAAGTAGAGACATCACTTTGAAAACAAAAATTCGCATAGTCAAAGCAATGGTATTCCCGGTGGTAATGTATGGGTGTGAGAGCTGGAAGGCTGAGCGCAGAAGAATAGATGTCTTCGAAATGTGGTGTTGGAGGAGAGTCCTGAGAGTCCCCTGGACGGCAAAAAGAACAAATAGGTCAATATTAGAAGAAATCAACCCTGACTGTTCATTGGAGGGACGGGTAGTGAAGATGAAGCTAAAGTACTTTGGACATCAAATGAGAAGGGAGGACTCACTTGAGAAGGCCTTGATGCTGGGAAGGGTGGAGGGCAAGAGAAGAAAGGGGCGTCCAAAGATGAGATGGCTAGATGGTATTGTGGACGCAATGGGCACAGAGCTGGGCGGGCTGAGGAGGATGGTGGAGGACAGAGGTGCCTGGAGGAAAATGGTCCATGGGGTCGCAAAGGGTCGGGATCGATTGTGCGACTGAACAGCAACAACAAAATGTTGCCCTTGCTGCTCCTGGAAGCAGAAGTAAAATGCGCCCGTACTTCAGCTTCCAGGACCAGCAAGGGCGGCGTGGGCCAGATGAATTGGTGTCGGGCCCGGATACGGCCCATGGGCCGTAGTTTGGGCACCCCTGGCTGAGTGCTTCTGGCTTTGTTTTGTTCTGAGCCAGGACCAGGGCCCCCTGCCAGCCCCCAAAGGCGTGGCTGGCGTCGCGCTGGGGAGGCCAACAGGCGGGGCCGTCGGGGAAGTGGCCCGCCGGGGCGGGCTCTCTCCCTTGCCTTCGCTTCCCTCCGGAGTCCGGTCGGGCGAGCTGAAGGAGGAGCCGCCGCCCATCCGTCCATCCACGGCAGGTGAGGCGGCAGGGCGAGGGATGGGGGGCCGCCGGGGAGGCGCTGCGGGCGGGCTGCACTGCACACTCCTCCGCGCCTGGCGGGGAGGCTCCGTCTTCAGGGGACTAGGCCTGGCGAGGGGAGGAGGAGGAAGGAGTCTTGCCAGCCAGGGCGAAGGGAAAGGGAGGGGAATTTGGATTGGCACACTTCGGTTCTTGGGCTCTCCCCACCCCATCCCCATGCGAAAAATGCTTTATCCGAGGGCTATTGCAGGGGTGCCCAAACTTATTGAGCCGTGGGCTGGTCACGTGGTTCAGGGAGCCTGTCACTATGGCCCGTGGGCCGGATCTGACCCCCGACGCCAAGTCATCCGGCCCATGAAGCCCTCGTCGCTCCTGGAAGCGGAAGTAAAACGCGCCCGTATGGGCGCATTTTACTTCCGCTTCCAGGAGCGACGAGGGTTTCGTGGGCCAGATGAATTGGCATCGGGGGTCTGATCCGGCCCCCCATGGCATAGTTTGGGTACCCCTGTGCTATTGGGAAACTGGGGGTGTTTTTCAGGCTTTCTCCGCAGGTACCAAAGTGTGATTTGGGTTCTGGACTGTTTCGGCGCCCTCAAACCAGAGAAGTGGCAGGGGAAAAGGGGGTGAGGGTGGGAGCCAGCACCTGCTGCAAGGAGGGCATAAGTGCCCCTCATCTCCCTGACCTGAGGAAGGAGCACAAGGCATGGGAGAGAAATCTCTCCTGGGAGGCAGGAAGGTGCAGAGGTACCATTCTTTGCTTTAATACAGGCATTCTCAACCTGCAACCCATGGGCTGAACGTGGCCCATGGCACCATTTCATGTGGCCCACCTCCACTGCACCAGGAAGTGTCATGTGGCAGAGGAAGGGCAAAATTGTCGTCTGGTCCCCAAAGCTGTCTGAGGGACCATGACCCGGCCCCTGGCTTTAAAAGGTTGAGCACTCCTGCTTTAATATAACCTAGGGTGCACATCCTGCTTCCTTTTCTGCCCTTAGGGTAGTGATTAGACTAATTTGGTTTTCAGCATCGGGCGTACCCATACCTGTCAACCTTCCCGATTTGGCCGGGATTACCCCATAATTCTGCGCCGATTGACGTCATTTCCCGACCCGCGCTGCCAAAACCCCGTAATTTGGCAGCGGGGGAAAGGAAGTATTGTGCACCCTTCTGCACAAGTCACCTTCTACACATGCGTAGAAGGGTTTTACACTCGTGTAGAACCCTTCCACGCATGCGTGGAAGCCTACGCCGCTTGCGTCGGGGGCTGCGCAAGCAGCGTAGCCTTCCATGCATGCGTAGAAGGCGACCTGCGCGGAACTGCTCTGCGCAGCTCCTGTTTTTTCAAGAGCCGTGGGTTGACAGGTATGGGCATACCCTGGCAACTGCCACCTTGTGTTGCTGGCTAATCTTTCTCACACTAAGTCAGGCGAAAGGAACTGCAGAATAAACTCACCAAAAGATGCCTTTACTTTGGCATTTTCACGTCTGGCCTAGACACGGAAGAAGAAGAAGCATAGGGGACAACATTAGGCTCATCAAGTGTTTAGATGCCTTGCCCTATGGAGGAAATCATGGCTTCTACCTATACAGTAATATTTATTGGGAAAATAGACTAAAAGAGAAAAGGGTTGGAGGCCAGTCTGGCAGTACCCAGCCAAACTGGGATCCTCTGTAAAGTCTTGTGGCAACTTACAAGTTTGGGCTTCAGCTCCCTTCATGAGATACAGGATCAGATGCTATAAGGATGTTCTTCCATGTCTAAGCCAGATGCAAATCTGCCAAAATGAAGGCACATTTTGGTGAGTTCATTCTGCAGTTCCCTTCATCTGACCTAGTGTGAGAAAGATTATCTGGCAACACCAGGGTGCACCTGGTTGTGTTTCAAAAATATCACAATCTTTGAGGCGGCTCTGTTAAGTTTATTATAGATGTGTTACTGGTTTATTTATTTATTTATTAGTTCAGATTTATATTGCTGCCCACTTGGCGTAGCAACTCAGGTTGCTGGAAGAATTATGACAGTTGCAATCTAAAACATCAAAGGGTAGCCCATTGAGAAAGACAAGTGTATACGGAGCCCTAAAGTTAGCCTACTCTGTGACAAACTTGCTACAGGGAACGTCCCTAGAATAGCTAATCTCTGAAGGTCCCTGCCTCAGATCTTCATCACAATACAGTAGACCTTCGCATAATGACGTTGCTTGGTTCCCCAAGTAGTGTCGTTATGCAGAAAACGTCGTTATGCGGTTTCCTATGGGAGATCTACCGCAGAACGACAAAAAACCGTCGTTATTCACACAATGACGGTAAAAAAGTCGTTATTCGAATAGCAACGGTTTTTTGTCATTGTGCAGGAGATCACATGGGTTGTGTCGGTAGCGTCGTTAATCGAAAATGACGCTATTCGAACGCGTCGTTTGCCGGGGGTTCACTGTACCAGATTTTAAAGATTATTGAAATGACATGTATCAAGATGCCTTGACCACATGAAGCTTAATTTAGCATTTTAGCACTTGTATATTTATCATCAGTATTGAAGGGAGGACGGTCCTTTTCTATACAGTATTTTATTTTTACAAATGAAAAAGGACTTGAAGGTACTTCAGTAATTTATGATTAGGAAGCCACCAAAGAAGAAAGAAGGGGTCCCTTCTGGATTAACACCACTTTCTAGGCCACTTTCTATGGGGTGAAAATGAAGGAGGCAGAAGAAATTAAAGGACAGACTTTTAAAACTTTCCAAAATGTTAAGGGTGAGCCAGCGATGTCAGGTGGTAGGCATAGTCATGCAAGAATGTCCTTTGGCCAGATTGTGCCTTAGGCTGAAGGTTTCTCTCTTCTGCTTTATAGCAAGGAAGTAACAGTCTGCTGATAGTAGTGAAATAAAGCTTTGTGTTTCTTCAGGCTTTCTTTTTAAAAAATCAAAAAGAGCTGTACAGTATAATCTAAAGAAGAGTTCACAGGACTGCAAAGTCTACATTGAATCAAAAAGAGAAGCAAAATCATAAGGCATTGCTTAGTTGGAGGGACAAAAAAAGGCTTTGTTTGAATCTGGAGTTATTTTAGTATTTCCAAAAGAACATTCCTATGTTTTTTGTGTTAGAGTGGGAAAAGCACTAAACTAAGCAGCAAAAATGAACAATTGGCCTCTTTAACTACCCAAGGGTAAGATTCATATTTTTAAACTCGAAGTGGAATCTGCATCTCAGATCTTAGAGTACAGAATCCTTCTATTTCATATCTCAGTACCCATGCTGTTTCCTTGAACAATGTTTTCCATTCCTTCTAACTTGCAGTATGGTGTGGCCAGCAGGCACTCCTAAGTCCTTACACATCATCCCCCCCCCCCCCGGGTTATACTTCTACAATGGTGCAATATGCAGAACTGTTATGCCTATGTAAGGATTTACACTCTGAGAAATGTCTTCTCTGTTTTATAGATGATGATTCACATGCTGTTCTCTTATAAAGAGCTATATCGTCAGCCTATCTAGGTGAGGTCTGTGTACTCTAGTAGCACAGCAGCCTTCAAAGGAGTGTTTCCTGCCACCTCTCACCTCCATTTAAGCTAGAGTTGCTGATGATTTAATACAGGGGTTCTCAACCTTTTCAAGCCATGAGCCAGACTACAGCCCCTCAGATAGCTGAGCGGGCCAGACTGGTGGTCCCCCCCCCCCCCCCCCCGCGTAAACACTGCTGTAAAATGCATCCCCGGCTGTTGTAAATGTATTTACGACAGCAGCAGGTGCATTTATGGCTGTCATAAAGGAATCCACTTCTGGTGGCAGCACAGGCCACTTGAAATGGTGCCACATACCAGGTCTGGCTCACGGACCGTAGGATGAGAACCCCTAATTTATGATGTAAACTGTATAGAGTACATAAATGCTTCCATTAAGCTAAGCCTTCCTCCAAATGACTTTTGCATAGTTTTGCCCACAATTTCTTAGTTTATATAACATCAGCAGAAAAATAATGAGGAACTCTTCACACCCACATACTGTATTTAAAAACCTAAAAGATTTAAAAACCTAAAAGATAAAGCTTGGCATTGTTGCAGTGGGAGAAGTTATCCTTGATGCTGGCTATGTCATGTGCTATTGAGGGAGAGAAGAGTTAGCTTCTAACCAAAAAGTTGAGATTTTTGTGCTGCAGCAGAAAAGCAGCCATCGTAGATAGTCTGTAGGGGCAGAGCCTTAAATGTTTTAACCCCTGCTTCAAAAAAACAAATACAAACCACATAGAAGCCTTGAAGAACAGAAGTCATTGCATGGGTGTGACACATGAAGGCCTACAGACAAAGTAGACTACAGTACTGTAGTCTCTTCCTCCTGTCTGAAATGTCAGACTCCAAAGTCCAGATACAGTATTGGTTTTTTTCTTTTATGCCCCTCCCTTTTTGAGCACTGTAGCTAAAACATTTCAGCCAAGCACATTTTCCTACAAAACAATAAGAACTGTTTTGCAAGCCAGTCTCTTGCAAATATTGTTTGAAAGGCAAATTCTCTGTCCTGAAATCTGATTATTAACATCTGTCTATGTTACGTGCAGTTTGAGAACTAGTTTGTGCGTTTAGATCTGCATATACTAGTGAATCATTTTGGCAAGGAATGAGATGTGAAGTTGAAGAGCACATCCAACTTTTAATGCTTGAGGTCCTATATCAGTACCCAATATCTCCAGATACAGCTGGGAAAGATCTCTTGTTTGAAACTCAACCATCCCAAAGTTTGCTTTCATTTCATCCTTTTAGTACACACATGGGTAGGCTGAACTTAGGAGGGAAACTAGTGAGCCTATTCAGTGTCATTCCCCAGTTTGAGCTTTTTTTAAAAAAAAAAAAATAGACAGCCTTTGCCCAGTTTAGTTCTTAATGGATAGAGAATATTGAGCTGGACTGATCGCTCTATGACTTAGTATAAGATTTCCAGACGGCTTCTCAGCAAGCATTCTTTGAAGTGTTGAGGGAAGAACAGTATGGGATTTAATCGGTATTAGCCACATTTCACCTTTGTTAATGTGAAAGAGTGTCCAAGATGGGCCTGGATAGCCATGCCATGCAGCCTCCTAAAATGTGAACTCTTGGAATCTAGGCTGGGTCACCCTTTGCTCAAAATGTTCTCGCTATGTTATCTAACTTCACCATAGGCTGCTTTTTAACCGAAAAACCTTTAAGAAACAACTGAAAACCTTTCTGTGTGAGGAGGCCTTTAGCAGTTTTTTGAAGACCAAATAGGAGACCCATTGCCTTTCTGTCACCAGAGTTTGGGGTGGGTGGGGGTTCTCTTATTGTCTTAATGGTGTTTGTTTCACTTTTTAAAAATAATAATAATAGTGTAACCCACCCAGAGTGCACGATATTCTAATTTTTCAAGTTTCACCTGTATTAACTGTTTAACATCCAATCTCCAATAGTAGAAGAATAAGGAGGAAGAAGCCTTAACAAACTGTGTTAATTGGGATTAAGAGATTTTCATTTAATGGCTTGAATTGCAAACAGTAGTGTTTTTTCAAATACTGTATCTCCTATCCCCAAATTCTGATTTGCTTGGTATTTAGAGTAAGTGGAAGCCTCCTTGCAAATACTGCTTTTGCTCACCAGACTGTCTGATTTTCTCCATATTTTACTGTGTCACACAAACCACTAAAGTAAATGGGTTCTTCTACTGGGAAGGAATGACGAGATTAAGTGTCAGTGGAGGTGAGGCCAACATAGGAGCCTTCAACAAAATGGTAAAAAGTGTAGGCCAGAATTCTGTTGATGTTTGCATCTGAGTCACATGCCCAGTTGTGTGCTCAGTTGCCCAGTTGCCTCGGCACCTGGTTATTTAGCCATGGCTGGTTACACAAACCTTTATACCGTCAGCAGCAGGAAACCTACACAGTCAGCAGCAGGGTTTTTCAAAGAAAACTTACATTGCTAAGAGAAACACTTTGGTGATTAATCATTCTTTCTCTCTTTTTAGAATAGAATGAATCACAGTTTTGGATCTGAACAGTTAACCACTGTGTCTGTTACACGCTGCAAGCTAGAAAAGAACAGTTTGTATTTATTATGGCTCTTCTTGCTACCGCTTTCTGGTATCTAAGGCAACTATATACATATATTGCCCATCTGTTGAAAAGGTAGGTTTTAACAGGTGGGATAATTTGCATTGAGGCAAGATAAATATCTTTCTCGCATTAGACTAAAGGCCAACGTATCTAGCCTTGTTTCTTTTTCCTTTTATTTATTTATTTATTATTATTTTGCTGCTCACCCCCATCCCCAAAATCAGTGTCCTGTGACTGCAGAGCATGCTTTATCCTTATTTGGTTGTTTTGCTCCATTCAAGCATCAGCCTGTCAAATTTCTCTGGAAACTTTCCATCAAGATATAAAAATAATGGCCTCTATCTGTCCCAGTTTTCAGAAGTGCAAGTGGGACCTGCAACAGTGTTTCCCAGCGTGTTTTTTTAAATAGTAGCCATGTTATTCTGTGTTTCAAGCATATCAGAGAATAAACAAAACAAAAAAGTAGCACTTTAGTTAGTCTTCAGAGTGCTACAATGTTTTGTCTATTCTCTGATACAGTAATACCTTGGATAATGCTAAAACTTGGTTCCACAAGTCTTAGCATTATCCGGTTTTTAATGTTGTGCAATACATTGATTGCACAATGTAAAAAAAAAGCCCAGTTCCCTTTCTGAAGAGGAAAGGGAACAGGAGGTCTATCCACCTGACTCTTTGGAAAGGGCAGTGGGAATTTCAAAGAGGCAGTTGGATCAAGCCAAGCCCTAAAGTTGGCAGTACTGGTCTCCGACTTTGGGGCTTGGCTCTCTGGTGGTTTGAGCATTGGAGCGCTGGTTTCCTTGGGGTGAGGGCGTGCGCTCCTGGTTTTTCCCCCCTCAAGGAAACCGGAGCTCTGACACTCAGCACCGGTTTCCTTGGGGGAAGAGCGGGTGCGCGCGCCCTCACCCCAAGCAAATCGACACTCAGACCGCTGGTTTCCTTGGGGGGAGAGTGAGTGCGCACACCCTCACCCCAAGGAAACTGGCGTTCCAAACACTTGGATCTCTGGAGGCCCCCTTGCATCCCTCCGGATATCTTTGCCCCAAAGCCCGCAGGGCTGGTCTCCAGCCCTGCGGGCTTTGGGGCAGAGATCAACATTGGGGAATTTGAGGAAAACATTTTTGCATCACACAACGTTATCTTAACATTGTGTGGTGCAAAAGTTTTCCTCAAATTCCCCAACGTTATCCGGTTTAAACGCTGTGTGGTGCACACGTTAACTGGGGTATTACTGTATATTTATAATCCAGTTACAATATGAAATCATACTATGTATATTGATGCCGTTTCTCAAAAATAAAAGTTTTCTAGAAGCAAAACTGTGAATATAACCTCTACTAAATAGAGAGCTGTGAGCTATGTGTTGCAGTTCACAGGCAGTGAATGTTCTTTTTTATGTTCTTTTGCAAAGATGGCAGAATCCACTAGGTGCAGAATTTTACCTTGGATCTACCATTTTGAACCTAATGGCAGTCAGCTATAAAACTTACTTAAATTTTCCTTGCTGCATGTTCTCTGATCACTCTTATTGTTTGACTTTCCAGGTGGAGCAGATACCTGCAGAAAAAATTAACAAGTAAAATTTGCAATATTATTGTGTGTGTGTTTTTTAAAAAAAGTTTATATTATCTTTAAACAGGTCAATTTGATCAACTAACGTTTGTGCTTGATTTAGGTAACAATAGTGTTTCAGGTGAAGTTGATTTGCTTAGTTACTGTGCCAAAGAATGGAAAGGAGAAACAGAACAGGCCAGGCAGATGAGAAAGGTAAGGGCATGAATAAAAGAGTGAAGCTACTGAGCACATGGGACTCTTGTTTACAGCTGTCAAGCACAGTTTCATTCACCTTTTTGCCACTTTGCTATTTTTATTGATAACAGATACTGAAATTAATTTGATGGCACCATTTGCAAATAAGAGAGGAAAATCACAAATATATTGTAATGCTGTAACAGACTTGAAAAGTAAAATACTGTATTAAGATACAGTGATATACTCCAATGCGTCATTAAATTGATTTATTCTTACAGTCTTGATCCTATCATGAGAAGGACAGATTAAAGGTCTCCACTTTCAATTTTAAGTATGCCAAAATTTACCATTCTGTCTGAATTTAAGGAAATTGTGGTTTATTCTAGCTGTGATAAGTTTAAGGAAAGCAGGATCAGATTGTGGTTTCAGATCTTGGCTTATTAATAAGAATAAACTGCAGTTCCCTATGGTCAAACATAGCATGGATTTTTTTAAAAAAAACACAACAAAAACAGAAAAAATTAACAAAATTATGTATAATAGAATACAACTACCTGAGTTCATCCACCACCAGAGGGACTTATAAACATCCTTTATTAAATGTTCCCAAAATCATTAAATTTTTATACATTCCTCCTCATTTCAAAAAGATAATCCATCAAATATAGCTTGAAACTGTGATTTTGTCATAAAGGGAAGCTTTCATCCTAATCCCTTTATGCTCATGAGTGGGATGAAAGCACTACGCAAGGCCAAGGCATATTGTGGCATGTTCTTTAATATTAAAACAGGGTTTTGTTGCAGGTTCAAAAATAAATTGATCCTATTTACAATAGGTTCAAAGAGACCAGTTAAGATGTAACACACAGTTGGAGCACTTAGATGCTCTCAATGAAATTTAATGCCTCCATCTATGACTAAATCTGAAACATAAACAATTTTTCAACCACCACACCAATTTTCAAAGAGGAGAAAATATGCAGAATATTTTTTAAATGTTATCTTAGGCAAGGTTGCTGGAACAAAGTGCTTTATATGTGTTATAAAATTCCAATTTAAGGTGCCCCTAAAATGCTTTAAAAACGTGTGTTTAATGTAATTTGCTATTAGCCAGTTTTTATTAGTCCTTTGTAGTGCATATTAATGCCTTGTAATGTGTATCAGTGCTTCCAGCCAGTGATTTCAGTTGTATAGAAACTGAAGAATGAAACTAATAAATCAGTAAATACTTCATAAACACAGGGACTAATGTTAAGGAAGTTAATGCTAATCAGCTTGTCCAGGTTGATTTTCTTTTCAGTGGGCAGTGTCAGTGCCAACTGGAAAGTGCTCTGGAATAGACCGTTCTTTCCATGGTTGTATTCATTAATGTTCCACTGGATCTGGGAATAAATATTTCCTAAATGCCATATTGCCAGCTGGAGCTATGTACCTCAATATTTACAGAGTGTGCCCTCTCAGTTGCTTCACCAAAGAGGAAAGAGGCTGTCTTCATAAATATGTTGGACTTCAAACTGTTAATAAATGGAACAACATCTTTTAAATGTCTTTCCCTTTCTACTGAGATTTTTAGCAAAGGCTCTGTAGTTTGTCTTGCCATATTAGGAGTTGGGTGAGGATAAAGGACATGGTGTTTTCAGCAGTGACATTTAGACTGCAAAACTCACTCTCCAGATACCTCCATTTTGGACCCACATTACATTATTGCATTTTTATACCACCCGTTAGGGTGGTATCTCAGTGGTGAATCCAAAATTCACCCCCATCTGTGCCTCATAGTAGGGCTGTATATCAAAATCATTGAATAACTGAGTTGGAAAGGGCCTTTTAGCCCATCAGGTCCAAGCTCCTGCTCAGTCATGATCTGCATTTGAATTGACATTGAATAGTTGCACCAATGATTTTCAGCCATCTAGAATTCACAAAACATCTTCCATGTTAAATTTCTCATCATTGTTATTATTTTTTCTTTTAAAGGCTTATGAACAGTTGTTTTGGAGACATCATGTGAAATATCTACGACAAGTCAGAGGAGATGGCTATTGTGTGCTGAGAGCTGTATTGTTCCAGATATTTAGCCAGGGGCTTCATCTTCCATCATGGACCAAGACAACAGATGTCCTAAAGGTACATGCTAAACAATTACAGTACATTTGAGTTGAATTGCTTACTATACTCCACACTTGTTAGAGAAAAAATATTTCAAGTGATTTCAGATTCACAGAGAAGCTGCAAGTGATAATACAGTACTGAAAATTAGGTCCTTTTTTACCCCACTGGGTAAATGAGAGCATACCCAGAGATGACACTATACTATTTACAGTTACAATTAATAGAAAAGTTTATTTGAAATTGTTATAAGAAATAAAGAGAAATTATAATGTCTTTTAATGGTTCAAAAAGGGTTAAACATGTTTAAGTAGAAATCAGAAATTAGAGTGATAATATTCAAAAGAAAACAAACCAATTGTTACATACAGGAATTTCCCAAGCAAAGTGGACTATGATTCCATTGTTCACTAGAACCCTCTAAATCAAGGATTCACAATCTACAGCCCCATAGGCCTAATCCGGCCTGCTGTGAGGACCTCAGAGCCACTGCCAGAAGCGCCAAAAACATGCTGGAAACCCCCAAAACCGTGCCCAAACCATGCCAGAAGCATGGAAAAGCCGGCAAAAGCCACCACCACCCCAAATGGTGAAAACACGCTACCCTCGCTCCTGCCACGGGAAGCGGCAGAAGCAGCAAAATAACCTGAAAATGTGCCATCAATGCACCCACCACCATCACCAGAATAGGCAGAAGAAGTGGAAGGAACCACGTCTCCTCCACCACCACCACCCACTTATGTGAGGGGGTGTCACCAGCCTGCGGCATGAAAACTTTGTGAACCCCTGCTCTAAATGGATACAATCTCAAGCAAACTAAATCTGTGGTATGCAATACTGTATCAAAACCTATGAAATGAGTAGATGCTTAAAATATTATCAAGCACCGCCTAAACTCCCTCCAGCCTTCTAATTGAAGTAGGCCTAAAAAGTTCTCAATTACCTGGCCACAAAGCTGACAAATCAAAAAAATGATTAACACATAAACTAAAATATATCTACCTAATCCAGTGGAAAGATGCAAGAGGCTTGGTCCGGTAGGTCCGAGTGGCAAGGTTCAGTATGGCCTTCTCCTAGATCCCAGATCGGGAGTCCTAGAGACGATTTGGATAGAGAGGAGGATGGGTTAAGGAGAAGGGAAATGGGAAAAGGGGTTTTGGAACCAACAGATCATTTGAGGACAGTAGCCTACATTAAGTTTTTAAACATTAAGCATAATTTTACTCTGAATAGCTCTTGCTCTTTGTCTGTAAACAGAGATGTAGAAAACCTAAGCGGCCAAACGGTGATATGTACCAACTGCCACAAACCGTTTGAGGCTCCAAATACAAAGGCAACAATGTAGATTGTAAAAATGAAGTTTAATCCAATGAAAGCAATCTTGCTGTATGTGTCTGTTGTTCAATTCAGAGAGAGAGATGTTCCAAAAATGAAAGTAATAGACAGTAAATAATTCTTGTTTCCTTCACAAAATAATTAATCCAAATTGATGATTAGATATTATAATGTGCACTTATCTTGACTTATTCCTAATTCAAAATCTTATCCGGTAAAATATTTTTCGATACTTATCTTCTTCAGGATTATGTATATTCTTTCTAAAATAAACAAAGTCAAAAATTAAGCACCTACAAATATCAAGTGGCATTATGCACGTTAAACTTATTCAGGTAAATATTGAACTGAGCTTACCAATCGCGTCCACTTGGCCTCTCTCGCTTACTCTCTTTGTACCAAAGGATGTTACTGTTCCTACGACTAACCCTCTAAAATGGATAAGCTAATTAAATTGAAAACACTTGTGCTCCGGCACACAGATCGCTCTGGGCTCGGACCTAATCCTGTATGTAGCAGACTCCCAGCTAGCTTCAATGGAGAAACAGGAACACTGGCATACCCTAAAGCCCTCTAATTCACAAAGGTTGCTCTGTATAGATCGACTCAGTACTGACGGATCCCTCGAACATATTATAGAAAACATTTGAGATCAAGTTCCTGGTTGAGACCATGGGGGGGGGGGGGGCAAAGTTCTAAGCTGGTGTATGTAGTGTGCCTCCCGTTTCAATAAAAGTTTGTCCAAATCTGCCCTGCTATACTTTTGGGGCTTCACTACCTCTAAGACAACGAACTTAAAATCATCCGCAGTCAGAACACTCTTGCCCCTTTAATACATCAATAAAAATCATTTTGACAATGATTTTAAGTTCGTTGTCTTATGTAAAAAATTCATTTTTCCTATGGGTTTGCTTCAAGTAAAAAAACGATTTACATAAAAGCCTACGGAACAGACATTTTACATAAGTAGGGGTTTTACTGTACTTGTGCAAGGTAAGTGAAATGTTTCTATTTCAGGACTAATTTGAGGGAGATTATTTCTCAGAGTTCTGAATCTGACATATTTGCCTTAGATTTTTTATTGTATCAGCCTGCAGTTTACTATATGTCAAAGTTTGCTCCCCCCCCCCCCCCCCCGGAAAATGTTCTTTTTTTCCAAAGTAGAGATTTTCTGGAAATCCTTTGAATATTTTTTTTAAAAAAAAACAACAACACCAAATTGCTGATCAATTCTTAAAAGCCTTATGCTTTTCCTTTCAATTCAGTTCTCATAAATTGCACAAGTAGAATTCCATGTGAATTTCATGAAAAGAAATTTTTCCACTTTGCAACTCTTAAGAAAATGTAACAAGTAAGCAAATTCACATGGAAGCAGGAAGTGCTTTGATTATTTGAAAGAAGTGTTACTGTCTCATCAAAGCAAGATCAGCTTTTTCTTTGGAGTTCTTACTGTTTTAAATCTTTATTTCCTATCAAACTACTCATTTGAAGGTAAGGTTGTACTCATATCTTTTTCAGATCCCTGAGAAACTTCTTTATTCACAAGGCTGTAACTGGATTCAGCAATATAGTTTTGGATCTGAGAAATATACTGGCTCCAGCACATTAGGGAAATTACGTAAATGTATTGAAATGTTAAAAAGTCAGGTAAGTGGAAATATTTTTTACTATCTTAGAAGGCCATTGGTACTGAGCGTTACAGGTGTGCATGGATGTATTTAATTGATTAAAACATTTTAACTGATTGGCAATTAAAAAGAGTTTAATTGATTAGTAACTAGATAGCACTGGAACTTCCAAAGTTTAGCAATGTCTTGTAATTTGAAGATGATCAGATTATTAGTAGTGTTTGAAAAAATGTTGAGTTTCTCTTTAATTATTTATAATCCATTATGCTACTGTGTACATAAATGGAGACACCAGATCAAAGGAAAAGCCAGCAACATTTAGCCTCCCCATCTGTAATAAAGTCCAGTTTCCACCATTCATTAGAATAATAGAACCTAGTTGAAGGATAAACTTGGAATTTCTGAAATTTATGTTCTTGTTATGTCATCATTAAAGCACAGTGAATAGGTATTATATGAGGACATGCAGAAGTAAACATTCTGTTGTTCTGGATTTAAATATACAGTACCCAGATTTCTAGCAAGGGAAGAAAGCATTAGTTTGCTTGTCTTCAAATTAATAGTATCATTTAGAGAGTGTTATTTGCAGGACAGTGTGTCCCTGACAGCCTGTAGCAATCTTGCATGCCTCTATGTTTTTGTGAACCTGTGTGCTAGAATGTATATTTTCTTCCTTCTTTTCTCCTGCCTTAAGTGGTTGCTTGACTTGTGCCATTTACTTTTTGCAAAATTCTCTAGGAATATCTTTCTGCTATATAGAGAAAGCGACTTAAGGAGTTGCAGCCAGGGATAAAATAGCAATAGATTGATCTTTGTCTGTGGTACCTCCCTATCACATGTTTGAGGTGCCTTGCTCAATTTCCTCATTCTTTGCAAAATTATAGCTCTTAATTTCTCTGCCCTATATTTCTTCAAATCCTGTAATTACAAAGTTTACACTGAGTGGTCACATTTTGTTTGTGGATCACAAGTTAGGTAGTCTTCTCCTTAGGATTTTGCTCTTTATTCTCAAACTTGGTTACCTGCCTTTCTGGGCAGCTGCTCAGTTAAAATGTGGGTTAAATTGATAGAAATTAAATTGAGCCTTTTGCAAGCGTGGACAGGCCCATGCTGGCATGGCAGGATACCAGGATGTGTCACCACATTCCTGTTCTTATAGCTTAAAGGGCCACGCCACCTCGGCAGTTTCTGCTTCCACTTCGGCTTCTCTCACTGGGCTCCCCCTCCGCCCTGTGGGAGAAAGTCCAAAGCGCTTTGGCAACAGCTCGGAGATAATAATAATAAGGCTTGGGTTGGAAACCCCCCTCCCCACAAAATTATTATTATTATTTCTGTGCCGCTGCCAAAGCACTTCGGACTTTCTACCACAGAGCAGAGGGGAGCCCAGCGAGAGGAACTAGAGCAGGAGTGGAAACTGCTGAGGTGGCGTGGTCCTATAAGTTATAAATAGGGGTGCACGGTGACACGTGTGGAAACAATATGTGTATGTGAGTTGGACCCATAATAAAACATTGGAATTATAGTGTCCTGTTCAAACATACTCTTTTTGAGGGATACTCCATTCCTTCTCATTTTTCTATTATGCTTCCCTACTCAGTCGGTACTCCACAACCACTGAACATGCTGCAGCTATGAAACCCAGCTTTGGCTGCTTGTGAATGAGGAACCGATTTATTCCTGGTAGAGTCTTCCATCCTGAGCATACTAACACTCCCTTCTTGTGCCCAAGCATTACTAGAAAATTAGGTTATTATTAGTACATGGGATATCAATGTTTCTTTGACCACAAGTAAATCAACGACGTAATCTTAACATCTTAATTGCTAACAGGGATACCAAGAGCTTTTAAAAACTATTATTGTCCTGTACATTGCAGTGGATGGAGATAATTGGCATTAAAGATCAACATGAAAGAGCAAAACTGTGTTATGCCATTTTTACTGATGAAAATACGGAGCACAAGATGTATGAGGCCATAAAATTTATTATGCTCTACCAAGTTATAGAAGCCTATGAATACTTCAGCAGCAAACAAGAAGGTATCCCACGGTTTTTCTACAGCCTGTTTACACGTGATACTTCTTTGGACCCTTTAAGCTACATGATGAATCACCTAAATTCGATAGGTGATGGAAGAGGTCTCGATAAGGTAAATATACCATTTCAAAATAAAGATTCTGTGACATTTGAGAGAACCTTAAAATGTAACAGATGTATATATTAATGCCTGTGTGTGTTGGGAGGAAATCTACATCAGAAAACCTAATGTAGAGACTAGGGCTGTCTGCAGTAATAACAAAACTAGTGTTCCCTACCACGAGGTAACCTGATTGAGTTTTTGTTTATTTTGGCATGTTTTATTTTGTCTTTCATGAAATGTTTTAGCAAAAACCTTTCATTGAAACTTCAGTGGGGAAGTAGACTTCTTTAATAATGTGCCAGGCTTTGTAATTGCACATTGTTAAATTTTGGAAATTATTATTAAATTATACTCTCAGATGAACTTTATATTGAAAAGACAAAGAAAATTATCACAAAGTACTTCTAATTATAGTGCTTCTATTGCTCCCTCATTTTTGAGTAAGTTGCACTGCATTACAAAAAATATTTTATAGTATAAGATCTATCCCACATCTGTAACACCTTGTACCAAGTTTTAAATTGCCTTTTATGTTTAAAATTCAGAATTTAAGCATAAATCTCAATACAGTAGACCCTTGCATAACGACGTTGCTTGGTTCCCCAAGTAGCGTTGCTAAGCGATTTTTGTTGTTATGCGGGTTTCTATGGAGTTTCCCACATAACAATATTTTTAGCGGATAATGGTTATTTTAGCATCGTTGTCTGGACAACGGCACTAAAAATGTTGTTATGTGGGGAAACACGTGGTTGTTAAGTGAAAATGATGCTATTCGAATGTGTTGTCATGTGAGAGTTGACTGTATATAAAAGAATACCCTGCATGCCACAAAGAAGGAGGAGGTGAATGACAAGGATTTAATAAAAGCTATACTAGTTATCATGTTTTCATGAGCCACAACTTGCTTTCTTTAGCAATTTTTTCAAATGTAATTCCAAAAGTGTCATTTCTCATGCCATCAAACTTAGTATCCACATTTTATCAATCAATTTTTCCTTAAATCTGTTTGCTTTTGTTAAAACTCTCTCTCTCCCCCCCTCCCCGTTTCCTCCATAGGTTGAACTCTTTCTCCTTGGATATACTCTTGAAGTAAAGATAATGATTTACAGGCTTTGTAAATTCGGTTCAGATCTTTTTAAAGAATGTTGTTTAGAAGGTAATCCAAGAGACTGGCATGAAGTCTCCCTGCTGACTGAAGATGATCATCATTATCACATCCCTATTATCAAGATATAAAACTGACTTCTGATGATGCTGGAAGAAGCATCTGACTTTACATCTTCCCCCAGAAGATTTGTTCACTGTCCAAACAGTTAAGACTGACTAGAAGTGCCGGGATTAAAAAAATACAGCTCAGCTGTACATCCCTACTCTATAGCCATGAGGCATGCCATCTCTTAACTTATCTACCTCACAGGGTTGTTGTAAAGGTAAATTATTTAAAACTCATGTATGTCGCCTTCAGGTTTTCAACAGCAGCATGTTGAAGGATACTTTTTTTTTTTTTGCATTGGGACAAGCTGGATATTGGTGCTGTTGTGGTCCACTCACTTCAGGTGTTTTGACGCTACGGGCTTGTAAACTAAGTTATTCCATTTCTCCTGATAACTCTAGTTCTCTGGTTTAGGGTTTTCTTAAACAGAGCATACTCAGTAAAATCACCAAATGGCACTTGGGAGAACTCTCTTGGGGGAAGCCATGGTGTGAAATTGGAATACTGTACACATCAGATGTAAACTGGTAATCTAGATATGCTCTTTGAGACTGCGGTCAAAAAGCTTGTGGATCCCTCATTCTTATTTTGATACTATCCTGTGGAGCCCCAACCTGGTGCACTCTGGTGAGTTAGCAGGGGCTTGTGTGTCATGGACTCAGGATTACAAACTGAGGCCTTATATGAGTAGCCATGGTTGCCTTGTTAGGTTAAGTCTTTTATAAAACTCACAGCGATCATTACCGCCAAATAGAAGCAGTCTTCATATCTCATTTTGTGGAAAATCAAGCCTTGTTATTTCATACTAATTGGAATTTTTTTCTGGCAAAAATATATATATGTCACCTTTATGTTGTACATGCTGTATAACATGGCCTGGAAACCACAGTTACATTGGCCTACGCCAGTGTTTCCCAATCTTTTGTTTTTGGACTTCAATTCCCAGCCTCAATCAATTCTCCAAAGCACTGATCAGCCAAATGTACTGACCTAGGCTTCTGGGAATTGAAATTCCCCTGTGGGGCATGGGCCCCATGTTGGTAACCACTGGCCTACACCATCTTTGACAACAGCAAAAAAGCGAAGGAAAGCCATTTGTGTTATCTCTTCAAGTACATCATTTCAATGAACTTCTACTGTTTACATCAGATCCAGCAGATCATCTGCTCAGCTGGATCATTCTTGTAAGAACTATTGTATAGCTCCAGTTATATATGGGGTTAAGATGGCTGCAGGTATGATAGAGTAATTAGCTGGATGCCTTCTGGCCTGTATTTATGCTCTGAATTCTCTGTCTAAAAGCAAAATCCAGGCTCCTTGCATAAATTAAGCAGCAAAATCCTGTGGTTTGCACTGCTTTGTATACATTTCTCCTGGATTTTCTCCCCTTGGAAGAGCTGCTGTGTTGTGCCCTGACCTTTGAGAAGTTAAGATGATAACTGAGATGGCAGGACGTTCTCAAGCATACGTTCACAGGTGAAGGCACTAGTAAAGGCATTCTGCTCTTTATTCAAAAGGAGAACAAGGTGAGATTCTTAATACCAAATTTCACCACCAACATCACATTCTACAGCATTCCCAGCTTATCCACAGCTTGGCCATCAACATTTAGGAGCAGAAGTAGTGAATGCTTGAAAATAATTAACATAATATTATTTTATCAGTAATAAAACAGTCTGGTTTTGTAATGTGTATTTTGTATGCTTGTGGAATTTTTTATTCTCTGGTTTTATCAATTTCTCCTGTATCTTTGTTGAAATCATTAAGATCTTTTCATCAATGTTTAACTTTGTAATAGGGAAGTACTTTGAGGACATAGACTGGACATATTTCTGTTGTAAAACTTTTTCTTTTACGTTTCTGTTTGAGTGTGAGAGTATGCACAGAGAACAGTAAAACTAACATGTCAAGCACTAGAAGCTGTTGTTTACCCATTTTGGTGGAGTGGACTGAGCAATGGACTAGGGCTCAGGCAGCCTTGGTTCAAAACCCTGCTCAGCCCTGGAAGTTCATTGGGGTGTGTGCAAATGGTAAAGCTACTCCTGAAATATCTCATTTCCTTTGAAATCTCTATTAGAGTTGCCACAAGTTGGTTCTATCTTGTTCGCACAAAACCACTATAATCGGAATCTCACTGTTGAATTGATTCTGTTTTATGCACTTTGTAGACTTTTTATGTTTGGTGCCTTTTTAAAAACACATTCTACTTGTTTAAATATAATTTTTCAAAAGTTACTAAATCATTATGTTTATTAGGACAGTGCTACACTTGTGCTTAGTTCTTCAGCTGCCTCAAAAACTTAACAGTAAGTTTTGTTGCTCATTCCCACCCACACCCACTGGTGTGAAATGCAAAAAAGGCAACAAACACATCCATACATGTGGGAAGGTATTTTTATCCCTCTCAAATGCCCAGGAGATAGTCTTATTTATGCCTATGCTCTCAAATTGAGTGAAATCCTTCCATATTTCCTCCAATCCCTTATTTGAGGTGATTAGGAGTCTGTCATGATAAGTTCTTTAGTTACCAGGCAGCCACTGGTAAGATGATCACATAAATGTCAGCTTTACAGATGTTCACTGTTACATGTATTGACACAGAAGTTCATTAAGATCAACAAAAGAAATTAAAATGAAGATTGAAATTTTTTGATCTAATTGCAGATTGCTCGGTGAAGTAGTAGGTCTGTGTCTTAGTTTACTTATGTGTGGAAATGGTGGCTTTATTTGCATGCTTCATTTGAGTAGCACCATGATTAGCAGTGATTATGCCATAATCTGCCATCCCCTCCATCTTTTAACCTACCCTAGTACAACTATTCTTTTCTTTGTCCCTTTTCTTTTTTAATTCCTCTATGCTAGTAAGAGAGAGAGAGAACACTAAGTTCCCTAGGTATCCATGTTTATCATATGCATTTGGATAAAGAAATTCTCATCCCACATCAACAGTATCTACCTTGTGACATTTACAGTGAGCCAGTAAAAGTTTAAAACATCCTTTTTATCCCTCTGTCTCCATAGAAACCAAGTCCAGCATTTTATGACATAATTATGACTTAACAATGTAAAGCTGGAATCATTACCTTTTACACAAAGCAAGGAAAGATGTTAATAAAAGTAGGGGATTACTTTCTGTAAAGCACAGATGGCGATTAAGAAAACAGGTGAGTGATATTGGAAAATACTCTTCCACTCCTCAGTTGCATACACTAACATTCATTTGTTGGGTTATTATTGTTCAGTTGCACAGTCGATTCTGACTCTTTGTGACCCCATGGACCATTTTCCTCCAGGCACCTCTGTCCTCCACCATTCTCCTCAGCCCGCCAAGCTCTGTGCCTATTGTGTCCACAATACCATCTATCCATCTCATCTTTGGATGCCCCCTTCTTCTCTTGCCCTCCACCTTTCCCAGCATTGAGGCCTTCTCAAGTGAGTCCTACTCATTTGATGTCCAAAGTACTTTAGCTTCATCTTCACCATTTGTCCCTCCAATGAACAGTCAGGATTGATTTATTCCAGTATTGACCTATTTGTTATCTTTGCTGTCCAAGGGACACTCAGGACTCTCCTCCAACACCACATCTCAAAGGCATCTATTCTTCTGTGCTCAGCCTTCCTAATGGTCCAGCTCTCACACCCATACATTACCACTGGGAATACCATTGCTTTGACTATGCGAATTTTTGTTTTCAAGGTGATGTCTCTGCTTTTCACTATATTCCCCAGGTTTCTCATAGCTTGTCTCCCCATAATCAGTCGTCTTTTTATTTCATGGCTACAGTCGCCATCTGCAGTGATCTTAGATCCTAGAAAAGTAAAATCTGTCACTGCTTCTACTTCTTCCCCATTATTTTCCAGGGACTGATCGGACCTGTTGCCATTATCTTGGTTTTCTTGATATTAAGTCTCAAACCAGCTTTTGCACTCTCCTCCTTCAATCCAATCAAGAGGTTCTTTAGGTCTTCCTCACTTTCTGCCATTAGGGTGGTATCGTCTGCATATCTCAAATTGTTGATGTTTCTCCCAGCAATTTTGATCCAAAATTGTGATTCCTCCATCCCCGCATTGTGTATTATGTGCTCTGTGTATAGATTGAATAAGCAGGGTGATAAAATGCAGCCTTGTCTTACTCCTTTTCCTATTCCAAACCACTCTGTCATTCTGTGTTCTGTCCTAACTGTTGCTTCTTGGTTCGTGCACAGATTTCTCAAGAGTTATATGAGGTTCTGGTATTCCCATCTCTCTAATTACTTGCCACATTTTGTTGTGGTCCACACAGTCAAAAGCCTTGGTGTAGTCAATAAAACAAAAGTAGACTTGTTTCTAGTATTCCTTTGTTTTCTCCATGATCCAACGTATGTTCGCAATGTGGTCTCTAGTCCCTCTGCCTCTTCTAAAACTGGCCTGCACCTCTGGTAGTTCTCTCTCCACATGTTGCTGAAGTCTATCCTGTATTATCTTGAGCATCACCTTGCTGGCATGTGGGATGAGCGCAATTGTTCGGTAATTTGAGCATTCTTTGGCATTGCCTTTTTTTGCGATTGGAACGTACACTGATCTTTTCCAATCCTGTGGCAACTGTTTTGTTTTCCAAATTTGCTGGCATATTGAATGCAGTAGTTTGATTCCATCATCTTTTAGGGCTTTGAAAAATTCAACTGGGATACCATCATTTCCACTGGCTTTATTGTTTGCAGTGCTTTTTAGGGCCTTTCTGATTTCACTCTCCAGAATGTCTGGTTCAAGTTCAAATTTCTCATTATTGTTATTATCAGGAGTGCTGAGGTCCTTTTTGTAGAGTTCCTCTGTGTACTCTTGGCATCTTTTTTTATCTCTTCTGCTTCAGCTAATTCCTTTCCATCTTTGTCCCTTACCATGGTCATTTTTGCTTTAAATGTTCCCTTGATTTCCCCAATTTTTTTTTGAAAAGATCTCTAGTCCTGCCTCTTTTGTTGTTTTCCTCTATTTCTTTGCACTGTTCTTTTAGGTAGTTTTCCTTGTCTCTCCTTGCTTTTCTTTGAAATTCTGTGTTCAGGTGATTGTATTTTTTTCTTTCTCCTTGGACTTTTGCATTCCTTCTTTCCTCTGCTATTTTAAGGGCCTCATCAGACAACCACTTTCTTACGCTTCTTTTCTTTTGGTATGGTTTCTCTTGCTGCCTCCTGCATGATGTCCCGCGTCTCTGTCCATAATTCTTCTGGTACTCTGTCTATCATGTACAGGACATTAAACCTGTTCATGACCTCCACCGTGTATTCTTTAGGGATGTTGTGTAGGTCATATCTGTCTGATCTAATTGTTTTCCCCATTTTCTTTAGTCTAAGCCTGAATTTTGCGATCAGTATGTTGTGATCTGAGCCACAATTTGCCCCAGGTCTTGTTTTTGCTGACTGAATGAAGGTTCTCCATCTTTGACTCCAGAGTATGTAATCAATCTGGTTTCGATGCTGGCCATCTGGTGATGTCCATGTGTAAAGTCGCCTCTTGTGTTGCTGGAAGAGGGTGTTTGCTATGACTAGTGCGTTCTCTTGGCAGAACTCTATCAATCTTTGCCCTGCTTCATTCTGTGTTCCAAGACCAAACTTGCCTGTTATTCCATTTATTTTTTGATTTCCTACTTTGGCATTCCAATCTCCTAAGATAATGTGGACATCATTTCTTGGTGTCTGTTCTATGAGGTGTTATAGGAGAAAATCTAGGGCATTGATGGTTAACCTTGGCACTCCAGGTGTTCTTGGACTTCAATTCCAAGAAGCACTGATCAGCACTCTTGCTGATCAGTGCTTCTGGGAATTGAAGTTCAAGAATACCTGGAGTGCCAAGGTTAGTCATCACTGATCTAGGGAGACCTTCATGTTGGAGAGGTGGAGACACCTTGCTGCACACACTAGCATGCCCTCTCATTTCTCCAACACAAAGTCTCCTTAGATTTGTCTTCACCATCTTTTAAAATCCTTCCTACAAATCCAATGTTTCACCAAGCCTTGTAATAGATGAAAGCCATAATGCAAAGCAAAGATGTAGACAAATGAGTGTGAGGCTTTTAACTTTAATGTAAGAACAATTACTTGAGCTCTTTTGTAGGATAGTCGTTTCTATTTCTTATCATAGAATAACACAATCTAACACAAGAGGGCAGCAGACAACCATAACACTACATGAGGGAAAGGTATTTTCTCTCTCAAATGCCCAGAAGATAGCCTTATTTAAAAAGAGCCTCAGGCAGCTCTTTCCTCCTGCATATGTCTTCATCAGCCTTGGGCAATGCTGTCGTTTATTTTTTGTAGAAATTAAGATGGTAAATGAACTGAGAAAGACATGTCATGGCCAGTTATGGGATGAGGGGGGAGGTATCAGTCAAGTTTTATTCTATTTCTTGTAATGCACCAGGCTCCCCCAATAAATAAATAAATAAATAAATAAATAATATCACAAATGGATAATCACTTCTAAGATCTTATGGAAATTTAGCTGTGAGTTAAACTTAAGGAACACAATGGGACTTAGGTCTGAGGGAATATACACAGGCTTACACCAGGAATCATGTTTATTACAAAAACTTAAATTGTTTTGAGGGCTGCAGCATATTGTTTGATGCTCATGAGAAATATACAAATAATAGGGGCAAAAAAATTCAAGTGGAGAAAGGATAAAGTAAAAGATTTTATGAGGAGAAATGATCGGCACCGCCCAGAGTGGGATACTACCCAAATAGGCAGTATAGAAATGCAATAAATAAATAATAATCTGCAGCAAGCTTTTGCTTAGAAATGCTGTAAAGTGTTAGCAGGGACCTAGGCTGTTCAAGGATATATAAAATATATATTTCCCTAAGTTTTCAACTTTCCTTTTTAAAAAAAAGTAGTTTCCCAATTCTTTCTCTTCTGGAGATTTAAGGAATAATTCTGTTCACTAAGAAATAAACCTCTCAACTTCCAGTGAACTCAGAGCCTCACGATTCAAGATGCATGTGATGTCTGTATAAATTCATTAGTATTGTTTACTTTAACATGTTAAACATTGCATTGTTTATGAATGTTTTGTATTAACCTACAACATCTCACCGCACAGCCCCTCAGCCTTACACTAGATGAATCTGCTGACTACTGCCCCCATGTAGAACTGTTAGGTCAGCCACCATCTCAGTCCCTGTGATTCAGAGCCAACTTTGGAGTCCAGAGGATTTGGGACTTTGTCATGTCCCACAGGCAGGAGAGCAGCAAAACTTTTTGGCAGAGTTGACTGTGGAAACAGATCTGGGCATATGTCCCAGAAAATGACAACCTGTTACTTAGTAACCTCGGGTTACAGGAGAGAAGAGTGGGGGGGGGGGACCCAGAATGTTCTTTCTTACGGTAGTGCTGGGTTTTTTTCCATACGGAAATGTCCTCCTTCAGTTTTGTGCCTTTTGGTTTCCATCTCGCAGTGGCTGGAATTTCAGTCCTCATGTATGGCTTAGTCAACATCACTATTCAGGATACAGACATGGCAGTACCACTGTCTTGGGACCAGACATTTGAACAACAATTTGTTGTTTCCAAAGCATACCTGTCAAGTCGCGGTTTTGGAAATCTGGGAGCCGGGCACGCATGCGCAGTAGGTTTCCAGGCGCTGGGCAGGAAATGTGCAGTAGGTTTTCAGGCGCCGGGCAGGAAATTGGTTACTGCGCTTGCGTGGCCATGAGAGGCAGCAGCATGCATGCGCAGAAACCTGTGTGCATGCGCAGAAACCCCTTCGGCCGGGAAATGGGTTGCTGCACATGCATGGCTGTTAGAGGCAGTGGCGCGCATGTGCAGTAGCTACTTTCCCTGCCGTTCAAAATACGGGATGTTGGCGGGAAAGGGGAAATCCCGGCCAATACGGGATACTTGACAGGTATGTTCCAAAGTTGAAACCTCTACATTTCTAATCTTTTTTTCTCAATAGCTTGCCTGTTAGTCCAGATCTGATCTTGCTGAGAATCTGAACCTAGTGTGTTTTCACAGAAAGACAGAAATGTGATGGTCTAGAGACCTAGTTTACTTGCTACAAGCAACTATGTCAATGGCATTTGGAGATCACTGGAAAACACTGCCATTTCTGAAAAAACAAATCTGAAATGGTATACATACAAGCAATGCCAGTAATGATTGTAGGCTATGATGTTGCAAGCACAGCTATAGTTTGTGAGGTTACTGCCTGCTGTCAGAATTTATGCTGTAGGAATGGAAGTATGCTGCACTTATAAAGTCAAACATAGGCCTTAGGCAACTCCAAATTGTTTACTTCTTCCTATTGTCAAACTGTCAAAATGTCTAGACCTCTCAGTGTACACTTTCAAACTTTTCAAAAATTGCATTTAATCACCCAAAGAGGTTATGCCAGCTTCATCTTTACCCAGCGATTCAGGTAATAAGTTACTAGGAAAGGACAATCCAGGACTTGTCTACACTGGCCCTCTTGAGATGGTGTGGAGAGGCTTTTTCAAAACTGCTAGAGGCCATAGGGAGAAGCTAAATGCTGTTTGGCATGGTTCCCGCATCCAGACAGCATTTTGCTCATCTGATGAGGCTTTTATCTCCGTGTCTGCTACAGATCAGACTGCTGGAGCACAATCAGCAGTAGATGGGGAGGTGAAAGCCACTTCCCAACCCCTGCTGTGCACATACACTGGGCATGGGATTAAAATACAGTGGGGCAGATTGGAACAGATTGGCCAAAACAATGTTTACACGCAATTGGACCATCCCACCCCCAAAGAGCAGGCTACATGCCGAAGCAGACGGATTCTCAGTATACTACTATATACTGGCTTGGTTGAAGAGACTGGGAAAGGCAAGAGTTTTTTTTTTAAAAAATAGCTCCCTTAACTAAGGCTCCTGCTATTACCAGTCATGAACCAAAGATCAGCCAAGCTAACCTTTTCTTTTCTACATTAAATCATCCTGAGATTTGTGTCATCAGTTGTGACTCACCGATTTATCAGAGATGTAACCGTCTAATTATACAAAATATTGGCTAGATTATTTTTCCTTCTGTTAACTACTATCTCCCAATCACCTTCACTCAAACAGCAACTTTCTAAAGATAGAAGTCCCTGATAATTTAAAGATTAGGAAAAGCCCATAGTAGCTGAACAAAAGTAATTGTGCAAGTTAATCTTCTTTTGCAAGCTACAATTTAAAAAGACTTCCTCCTGAAAATATGCAATTACTCTACAAAGCTGAGAGTTGTGTCTTAAATGATAAACATGTTAGCATTTTCCCCCCTATGGCTTATTGACTAAGGAAGCAATGGCATTTCTTATTACAAGGCAGGTGAAGAAATCCAGGACCTGCAGGGACACTTCACCCATGCTAATTAGATAGGAATAGGTGGAGCTTCTGTGGTTTGTTCATCTAAACAAAATAAGTACAGTAATACCTCATACAAAGTCCGCTTCATACAACATCAGATTCATACAACATCGCCTAATTCCTTGAAAAAAGTTGCCTCATACAAAGTTGTGCGACTTTGTATGAGGCATTGGGTTTTTCCCAGGTTGCATTGTGCCTGTGCAGTATAAAAGGCAGGACACATGCGTGAATTGCTCTTGTGGGTTTTGCATGAGGCGAAGAGTGTTTAGGAGTGGTTTTGAGCACGATTTTGGTTTTGTTTTGTTTTTGAATTTTTTCATCAGAATTTTTAGAAGCATTCCTGGGATTTTTGCAGCATTCTTCAGGTTCTTGGACAATCAGGGTTGTTTGACATGTTTTTGTAATGTTTTTAGACTTCAGACAATGTTTTCTTAAAGTTCTGTCAGTTTCCTGTCTGTTTCCTTGACTTTGCCCTGAAGTCTGTGCTGTTACAGTACAATGTATCTCTATGGAAACGACGTTGTACGAGGCATCGCGGCAAGGATTTGGATGTTGTATGAGGCATCGCGGCTAGGATTTTGCATGCTTCATACAAAGTCCAAATCCATATAAAGTCCAAACTTGTGGAATCAAGTTTGGATGTTGTATGAGGTATCACTGTATTGGGGATTCAAAGTACAGTTTTTTCTCCATAGCATTCTGGTATGCTTACTTGCTGTGTTTGTAGAGTTTACTCCTAGGTGGATATGCTTCAGAATGAAGACTTTGTATGACATGCCTGGAGAACCGTTGTGATTGCATATTAGACTATGCCAGGGGTTCCCAATGTTTTCCCGCCAGGGGCCAGTTCCTGCCACCGCACTCAGCTGTGGGGGCCCACTCCCCTAAGACCGTATCTAGAAGCAGGGGGGCCTTATTACATAGCAACCTGACATTCACCAGCAACAGCCTAAGAGTGGAGTCACTTTGGGTCCGCTGTCCAGGAACCAGAGATGTAGCCATGGGCCTGGAATGGGGGAAAGATATTAGACATCAGTCCCACATTCCCCGAGTGCAGCCTGCCCCTTGGTCCCTGCAATATCACCCCATGCTCGTCAAAACTACAATTTGTATGAATCCTTTCAACCCAGATGCACCAGAATTAGAAACGACAATCTCACTGAACCAATGGGTTTACTTTAGTTGGGACTAGCAATAGGATACTGGCCACCATTTTGCTGGAGCTGGTCATAGAACTGCCCTCCCTCATCGCAACTCTAGGGCTATGGCTTCCAGTGGATCCCCCTCTTTCACCCCCATAATATGCAAATCTTGAAGAAGGTGCAGAGCTTTGAAAAAATGACAAAAATTATCAGACAATAGTTTTCAAAGAAACATACTGTACTTTTATTTTTCATACTCCCCTAGAAATAGAAGGCTACTTTGTAGAGTTGTTTCAAAGATTTTTTTCGTCAATTTTATAGTTGCCACCTCTACCATCACAATATTTTAGAATGAACTTGGTGTTAAAAAAAGCACCGCAGAAAAAGCAAAATGGTGACCTGCGTGAGTGGCAGTTTGGTTGCTGTTGTTGCTTCCTCCAGAGAAAAACAAAGGCACACAAAAATAGTTTTCATTGGGGAGGGGAGCATAATTTAGCTACAATCATTGCTAATGGTAACCCCTGCCTCAGAGAAAGATTTGAACAATATCTCCTCTCCCTGAAGAAACCCGGTGAAATATTTTCCCTAATTTCTCTTCCCAGGAAAGAATTTTGAAAGGTTATTAACTGTAATTTTGGGAGCAGTTTTTGATATGTGATATGGGTAAGTTGTTAAAGGGAGAGAGGAATTAACAATAAAGCAGGGTATTCATCAAGTACCTGACCACTGGACCAGGTAGGAGGTTGTCCCTCTTGCTGAGAGTAATTTACGAGCAGAAAAACTCTTCTTTTGACATTTATTTTGGAGATCTGATGTTCTTTTAATCATTCAATTGTTGATTTGTGTTTGGATTATGAGGAACAATTTTAACCTCTTTGTTTTTTCTGGCTCTGATAACATGAGAAACAGAATTATAGTAATGGTACAGTTTGTTATAGAGGAGAACCTGAAGGGAATGAAAAAGGAAATAGTGGTGGTGTGTATTCTTTTATTCAAGCTCTGTTTACAGCCAAAGAACCAGTGCTGCCTCATCTACAGACGTTTCCATGGACATGTGGCAGGCATGCCTAGACACTGGAGTGTGCGGGACACTGTTTACCCTCCCACCGAAGTGGCACCTATTTATCTACTTGCAATTTCTTGCTTTCGAACTGCTAGGTTAGCAGGAGCTGGAACAGAGACGGGAGCTGACTCTGTTGTGCAGCACACAGGTCTCAAACTGCTGACCTGCCAACCTTCCAGTCGTCAGTGAGTTCATTGTGGCTGACTTCCAGCTAGGTTAAGAATGTACCAAATCGCAGACCAAAACCGGTAAAAATGCTTTATGGCAAAAGCTGAGTACAGCCTGGCAGACATTAAGTTCTGGTGCACATCTGTTTATAATTCAGACAGAAACAAAACTTTTTTATTTTGGGGTTAGTGAAGGGAGTTTAGATATTTTAGAGGAAGTGAGAAAAGGGTAATTCTTTCAATGTGTTTCCCTATTTATACCAAAGTTCTAAATTCTACAAATAACATGTTAGAGGAAGTTAGAAATGGAAATGTTTATGAACTGTCGTGTAAAAGGCAAACTGGCAAATAAGGAGATCAAAACAGACTTGTGGCATCTTTTTAAAAAATAGATAAACTAAAGGCTTAGGTTGAGGCCTAAGATGTCATGGCCTAGGGTCCCATGTCATAAAATATCACATTTTTTCCCCATGAAGAATTGCACCATTATTAATCTGTTTGTTTTTTAAGGTTCAGCAAAGCTTCCTAAAGTTTGTGTAGAAATCAACTATGCTTCATCTTTTGAAATTAGGCTTGTTGTCCACAGCAGCATTGTTCTGAATTGATAAAAAGGATATGGGGATGAAAGGTCCTTCAAGCAGTTCTGTTAGAATAGCCCCAAACCTCACCCATGAGGTGGTTAATAAGTACTTGAGTGTGTGAAAAGATCATAGAGCCATCTTTGAAGAAGAAAAAAAGATACAGCCAGTCGGGCCAGAGGGGAGTGATTCCACCTGCGGGAGGGCGGTGGGCACCTTCAAAAGCCTGCACCACCATGGCTCCGGGACTCGCCCTCCCCCCTCCTTCGGCCAGTCGGGCCAGAGGGGAGTGATTCCACCTGTGGGAGGGCGGCGGGCGCCTTCAAAAGCCTGCACCGCCATGGCTCCGGGACTCGCCCTCCCCCCTCCTTCGGCCAGTCGGGCCAGAGGGGAGTGATTCCACCTGCGGGAGGGCGGTGGGCGCCTTCAAAAGCCTGCACCACCATGGCTCCGGGACTCGCCCTCCCCCCTCCTTCGGCCAGTCGGGCCAGAGGGGAGTGATTCCACCTGCGGGAGGGCGGTGGGCGCCTTCAAAAGCCTGCACCACCATGGCTCCGGGACTCGCCCTCCCCTCTCCTTTAGCCAGTTGGGCCAGAGGGGAGTGATTCCACCTGCGGGAGGGTGGTGGGCACCTTCAAAAGACTGCGCTGCCACGGCTCTGGGACTCCCGCTTCCCCCTCCTTTGGCCAGTCGGGCCAGAGGCGGGGCTCTCGACCGGTGGTTGGCCGGCAATGAACGAGCGGCACCTGGAGGGCTCATCACCGCCCTCAAAACCCGCTCCAACCACCACCGACCCCGGCGGAGCTCTCGACCAGAGGCCGGCCGGCAATGAACGAGTTAACCCCCCTTTTTGTCTCGTCTGGAGCTGATGCTGTCCTTAAGGCTCTTGCCTGTGTCTTTGCAGCTGTTGCAGCCTTTGGGACAATCTGAACTGCCGTGGCTGCCTTTGCTGCCCGGGGGGAGTGGTAGCTCCTGTGACTTTCTCCAGCAGACATGGGGTTTTTCCATGCTGGGTTTGTTGTTGTATTATACTGTTTTTTTAATGTAATTATGTAGTTTTTGTATTTTGATACCATGCTTACTTGTATTGCTCGCTATTGTAAATTTATTGTATCTCTGTATTACTATTTTGTTGCTATTTGTATATGCTGTTAGCCGCCTTGAGTTGGCCTTTGGCCGAGAAAGGCGGGATATAAATTAAACTGATTGATTGATTGATTGAAGATACACTGGACCACATCAAACTGTAAAGGTGAAGTGGCAGCACCCCTAAAGTCCTCTTCAGTTTGTAGAGTCCTTATAAACAAGAAAAAAATGTTTTGAAAAATGATTCTGCAGGGCACATACTGATGGGATTCAAAATTATAGAATTATTATTTTCATATGTACAGTAGAACCCCGTATAATGAAAATCATTCATTCTAGGAGGTACTTCATTATACTATTTTTTCATTGTACGATGCGTGCATCGTACAACGAAAATCCCTATGGGAAAAATCGTACAACGAAAATCTCTATGGGGAAAATCGTACAATGATAAAAAATTGTATGATTTTTCCCATAGAGATTTTTGATGTACAATTTTCCCCATAGAGATGCATTGCATCGTATAACCATATACGGGGAACAATGTTTTTTCCCCTCAAATTTTCTTCACTGTATGATTTTTTTGTTGTACAATTTATTTGTTTTACAGGATTCCACTGTATGTGTATTGTTCGCCCATG
The DNA here is from genome assembly GCA_035047345.1 of Bradypodion ventrale. Classification (NCBI taxonomy): domain Eukaryota; kingdom Metazoa; phylum Chordata; class Lepidosauria; order Squamata; family Chamaeleonidae; genus Bradypodion; species Bradypodion ventrale. The sequence continues at coordinate 192,695,915 of JAWDJE010000004.1, forward strand.
ATTCAATTCAATTAAGTCAGACATAAGATGCCTCTATACATTATCTCATCTTGAAAGGAATGTATGTCACATTTCTTAAGCAGACCTCTTGATTCATTATATGGTTTGTATCTCAATTGCTGAGATTGTATAAACTCTAAGCCAGCCTTGTCCAAAGTTCGGTGCCAAAAGGTCATGGTGACTCTCCTTAGTTGAACCGTAGAGGTGTTAAATCTTAACATTCGCCATAAGGAATGCAGCTGAGAATAATAATAATAATAATAATAATAATAATAATAATAATAATAATAATAATAATAATAATAATAATAATAATAATAATAATAATAATAATAATAATAATAGTTGTTGTTGTTGTTGTTGTTGTTGTTGTTATCATTATTATCCCACCCTCCTGGTTCAAGCACCACTCAGGGCGGCTACCAACATAGAAAAAACAATATACAGTATGCAATATACAATACAATAAACACAATATGTAAGTACTCCCAAAACAATATAGTATAATACAAAAAATACACCTCATACACAATACTATACAAAATACGAATACAAGAACCAACCAAGTCACAGAAACTCAGGGGCCCATGCTTCCCACAGGTTAAAAGAACACATATACCATTGATCATGTCAATGTTGCTTGACAGACATGAATCAAGAGGGGGCTTGGGGAAGTATTAGAAATGGGGCATAAGTATAGGATGATTTCTTTGTGCAAGGCGCACCACTCCTGCCTAGCTTTGTTGCTTGTGTGTGTGCCCAGAGCCTTTACATCAGCTGAAATAAAAGATGTTATTTAATTCTGGTTTCTACTTGCTTTTGATTCAATTGGGTAAAAGGTTCTGGCAAGCTACAAGATCAATTAGAATTTGATCTACAATACTACAACCTTGTTGAGAAACAGAGAGATCCATGTAGCCTGTCTGAGTGTCTATAATCAACTGTGCATCCATCTGATACTTCTGCTATCTAGCCCACATCTAGTTAGTTTGCTAATCAGAATATCATGGAGAATTTTTGTCAAAAGTTTTGCTGAAGTCAAGATATATTACATTTATAGCATTCCCACCATCTACCAAGAAAGTTACCTGATCAAAAAATGAGATTAGATTAGTCTGACAGGATTTGTTCTTGACAAATCCATACTGGCTTCTAGTTATTACTGCCTTGTTTTCAAGGTCCTTGAACAGTGCTTGCTCCAGAATTTCCCCAGGAATTGATGTCTGTAGTTGACTGCTCGGTACTTCCCCAGCTCCATCTTTTTGCCATTTTTCAAGATAGGGACATTAGCCCTCCACCAATCATCTGGCACTTCACCCATCCTTCATGAGTTCAAGAAAATGATAGACAGCAGTTCTGGGATCTCTTGAGCCAGTTCCTTCATCAGCCTTGGAGGCAATTCATCTGGCGCTAAGGAGTTGAACCTATTAAAAGTAATATGGCATTCATTGACTATTTGTATCAGTCTCAAGCTGCAACCCTGTCCCTTCCCGTTTACCAGTTTATTCCCCTGATTAAAAAAGACAATAGTTTTCATATTTATAACAATATGGAGTAAAATAAGCTGTTGCCAAGCATTCCTGTGAGCAAGGCAATTCCGTCAGAATAACCAGATGTCAAGTAGACAGTACTTATGTGGCAGTGAGAAATATTAACACGATCAGATGAATTTCATGTGCTCACTATCCTACTGGCATAAAAATGAACCAAATTATTCAGGTCAGATGGTCCTTCAGATTCCACTAGAGAGAGCCAAATAGCCAAGTCATCAGTGTGGGTTGAGAGGAGACATCCGTCTGCTCACTTGTTCAGGAAGTCACTGTGGGAAAAGATGAGACATAAAGTTTTAATTTTTCTTCTTCTTGTAAAGGCCAGATGTGAAACTGCCAATATGAAGCCACCGATTTCATGTACTGATAAATTATGTTAAGCAGAGATAATGTAATACCTTGGAAAACTCCAGTTAACATGTAGATAGCTTTTTTAATCCTAGAAACAGCATAGACCTGGTTGCAGTGAACTGATCATTGAGGTGCAATTCTATTCCAAAACATCATTCATGATCCATGTAGGCTTTGATGTCTGAGAAAAATTCAGCTTGTTCAACTGCCCCTGCTACACACTTAGCTCTCAACAGTGTGTGCAATGGACTTTTGGGGGAAGGGCATGAAAAAACTGGTCCAGGCTCTGCATGTTTACCAGACAACTTTTCTGATAAAGATTTCACCTTTATTTTAAAAAATAATATTTGGGGACATCATATGAAAACAATAAAATATAATAATAAGAAACAAATACAGAAGAAGACTAAAGTCATATTCACTGACTCCTCATAAACAATAATCAGATAAATGTTAGTAATATTGGCAGCAGCCAGATTTCTGAGTAAAAGCCATTCTAGAGTGAGCGTACACTATGGAGATGACATTATCACCACCCAATGGACTTTCTCCAGCCGTGAAACAATGAGGCATAAAGGGGAAACATTTTTTCAGATATTTTAAGTGTCTGTAAGCAAGTCTTTTTCAGCCTCAGCATTCCCACCCTTTCTGCAGGATGGAAATAATATTGCTGATCTGCTTGACAAGAGGAAGCTAAGGACTTGGATCCTAAGGAACATTTCAAGAGGATGGGTGTTGAGGAAGCTGCTGTGGGAAAAGACAGGAAGCTTTCCTTTTATGAATTTTCATACTTCAATTAAAGGTTGTACTTAATATTTAATTGTTCTTATCAAGGGTTATCATTTGTGAAAAGTACAAACATTCTTAAGGGTACACAAGAACAAAACCAAATTAGAAGATGGAGGAAGGCATTTACAAGGAATAACATAAAAAGAGAATATGGCTGAGGACCTTCGAGGACCCTGAATAGGCTGAGGGTCAGAGTGCCTAAATGTAAGACCAACATGCTCAAGTGGGAATTGCTGGCAGATAATGACACGTTGTGTGGATGTGGATCGATACAGAATCAGGCTCATTTACTGGTCTGCAAATTATTACCAGAAACATGTACTGCAGTGGTGGGCATCAACCGGTTCGCACCAGTTCGCCAGGACCAGTAGAAGAAATTCTGACTGGCCCCACCCATCCAAGTTTTGTAATAAAGTAGTCCTAATTCGGTTGCAATGCAGGGCTTTACCCCTGGCCATGCCCACCATACCACTCCCACAGAGTAGGTAGTAAAAAAAATTGAATCCCACCCATGACTAGATCAGCACACCCAGCCACATGACCATGCGCACAGAGTAGGCCACTCCCACAAAGTAGGCCACTCCCACAAAGTAGGCCATGCCCACAAAGTAGGCCAAGCCCACAGTGTGGTAGCAATTTTTTGGGGGGAGCCCAGCCCACCACTGATGACAAAGCCAAGAAGGTGGCTTCATTTTGGCAGTTAACAGTTTAACATGGACAAGAAAGAAGAAGAATTAAGAATTAATATATGTTATAATGACATATAATGATTATTTATTAACCAATAATTTATACTGGGAATCAATATGGTGCACGTCAAACCTTCTAAGTTACTGGATAAATGTGAGTTATGGTTATGTTTATTTAAACTTACTGTTTTGTATTGATAGAATACAGATTAGGGTTTCCTCAACCTGCTGTTTGCATTTCCATAAATCTGTCCCTTGCCCTCTCCTGAGGCATGCTTTTTATAGAAAGAGAAAAGATCTCAGCTACTGTTTAAAGGGGCATGTGACAGCCAGAGCCCAACCCAAGTTCATCCACAGGATAGACAGGAGAGACTAGACAGAAGCAATGTAGATTTTTATGCTAGGAAGCTCTGTAGGAGTGTAGGCCACAAACAGGAAACGAGACTGACTCCAATGGCCCATCCTGATATTTTTATCTTGAATTATGGCTGCTCAACTCCACTAACATGACCTGAACCAAAAGTTAAATTACAAAGAATAGTAATGATTTAAAAGTGGTGGATATATGATGGCATTGCAGAGCCACCAAATTGCATAGAGATACATTGTATTGTAACAGCACAGACTACAGGGCAAAGTCAAGGAAACAGACAGGAAACTGACAGAACTTTAAGAAATCATTGTCTAAAGGCTAAATACATTACAAAAATATGTCAAACAACCCTGATTTTAGGGGACAAACCATACAACAAGTTTTAAACTTTTAAAAACTTTATGAAGTGCAGTTTAAAAGTTGACATGTCCCATCATGCAGCACAGTGTTAATCTGCAGCCATGCGGCCGATCATCCATTTTGTACAAGCTACTGCAAACAATTAGTGGATGGAAGCAAGGACAAAATGGATGCCAACATGCCCCATCATGCAGCACAGTGTTAATCATCCAAACAGCAGCAAACACCAAACAATTGCCCACCCCACCAAACAGTGCTCCCCCGAAAAGACCAACATAGGAAAAATTATGGAACATGCAATCTGTTTTTAAAAACCACAGCAGCAAACACCAAACAATTGCCCACCCCACCAAAAAATTGCCCTTCCCCCATCCAACTCCCCCCCCCCAAGCCAATCGGAAACAGAAAACCTCATTTACCTACCTTTCCATTCTGCCAAAGAATGGTCCAAGAATCTGAAAAATGCTGCAAAAATCCAAGGAATGCTTCCAAAAATTCTGACAAAAAAATTCAAAAAATCCAAAATTGCGCTCAAAACCACTCCTAAACACTCTTCGCTTCGTGCAAAACCCACAAGAGCAATGCACACATGCGTGCTGCCTTTTATACTGCCCAGGCACAATGCAACCTGGGGAAAACCCCAATGCCGCATACAAAGCGACTTTGTATGAGGCAACATTTTTCAAGGAATTAGGCGACATTGTATGAATTCGATGTTGTACGAAGCGGACTTTATATGAGGTATTACTGTACTATGCACAAATAAGTTCACTGCTGTCTACCCAGCCACCCTGTCCACCTAGCCAATCTTTGCTCAGAGTCAGGCATTTGAGACCATGCCTGCTCTTGAAAACCATGGGCCAGCTGCTTTGGTAGCAAGACTAGCTGAAGCAGCCGAAACCTTCCCAGTAGGAGTAGGGAGTATAATTCTCTCTACTGTCTTCTTTATGTTCTGCCACTAGGCAGGGAAGAGGGAATTCACTCCCATCAAATCAAAAGATCAGATCTGAGTGGGTTTCTTCAGAGCTATTTGGATATGAAATGCAGCAGGTCTTCTCAAACATAGGCCAAAGCAAAGCAGATTGTACAGCCCATCATGAAGATATGTCTAATGCCCCCATCTTCTCTGGCTATATTATCTCAGTTTTAATTTGTGGAATGGTGCAATGCCACAACCTCCCACTTTATCCTATGATCCCTTCCTGACTTGTGAAAGCAGCCAGAGAGGTGATAGTGAAATGGGCCACATAGATTGTTAATACTTCCTTACAAAAGGAGGATTTCCCTTCCTGTTGGAAAGAAACAATCATTAGGCCCATTCCAAAACAAAAACTGAATGTAATAACCAGAGACTTTATTAACTTGAAGGGCAGTTGTGAACATCTCTTTTATGGGCATCTTGGTGGAGAGCGTGGTTGCAAATCAGTTGCAGGTATTCCTGGAGGAGACTGACAGTCTAGATGTATTTCAATCAGGGTTCAGGCCAGGCTCAAGGAGATTACCTATTCTAGAGGATGATGGGAGCAGTGTTTCTCTGCTGGTCCCCTTGAATCTCTTAGCAGCTTTTGATATCATTGAATGTAGTATCCTCCTGAACATACTGTCAGGGTTGGGCATAATTGTACTGTTTCTGATCCTTCCTTGATGGCTGTGTCCAGAGGGCTCAGGTGGGAGAGGTTATGTCAGCCTCTTAAGTGCAACAATTTGGGGTACCAGAGAGAAGAATCATCTCCCCTATGCTGTTCAACATCTATATGAAGCCACTTAGTGAGGTCATATGGGGGTTTGGAGTTAGGTGTGTCAGGGTCCAGGTTGTGGGCACTTAGCAGATAACATGAACGCTAGGACCCAGGATAACGAGGTACAGGCTAAACAGTAACCGCATCTCAGACCAGAGTCCAAAACCGAATCAAACTAGGGAAGCAGAATTAGTCCAGACAATGAAAGCGTAGTCCAAATGAGCCAGAAGTCAGAGAAAAGAGACAAGGCAGAGGATCTTCAGGGTTTGGAGCAAGGCAAGGATGGACTTCCAGGAACCAGGCAAGGCACAGTAACAGTCCACAGGAGCAAGGAACAAAGCAGGGAGTTTTCAGGAGCAAGAACAAGGCAGGAGATCCAAGAGTCAAACAACTGCAGGACCTTCACTGCTGAGGTAGAATTTCTTCAAGAACTGGAACAAGGTGAGGATGGAGTTCATTCATTCATTCGTAATTTCATTTGTATCCTGCTTCCCTCAGCCCGAAGGTGACCTGAAGCGGCAAACAACAATAGCAAAAAACAATACAATAGGTACAATATACAAAATAAATAAATACATAATAGTACAAAAATACCACAATACAATATAATCAACACAATATCAATAACAAGAGCACAAAAAAGACAATATAATATAACAAAATTCAATCACCCCTCAATGAACAAGACCCATGGTCCCAACATCCTCGTACAGTTCAAGGATTCTGGCAAGGCACAACAACATTCTCTAGAAATGAGGCAGAAGTTTTCAGAAATTGGAAGTAGGAACAAGGCAGGAGATCCAAAGCCAAGCAACTACATGTTTGTTGACCTCCACTGCTGAGGCAAGTTCTGGGAGGAAGGACCGGTTATTATATATTTAAAGCACCCAGAGTCTCCAGGTGGAGCCTGTGTTGGTCTGGAATTTTTCCCAGGGCTCTCTGGTGGAGTTTGGCAGCTGCAGCAGAATGATGATTCAGTCCTGCCAGATTTAGAACAGCTGCTTCTAGGCTGAGGGATCCAGTTCTGCAGGACTTTGAGCAGCAGCCTCAAATCCCGACAACCAATATACGAATGACACACAACTCTAGGAAGAACTATGGATTGGGACTCTGGACTGATTTGTATTCTGTGGTCAACAGATTTTTTTTTTGAATCAATCCATCCCAAGCCTCTAGCATATCCCACATTTTCCTCATTTAGTTGAGCCCTTAATCTTGTAAACTAATGTTATTCAATTTGAATCAATTCAATTCAATTTTAATTTATACCCCGCCTTTCTCGGCCAAGGCCGGCTCAAGGCGGCAACAATATATCAAATAGTACAATGTACAATATATAAAATACAAAATACAATATTACAAATGCAGCAAAATACATACAGTTACTATTGCAAAATAAAAATATTTCCAACTACTCACCATTGGCAGAATAATATCAGTATACATACATTCTCAAACCCTGCATTTGTTAGGAAAAGAAAAGAGTAGGCACCATCATTTTTATGGTTGCAGAGGGAGCACTGGCAGGGGGAAATTAGATAAAGGTAAAGGTTTCCCTTGCTCGAAAGCTAGCCTTATCTGACTCTAGGGTTCAGTGCTCATCTCTGTTTCAAAGCCAAAGATCCAGTGCTGTCTGCTTCGGCAGACATTTCCATTGTCATGTGGCAGGCATGACTAGACACCGAAGCGCACGGAACGCTGTTTACCTTCCCACCGAAGTGGTCCCTATTTATCTACTTGCAATTTCTTGCTTTCAAACTGCTAGGTTGGCAGGAGCTGGGTCAAAGATTAGATGGTTGGAACAGAAAAATCTTGGTCATATTTATACTTCCTGATTTTCTCTTGGAAATCTTGCCATAAGCTCCCCATCCCCCAGAAATTCCAATTTATATTCAAAATATATTTTCAGATAAAAACTAGTCTACAAACCAGGGCAGGAAGAGCATTCATCACAGATAATTACGAGGGCAGAGAGAAGGTTAATATGACAAGACAAGATGGAAATGGAATCCTTGATACCTTAGAATCTAACGGCTAGAATCATGATGCACATTGTGATGCTGCAGCAATTGGTAGTGAAAATGGCAGCAGGACAGAAGTGCCATTCACAAAGCATTTCTGCAAATGTGCCACACGATAGCCACAAGAGGAGCTGCATGACTGACTGCTCTATCCAATTGCATAATGCTGGTTGCCTGGCAAGCCTCCAGTGGTGTAACCTTGCACCAGAATGAACTGGACTTCAGCCAATGTATTATCCCTGCCCTTTATCTCATGTGAATGCTTGCCAAGCCAATTTTGGTGTGAATAATGAAGTGTCCTTTATTCTGTTCAGCTGGAAACAAACATTGCTTATAATTAAGAATCAAAAATAGTTTGTCATGGCAAGGCTTATTTTTATCTGCAGTTGTTTACTGGAACAATAGCGTGAAACGTACAAGACAGTTTCTAAGGATTTAGAAGCATCCCAAGTGATGAGATTATACTTATTCTCTATTTCAATTGTGAGTGGTCCATTTGATCAAGTCTTGCAAAGCTGCTAAATTTAGAATTAGAGATGAATTTTGCAAACAAAAGTCTTTGCACTAAACCTGATCCATTAGAAAAAAATCCAATTAGATGAGCATTTTACTTGGCTACATGTGTAAGACCCATTCTGTCCTACCCTACATCAGCTGATGCAAGACAGAAACTACTCAAGCTGAGGTTTGGCTTTGAGCTCATTTCCTTGACAGTACACATGTTTACTTTAAGTAGTTCTTGGGTCATTTCGCCCAGAGTCAATGCCAAGTATCAATCCTGTTTTTGATTTGCAAGTCACAGACATTTCACTTAGTCCAAAGATCATGCTGCAAATGCAGCCTGCATCAGGTGATAGTGTGCTTAATGTCTGTGCTTCCGATTAATTTAAGCACATTTTGTGTTATGAGCCAGCAAACTGATTTTGAGTTATGGTGACTTTAAACAAAGGTTTTGATCTCACTCAGGTTCTCCCTGCAGATAGAGGAAAAAACTTGGGGTCAGGCTGGTGGAATTGCAGTGGTCTCTCATGCTTCCATCCCCCACTATACCAGATGTTGCATCTCCCCTGTTTTCTGGTCTCTGCAGGGGTGGTGGACACTACAGTCTGATGGACAAAATATTAAAGCCTATGGCAGTTTCTTGGCTTCAAGAATTCCTGGATGAGACAGATTATCTTGATCTGTTTTAATCTGGCTTCAGGCCTGGTTAGAAGATGGAGATTGATTTGATCACCTTGATGGATGACCTATGCTGGGAACTAGTCAGGGGGAGTGTGTGTCTGTTGGTTCTGTGGGACCTCTCATTAGCTTTCTTTCCCATCAACCATGATATCCTTCTGGTTTGTCTAACCATGATGGGACTTGGAGACACTGAACCTACAGTGGCCCTGTTCCTTCCTGGAGAGGAGAACTCAAAAGATGTTGCTACAGGAATCCAATTTGACACCCTGGCCATTGGCTCAAGGTCTTGTTTGTTCTTCACATTTGATTTAGGCAGATTGATTGCACATGGAGCCAGCAGGCGGGCCAAACACTTCTTTATTGTTGCATGGTCAATCCATACATGGCAAAACAGCGGAGACACAGCTCCTTATAAACCTTACAGTACATTTGAATTTCCCCCCGAAGGTGCCCATTGGCTGTGGTGGCAGTGATGTCATTGGGACATACTGCAACCCTTCCTAAGGATCACCTAAGATATACCTGTGGTGGGAAAGCTTCCCGTGCCTGTTCGTGATAGGGTGATAGTGGTGATATGAGCCACGTGGGCTGAGCCCCTGCAGCTGTGCTATTGCCAGCAGCTGAGCTGCGTGTCGTGGCAGTCGCTGCGCTATTGCTGGCAGCTGCGATTATGCATACTGTTGTGTTCTAATGGTTTTACCTTCCACATGGATTACAATGTATCTGAACCAATGTAACCTTGCCTATAGTAACAATGTAACCTTCAGCTGTATCTCATGAACCCTGTAATAGGACGCGAGCTAATGACCACCAGCTGGCAGCAGCGAGCGTCCAAGCTCTCTTGGTCCAAACTCATCAAAGGCAACAGCGCGGGAAGTTTTCCCGCCACCACCTACACCTGGACAAGAAGGGCGTGACCACCAATGACGTCACGCAGATAGTAGCCAATGGGCTATCATGGAACCACGTTCAAATGTACTACTACTGTATATAAAGAGCTATCGATCCGCCATTACCTCATGTTCCCTCTGACCACCATGCAATAAACCTGAGTTAACCCAGCCCGAGGCTGTGTCCTGTGTCTTGGTTTTCATACACCAAATTGGCGACGAAGGTGGGATCATGGATCCCCAAGGAGCAGCCAGGGCACAGAACGGGTTCAACATCACCAAGCCGCAAGACTGGGAGCTTTTTGAGATGGACTTCCAGGCGGCGCTGGTGGAACTCAAAGTCAAAGAAGACGATGAGGAGAGAAAGAGGGCCATCCTCACCAGAATGCTTGGGATGGATACCAAGCGAACGCTGGTGGGCATCATTGCACCGAAGAAGGTGAGCGAATTCAAAGCAGACGACATCATGAAGCTGCTGCGTGAGCGTTTCCGTCCCTCGAGGGCAATGTTTCCCGCTCGGAGCGCGTTTTGGAGGCGAGTCCAAGCGCCGGACGAGTCGGTTGAGGCATTCGTAACAGCCATGAGGATAGCCGCCGGCCCCTGCAGATGGGACGACCTAGAGACGGCCTTCAGGGACGGAGTGCTGTGTGGCCTGAAGGACAAGGAGGTGCAGCGCAGCTTGATGAACAAGGAGCCACCACCCACGCTGGCAGAGGTTGTAGAGGCCGCGGAAGCCGCGGAGTCCACGAATGCTGGAGTGGACGAAATGCACCAGTGGCGTGAGTGGCGTCCTAGAGCCGGCAAAGCGGAGAAGTCGGTGCACGCAACTCGACGGGCCTCAAAGTCGTCTACGGAAGGCAGCGACGGCGAGGAGGTCCAGAAGGTCCGAAAAGGGGGGCGCCGCTGCGATGGTTGCGGAGCGGCCCATGAGCGCGTGAGGTGCCCATTCAGAAAGGCCGAGTGTTACACCTGCGGCCGTCGGGGGCACATCGCCAAGGCATGCAGAAAACGGAAGGAGGGCCGGAGGCAGTCGCAAGACCGTTCGACCAGGCCGGACCGTCCAGCGAGGTCCAAAGATGGCGCCCAGACCACGAGGAAGCAGGACGGCGTGGGCCGCGTCTCGGACAACAGCGAGGACGACGCTCCAGTGTTCAGCGTGTCCGCGGGACAGTCCCATTACTTCATTGAGGTACTAGTACAAGGGGCCCCCATCAGGATGGAAATTGACTCGGGGTCCTCCTATTCGATAATTCCCCAGAAAGAGTTCTTGAAAATCGACCCCCACGTGCGGCCCAAACTTAAAACGTTGAGGTCCACGCTACGAGATGTACAGGGGAACAACATTCCAGTGTTGGGGGTCGGGAAATTTCGGGTTAGTTTTAAGAGACATTCTGCGGAACTGCCCCTAGTTGTCCTTAAGGGGGGAAGTTGTAGCCTCCTAGGGACGCAGTGGTTTCAGCCTTTAGGCTTGTTCATAGGGGGAGTACATACAGTGGGGGTGGATCCAATACAAGCGGTGTGCGACGCGCATCCCGCCGTTTTTAAAAAAGGACTTGGAAAGTTCACGGGACCCCCTGTAGCCTTCGACCTAGACCCGGAGGTCCGCCCGATAAGACTCAAACCGCGCAGGGTGCCGTTCGCACTCAAGGACAAGATAGAGGCGGAACTGGACAAACTGGTGAGCCAGGGGATTCTTATTCCTGTTGATTCCGCGGCGTGGGAAACTCCAATTGTAACAGCTCTAAAGGCTAACGGGGAGGTGCGCATTTGCGCTGATTATAAGTGTACAATTAACAAGGCGATCCGCCCTAATGCATACCCGGTGCCGGTGGTCAGCCACCTTTTGGCCAGGCTGAATGGGGGAAAGTGTTTCGCTAAACTCGATTTGGCACAAGCCTATCAGCAACTCCCCGTAACTCCCGCCACGGCCGCGGCACAAACGATAGTCACACATAAAGGGGCGTTCCAGGTGTCGCGTTTACAGTTCGGCGTGAACTCGGCACCCGGCCTTTTTCAGTCGCTTGTGGAACGCCTCCTGAAGGGGCTGGAGGGGGTGTTGCCTTATTTTGATGACGTATTGATAACAGGGGGGAGTGAGGCCGAACTGGCAAAGAGATTGGATAAAGTACTAACTGTGTTCGAGAAAGCGGGGCTGAGACTGAGGAAAGACAAATGTGTCTTCTTCGAAACTGAGGTCGAGTTTTTAGGGTTCCGGATCACACCCGAGGGTATTAAGCCGTCCAAATCCAAAGTAGCGGCCATCAAGAAGGCCCCTCGCCCCACATCCAAAACCGAGCTACAGTCATTTCTGGGGCTCCTCAATTTTTACCATACCTTCCTTCCACGGAAGGCGTCCGTGGCCGAGCCACTCCATCGGTTGCTAAAAAAGGAGGAAACATGGGTGTGGGGTGACGAGCACGAGAGGGCGTTCAAAGAACTAAAGCAGCTCTTAACATCTGAGGCAATCCTGATGCATTTCGACCCCAAACGGCCAGTGGTCTTAGTCTGTGATGCATCCCCGGTGGGGGTGGGGGCGGTGCTTTGCCACGTGTTGGATGACGGAAGGGAGGCCCCGGTAGCGTTTTATTCAAGGTCCCTGTCCCAAGCAGAGCGAAATTACGCACAAACCGACAGGGAGGCATTAGCGATAGTAGCGGGAACCAAAAAATTTCACGATTTTCTGTATGGCCGCCCGTTCAAAATCGTGACTGATCACAAGCCCCTGTTAGGGATTTTCACAGCAAGCAAGCCCACACCGCAGATCCTGTCCCCGAGAATGCTGCGATGGGCTATTTTTCTCAACGCATACCAACACGAGTTGGAGTACCGGCCCGGAAAGGAGATCAGCCATGCTGATGCACTTTCGAGATCTCCTTTGCCCTTGTCGGACGACCAAAAGGCAAGAGTTGAAAGAGACCGCCAGGTATTGCTAATTGAGGTTTTAGACGCACCCCCAATAGTACCAGCCGACATTGCTAGGGCGACAGGCAAGGACAGAACGCTGGAGAAAGTTAGCTCATGGGTACAGAAGGGGTGGCCGGCGTCGTCCCCAAGCACGGAATTCGACCCATTTTTTCGGAAAAAGCTAGAGTTGTCCCTAGAAAGGGGGTGCCTTTTGTGGGGCCAACGTCCCTGCGGCCGAGGGTGCTCAAACTGCTGCACGTCAGCCACCCGGGCATCGTTCGTTCAAAGGCGTTGGCCCGGAGTTACTTCTGGTGGCCACAGCTGGACACGGACATTGAGCACATGGTCGGCACTTGTGAGGCATGCCAGGGCTCCCGACCAGAGGCGGCCCGTCTTCCGCATAGGGAATGGGACACAGCAAGGGGGCCATGGTCCAGGGTGCACGTAGACTTCGCTGGCCCTTTCCGAGGAACAATGTTTCTCCTGGTGGTGGATGCATTCTCCAAGTGGTTGGAGGTTATCCCAGTAAAGAGTACGTCCTCCGCCACCACAATTAGCCAGTTAAGGAGAGTCTTTTCCACGTTCGGTTTACCCGACACTTTAGTCAGCGATAACGCTAGTTGTTTCACCTCCGCTGAATTCAAGGCATTCATGGAGGCAAACGCCATTCGGCATGTCACATCCGCACCGTTTCACCCCGCCACGAATGGCCAAGTGGAACGGCTGGTGCGAACGACAAAGGATGCGCTGCGGCGCATGGGCCCGGGGGACCTAAATCACCAAGTATGTCAGTTTTTGTTAGCGTATAGGGTGACCCCCTTAGCGTCAGGTTACTCGCCGGCAGAGCTGCTGATGCGGCGAAATCTGACCACGCTCCTGTCCAGGCTAGACCCGACGAGAGTCGAGGACAAAGGAAAAAACATAGGGTTGGCAGTCTCGAAAGGTTTCGCCGCCGGCGACCCGGTTCACTGCAGGAACTATGCCAGCGCAGGTCCAGCCTGGGTACCAGGGACGGTTGTAGAACAGACGGGGCCAGTGTCGTACCGGGTCGAGACTAACACCGGCCTCCTCTGGAGGAGGCACGCGGACCAACTGAGGCACCGAGTGAGTGGGGGGCCAGTCAGTGGGGCTCAGCAACAGGATTCAGCGTTAGGGTCCTCCCCCACCCGTTTAGCCCAAGGGGGAGACAGCAGCGGACAACGGTCCCAAGCAAGGGGGGAAGGCAGAAGCAGCGGCCCCGACTCATACCCTTTTGATACGCCAGTTCTATCAGAGGCCGGGGAAGGGGGAGAGGAGTTCGCGACCGCTGCCCCCGAATTTGCCCCCGAATTTAATTCTGATTTTGATTTTGCGAGCCGGGGGGGTTTTCAGGAGTGTTCCCCCACCCATCCAAGCGAGAAGAGGGGTTTTTCGTTAGCCCCCAGTGCCCCCGGTTCTTCCCTAAGAAAGAGCACACCTCCCAACAATGCCGCGGAGCAGCGGCAAGACACTAACGAGTCTCCCTCTCCAATTACAGGACAGGAAACCGGGGGACAAAGAGAAGGTAGCAAACCCGGGGAAAGGCAGCCCGCATCGAGACCCCAGCGTGTTCGAAATAAGCCATCTTGGCTGAGAGACTTTGTCTCCTAGGGGGGGGGATTGTGATTAAAGTGTGGGCTCGAGACTTCGTCTCATCCTAGGGGGGAGGGGTGTTGTGTTCTAATGGTTTTACCTTCCACATGGATTACAATGTATCTGAACCAATGTAACCTTGCCTATAGTAACAATGTAACCTTCAGCTGTATCTCATGAACCCTGTAATAGGACCCGAGCTAATGACCACCAGCTGGCAGCAGCGAGCGTCCAAGCTCTCTTGGTCCAAACTCATCAAAGGCAACAGCGCGGGAAGTTTTCCCGCCACCACCTACACCTGGACAAGAAGGGCGTGACCACCAATGACGTCACGCAGATAGTAGCCAATGGGCTATCATGGAACCACGTTCAAATGTACTACTACTGTATATAAAGAGCTATCGATCCGCCATTACCTCATGTTCCCTCTGACCACCATGCAATAAACCTGAGTTAACCCAGCCCGAGGCTGTGTCCTGTGTCTTGGTTTTCATACACCAAACATACACAACACCACACTAATTACAATCTGCATGAAGCCACTGGGAGAGATTGTCTGAAGTTTTCGGGTTCAGTGTCATCTGTATGTGGATGACACCCAACTCTTGTATCTCCTTTTCTTCTAAATCTGAGGAAGCTGTTTAGTTCTAAACCAATGTCTAGAATCAGTAATGGACCAGATGAAGGTGAAAAATATCAGGAAAATTGGATTGTTTTCACCCTGGACTTTATTTACGGAATCAGGAAAATCTGATTTTTTTCATCCTGGACTTTATTCACGGTATCAGGAAAATCGGATTTTTTTCACCCTGGCCTATTACACACGCTATCAGGAAAATCTGATTTTTTCAACCTGGACTATTACACACTGTATCAGGAAAATCTGATTTTTTCCTCCTGGACTATTACACACGGTATCAGGTAAATCTGATTTTTTTTTCACCTGGACTATAACCCGCGGTTTCAGGAAAATCTGATTTTTTTTTCAAATAGACTATAATTACCCACGGAATCAGGAAAATCTGATTTTTTTCATCTGGACTGTTACACATGGTATCAGGAAAATCTGATTTTTTTTCACCTGGCCTATTACACACGGTTTCAGGAAAATCTGATTTTTTTTCCAAATGGACTATAATTACCAACGGAATCAGGAAAATCTGATTTTTTTTCATGTGGACTGTTACACACGGTATCAGGAAAATCTGATTGTTTTTCACCTGGACTATTACACACGGTTTCAGGAAAATCTGATTTTTTTTCAAATGGACTATAATTACCAACGGAATCAGGAAAATCTGATTTTTTTCATGTGGACTGTTTCACACGGTATCAGGAAAATCTGATTTTTTTTCTCCTGGACTATTACACACGGTATCAGGAACATCTGATTTTTCTCACCCTGGACTTTATTCACGCTATCAGGAAAATCTTATTTTTTTAACCTGGACTATTTATTACACACGGTATCAGGAAAATGTGATTTTTTTCACCTGGACTATTACACACGGGATCAGGTAAATCAGATTTTTTTCACCCTGGACATTACTCATGCTATCAGGTAAATCTGATTTTTTTTCACCTGGACTATTACCCACAGTATCAGGAAAATCAGATTGTTTTCACCCTGGACTTTATTCACGGAATCAGGAAAATCTGATTTTTTTTTCACCCTGGACTTTATTGACGGTAACAGGAAAATCAGATTTTTTTCAACTTCGACTTTTCTCACACTATCAGGAAAATCTGATTTTTTTTCACCTGGACTTTTACACACAGTATCAGGAAAATCGGATTTTTTTCTCCTGGACACACATGGTAACAGGAAAATCTAATTTTTTTTCAAATGGACAATAACCCACGGTATAAGCTAAATCGGATTTTTTTTGCCTGGACTATTACACATGGTATCACGTAAATCGGATTTTTTTAACCTGGACTATTTATTACACACGGTATCAAGAAAATCTGATTTTTTTTCACCTGGACTATTACCCACGGTATGAGGAAAATCTGATTTTTTTTCACCCTGGACTTTATTGACGGTATCAGGAAAATCGGATTGTTTTCACCCTGGACTTTATTGACGGTATCAGGAAAATCGGATTTTTTTCAACCTGGACTTTTCTCACGGTATCAGGAAAATCTGATTTTTGTCACCTGGACTATTACCCATGGTATCAGGAACATCGGATTTTTTTCACCCTGGTCTTTACACACTGTATCCGGTAAATCTGATTTTTTTTTCACCTGGACTATTACCCACAGTATCAGGAAAATCGGACTGTTTTCACCCTGGACTTTATTCACGGAATCAGGAAAATCTGATTTTTTTATTCACCCTGGACTTTATTGAAGGTATCAGGAAAATCAGATTTTTTTCAACCTGGACTTTTCTCACGGTACCAAGAAAATCTGATTTTTTTTCACCTGGACTATTACCCACAATATCAGGAAAATTTGATTTTTTTTTCACCTGGACTATTACCCACGGTATAAGGAAAATCGGAATTTTTTTTCACCCTGGACTTTACTCACGCTATCAGGAAAATCTGAATTTTTAAACCTGGACTTTTACACACGGTATCAGGAAAATCGGATTTTTTTCTCCTGGACTATTACACACGGTAACAGGTAAATCTGATTTTTTTCACCTGAACTATAACCCACGGTGTCAGGAACTGGACTGTTACACACAGTATCAGGAAAATCTGATTTCTTTCATCTGGACTATTACACACGGTATTACCCACGGTATGAGGAAAATCTGATTGTTTTCACCCTGGACTTTATTGACGGTATCAGGAAAATCGGATTTTTTTCACCTGGACTATTACCCACGGTATGAGGAAAATCTGATTGTTTTCACCCTGGACTTTATTCACAGAATCAGGAAAATCTGATTTTTTTCCCACCTGGAATATTACACACGGGATCAGGTAAATCGGATTTTTTTCACCCTGGACATTACTCATGCTATCAGGTAAATCTGATTTTTTTCACCTGGACTATTACCCACGGTATGAGGAAAATCTGATTGTTTTCACCCTGGACTTTATTCACGGAATCAGGAAAATCTGATTTTTTTTCACCCTGGACTTTATTGATGGTATCAGGAACATCGGATTTTTTTCACCCTGGACTTTATACACTGTATACACGGTGTCAGGAAAAACTGATTTTTTTTCAAATGAACAATAACCCACGGTATCAGGAAAATCGGATTTTTTTCACCTGGACTATAATTACCCATGGAATCAGGAAAATCTGATTTTTTTGAACTGGACTGTTACACACGTTATGAGGAAAATCTGATTTTTTTCACCTGGCCTATTACACACGGTATCAGGAAAATCGGATTGTTTTCACCCTGGACTTTATTGACAGTATCAGGAAAATCGGATTTTTTTCAAATGGACAATAACCCACGGTATCAGGAAAACCTGATTTTTTTTTCACCTGGACTATTACACATGGTATCAGGTAAATCGGATTTTTTTGAACTAGACTGTTACACACGGTATCAGGAAAATCTGATTTCTTTCACCTGGCCTATTACACACGCTATTAGGTAAATCCAATTTTTTTCACCTGGTCTATTTATTACACCCAGTATCAGGAAAATCTGATTTTTTTATCCTGGATTATTTATTACACATGGTATCAGGTAAATCTGATTTTTTCTATTCATTACACACGGTATCAGGAAAATCTGATTTTTTTCACCTGGACTATTACCCACGGTATCAGAAAAATCGGATTTTTTTCACCCTTGACTTAGTTCACGGAATCTGATATGTTTCACCCTGGACATTATTCACAGTATCAGGAAAATCGGATTTTTTTTACCCTGGACTTTACTCACGGTATCAGGAAAATATGATTTTTTTCACCTGGACTATAACCCACGGTATCAGGAAAATCAGATTTTTTTCACCTTGGACTTTACTCACGCTATCAGGAAAATATGATTTTATTACCCTGGACTTTTACCCATGGTATCAGGAATTTTTTTCACCTGGACTAGTACACACGGTATCAGGAAAATCGGATATTTTTCACCTGGACTATTACCAACGGTATCTGGAAAATCTGATGTTTTTCACCTGCATTATAACTCACGGTTTCAGAAAAATCTGATTTTTTTCACTTGGACTACTCAAACGGTTTCAGAAAAATCTGATTTTTTTCACCTTGGATTTTACTCATGCTATCAGGAAAATATGATTTTATTAACCTGGACTTTTACCCATGGTATCAGGAATTTTGTTCACCTGGACTAGTACACACGGTAACAGGAAAATCGGATATTTTTCACCTGGACTATTACCAACGGTATCATGAAAATCTGATGTTTTCACCCTGGACTTTCCTCACGCTATCAGGAAAATCTGATTTTCTTCACCTGGACTATTACACCCTGTATCAGGAAAATCTGTTTTTTTTTCACCTGGCCTATTACACACGGTATCAGGTAAATTGGATTTTTTTCGCCTGGACTATTACACATGGTATCAGGTAAATCGAATTTTTTTAACCTGGACTATTTATTACACACGGTATCAGGAAAATCTGATTTTTTTTCACCTGTACTATTACCCATGGTATCAGGAAAATCTGATTTCTTTCACCTGGACTATTACACACGGTATCAGGTAAATCGATTTTTCTCACCTGGACAATTTCACACGGTATCAGGTAAATCGGATTTTTTTCACCCTTGAAGTTACTCACGCTATCAGGAAAATCTGATTTTTTTCACCTGGACTATGACCCACAGTGTAAGGAAAATCTGATTTTTTTCACCTGGCCTATTACATACGGTATCAGGTAAATCGGATTTTTTTCACCTAGCCTATTACACACAGTATCAGGAAAATCTGATTTTCTTCACCTGGACTATTACACACTGTATCAGGAAAATTTGATTTTCTTTTCACCTGGCATATTACACACGGTATCAGGTAAATCGGATTTTTTTCACCTGGACTATTTATTACACACGGTATCAGGAAAATCAGATTTTTTTTTCACCTGGACTATTACCCACGGTATCAGGAAAATCTGATTTTTTTCACCTGGACTTTACTCACGGTATTAGGAAAATATGTTTTTTTTTTCACCTGGACTATAATCCATGGTATCAGGAAAATCGGATTTTTTTCACCTGGACTTTACTCACGGTATCAGGAAAATATGATTTTTTTTCTCCTGGACTATAATTACCCACGGTATCAGGAACATCGGATTTTTTTCACCCTGGACTTTACTCACGCTATCAGGAAAATATGATTTTTTTCACCTTGGACTTTACTCACGCTATCAGGAAAATATGATTTTATTAACATGGACTTTTACCCATGGTATCAGGAATTTTTTTCACCTGGACTAGTACACACGGTATCATGAAAATCGGATATATTTCACCTTTACTATTACCAACGGTATCTGGAAAATCTGATGTTTTCACCCGGACTTTAATCACGCTATCAAGAAAATTTGATTTTATTAACCTGGACTATTACACACTGTATCAGGAAAATCTGATTTTTTTTCACCTGGCCTATTACACACGGTATCAGGTAAATCAGATTTTTTTCACCTGGACTATTACAAAAGGTATCAGTTAAATCGGATTTTTTTAACCTGGACTATATATTACCCATGGTATCAGGAAAATCTGATTTCTTTCTCCTGTACTATTACACATGGTATCAGGAACATCGGATTTTTTTCACCCTGGACTTTCCTCACGCTATCAGGAAAATCTGATTTTTTTCACCTGGACTATTACCCGTGGTATCAGGAACATCGGATTTTTTTCACCCTGGACTTTCCTCACGCTATCAGGAAAATCTGATTTTTTTCACCTGGACTATTACCCACGGTATCAGGAAAATCAGATTTTTTTCACCTGGACTATAATTACCCATGGTATCAGGAAAATCTGATGTTTTTCACCTGGACTATAACCCTCGGTATCAGGAAAATCTGATTTTTTTCCCCTCGACTATTCCCCACGGTTTCAGAAAAATCTGATTTTTTTCACCCTGGACTTTACTCACGCTATCAGGAAAATATGATTTTTTTCACCTGCACTATAATTACACACGGTATCAGGAAAATCTGATGTTTTTCACCTGGACTATAACCGATGGTATCAGAAAAATAGGATATTTTTTCAAATGGACTATAACCCACGTTATCAGGAAAATCAGATTTTTTTCACCTGGACAATTTCACATGGTATCAGGTAAATCGGATTTTTTTCACCCTTGAAGTTACTCATGCTATCAGGAAAATCTGTTTTTTTTTTCACCTGGACTATGACCCACAGTGTAAGGAAAATCGGATTTTTTTCACCTGGCCTATTACATACGGTATCAGGTAAATCGGATTTTTTTCACCTAGCCTATTACACACAGTATCAGGAAAATCTGATTTTCTTCACCTGGACTATTACACACTGTATCAGGAAAATTTGGTTTTCTTTTCACCTGGCATATTACACACGGTATCAGGTAAATCGGATTTTTTTCACCTGGCCTATTACACACGGTATCAGGTAAATCGAATTTTTTTCACCTGGACTATTACACACGGTATCAGGTAAATCAGATTTTTTTTTTCACCTGGACTATAATCCATGGTATCAGGAAAATCGGATTTTTTTCACCTGGACTTTACTCACGGTATCAGGAAAATATGATTTTTTTTCTCCTGGACTATAATTACCCAAGGTATCAGGAAAATCTGATGTTTTTCACCTGGAGTATTACAAAAGGTATCAGTTAAATCGGATTTTTTTAACCTGGACTATATATTACCCATGGTATCAGGAAAATCTGATTTCTTTCTCCTGGACTATTACACATGGCATCAGGAACATCGGATTTTTTTCACCCTGGACTTTCCTCACGCTATCAGGAAAATCAGATTTTTTTCACCTGGACTATTACCCGTGGTATCAGGAACATTGGATTTTTTTCACCTTGCACTTTACTCACGCTATCAGGAAAATCTGATTTTTTTCACCTGGACTATTACCCACGGTATCAGGAAAATCTGATTTTTTTCACCTTTACTATTACTCATGGCATCAGGAAAATCTGATTTTTTTAACCTGGCCTATTGCACTCGGTATCAGGTAAATCGGATTTTTTTTCACCTGGACTGTTTATTACACACAGTATCAGGAAAATCTGATTTTTTTTCACCTGGCCTATTACACTTGGTATCAGGAAAATCTGAATTTTTTTCAGCTGGACTATTACTCACGGTATCAGAAAAATCGGATTTTTTTCACCCTTGACTTTACTCACGGTATCAGGAAAATATGATTTTTTTCACCTGCACTATTACCCACGATATCAGGAAAATTGATTTTTTTCACCCTGTATTTTACTTATGGTTTCAGGAAAATCTGATTTTTTTTCACGTGGAATATTACCCATGGCTTTAGGATATTTGGATTTTTTTCACCGGGACTATAACCGACGGTATCAGGAAAATCGGAATTTTTTTCCACCTGGACTATAATTACCCATGGTATCAGGAAAATCTGATGTTTTTCACCTGGACTATAACCCTCTGTATCAGGAAAATCTCATGTTTTTTCACTTGGACTATTCCCCACGGTTTCAGAAAATCTGATTTTTTTCACCTTGCACTTTTACCCATGGTATCAGGAATATCGGATTTTTTTTTTCTCCCTGGACTTTACTCATGCTATCAGGAAAATCAGATTTTTTTAACCTGTACTATAACCTACGGTAACAGGAAAATCTGATTTTTTTCACCTGGACTATTATCCACGGTATCAGGAATTTTTTTTACATGGACTAGTACACACGGTACCATGAAAATCAGATATTTTTCACCTTTACTATTACCAACGGTATCTGGAAAATCGGATGTTTTCACCCGGACTTTACTAACGCTATCAAGAAAATCTGATTTTATTAACCTGGACCATTACCCGTGGTATAAGGAACATCGGATATTTTTCACCCTGGACTTTCCTCACGCTATCAGGAAAATCTGATTTTTTTAACCTGGACTATTACACACTGTATCAGGAAAATCTGATTTTTTTTCACCTGGACTATAATTACCCATGGTATCAGGAAAATCTGATGTTTTTCACCTGGACTATAACCCTCGGTATCAGGAAAATCTGATTTTTTTCACCCATGACTTTACTCACGCTATCAGGAAAATATGATTTTTTCACCTGCACTATAATTACGCACGGTATCAGGAAATTCTGATGTTTTTCACCTGGACTATAACCGACGGTATCAGGAAAATCGAATTTTTTTCTTCAAATGGACTATAACCCACGTTATCAGGAAAATCAGATTTTTTTCACCTGCTCTATAGTTACCCTCAGTATCAGGAAAATCTGAATTTTTTCACCTGGACTATTACCCACAGTATCAGGAAAATCAGATTTTTTTTCACCTGGACTATAATTACCCAAGGTATCAGGAAAATCTAATGTTTTTCACCTGGACTATAACCGACGGTATCAGGAAAATCGAATTTTTTTCTTCAAATGGACTATAACCCACGTTATCAGGAAAATCAGATTTTTTTCACCTGCTCTATAGTTACCCTCAGTATCAGGAAAATCTGAATTTTTTCACCTGGACTATTACCCACAGTATCAGGAAAATCAGATTTTTTTTCACCTGGACTATAATTACCCAAGGTATCAGGAAAATCTAATGTTTTTCACCTGGACTATAATCCTCGGTATCAGGAAAATCTAATTTTTTTTTCACCTGGACTATTCCCCACGGTTTCAGAAAAATCTGATTTTTCTCACCTTGGACTTTACTCACGCTATCAGAAAAGTATGATTTCTTTAACCTGTACTATTACACACTGTATCAGGAAAATCTGATTTTTTTTCACCTGGACTATTACCTATGGTATCAGGAGAATCGGATTTTTTTCCCCTGGACGAGTACACACGGTATCAAGAAAATCTGATTTTTTTCACCCTGAACTTTACTCATACTATCAGGACAATCTGATTTTTTTAACCTGGACTATTACACAATGCATCAGGAAAATCTGATTTTTTTCACCCTGCACTTTATTCACGGTATCAGTAAAATCTGATTTTATTAACCTGGACTATTATCCATGGTATCAGGAACATCGGATTTTTTTCACCCTGGACTTTACTCACACTATCAGGAAAATCTGATTTTATTAACCTGGACTATTACACACTGTATCAGGAAAATCTGGGTTTTTTTTTCACCTGGCATATTACACACGGTATCAGGTAAATCAGACTTTTTTCGCCTGGCCTATTACACACAGTATCAGGTGAATCGGACTTTTTGTAACCTGGATTTTTTATTACACACGGTATCAGGAAAATCTGATTTTTTTTCACCTGACCTATTACACACGGTATCAGGAAAATCTGATTTTTTTCACCTTGGACTTTACCCACGCTATCAGGAAAATTTGATTTTATTAACCTGGACTTTAACCCATGGTATCAGGAATTTTTTTCACCCTGACTAGTACATACGGTATCAGGTAAATTGGATATTTTTCACCTGGACTATTACCAACAGTATCTGGAAAATCTGATGTTTTCACCCTGGACTTTACTCACGCTATCAGGAAAATCTGATTTTATTAACCTGGACCATTACCTGTGGTATCAGGAACATCGGATTTTTTTCACCCTGGACTTTCCTCATGCTATCAGGAAAATCTGATTTTATTAACCTGTACTATTACCCGTGGTATCCAGAACATCGGATTTTTTTTCCACCCTGACCTTTACTCACGGTATCAGGAAAATATGGTTTTTTTTCCACCTGGACTATAATCCATGGTATCAGGAAAATATGATTTTTTTCACCTGCACTATAATTACCCACAGTATCACGAAAATCTGATGTTTTTCACCTGGACTATAACCCACGGTTTCAGAAAAATCTGATTTTTTTCACCTGGACTATTCCCCACGGTTTCAGAAAAATCTGATTTTTTTCACCTTGGACTTTACTCACGCTATCAGGAAAATATGATTTTATTAACATGGACTTTTACCCATGGTATCAGGATTTTTTTTTACCTGGACTAGTACACACGGTATCATGAAAATCGGATATTTTTCACCTTTAATATTACCAACGGTATCTGGAAAATCGGATGTTTTCACCCGGACTTTACTAACGCTATCAAGAAAATCTGATTTTATTAACCTGGACTATTACCCGTGGTATCAGGAACATCGGATTTTTTTCACCCTGGACTTTCCTCACGCTATCAGGAAAATCTGATTTTCTTAACCTGGACTATTACACACTGTATCAGGAAAATCTGATTTTTTTCACCTGGACTATTACCCACGGTATCAGGAAAATCAGATTTTTTTTCACCTGGACTATAATTACCCATGGTATCAGGAAAATCTGATGTTTTTCACCTGGACTATTACCCTCGGTATCAGGAAAATCTGATTTTTCCCCCTCGACTATTCCCCACGGTTTCAGAAAAATCTGATTTTTTTCACCCATGACTTTACTCACGCTATCAGGAAAATATGATTTTTTTTCACCTGCACTATAATTACGCACAGTATCAGGAAAATCTGATGTTTTTCACATGGACTATAACCGACGGTATCAGGAAAATCGGATTTTTTTTCAAATGGACTATAACCCACGTTATCAGGAAATCAGATTTTTTTCACCTGCACTATAGTTACCCTCAGTATCAGGAAAATCTGATTTTTTTCACCTGGACTATTACCCACAGTATCAGGAAAATCAGATTTTTTTCACCTGGACTATAATTACCCAAGGCATCAGGAAAATCTGATGTTTTTCACCTGGACTATAACCCTCGGTATCAGGAAAATCTAATTTTTTTTCACCTGGACTATTCCCCACGGTTTCAGAAAAATCTGATTTTTCTCACCTTGGACTTTACTCACGCTATCAGAAAAATATGATTTCTTTAACCTGTACTATTACACACTGTATCAGGAAAATCTGATTTTTTTCACCTGGACTATTACCTACGGTATCAGGAGAATCGGATTTTTTTCACCTGGACGAGTACACACGGTATCAAGAAAATCTGATTTTTTTTTCACCCTGAACTTTACTCATACTATCAGGACAATCTGTTTTTTTTAACCTGGACTATTACACAATCCATCAGGAAAATCTGATTTTTTTCACCCTGCACTTTATTCACGGTATCAGGAAAATCTGATTTTATTAACCTGGACTATTATCCATGGTATCAGGAACATCGGATATTTTTCACCCTGGACTTTACTCACACTATCAGGAAAATCTGATTTTCGTAACCTGGACTATTACACACTGTATCAGGAAAATCTGATTTTTTTTTCACCTGGACTATTACTCACGGAATCAGGAACATCAGATTTTTTTCACCCTGGACTTTACTCACACTATCAGGAAAATCTGATTTTCGTAACATGGACTATTACACACTGTATCAGGAAAATCTGATTTTTTTTTTCACCTGGACTATTACCCACGGAATCAGGAAAATTGAATTTTTTTCACCCTGTACTTTACTTATGGTATCAGGAAAATCTGATTTTTTTCACCTGGAATATTACCCATGGTTTTAGGATATTTGGATTTTTTTCACCTGGACTATAACCCTCGGTATCAGGAATATCGGATTTTTTTCACCTGGACTATAATTACCCATGGTATCAGGAAAATCTGATGTTTTTCACCTGGACTATAACCCTCGGTATCAGGAAAATCTAATTTTTTTTCACCTGGACTATTCCCCACGGTTTCAGAAAAATCTGATTTTTCTCACCTTGGACTTTACTCACGCTATCAGAAAAATATGATTTCTTTAACCTGTACTATTACACACTGTATCAGGAAAATCTGATTTTTTTCACCTGGACTATTACCTACGGTATCAGGAGAATCGGATTTTTTTCAACTGGACGATTACACACGGTATCAAGAAAATCTGATTTTTTTTTCACCCTGAACTTTACTCATACTATCAGGACAATCTGATTTTTTTAACCTGGACTATTACACAATCCATCAGGAAAATCTGATTTTTTTCACCCTGCACTTTATTCACGGTATCAGGAAAATCTGATTTTTTTAACCTGGACTATTATCCATGGTATCAGGAACATTGGATTTTTTTCACCCTGGACTTTACTCACACTATCAGGAAAATCTGATTTTCGTAACCTGGACTATTACACACTGTATCAGGAAAATCTGATTTTTTTTTCACCTGGACTATTACTCACGGAATCAGGAACATCGGATTTTTTTCACCCTGGACTTTACTCACACTATCAGGAAAATCTGATTTTCGTAACATGGACTATTACACACTGTATCAGGAAAATCTGATTTTTTTTTCACCTGGACTATTACCCACGGAATCAGGAAAATTGAATTTTTTTCACCCTGTACTTTACTTATGGTATCAGGAAAATCTGATTTTTTTCACCTGGAATATTACCCATGGTTTTAGGATATTTGGATTTTTTTCACCTGGACTATAACCCTCGGTATCAGGAATATCTGATTTTTTTCACCTGGACTATAATTACCCATGGTATCAGGAAAATCTGATGTTTTTCATCTGGACTATAACCTTCGGTAACAGGAAAATCTGATTTTTTTCTGCTGGACTATTACCCACGGTATCAGGAAAATCGGATTTTTTTCACCCTGGACTTTATTCACAGAATCAGGAAGATCTGAGTTTTTTCACCCTGGACTTTATTCACGGTATCAGGAAAATCGGATTTTTTTTCACCCTGGACTTTGCTCATGGTATCAGGAAAATATGATATTTTTTCACCTGGACTATTACACACTGTATCAGGAAAATCGGATTTTCTTTTCACCTGGACTATTACCCATGGTAACAGGAAAATCTGATTTTTTTCACCTGGACTATTCCCCACGGTTTCAGAAAAATATGATTTCTTTAACCTGTACTATTACACACTGTATCAGGAAAATCTGATTTTTTTTCACCTGGACTATTACCTACCGTATCAGGAGAATCGGATTTTTTTCACCTGGACTATTACACAATGCATCAGGAAAATCTGATTTTTTTCACCCTGAACTTTACTCATACTATCAGGACAATCTGATTTTTTTAACCTGGACTATTACCCACGGTATCAGGAACATCGGATTTTTTTCACCCTGGACTTTACTCACACTATCAGGAAAATCTGATTTTCGTAACCTGGACTATTACACACTGTATCAGGAAAATCTGATATTTTTTTCACCTGGACTATTACCCACGGAATCAGGAAAATTGAATTTTTTTCACCCTGTACTTTACTTATGGTATCAGGAAAATCTGATTTTTTTCACCTGGAATATTACCCATG
This sequence comes from Bradypodion ventrale, assembly GCA_035047345.1. Lineage (NCBI taxonomy): Eukaryota > Metazoa > Chordata > Lepidosauria > Squamata > Chamaeleonidae > Bradypodion > Bradypodion ventrale. The sequence goes on from JAWDJE010000004.1 coordinate 192,723,794, forward strand.
GTTTTAGGATATTTGGATGTTTTTTCACCTGGACTATTACCCACGGTATCAGGAAAATTGGATTTTTTTCACCTGGACTATAATTACGCACGGAATCAGGAAAATCTGGTATTTTTTCACCTGGACTATAATTATACACGGAATCCGGAAAATCTGATTTTTTTTCACTTCGACTATTACACACGGTATCAGGTAAATTTGATTTTTTCACCTGGACTATAACCCACGGTATCAGAAAAATCTTATTTTTTTCACCCTGAACTTTCCTCACACTATCAGGAAAATCTGATTTTTTTAACCTGGACTATTTATTATGCACAGTATCAGGAAAAATCTGATTTTTTTAACCTGCACTATTTATTACACACGGTATCAGGAAAATCTGATTTTTTCTATTATTTGCACACAGTATCAGGAACATCGGATTTTTTTCTCTACCGGGACTTTACTCATGCTATCAGGAAAATCTGATTTTTTTAACCTGGACTATTACACACGGTATCAGATAAATCAGATATTTTTAACCTGGACTATTTATTACACACAGTATCAGGATAATCTGATGTTTTTCACCTTGGACTTTACTCACGCTGTCAGGAAAATATGATTTTTTTCACCCTTGACTTTATTCACGGAATCAGGAAAATCGGATTTTTTTCTCCCTGGACTTTACTCACGCTATCAGGAAAATCTGATTTTTTTTAACCTGTACTATTACACACTGTATCAGGAAAATCTGATTTTTTTAACCTGTACTTATTACACACTGTATCAGGAAAATCTGATTTTTTTCACCTGGACTATTTACCACGGTATCAGGAAAATTTGATTTTTTTTCACCTTTACTATTACTCATGGCATCAGGTAAATCGGATTTTTTTCACCTGGTCTATTACACACGGTATCAGATAAATCGGATTTTTTTAACCTGGACTGTTTATTACACACAGTATCAGGAAAATCTGATTTTTTTCACCTGGTCTATTACACTTGGTATCAGGAAAATCTGATTTTTTTCAGCTGGACTATTACTCACAGTATCAGGAAAATCGGATTTTTTTCACCCTGGACTTTACTCACTGTATCAGGAAAATATGATTCTTTTCACCTGCAATATTACCCACAGAATCAGGAAAATTGAATTTTTTTCACCCTGTACTTTACTTATGGTTTCAGGAAAATCTGATTTTTTTCACCTGGAATATTGCCCATGGCTTTAGGATATTTGTATTTTTTTCACCTGGACTATAATTACCCATGGTATCAGGAAAATCTGATGTTTTTCACCTGGAGTATAACGCTCGGTATCAGGAAAATCTCATTTTTTTCACTTGGACTATTCCCCACGGTTTCAGAAAAATCTGATTTTTTTCACCTTGCACTTTACTCAGGCTATCAGGAAAATATGATTTTATTCACCCTGGACTTTTCTCATGGTATCAGGAAAATCTGATTTTTTTCACCTGGACTATTACCCATGGTATCAGGAACATCGGATTTTTTTCACCCTAGACTTTCCACACTGTATCTGGTAAATCTCATTTTTTTTGACCTGGATTATTACCCACAGTATCAGGAAAATCGGATTGTTTTCACCCTGGACTTTACGCATGGTATCAGGAATATCTGATGTTTTTCACCTGGACTATAACCCACGGTTTCAGAAAAATCTGATTTTTTTCACTTGGACTATTCCCCACGGTTTCAGAAAAATCTGATTTTTTTCACCTTGGACTTTACTCATGCTATTAGGAAAATATTATTTTTTTAACCTGTACTATTACACACTGTATCAGGAAAATCTCATTTTTTTCACCTGGACTATTACCCACGGTATCAGGAAAATCGGATTTTTTTCACCTGGTCTATTACACAAGGTATCAGATAAATCGGATTTTTTTAACCTGGACTATTTATTACACACAGTATCAGGAAAATCTGTTTTTTTTCACCTGGTCTATTACCCTCGGAATCAGAAAAATATGATTTTTTTCAGCTGGACTATTACTCACGGTATCAGGAAAATCGGATTTTCCCCCCTTGACTTTATTCACGGAATCAGGAAAATCTGATATGTTTCACCCTGGACTTTATTCACAGAATCAGGAAAATTGGATTTTTATTCACCCTGGACTTTACTCACGGTATCAGGAAAATATGATTCTTTTCACCTGCAATATTACCCACGGAATCAGGAAAATTGAATTTTTTTCACCCTGACCTTTACTCACGCTATCAGGAAAATCTGATTTTTTTAACCTGGCGTATTACACACTGTGTCAGGAAAACCTGAATTTTTTTTCACCTGGACAATTAATCACGGTATCAAGAAAATCTGATTTTTTTCACCTGTCATATTACACTCGGTATCAGGAAAATCTGATTTTTTTTCACCTGGACTATAATTACGCACGGAATCAGGAAAATCTGGTTTTTTTTCACCTGGACTATAATTATGCACGGAATCAGGAAAATCTGATTTTTTTCACCTCGACTATTACACACGGTATCAGGTAAATTTGATTTTTTCACCTGGACTATAACCCACGGTATCTGGAAAATCTGATTTTTTTCACCCTGAACTTTCCTCACACTATCAGGAAAATCTGATTTTTTTAACCTGGACTATTTATTACGCACAGTATCAGGAAAAATCTGATTTTTTTAACCTGCACTATTTATTACACACGGTATCAGGAAAATCTGATTTTTTCTATTCTTTGCACACGGTATCAGGAACATCGGATTTTTTTCTCTCCCGGGACTTTACTCACGCTATCAGGAAAATCTGATTTTTTTAACCTGGACTACTACACACGGTATCAGATAAATCAGATTTTTTTTATTGAGTTTTTAATAGACATACAAAAAAAGAAAAGAAAACATTAACAGTACATTAACAATACAATACACTAACATATCCATAATATCATACTAACAAACATTACTATATGCTAGCACATAACAATATCTATACTCATTAACTACTATTTAATCACCAAATATTAAGAACCATTATTTCAAAGTCCAAAATAATAGAAAAAACTTTCTGTACTACCACAAATCTTTTTAACCAATAATAATCACCCTGTGAATATATACAATGCCCGGAGAGTTTATTTTCTACTCAGCCCCAGAAGCTTCTTTGAGATGGTACTGGTCCTGAACTATCACTTGCCATAATAGAGTGATCCACGAACGGTTTCCATATATTCCAAAATCTATTCTCTTTTAAATTATCTCTTTTGACTTTAATCTCCCATGTCAATTTATCGTTCAGTGCTAAACTCCACATTTCTTTATACCATTCTCCAATCTGAATATCTACACGGTATCAGATAAATCAGATTTTTTTAACCTGGACTATTTATTACACACAGTATCAGGATAATCTGATGTTTTTCATCTTGGACTTTACTCACGCTATCAGGAAAATATGATTTTTTTCACCCTTGACTTTATTCACGGAATCAGGAAAATCTGATATGTTTCACCCTGGACTTTATTCACGGAATCAGGAAAATCGGATTTTTTTCACCCTGTACTTTACTTATGGTATCAGGAAAATCTGATTTTTTTAACCTGTACTTATTACACATGTATCAGGAAAATCTGATTTTTTTCACATGGAGTATAACCCACGGTAGCAGGAAAATCAGATTTTTTCACCTGCACTATAATTACCCACGGTATCAGGAAAATCTGATGTTTTTCACCTGGACTATTCCCCACGGTTTTTCACCTTGCACTTTACTCACGCTATCAGGAAAATACGATTTTATTAACCTGGACTTTTACCCATGGTATCAGGAATTTTTTTCACCTGGACTAGTACACATGGTATCAGGTAAATCGGATATTTTTCACCCTGACTATTACCAACGGTATCTGGAAAATCTGATGTTTTCACCCTGGACTTTATTCACGGTATCAGGAAAATCTGATTTTATTAACCTGGACTATTACCCGTGGTATCAGGAACATCGGATTTTTTTCACCCTGGACTTTCCTCACGCTATCAGGAAAATCTGATTTTCTTAACCTGGACTATTACACACTGTATCAGGAAAATCTGATTTTTTTCACCTGGACTATTACACAGGGTATCAGGTAAATCGGATTTTTTCCGCCTGGACTATTACACACATTATCAGATAAATCGGATTTTTTTAACCTGGACTATTTATTACACACGGTATCAGGACAATCTGATTTTTTTTCACCTGGACTATTACCCATGGTATCAGGAAAATCTGATTTCTTTCATCTGGACTATTATACACGGTATCAAGTCAATCAATTCTTTTTCACCTGGACAATTTCACACGGTATCATGTAAATCGGATTTTTTTCACCCTGGACATTAATCACGCTATCAGGAAAATCTCATTTTTTTAACCTGGACTATTACAAAATGTATCAGGAAAATCTGATTTTTTTTACCTGGACTATTTATTACACACGGTATCAGAAATGTCAGATTTTTTTAACCTGGACTATTACACATGGTATCAGGTAAATCGGAATTTTTTCACCTGGACTGTTACCCACGGTATCAGGAAAATCGGATTTTTTTCACCCTTGACTTTATTCACGGAATCAGAAAAATCCGATTTTTTTTCACCCTGGACTTTTCTCACTGTATCAAGAAAATCTGATTTTTTTTCACCTGGTCTATTACGCACGGTATCAAGAAAATCGGATTTTTTTTCACCTGGACTATAATTACCCATGGAATCAGGAAAATCTGATTTTTTTGAACTGGACTGTTACACACGGTATCAGGAACATCGGACTTTTTTCACCATGAACTTTACTCACGCTATCAGGAAAATCTGAATTTTTTAACCTTGACTATTACACACTGTATAAGGAAAATCTGATTTTTTTCTCCTGGACTATTACACACGGTATCAGGTAAATCTGATTTTTTTTCAACTGGCCTATTACACATGGTATCAGGTAAATCGATTTATTTTCACCTTCACAATTTCACATGGGATCAGGTAAATTGAATTTTTTTCACCATGGACATTACTCATGCTATCAGGAAACTCTGAATTTTTTCACCTGGACTATTACACACTGTATCAGGTAAATCAGATTTTTTTCACCTGGACTATAACCCATGGTAACAGGACAATCTGATTTTTTTCAGCTGTACTATTACCCACAGTATCAGGAAAATCGGATTGTTTTCACCCTGGACTTTATTCACGGAATCAGGAAAATCTGATTTTTTTCACCCTGGACTTTTCTCATGGTATCAGGAAAATCTGATTTTTTTTCACCTGGACTATTACCCATGGTATCAGGAACATCGGATTTTTTTCACCCTAGACTTTACACACTGTATCCGGTAAATCTCATTTTTTTTTGACCTGGACTATTACCCACAGTATCAGGAAAATCGGATTGTTTTCACCCTGGACTTTAATCACGGAATCAGTAAAATCTGATTTTTTTCACCTGGACTATATTTACACATATAATCAGGAAAATAGGATTTTTTTTTCACCATGGACTTTACTCACGCTATCAGGAAAATCTGAATTTTTTAACCTGGACTTTTACACACTGTATCAAGAAAATTGGATTTTTTTCACCTGGACTATAATTATCCACGGAATCAGGAAAATCTGATTTTTTTGAACTGGACTGTTACACATGGTATCAGGAAAATCTGATTTTTTTTCACCTGGACTATTACACATGGTATCAGGAACATCGGATTTTTTTCACCCTGGACTTTACTCACGCTATCAGGAAAATCTGATTTTTTAAACCTGGACTATTACACACTGTACCAGGATAACCTGATTTTTTTTCACCTTGCCTATTACACACGGTATCAAGTAAATCTGATTTTATTCACCTGGACTATTACACACGGTATCAGGTAAATCAGATTTTTTTAACCTGGACGATTTATTACACACGGTATCAGGAAAATCTGATTTTTTTCACCTGGACTATTACACACGGTATCAGGTAAATTGGATTTTTTTTCACCTGGACTAGTACACACGGCTTAAGCTAATCGGATTTTTTTCGCCTGGACTATTATACATGGTATCAGGTAAATCGGATTTTTTTAACCTGGACTATTTATTACACACGGAATCAGGAAAATCGAATTTTTTTCACCCTGGACTTTACTCACGGATTTAAGAAAAATCTGATTTTTTTAAAATGGACTATAATTATCCATGGAATCGGGAAAATCTGATTTTTTTTCATCTGGACTATTACACACTGTATCAGGAAAATCTGATTTTTTTCACCTGGACTATAACCCACGCTGTCAGGAACATCTGATTTTTTTAACCTGGACTATTACACACTGTATCAGACAAATCTGATTTTTTTCACCTGGACTATAACCCTCGGTATCAGGAAAATCTGATTTTTTCAACCTAGACTTTTCTCACCATAACAGGAAAATCTGATTTTTTTCACCTGGACTTTTACACACGGTATCAGGAAAATCTGATTTTTTCAACCTGGACTTCTCTCACGGCATCAGGAAAATCTGATTATTTTTTTCACCTAGACTATAACCCACGGTATTTAGAAAATCAGATGATTTTCACCTGGACTATAACCCTCGGTATCAGGAAAATCTGATTTTTTTCACCTGGACTATTACCCATGGTATCTGGAACATCGGATTTTTTTCACCCTAGACTTTACACACTGTATCCAGTAAATCTCATTTTTTTTTACCTGGACTATTACCCACAGTATCAGGAAAATCGGATTGTTTTCACCCTGGACTTTAATCACGGAATCAGTAAAATCTGATTTTTTTCACCTGGACTATAATTACACATGGAATTAGGAAAATAGGATTTTTTTTCCACCATGGACTTTACTCACGCTATCAGGAAAATCTGAATTTTTTAACCTGGACTTTTACACATTGTATCAAGAAAATCGGATTTTTTTCACCTGGACTATAATTACCCATGGAATAAGGAAAATCTGATTTTTTTCACCCTGGACTATACTCACGCTATCAGGAAAATCTGATTTTTTTAAACCTGGACTATTACACACTGTACCAGGATAACCTGATTTTTTTTTCACCTTGCCTATTACACACGGTATCAAGTAAATTGGATTTTTTTTCACCTGGACTATTACACACGGTATCAGGTAAATCAGATTTTTTTAACCTGGATGATTTATTACACACGGTATCAGGAAAATCTGATTTTTTTTCACCTGGACTATTACACACGGTATCAGGTAAATTGGATTTTTTTTCACCTGGACTAGTACACACGGCTTAAGCAAATCGGATTTTTTTCGCCTGGTATCAGGTAAATAGGATGTTTTTAACCTGGACTATTTATTACACACGGAATCAGGAAAATCGGATTTTTTTCACCCTGGACTTTACTCACGGATTTAAGGAAAATCTGATTTTTTTTAAATGGACTATAATTACCCATGGAATCGGGAAAAATCTGATTTTTTTCATCTGGACTATTACACACTGTATCAGGAAAATCTGATTTTTTTCACCTGGACTATAACCCACGCTGTCAGGAACATCTGATTTTTTTAACCTGGACTATTACACACTGTATCAGACAAATCTGATTTTTTTCACCTGGACTATAACCCTAGGTATCAGGAAAATCTGATTTTTCTCAACCTGGACTTTTCTCACCATAACAGGAAAATCTTATTTTTTTCACCTGGACTTTTACAAACGGTATCAGGAAAATCTGATTTTTTCAACCTGGACTTCTCTCACGGCATCAGGAAAATCTGATTTTTTTCAACCTGGACTATTACACACGGTATCAGGAAAATCTGTTTTTTTTTCACCTGGACTATTACCCACGGTATCAGAAAAATCTGATTTCTTTCATCTGGACTATTACCCACAGTATCAGGAATATTGGATTGTTTTCACCCTGTACTTTATTGACGGTATCAGGAAGATCGGATTTTTTTCAACCTGGACTTTTCTCATGGTATCAGGAAAATCTCATTTTTTTCACCTGGACTATTACCCTCGGTATCAGGAAAATCTGATTTTTTTTCATGTGGACTATTACACACGGTATCAGGTAAATCAGATTTTTTTCACCTTGACTATTCCCCAGGGTAACAGGAAAATCTGTTTTTTTTCCCAGCTGTACTATTACCCACAGTATCAGGAATATTGGATTGTTTTCACCCTGGACTTTATTGACGGTATCAGGAAGATCGGATTTTTTTCAACCTGGACTTTTCTCACGGTATCAGGAAAATCTCATTTTTTTCACCTGGACTATTACACTCAGTATCAGGAAAATCTCATGTTTTTAAACCCTAGACTTTACTCACGTTATCAGGAGAATCTGAATGTTTTAACCTGTACTATAACCCACGGTTTCAGGAAAATCTGATTTTTTTTCAAATGGACTATAATTACCCACGGAATCAGGAAAATCGGATTTTTTTCACCCTGGACTTTACTCACGGATTTAAGGAAAATCTGATTTTTTTTAAATGGACTATAATTACCCATGGAATCGGGAAAAATCTGATTTTTTTCACCTGGACTATTACACACGGTATCAGATAAATCTGATTTTTTTCACCAGGCCTATTATACACGGTATCAGGTACATCGGATTTTTTTAAACTGGACTATTTATTACACACGGTATCAGGAAAATCTGATATTTTTCACCTGGACTATTGCACACGTTATCAGGTAAATCGGATTTTTTTAAAGTGGACGATTTATTATAGAAGGTATCAGGAAAATCTGATTTTTTTCACCTAGACTATTACACACGGTATCAGGTAAATCTGATTTTTTTCACCTGGACTATTCCCCACGGTATCAGGAAACTCTGATTTTTTTCACCTCGACTATTACCCTCGCTATCAGGAAAATCGGATTTTTCACAATTGACTTTACTCACGCTATCAGGAGAATCTGAATTTTAAAACCTTGACTATAACCCACGGTTTCAGGAAAATCTGATTTTTTTTCCAAACGGACAATAATTGCCCACGGAATCTGGAAAATCTGATTTTTTTCACCTGGCCTATTATACACGGTATTAGGTAAATCGGGTTTTTTTCGCCTGGACTATTACCCACGGTGTCAGGAATATCTAATTTTTTTCACCTGGACTATTACACACGGTATCAGGTAAATTGGATTTTTTCACCTTGACTATTACTCAGGATAACAGGAAAATCAGATTTTTTTCAGCTGTACTATTACCCACAGTATCAGGAATATTGGATAGTTTTCACCCTGGACTTTATTGACGGTATCAGGAACATCGGATCTTTATTCACCCTGGACATTAGTCACGCTATCAGGAAAATCTGATTTTTTTCAACCTAGACTTTTCTCACGGTAACAGGAAAATCAGATTTTTTAAATCTGGACTATTACCCATGGTATCAGGAAAATCTGATTTCTTTCTCCGGGACTATTACACACGGTATCAGATAAATTGGATTTTTTTTTCACCTGGTCTATTACGCACGGTATCAGGAAAATCTGATTTCTTTCTCCTGGACTTTTTATTACACACGGTATCAGGAAAATCTGATTTTTTTCACCTGGACTGTTACACACAGTATCAGGTAAATCAGATTATTTCACCTGCACTATTACCCACTGTGTCTGGAAAATCTGATTCCTTTCACCTGGACTATTACACACGGTATCAGATAAATTGGATTTTTTTTTCCACCTGGTCTATTACCTATGGTATCAGGAAAATCTGATTTCTTTTACCTGGACTATTACACACGGTATCAGGTAAATCAGATTTTTTTCAACTGGACTATTACCCACGGTATCAGGAAAATCTGATTTTTTTTCACCTAGACTATTACACACGGTATCAGGTAAATCAGATTTTTTTCACCTGGACTATTACCCACGGTATCAGGTAAATCTGATTTTTTTCACCTGGACAATTACCCACGCTGTCAGGAAAATCTGATTTTTTTTAACCTCGACGATTACACACTGTATCAGGAAAATCTGATTTTTTTTCACCTGGACTATTACCCTCGGTATCAGGAAAATCTGATTTTTTTCAACCTGGACTTCTCTCACGGTAACAGGAAAATCTGATTTTTTTCACCTGGACTATAACCCTCGGTATCAGGAAAATCTGATTTTTTTCAAACTGGACTTCTCTCACGGTAACAGGAAAATTTGATTTTTTTCACCTGGACTATAACCCTCGGTATCAGGAAAATCTGATTTTTTTAACCTTTACTTTTTATTACACATGGTATCAGGAAAATCTGATTTTTTTCACCTGGACTATAACCCTCGGTATCAGGAAAATCTGATTTTTTAAACCTGGCCTATTACACACGGTATCAGGAAAATCTGATTTTTTTCACTTGGACTATAACCCTCGGAATCAGGAAAATCTGATTTTTTTCACCTGGACTATAACCCTCGGTATCAGGAAAATCTGATTTTTTTCAACCTGGACTTTTCTCACGGTAACAGGAAAATCTGATTTTTTTAACCTAGAGTATTACACACGGTAGCAGGTAAATCGGATTTTTTTAACCTGGACTTTTTATTACACACGGTATCAGGAAAATCTGATTTTTTTCAAACTGGACGTCTCTCACGGTAACAGGAAAATTTGATTTTTTTCACCTGGACTATAACCCTCGGTATCAGGAAAATCTGTTTTTTTTCAGCCTGGACTTTTCTCACGGTGTCAGGAAAATCTGATTTCTTTTAACCTGGAGTATTACACACTGTGTCAGGAAAATCTCATTTTTTCCCTCCTAGACTAATAATCACGGCATCAGGAAAATCTGATTTTTTTTCACCTAGACTATAACCCACGGTATTTGGAAAATCGGATGCTTTCCACCTGGAGTAAAGCCCACGCTGTCAGGAACATCTGATTTTTTTAACCTGGACTTTTCTCACCATAACAGGAAAATCTGTTTTTTTTCACCTGGACTTTACACACGGTATCAGGGAAGTCTGATTTTTTTCACCTGGACTCTAAACCTCGGTATGAGGAAAATCTGATTTTTTTCAACCTGGACTTTTCTCACGGTAACAGGAAAATCTGATTTTTTTAACCTAGAGTACTACACACGGTATCAGGTAAATCGGATTTTTTTAACCTGGACTTTTTATTACACACGGTATCAGGAAAATTTGATTTTTTTTCACCTGCACTATTACGCACGGTATCAGGAAAATCTGTTTTTTTTCACCTGGACTATTACACACGGTATCTGGTAAATCAGATTTTTTTCACCTGGACTATTACCCACCTTATCAGGAAAATCTGATTTTTTTCAACCTGGACTTTTCTCACGGTAACAGGAAAATCTGGTTTTTTTTCACCTGGACACCCACGGTGTCAGGAAAATCTGAGTTTTTTTCATCTGGACTATTACCCAGGGTATCTGGAAAATCAGATTTTTTTCCCGCTGAACTTTATTCATGCTATCAGGTAAATCTGATTTTTTTTAACCTGGAGTATTACACACGGTATCAGGTAAATCTGATTTCTTTCACCTGGACTATTACACACGGTATCAGGTAAATTGGATTTTTTTTCACCTTTACTATTACTAAGGATAACAGGAAAATCTGATTTTTTTCACCCGGACTATAACCCTCGGTATCAGGAAAATCTGATTTTTTAAACCTGGACTTTTTATTACACACGGTATCAGGAAAATCTGATTTTTTTCAAACTGGACTTCTCTCACGGTAACAGGAAAATTTGATTTTTTTCACCTGGACTATAACTCTCGGTATCAGGAAAATCTGATTTTTTAAACCTGGCCTATTACACACGGTATCAGGAAAATCTGATTTTTTTCACTTGGACTATAACCCTCGGTATCAGGAAAAACTGATTTTTTTCACCTGGACTATAACCCTCGGTATCAGGAAAATCTGATTTTTTTCAACATGGACTTTTCTCACGGTAACAGGAAAATCTGATTTTTTTAACCTAGAGTATTACACACGGTATCAGGTAAATCGGATTTTTTTAACCTGGACTTTTTATTACACACAGTATCAGGAAAATCTGATTTTTTTTCACCTGGACTATTACCCACGGTATCAGGAAAATCTGATTTTTTTTCACCTAGACTATTACACACGGTATCAGGTAAATCAGATTTTTTTCACCTGGACTATTACCCATGGTATCAGGTAAATCTGATTTTTTTCACCTGGACAATTACCCACGCTGTCAGGAAAATCTGATTTTTTTTAACCTAGATGATTGCAGACTGTATCAGGAAAATCTGATTTTTTTCAAACTGGACTTCTCTCATGGTAACAGGAAAATTTGATTTTTTTCTCCTGGACTATAACCCTCAGTATCAGGAAAATCTGATTTTTTAAACCTGGACTTTTTATTACACACGGTATCAGGAAAATCTGATTTTTTTCTCCTGGACTATAACCCTCGGTATCAGGAAAATCTGATTTTTTTCAAACTGGACTTCTCTCACGGTAACAGGAAAATTTGATTTTTTTCACCTGGACTATAACCCTCGGTATCAGGAAAATCTGATTTTTTTAAACCTGGCCTATTACACACGGTATCAGGAAAATCTGATTTTTTTCACCTGGACTATAGCCCTCGGTATCAGGAAAATCTGATTTTTTTCACCTGGACTATTACGCAGGGTATCTGGAAAATCAGATTTTTTTTCATGCTGACCTTTATTCATGCTATCAGGTAAATCTGATTTTTTTTAACCAGGAGTATTACACACTGTGTCAGGAAAATCTCATTTTTTCCCCACCTAGACTAACAATCACGGCATCAGGAAAATCTGATTTTTTTTAACCTGGACTTTTCTCACCATAACAGGAAAATCTGATTTTTTTCACCTGGACTTTTACACACGGTATCAGGAAAATCTGATTTTTTCAACCTGGACTTTTCTTACGGTAACAGGAAAATCTGGTTTTTTTCACCTGGACTATAACCCTCGGAATCAGGAAAACCTGATTTTTTTCAACCTGGACTTTTCTCACGGTAACAGGAAAATCTGATTTTTTTAACCTGGAGTATTACACACGGTATCAGGTAAATCGGATTTTTTTCACCTGGACTTTTTATTACACACGGTATCAGGAAAATCAGAATTTTTTTCATCTGGACTATTACCCACAGTGTCAGGAAAATCTAATTTTTTTCACCTGATCTGATTTCTTTCACCTGGACTATTACACACGGCATCAGGTAAATTGGATTTTTTTAACCTGGACTGTTTATTACACACGGTATAAGGAAAATCTGATTTTTTTTCACCTGGACTATTACCCACGGTATCAGGAAAATCTGATTTTTTTCAACCAGGACTTTTCTCACGGTAACAGGAAAATCTGGTTTTTTTTCACCTGGACAACCACGGTGTCAGGAAAATCTGATTTTTTTCACCTGGACTATTACACACGGTATCAGGAAAATCAGATTTTTTTCAACCTGGACTTCTCTCACGGTAACAGGAAAATCTGATTTTTTTTCACCTGGACTATTACCCTCGGTATCAGGAAAATCTGATTTTTTTAACCTGGACTTTTTATTACACACGGTATCAGGAAAATCTGATTTTTTTCACCTGGACTATAACCCACGGTGTCAGGAAAATCTGATTTTTTTCACCTGGCCTATTACACACGGTATCAGGAAAATCTGATTTTTTTCACCTGGACTATTACCCAGGATATCTGGAAAATTGGATTTTTTTTCACCCTGACCATTATTCACGCTATCAGGAAAATCTGATTTTTTTTAACCAGGAGTATTACACACTGTGTCAGGAAAATCTGATTTTTTTCAACCTGGACTTTTCTCACGGTAACAGGAAAATCTGGTTTTTTTTTCACTTGGACACCCACAGTGTCAGGAAAATCTTATTTCTTTTCACCTGGACTATTACACACGGTATCAGGAAAATCTGAGTTTTTTTCACCTGGACTATTACCCAGGGTATCTGGAAAATCAGATTTTTTTTCACGCTGACCTTTATTCATGCTATCAGGAAAATCTGATTTTTTTAACCTAGAGTATTACACACGGTGTCAGGTAAATCGGATTTTTTTAAACTGGACTTTTTATTACACACGGTATCAGGAAAATCTGATTTTTTTTTCACCTGGACTATTACACATGGTATCAGGTAAATTGGATTTTTTTCACCTTGACTATTACCCACGGTATCAGGAAAATCTGTTTTTTTTTCACCTAGACTATTACACACGGTATCAGGTAAATCAGATTTTTTTCACCTGGACTATTACCCACCGTATCAGGAAAATCTGATTTTTTTCAATCTGGACTTCTCTCACGGTAACAGGAAAATCTGATTTTTTTCACCTGGACTATAACCCTCGGTATCAGGAAAATCTGATTTTTTTCAACCTGGACTTCTCTCACGGTAACAGGAAAATCTGATTTTTTTCACCTGGACTATAACCCATCGGTATCAGGAAAATCTGATTTTTTTAACCTGGACTTTTTATTACACACGGTATCGGGAAAATCTGATTTTTTTTTCACCTGGACTATAACCCACGGTGTCAGGAAAATCTGATTTTTTTCACCTGGCCAATTACACACGGTATCAGGAAAATCTGATTTTTTTCACCTGGACTATAACCCTCGGTATCAGGAAAATCTGATTTTTTTCACCTGGACTATTACCCAGGATATCTGGAAAATTGGATTTTTTTCACCCTGACCATTATTCACGCTATCAGGAAAATCTGATTTTTTTTAACCAGGAGTATTACACACTGTGTCAGGAAAATCTCATTTTTTCCCCACCTAGACTAACAATCACGGCATCAGGAAAATCTGATTTTTTTCAACCTGGACTTTTCTCACCATAACAGGAAAATCTGATTTTTTTCACCTGGACTTTTACACACGGTATCAGGAAAATCTGATTTTTTCAACCTGGACTTCTCTCACGGTAACAGGAAAATCTGGTTTTTTTCACCTGGACTATAACCCTCGGAATCAGGAAAACCTGATTTTTTTCAACCTGGACTTTTCTCACGGTAACAGGAAAATCTGATTTTTTTAACCTGGATTATTACACACGGTATCCGGTAAATCGGATTTTTTTCACCTGGACTTTTTATTACACACGGTATCAGGAAAATCTGATTTTTTTTCACCTGGACTATTACACACGGTATCAGGTAAATCAGATTTTTTTTCATCTGGACTATTACCCACAGTGTCAGGAAAATCTAATTTTTTTCACCTGATCTGATTTCTTTCACCTGGACTATTACACACGGCATCAGGTAAATTGGATTTTTTTAACCTGGACTGTTTATTACACACGGTATAAGGAAAATCTGATTTTTTTTTTCACCTGGACTATTACCCACGGTATCAGGAAAATCTGATTTTTTTCAACCAGGACTTTTCTCACGGTAACAGGAAAATCTGGGTTTTTTTCACCTGGACAACCACGGTGTCAGGAAAATCTGATTTTTTTCACCTGGACTATTACACACGGTATCAGGAAAATCTGATTTTTTTCAACCTGGACTTCTCTCACGGTAACAGGAAAATCTGATTTTTTTCACCTGGACTATAACCCTCGGTATCAGGAAAACCTGATTTTTTTAACCTGGACTTTTTATTACACACGGTATCGGGAAAATCTGATTTTTTTCACCTGGACTATAACCCACGGTGTCAGGAAAATCTGATTTTTTTCACCTGGCCTATTACACACGGTATCAGGAAAATCTGATTTTTTTCACCTGGACTATAACCCTCGGTATCAGGAAAATCTGATTTTTTTTCACCTGGACTATTACCCAGGATATCTGGAAAATTGGATTTTTTTTCACCCTGACCATTATTCACGCTATCAGGAAAATCTGATTTTTTTTAACCAGGAGTATTACACACTGTGTCAGGAAAATCTCATTTTTTCCCCACCTAGACTAACAATCACGGCATCAGGAAAATCTGATTTTTTTTCCACCTAGACTATAACCCACGGTATTTGGAAAATCGGATGTTTTTCACCTGGACTATAACCCACGCTGTCAGGAACATCTGATTTTTTTAACCTGGACTATTACACACTGTTTCAGAAAAATCTGATTTTTTTCACCTGGACTTTTCTCACGGTAACAGGAAAATCTGGTTTTTTTTCACCTGGACACCCACGGTGTCAGGAAAATCTGATTTTTTCACCTGGACTATTACACACGGTATCAGGAAAATCTGAGTTTTTTTCACCTGGACTATTACCCAGGGTATCTGGAAAATCAGATTTTTTTCCCGCTGAACTTTATTCATGCTATCAGGTAAATCTGATTTTTTTTAACCTGGAGTATTACACACGGTATCAGGTAAATTCGATTTTTTTCACCTTGACTATTACCCACGGTATCAGGAAAATCTGTTTTTTTTTTCACCTAGACTATTACACACGGTATCAGGTAAATCAGATTTTTTTCACCTGGACTATTACCCACCGTATCAGGAAAATCTGATTTTTTTCAATCTGGACTTCTCTCATGGTAACAGGAAAATCTGATTTTTTTCACCTGGACTATAACCCTCGGTATCAGGAAAATCTGATTTTTTTCAACCTGGACTTCTCTCACGGTAACAGGAAAATCTGATTTTTTTCACCTGGACTATAACCCATCGGTATCAGGAAAATCTGATTTTTTTAACCTGGACTTTTTATTACACACGGTATCGGGAAAATCTGATTTTTTTTTCACCTGGACTATAACCCACGGTGTCAGGAAAATCTGATTTTTTTCACCTGGCCAATTACACACGGTATCAGGAAAATCTGATTTTTTTCACCTGGACTATAACCCTCGGTATCAGGAAAATCTGATTTTTTTCACCTGGACTATTACCCAGGATATCTGGAAAATTGGATTTTTTTCACCCTGACCATTATTCACGCTATCAGGAAAATCTGATTTTTTTTAACCAGGAGTATTACACACTGTGTCAGGAAAATCTCATTTTTTCCCCACCTAGACTAACAATCACGGCATCAGGAAAATCTGATTTTTTTCCCACCTAGACTATAACCCACGGTATTTGGAAAATCGGATGTTTTTCACCTGGACTATAACCCACGCTGTCAGGAACATCTGATTTTTTTAACCTGGACTATTACACACTGTTTCAGAAAAATCTGATTTTTTTCACCTGGACTTTTCTCACGGTAACAGGAAAATCTGGTTTTTTTTCACCTGGACACCCACGGTGTCAGGAAAATCTGATTTTTTCACCTGGACTATTACACACGGTATCAGGAAAATCTGAGTTTTTTTCACCTGGACTATTACCCAGGGTATCTGGAAAATCAGATTTTTTTCCCGCTGAACTTTATTCATGCTATCAGGTAAATCTGATTTTTTTTAACCTGGAGTATTACACACGGTATCAGGTAAATCTGATTTCTTTCACCTGGACTATTACACACGGTATCAGGTAAATTGGATTTTTTTCACCTTTACTATTACTAAGGATAACAGGAAAATCTGATTTTTTTCACCTGGACTATAACCCTCAGTATCAGGAAAATCTGATTTTTTAAACCTGGACTTTTTATTACACACGGTATCAGGAAAATCTGATTTTTTTCACCTGGAGTATAACCCTCGGTATCAGGAAAATCTGATTTTTTTCAAACTGGACTTCTCTCACGGTAACAGGAAAATTTGATCTTTTTCTCCTGGACTATAACTCTCGGTATCAGGAAAATCTGATTTTTTAATCCTGGCCTATTACACACGGTATCAGGAAAATCTGATTTTTTTCACTTGGACTATAACCCTCGGTATCAGGAAGATCTGATTTTTTTCACCTGGACTATAACCCTCGGTATCAGGAAAATCTGATTTTTTTCAACATGGACTTTTCTCACGGTAACAGGAAAATCTGATTTTTTTAACCTAGAGTATTACACACGGTATCAGGTAAATCGGATTTTTTTAACCTGGACTTTTTATTACACACAGTATCAGGAAAATCTGATTTTTTTTTCACCTGGACTATTACCCACGGAATCAGGAAAATCTGATTTTTTTTCACCTAGACTATTACACACGGTATCAGGTAAATCAGATTTTTTTCACCTGGACTATTACCCATGGTATCAGGTAAATCTGATTTTTTTCACCTGGACAATTACCCACGCTGTCAGGAAAATCTGATTTTTTTTAACCCAGATGATTACAGACTGTATCAGGAAAATCTGATTTTTTTCACCTGGACTATAACCCTCGGTATCAGGAAAATCTGATTTTTTTCAAACTGGACTTCTCTCATGGTAACAGGAAAATTTGATTTTTTTTCTCCTGGACTATAACCCTCAGTATCAGGAAAATCTGATTTTTTAAACCTGGACTTTTTATTACACACGGTATCAGGAAAATCTGATTTTTTTCTCCTGGACTATAACCCTCGGTATCAGGAAAATCTGATTTTTTTCAAACTGGACTTCTCTCACGGTAACAGGAAAATTTGATTTTTTTCACCTGGACTATAACCCTCGGTATCAGGAAAATCTGATTTTTTTAAACCTGGCCTATTACACACGGTATCAGGAAAATCTGATTTTTTTCACCTGGACTATAGCCCTCGGTATCAGGAAAATCTGATTTTTTTCACCTGGACTATTACGCAGGGTATCTGGAAAATCAGATTTTTTTTCATGCTGACCTTTATTCATGCTATCAGGTAAATCTGATTTTTTTTAACCTGGAGTATTACACACGGTATCAGGTAATTCGGATTTTTTTAACCTGGACTTTTTATTACACACGGTATTAGGAAAATCTGATTTTTTTTCACCTGACACACGGTATCAGGTAAATCTGATTTCTTTCACCTGGACTATTGCACACGGTATCAGGTAAATTGGATTTTTTTCACCTTGACTATTACTCAGGATAACAGGAAAATCAGATTTTTTTTCAGCTGTACTGTATCAGGTAAATCAGATTTTTTCACCTTGACTATTACCCAGGGAAACAGGAAAATCTGTTGTTTTTTTCAACCTGGACTTTTCTCACGGTAACAGGAAAATATGTTTTTTTTTTCACCTGGACTTTACACACTGTATCAGGAAAATCTGATTTTTTTTTCACCTGGACTTTTTATTACACACGGTATCAGGAAAATCTGATTTTTTTCAACCTGGACTTTTTATTACACACGGGATCAGGAAAATCTGATTTTTTCAACCTGGACTTCTCTCACGGTAACAGGAAAATCTGATTTTTTTCACCTGGACTATAACCCTCGGAATCAGGAAAATCTGATTTTTTTCAACCTGGACTTCTCTCACGGTAACAGAAAAAACTGATTTTTTTTACCTGGAGTATTACACACGGTATCACGTAAATCGGATTTTTTTTAACCTGGACTTTTTATTACACACAGTATCAGGAAAATCTGTTTTTTTTTCAACTGCACTATTACACACGGTATCAGGTAAATCAGATTTTTTTCACCTGGACTATTACCCACGGTGTCAGGAAAATCTAATTTTTTTCACCTGATCTGATTTCTTTCACCTAGACTATTACACACGGCATCAGGTAAATTGGATTTTTTTAACTTGGACTCTTTATTACACACGGTATAAGGAAAATCTGATATTTTTTTCACCTGGACTATTACCCACGGTATCAGGAAAATCTGATTTTTTTCAACCTGGACTTTTCTCACGGTAACAGGAAAATCTGGTTTTTTTTTCACTTGGACACCCACAGTGTCAGGAAAATCTTATTTTTTTTCACCTGGACTATTACACACGGTATCAGGAAAATCTGAGTTTTTTTCACGTGGACTATTACCCAGGGTATCTGGAAAATCAGATTTTTTTTCACGCTGACCTTTATTCATGCTATCAGGAAAATCTGATTTATTTTACCTAGAGTATTACACACGGTGTCAGGTAAATCGGAATTTTTTAACCTGGACTTTTTATTACACACGGTATCAGGAAAATCTCATTTTTTTCACCTGGACTATAACCCTCGGTATCAGGAAAATCTGATTTTTTTCAAACTGGACTTCTCTCACGGTAACAGGAAAATTTGATTTTTTTCACCTGGACTTCTCTCACGGTAACAGGAAAATTTGATTTTTTTCACCTGGACTATAACCCTCGGTATCAGGAAAATCTGATTTTTTTAACCTGGACTTTTTATTACACACGGTATCAGGAAAATCTGATTTTTTTCACCTGGACTATAGCCCTCGGTATCAGGAAAATCTGATTTTTTAAACCTGGCCTATTACACACGGTATCAGGAAAATCTGATTTTTTTCACTTGGACTATAACCCTCGGTATCAGGAAAATCTGATTTTTTTCACCTGGACTATAACCCTCGGTATCAGGAAAATCTGATTTTTTTCAACCTGGACTTTTCTCACGGTAACAGGAAAATCTGATTTTTTTAACCTAGAGGATTACACACGGTATCAGGTAAATCGGATTTTTTTAACCTGGACTTTTTATTACACACGGTATCAGGAAAATCTGATTTTTTTCAAACTGGACTTCTCTCACGGTAACAGGAAAATTTGATTTTTTTCACGTGGACTATAACCCTCGGTATCAGGAAAATCTGATATTTTTCAGCCTGGACTTTTCTCACGGTGTCAGGACAAACTGATTTCTTTTAACCTGGAGTATTACACACTGTGTCAGGAAAATCTCATTTTTTTTCCTCCTAGACTAATAATCACGGCATCAGGAAAATCTGTTTTTTTTTCACCTAGACTATAACCCACGGTATTTGGAAAATCGGATGCTTTCCACCTGGAGTAAAGCCCACGCTGTCAGGAACATCTGATTTTTTTAACCTGGACTTTTCTCACCATGACAGGAAAATCTGATTTTTTTCACCTGGACTTTACACACGGTATCAGGAAAATCTGATTTTTTTCAACCTGGACTTCTGTCACGGTAACAGGAAAATCTGATTTGTTTCACCTGGACTATAACCCTCGGTATCAGGAAAATCTGATTTTTTAAACCTGGACTTTTTATTACACACGGTATCAGGAAAATCTGATTTTTTTCACCTGGACTATAACCCTCGGTATCAGGAAAATCTGATTTTTTTCAAACTGGACTTCTCTCATGGTAACAGGAAAATTTGATTTTTTTCACCTGGACTATAACCCTCGGTATCAGGAAAATCTGATTTTTTAAACCTGGCCTATTACACACGGTATCAGGAAAATCTGATTTTTTTCACTTCGACTATAACCCTCGGTATCAGGAAAATCTGATTTTTTTCACCTGGACTATAACCCTCGGTATCAGGAAAATCTGATTTTTTTCAACCTGGACTTTTCTCACGGTAACAGGAAAATCTGATTTTTTTTAACCTAGAGTATTACACACGGTATCAGGTAAATCGGATTTTTTTAACCTGGACTTTCTATTACACACGGTATCAGGAAAATCTGATTTTTTTTCACCTGGACTATTACCCACGGTATCAGGATAATCTGATTTTTTTTCACCTAGACTATTACACACGGTATCAGGTAAATCAGATTTTTTTCACCTGGACTATTACCCACGGTATCAGGTAAATCTGATTTTTTTTCACCTGGACAATTACCCACGCTGTCAGGAAAATCTGATTTTTTAAAACCTAGACGATTACACACTGTATCAGGAAAATCTGATTTTTTTCACCTGGACTTTTACCCTCGGTATCAGGAAAATCTGATTTTTTTCAACCTGGACTTCTCTCATGGTAACAGGAAAATCTGATTTTTTTCACCTGGACTATAACCCTCGGTATCAGGAAAATCTGATTTTTTTCAAACTGGACTTCTCTCATGGTAACAGGAAAATCTGATTTTTTTCTCCTGGAGTATAACCCTCGGTATCAGGAAAATCTGATTTTTTTCACCTGGACTATTACCCTCGGTATCAGGAAAATCTGATTTTTTCAACCTGGAGTATTACACACTGTGTCAGGAAAATCTCATTTTTTTCCTCCTAGACTAATAATCACGGCATCAGGAAAATCTGATTTTTTTTTTCACCTAGACTATAACCCATGGTATTTGGAAAATCGGATGCTTTCCACCTGGAGTAAAGCCCACGCTGTCAGGAACATCTGATTTTTTTCACCTGGACTTTACACACGGTATCAGGAAAATCTGATTTTTTTTCAACTGGACTATTACACACGGTATCAGGTAAATCAGATTTTTTTCACCTGGACTATTACCCACGGTGTCAGGAAAATCTAATTTTTTTCACCTGATCTGATTTCTTTCACCTAGACTATTACACACGGCATCAGGTAAATTGGATTTTTTTAACTTGGACTCTTTATTACACACGGTATAAGGAAAATCTGATATTTTTTTCACCTGGACTATTACCCACGGTATCAGGAAAATCTGATTTTTTTCAACCTGGACTTTTCTCACGGTAACAGGAAAATCTGGTTTTTTTTTCACTTGGATACCCACAGTGTCAGGAAAATCTTATTTTTTTTCACCTGGACTATTACACACGGTATCAGGAAAATCTGAGTTTTTTTCACCTGGACTATTACCCAGGGTATCTGGAAAATCAGATTTTTTTTCACGCTGACCTTTATTCATGCTATCAGGAAAATCTGATTTATTTAACCTAGAGTATTACACACGGTGTCAGGTAAATCGGAATTTTTTAACCTGGACTTTTTATTACACACGGTATCAGGAAAATCTGATTTTTTTCACCTGGACTATAACCCTCGGTATCAGGAAAATCTGATTTTTTTCAAACTGGACTTCTCTCACGGAAACAGGAAAATTTGATTTTTTTCACCTGGACTTCTCTCACGGTAACAGGAAAATTTGATTTTTTTCACCTGGACTATAACCCTCGGTATCAGGAAAATCTGATTTTTTTAACCTGGACTTTTTATTACACACGGTATCAGGAAATTCTGATTTTTTTCACCTGGACTATAGCCCTCGGTATCAGGAAAATCTGATTTTTTAAACCTGGCCTATTACACACGGTATCAGGAAAATCTGATTTTTTTCACTTGGACTATAACCCTCGGTATCAGGAAAATCTGATTTTTTTCACCTGGACTATAACCCTCGGTATCAGGAAAATCTGATTTTTTTCAACCTGGACTTTTCTCACGGTAACAGGAAAATCTGATTTTTTTAACCTAGAGGATTACACACGGTATCAGGTAAATCGGATTTTTTTAACCTGGACTTTTTATTACACACGGTAACAGGAAAATTTGATTTTTTTCACGTGGACTATAACCCTCAGTATCAGGAAAATCTGATTTTTTTCAGCCTGGACTTTTCTCACGGTGTCAGGACAAACTGATTTCTTTTAACCTGGAGTATTACACACTGTGTCAGGAAAATCTCATTTTTTTTCCTCCTAGACTAATAATCACGGCATCAGGAAAATCTGTTTTTTTTTTCACCTAGACTATAACCCACGGTATTTGGAAAATCGGATGCTTTCCACCTGGAGTAAAGCCCACGCTGTCAGGAACATCTGATTTTTTTAACCTGGACTTTTCTCACCATGACAGGAAAATCTGATTTTTTTCACCTGGACTTTACACACGGTATCAGGAAAATCTGATTTTTTCAACCTGGACTTCTGTCACGGTAACAGGAAAATCTGATTTGTTTCACCTGGACTATAACCCTCGGTATCAGGAAAATCTGATTTTTTAAACCTGGACTTTTTATTACACACGGTATCAGGAAAATCTGATTTTTTTCACCTGGACTATAACCCTCGGTATCAGGAAAATCTGATTTTTTTCAAACTGGACTTCTCTCATGGTAACAGGAAAATTTGATTTTTTTCACCTGGACTATAACCCTCGGTATCAGGAAAATCTGATTTTTTAAACCTGGCCTATTACACACGGTATCAGGAAAATCTGATTTTTTTCACTTGGACTATAACCCTCGGTATCAGGAAAATCTGATTTTTTTCACCTGGACTATAACCCTCGGTATCAGGAAAATCTGATTTTTTTCAACCTGGACTTTTCTCACGGTAACAGGAAAATCTGATTTTTTTAACCTAGAGTATTACACACGGTATCAGGTAAATCGGATTTTTTTAACCTGGACTTTCTATTACACACGGTATCAGGAAAATCTGATTTTTTTTCACCTGGACTATTACCCACGGTATCAGGATAATCTGATTTTTTTTCACCTAGACTATTACACACGGTATCAGGTAAATCAGATTTTTTTCACCTGGACTATTACCCACGGTATCAGGTAAATCTGATTTTTTTTCACCTGGACAATTACCCACGCTGTCAGGAAAATCTGATTTTTTTAAACCTAGACGATTACACACTGTATCAGGAAAATCTGATTTTTTTCACCTGGACTTTTACCCTCGGTATCAGGAAAATCTGATTTATTTCAACCTGGACTTCTCTCATGGTAACAGGAAAATCTGATTTTTTTCACCTGGACTATAACCCTCGGTATCAGGAAAATCTGATTTTTTTCAAACTGGACTTCTCTCATGGTAACAGGAAAATCTGATTTTTTTCTCCTGGAGTATAACCCTCGGTATCAGGAAAATCTGATTTTTTTCACCTGGACTATTACCCTCGGTATCAGGAAAATCTGATTTTTTCAACCTGGAGTATTACACACTGTGTCAGGAAAATCTCATTTTTTTCCTCCTAGACTAATAATCACGGCATCAGGAAAATCTCATTTTTTTTTCACCTAGACTATAACCCATGGTATTTGGAAAATCGGATGCTTTCCACCTGGAGTAAAGCCCACGCTGTCAGGAACATCTGATTTTTTTCACCTGGACTTTACACACGGTATCAGGAAAATCTGATTTTTTCAACCTGGACTTCTCTCACGGTAACAGGAAAATCTGATTTGTTTCACCTGGACTATAACCCTCGGTATCAGGAAAATCTGATTTTTTTCAACCTGGACTTTTCTCACGGTAACAGGAAAATCTGATTTTTTTAACCTAGAGTATTACACACGGTATCAGGTAAATCGGATTTTTTTAACCTGGACTTTTTATTACACACGGTATCAGGAAAATCTGATTTTTTTCAACTGGACTATTACCCACGGTATCAGGAAAATCTGATTTTTTTTCACCTAGACTATTACACACGGTATCAGGTAAATCAGATTTTTTTCACCTGGACTATTACCCACGGTATCAGGTAAATCTGATTTTTTTCACCTGGACAATTACCCACGCTGTCAGGAAAATCTGATTTTTTTTAACCTCGACGATTACACACTGTATCAGGAAAATCTGATTTTTTTTCACCTGGACTATTACCCTCGGTATCAGGAAAATCTGATTTTTTTCAACCTGGACTTCTCTCACGGTAACAGGAAAATCTGATTTTTTTCACCTGGACTATAACCCTCGGTATCAGGAAAATCTGATTTTTTTCAAACTGGACTTCTCTCACAGTAACAGGAAAATTTGATTTTATTTCACCTGGACTATAACCCTCGGTATCAGGAAAATCTGATTTTTTTAACCTTTACTTTTTATTACACACGGTATCAGGAAAATCTGATTTTTTTCACCTGGACTATAACCCTCGGTATCAGGAAAATCTGATTTTTTAAACCTGGCCTGTTACACACAGTATCAGGAAAATCTGATTTTTTTCACTTGGACTATAACCCTCGGAATCAGGAAAATCTGATTTTTTTCACCTGGACTATAACCCTCGGTATCAGGAAAATCTGATTTTTTTCAACCTGGACTTTTCTCACGGTAACAGGAAAATCTGATTTTTTTAACCTAGAGTATTACACACGGTATCAGGTAAATCGGATTTTTTTAACCTGGACTTTTTATTACACACGGTATCAGGAAAATCTGATTTTTTTCAAACTGGACTTCTCTCACGGTAACAGGAAAATTTGATTTTTTTCACCTGGACTATAACCCTCGGTATCAGGAAAATCTGTTTTTTTTTCAGCCTGGACTTTTCTCACGGTGTCAGGAAAATCTGATTTCTTTTAACCTGGAGTATTACACACTGTGTCAGGAAAATCTCATTTTTTTCCTCCTAGACTAATAATCAAGGCATCAGGAAAATCTGATTTTTTTTCACCTAGACTATAACCCACGGTATTTGGAAAATCGGATGCTTTCCACCTGGAGTAAAGCCCACGCTGTCAGGAACATCTGATTTTTTTAACCTGGACTTTTCTCACCATAACAGGAAAATCTGATTTTTTTCACCTGGACTTTACACACGGTATCAGGGAAATCTGATTTTTTTCACCTGGACTCTAAACCTCGGTATGAGGAAAATCTGATTTTTTTCAACCTGGACTTTTCTCACGGTAACAGGAAAATCTGATTTTTTTAACCTAGAGTACTACACACGGTATCAGGTAAATCGGATT
Source organism: Bradypodion ventrale (assembly GCA_035047345.1). Lineage (NCBI taxonomy): Eukaryota > Metazoa > Chordata > Lepidosauria > Squamata > Chamaeleonidae > Bradypodion > Bradypodion ventrale. The sequence continues at coordinate 192,750,248 of JAWDJE010000004.1, forward strand.
TTTTTAACCTGGACTTTTTATTACACACGGTATCAGGAAAATCTGATTTTTTTTTCACCTGCACTATTACCCACGGTATCAGGAAAATCTGTTTTTTTTCACCTGGACTATTACACACGGTATCTGGTAAATCCGATTTTTTTCACCTGGACTATTACCCACCTTATCAGGAAAATCTGATTTTTTTCAACCTGGACTTTTCTCACGGTAACAGGAAAATCTGGTTTTTTTTCACCTGGACACCCACGGTGTCAGGAAAATCTGATTTTTTCACCTGGACTATTACACACGGTATCAGGAAAATCTGAGTTTTTTTCACCTGGACTATTACCCAGGGTATCTGGAAAATCAGATTTTTTTCCCGCTGAAATTTATTCATGCTATCAGGTAAATCTGATTTTTTTTAACCTGGAGTATTACACACGGTATCAGGTAAATCTGATTTCTTTCACCTGGACTATTACACACGGTATCAGGTAAATTGGATTTTTTTTCACCTTTACTATTACTAAGGATAACAGGAAAATCTGATTTTTTTCACCTGGACTATAACCCTCGGTATCAGGAAAATCTGTTTTTTTAAACCTGGACTTTTTATTACACACGGTATAAGGAAAATCTGATTTTTTTCACCTGGACTATAACCCTCGGTATCAGGAAAATCTGATTTTTTTCAAACTGGACTTCTCTCACGGTAACAGGAAAATTTGATTTTTTTCACCTGGACTATAACTCTCGGTATCAGGAAAATCTGATTTTTTAAACCTGGCCTATTACACACGGTATCAGGAAAATCTGATTTTTTTCACTTGGACTATAACCCTCGGTATCAGGAAAATCTGATTTTTTTCACCTGGACTATAACCCTCGGTATCAGGAAAATCTGATTTTTTTCAACATGGACTTTTCTCACGGTAACAGGAAAATCTGATTTTTTTAACCTAGAGTATTACACACGGTATCAGGTAAATCGGATTTTTTAAACCTGGACTTTTTATTACACACAGTATCAGGAAAATCTGATTTTTTTTCACCTGGACTATTACCCACGGTATCAGGAAAATCTGATTTTTTTTCACCTAGACTATTACACACGGTATCAGGTAAATCAGATTTTTTTTCACCTGGACTATTACCCATGGTATCAGGTAAATCTGATTTTTTTCACCTGGACAATTACCCACGCTGTCAGGAAAATCTGATTTTTTTTAACCTAGATGATTACAGACTGTATCAGGAAAATCTGATTTTTTTCAAACTGGACTTCTCTCATGGTAACAGGAAAATTTGATTTTTTTCTCCTGGACTATAACCCTCAGTATCAGGAAAATCTGATTTTTTAAACCTGGACTTTTTATTACACACGGTATCAGGAAAATCTGATTTTTTTCTCCTGGACTACAACCCTCGGTATCAGGAAAATCTGATTTTTTTCAAACTGGACTTCTCTCACGGTAACAGGAAAATTTGATTTTTTTCACCTGGACTATAACCCTCGGTATCAGGAAAATCTGATTTTTTTAAACCTGGCCTATTACACACGGTATCAGGAAAATCTGATTTTTTTCACCTGGACTATAGCCCTCGGTATCAGGAAAATCTGATTTTTTTCACCTGGACTATTACGCAGGGTATCTGGAAAATCAGATTTTTTTTCATGCTGACCTTTATTCATGCTATCAGGTAAATCTGATTTTTTTTAACCAGGAGTATTACACACTGTGTCAGGAAAATCTCATTTTTTCCCCACCTAGACTAACAATCACGGCATCAGGAAAATCTGATTTTTTTCAACCTGGACTTTTCTCACCATAACAGGAAAATCTGTTTTTTTTCACCTGGACTTTTACACACGGTATCAGGAAAATCTGATTTTTTCAACCTGGACTTCTCTCACGGTAACAGGAAAATCTGGTTTTTTTCACCTGGACTATAACCCTCGGAATCAGGAAAACCTGATTTTTTTCAACCTGGACTTTTCTCACGGTAACAGGAAAATCTGATTTTTTTAACCTGGAGTATTACACACGGTATCAGGTAAATCGGATTTTTTTCACCTGGACTTTTTATTACACACGGTATCAGGAAAATCAGATTTTTTTTCATCTGGACTATTACCCACAGTGTCAGGAAAATCTAATTTTTTTCACCTGATCTGATTTCTTTCACCTGGACTATTACACACGGCATCAGGTAAATTGGATTTTTTTAACCTGGACTGTTTATTACACACGGTATAAGGAAAATCTGATTTTTTTTCACCTGGACTATTACCCACGGTATCAGGAAAATCTGATTTTGTTCAACCAGGACTTTTCTCACGGTAACAGGAAAATCTGGTTTTTTTTTCACCTGGACAACCACGGTGTCAGGAAAATCTGATTATTTTCACCTGGACTATTACACACGGTATCAGGAAAATCTGATTTTTTACCACCTGGACTTCTCTCACGGTAACAGGAAAATCTGATTTTTTTTCACCTGGACTATAACCCTCGGTATCAGGAAAATCTGATTTTTTTAACCTGGACTTTTTATTACACACGGTATCGGGAAAATCTGATTTTTTTCACCTGGACTATAACCCACGGTGTCAGGAAAATCTGATTTTTTTCACCTGGCCTATTACACACGGTATCAGGAAAATCTGATTTTTTTCACCTGGACTATAACCCTCGGTATCAGGAAAATCTGATTTTTTTCACCTGGACTATTACCCAGGATATCTGGAAAATTGGATTTTTTTTCACCCTGACCATTATTCACGCTATCAGGAAAATCTGTTTTTTTTTTAACCAGGAGTATTACACACTGTGTCAGGAAAATCTGATTTTTTTCAACCTGGACTTTTCTCACGGTAACAGGAAAATCTGGTTTTTTTTCACTTGGACACCCACAGTGTCAGGAAAATCTTATTTCTTTTCACCTGGACTATTACACACGGTATCAGGAAAATCTGAGTTTTTTTCACCTGGACTATTACCCAGGGTATCTGGAAAATCAGATTTTTTTTCACGCTGACCTTTATTCATGCTATCAGGAAAATCTGATTTTTTTAACCTAGAGTATTACACACGGTGTCAGGTAAATCGGATTTTTTTAAACTGGACTTTTTATTACACACGGTATCAGGAAAATCTGATTTTTTTTCACCTGGACTATTACACACGGTATCAGGTAAATTGGATTTTTTTCACCTTGACTATTACCCACGGTATCAGGAAAATCTGTTTTTTTTTCCACCTAGACTATTACACACGGTATCAGGTAAATCAGATTTTTTTCACCTGGACTATAACCCTCGGTATCAGGAAAATCTGATTTTTTTCAACCTGGACTTCTCTCACGGTAACAGGAAAATCTGATTTTTTTCACCTGGACTATAACCCATCGGTATCAGGAAAATCTGATTTTTTTAACCTGGACTTTTTATTACACACGGTATCGGGAAAATCTGATTTTTTTTTCACCTGGACTATAACCCACGGTGTCAGGAAAATCTGATTTTTTTCACCTGGCCTATTACACACGGTATCAGGAAAATCTGATTTTTTTCACCTGGACTATAACCCTCGGTATCAGGAAAATCTGATTTTTTTCACCTGGACTATTACCCAGGATATCTGGAAAATTGGATTTTTTTCACCCTGACCATTATTCACGCTATCAGGAAAATCTGATTTTTTTTAACCAGGAGTATTACACACTGTGTCAGGAAAATCTCATTTTTTCCCCACCTAGACTAACAATCACGGCATCAGGAAAATCTGATTTTTTTCAACCTGGACTTTTCTCACCATAACAGGAAAATCTGATTTTTTTCACCTGGACTTTTAACACGGTTTCAGGAAAATCTGATTTTTTCAACCTGGACTTCTCTCACGGTGACAGGAAAATCTGGTTTTTTTCACCTGGACTATAACCCTCGGAATCAGGAAAACCTGATTTTTTTCAACCTGGACTTTTCTCACGGTAACAGGAAAATCTGATTTTTTTAACCTGGAGTATTACACACGGTATCCGGTAAATCGGATTTTTTTCACCTGGACTTTTTATTACACACGGTATCAGGAAAATCTGATTTTTTTTCACCTGGACTATTACACACGGTATCAGGTAAATCAGATTTTTTTTCATCTGGACTATTACCCACAGTGTCAGGAAAATCTAATTTTTTTCACCTGATCTGATTTCTTTCACCTGGACTATTACACATGGCATCAGGTAAATTGGATTTTTTTAACCTGGACTGTTTATTACACACGGTATAAGGAAAATCTGATTTTTTTTCCACCTGGACTACTACCCACGGTATCAGGAAAATCTGATTTTTTTCAACCAGGACTTTTTTCAAGGTAACAGGAAAATCTGGTTTTTTTTCACCTGGACAACCACCGTGTCAGGAAAATCTGATTTTTTTCACCTGGACTATTACACACGGTATCAGGAAAATCTGATTTTTTTCAACCTGGTCTTCTCTCACGGTAACAGGAAAATCTGATTTTTTTCACCTGGACTATAACCCTCGGTATCAGGAAAATCTGATTTTTTTAACCTGGACTTTTTATTACAAACGGTATCGGGAAAATCTGATTTTTTTCACCTGGACTATAACCCACGGTATCAGGTAAATTGGATTTTTTTTCACCTTTACTATTACTCAGGATACAGGAAAATCTGATTTTTTTCACCTGGACTATAACCCTCGGTATCAGGAAAATCTGATTTTTTAAACCTGGACATTTTATTACACACGGTATCATTAAAATCTGGGTTTTTTCACTTGGACTATAACCCTCGGAATCAGGAAAATCTGATTTTTTTCAACCTGGACTTTTCTCACGGTAACAGGAAAATCTGATTTTTTTAACCTGGAGTATTACACACGGTATCCGGTCAATCGGATTTTTTTAACCTGGACTTCTTATTACACACGGTATCAGGAAAATCTGATTTTTTTTCACCTGCACTATTACCCACGGTATCAGGAAAATCTGTTTTTTTTTTCACCTGGACTATTACACACGGTATCTGGTCAATCAGATTTTTTTCACCTGGACTATTACCCACGGTATCAGGAAAATCTAATTTTTTTCAACCAGGACTTTTCTCTCGGTAACAGGAAAATCTGGGTTTTTTTCACCTGGACAACCACGGTGTCAGGAAAATCTGATTTTTTTCACCTGGACTATTACACACGGTATCAGGAAAATCTGATTTTTTTCACCTGGACTATTACCCAGGGTATCTGGAAAATTTGGTTTTTTTTCACCTGGACAACCACGGTGTCAGGAAAATCTGATTTTTTTCACCTGGAGTATAACCCACGGTGACAGGAAAATCTGATTTTTTTCACCTGGCCTATTACACATGGTATCAGGAAAATCTGATTTTTTTCACCTGGACTATAACCCTCGGTATCAGGAAAATCTGATTTTTTTCAAACTGGACTTCTCTCACGGTAACAGGAAAATCTGATTTTTTTCACCTGGACTATAACCCTCGGTATCAGGAAAATCTGATTTTTTTCAAACTGGACTTCTCTCACGGTATCAGGAAAATCTGATTTTTTTCTCCTGGAGTATAACCCTCGGTATCAGGAAAATCTGATTTTTTTCAAACTGGACTTCTCTCACGGTAACAGGAAAATCTGATTTTTTTCACCTGGACTATAACCCTCGGTATCAGGAAAATCTGATTTTTTTCAAACTGGACTTCTCTCACGGTAACAGGAAAATTTGATTTTTTTCACCTGGACTATAACCCTCGGTATCAGGAAAATCTGATTTTTTTAACCTTTACTTTTTATTACACACGGTATCAGGAAAATCTGATTTTTTTCACCTGGACTATAACCCTCGGTATCAGGAAAATCTGATTTTTTAAACCTGGCCTATTACACACGGTATCAGGAAAATCTGATTTTTTTCACTTGGACTATAACCCTCGGTATCAGGAAAATCTGATTTTTTTCATCTGGACTATAACCCTCGGTATCAGGAAAATCTGATTTTTTAAACCTGGACTTTTTATTACACACGGTAACAGGAAAATCTGATTTTTTTCACCTGGACTATAACCCTCGGTATCAGGAAAACCTGATTTTTTTCAAACTGGACTTCTCTCATGGTAACAGGAAAATTTGATTTTTTTCACCTGGACTATAACCCTCGGTATCAGGAAAATCTGATTTTTTTCACATGGACTTTTACACACGGTATCAGGAAAATCTGAATTTTTTCAACCTAGACTTCTCTCACGGTAACAGGAAAATCTGATTTTTTTAACCTAGAGTATTACACACGGTATCAGGAAAATCTGATATTTTTTCACATAGACTATTACACACAGTATCAGGTAAATCAGATTTTTTTCACCTGGACTATTACCCACGGTATCAGGTAAATTTGATTTTTTTCAACCTGGACTTCTCTCATGGTAACAGGAAAATCTGATTTTTTTCACCTGGACTATAACCCTCGGTATCAGGAAAATCTGATTTTTTTCAAACTGGACTTCTCTCACGGTAACAGGAAAATTTGATTTTTTTCACCTGGACTATAACCCTCGGTATCAGGAAAATATGATTTTTTTCAAACTGGACTTCTCTCACGGTTACAGGAAAATCTGATTTTTTTCACCTGGACTATAACCCTCGGTATCAGGAAAATCTGATTTTTTTCAAACTGGACTTCTCTCACGGTAACAGGAAAATTTGATTTTTTTCACCTGGACTATAACCCTCGGTATCACGAAAATCTGATTTTTTTCACCTGGACTATAACCCTCGGTATCAGGAAAATCTGATTTTTTTCAACCTGGACTTTTCTCACGGTAACAGGAAAATCTGATTTTTTTAACCTAGAGTATTACACACGGTGTCAGGAAAATCTGATTTTATTCACCTGGACTATTACACACGGTATCAGGAAAATCTGACTTTTTTTCACCTGGACTATTACCCAGGGTATCTGGAAAATCTGGTTTTTTTTCACCTGGACAACCACGGTGTCAGGAAAATCTGATTTTTTTCACCTGGAGTATAACCCACGGTGTCAGGAAAATCTGATTTTTTTCACCTGGCCTATTACACACGGTATCAGGAAAATCTGATTTTTTTCACCTGGACTATAACCCTCGGTATCAGGAAAATCTGATTTTTTTCACTTGGACTATTACACACGGTATCAGGTAAATTGGATTTTTTTCACCTTGACTATTACCCACGGTATCAGGAAAATCTGATTTTTTTCAACCTGGACTTCTCTCACGGTAACAGGAAAATCTGATTTTTTTCACCTGGACTATAACCCTCGGTATCAGGAAAATCTGATTTTTTTCAACCTGGACTTCTCTCACGGTAACAGGAAAATCTGATTTTTTTCACCTGGACTATAACCCTCGGTCTCAGGAAAATCTGATTTTTTTAACCTGGACTTTTTATTACACACGGTATCGGGAAAATCTGATTTTTTTTTCACCTGGACTATTACCCACGGTATCAGGAAAATCTGATTTTTTTCAACCTGGACTTTTCTCACGGTAACAGGAAAATCTGATTTTTTTCACCTGGACTATGACCCACGGTGTCAGGAAAATCAGATTTTTTTCACCTGGCCTATTACACACGGTATCAGGAAAATCTGATTTTTTTCACCTGGACTATAACCCTCGGTATCAGGAAAATCTGATTTTTTTCAACCTGGACTTTTCTCACCATAACAGGAAAATCTGATTTTTTTCACCTGGACTTTTACACACGGTATCAGGAAAATCTGATTTTTTCAACCTGGACTTCTCTCACGGTAACAGGAAAATCTGGTTTTTTTCACCTGGACTATAACCCTCAGAATCAGGAAAATCTGATTTTTTTCAACCTGGACTTTTCTCACGGTAACAGGAAAATCTGATTTTTTTAACCTGGAGTATTACACACGGTATCCGGTAAATCGGATTTTTTTCACCTGGACTTTTTATTACACACGGTATCAGGAAAATCTGATTTTTTTCACCTGGACTATTACCCACGGTATCAGGAAAATCTGTTTTTTTTTCACCTGGACTATTACACACGGTATCTGGTAAATCAGATTTTTTTTCACCTGGACTATTACCCACGGTGTCAGGAAAATCTAATTCTTTTCACCTGATCTGATTTCTTTCACCTGGAGTATTACACACGGCATCAGGTAAATTGGATGTTTTTAACCTGGACTGTTTATTACACACGGTATAAGGAAAATCTGATTTTTTTTCACCTGGACTATTACCCACGGTATCAGGAAAATCTGAGTTTTTCTCACCTGGACTATTACCCAGGGTATCTGGAAAATCAGATTTTTTTCACACTGACCTTTATTCATGCTATCAGGTAAATCTGATTTCTTTCACCTGGACTATTACACACGGTATCAGGTAAATTGGATTTTTTTTCACCTTTACTATTACTCAGGATAACAGGAAAATCTGATTTTTTTCACCTGGACTATAACCCTCGGTATCAGGAAAATCTGATTTTTTAAACCTGGACTTTTTATTACACACGGTATCATTAAAATCTGGTTTTTTTCACCTGGACTATAACCCTCGGAATCAGGAAAATCTGATTTTTTTCAACCTGGACTTTTCTCACGGTAACAGGAAAATCTGATTTTTTTAACCTGGAGTATTACACACGGTATCCGGTAAATCGGATTTTTTTAACCTGGACTTCTTATTACACACGGTATCAGGAAAATCTGATTTTTTTTCACCTGCACTATTACCCACGGTATCAGGAAAATCTGTTTTTTTTTTCACCTGAACTATTACACACGGTATCTGGTCAATCAGATTTTTTTCACCTGGACTATTACCCACCTTATCAGGAAAGTCTGATTTTTTTCAACCTGGACTTTTCTCACGGTAACAGGAAAATCTGGTTTTTTTTCACCTGGACACCCACGGTGTCAGGAAAATCTGATTTTTTCACCTGGACTATTACACACGGTATCTGGAAAATCTGATTTTTTCCCCGCTGAACTTTATTCATGCTATCAGGTAAATCTGATTTTTTTTAACCTGGAGTATTACACACGGTATCAGGTAAATCTGATTTCTTTCACCTGGACTATTACACACGGTATCAGGTAAATTGGATTTTTTTTCACCTTTACTATTACTAAGGATAACAGGAAAATCTGATTTTTTTCACCTGGACTATAACCCTCGGTATCAGGAAAATCTGATTTTTTAAACCTGGACTTTTTATTACACACGGTATCAGGAAAATCTGATTTTTTTTCACCTGGACTATAACCCTCGGTATCAGGAAAATCTGATTTTTTTCAAACTGGACTTCTCTCACGGTAACAGGAAAATTTGATTTTTTTCACCTGGACTATAACTCTCGGTATCAGGAAAATCTGATTTTTTAATCCTGGCCTATTACACACGGTATCAGGAAAATCTAATTTTTTTCACTTGGACTATAACCCTCGGTATCAGGAAAATCTGATTTTTTTCACCTGGACTATAACCCTCGGTATCAGGAAAATCTGATTTTTTTCAACATGGATTTTTCTCACGGTAACAGGAAAATCTGATTTTTTTAACCTAGAGTATTACACACGGTATCAGGTAAATTGGATTTTTTTACCTGGACTTTTTATTACACACAGTATCAGGAAAATCTGATTTTTTTTCACCTGGACTATTACCCACGGTATCAGGAAAATCTGATTTTTTTTTCACCTAGACTATTACACACGGTATCAGGTAAATCAGATTTTTTTCACCTGGACTATTACCCATGGTATCAGGTAAATCTGATTTTTTTCACCTGGACAATTACCCACGCTGTCAGGAAAATCTGATTTTTTTTAACCTAGATGATTACAGACTGTATCAGGAAAATCTGATTTTTTTCACCTGGACTATAACCCTCGGTATCAGGAAAATCTGATTTTTTTCAAACTGGACTTCTCTCATGGTAACAGGAAAATTTGATTTTTTTCTCCTGGACTATAACCCTCAGTATCAGGAAAATCTGATTTTTTAAACCTGGACTTTTTATTACACACGGTATCAGGAAAATCTGATTTTTTTCTCCTGGACTATAACCCTCGGTATCAGGAAAATCTGATTTTTTTCAAACTGGACTTCTCTCACGGTAACAGGAAAATTTGATTTTTTTCACCTGGACTATAACCCTCGGTATCAGGAAAATCTGATTTTTTTAAACCTGGCCTATTACACACGGTATCAGGAAAATCTGATTTTTTTCACCTGGACTATTACGCAGGGTATCTGGAAAATCAGATTTTTTTTCATGCTGACCTTTATTCATGCTATCAGGTAAATCTGATTTTTTTTAACCTGGAGTATTACACACGGTATCAGGTAATTCGGATTTTTTTAACCTGGACTTTTTATTACACACGGTATTAGGAAAATCTGATTTTTTTCACCTGACCTATTACACACGGTATCAGGTAAATCTGATTTCTTTCACCTGGACTATTGCACACGGTATCAGGTAAATTGGATTTTTTTCACCTTGACTATTACTCAGGATAATAGGAAAATCAGATTTTTTTTCAGCTGTACTGTATCAGGTAAATCAGATTTTTTCACCTTGACTATTACCCAGGGTAACAGGAAAATCTGTTTTTTTTTTCAACCTGGACTTTTCTCACGGTAACAGGAAAATCTGTTTTTTTTTTTCACCTGGACTTTACACACTGTATCAGGAAAATCTGATTTTTTTTTCACCTGGACTTTTTATTACACACGGTATCAGGAAAATCTGATTTTTTTCAACCTGGACTTTTTATTACACACGGGATCAGGAAAATCTGATTTTTTCAACCTGGAATTCTCTCACGGTAACAGGAAAATCTGATTTTTTTCACCTGGACTATAACCCTCGGAATCAGGAAAATCTGATTTTTTTCAACCTGGACTTCTCTCACGGTAACAGAAAAATCTGATTTTTTTTACCTGGAGTATTACACACGGTATCACGTAAATCGGATTTTTTTAACCTGGACTTTTTATTACACACAGTATCAGGAAAATCTGTTTTTTTTTCAACTGGACTATTACACACGGTATCAGGTAAATCAGATTTTTTTCACCTGGACTATTACCCACGGTGTCAGGAAAATCTAATTTTTTTCACCTGATCTGATTTCTTTCACCTAGACTATTACACACGGCATCAGGTAAATTGGATTTTTTTAACTTGGACTCTTTATTACACACGGTATAAGGAAAATCTGATATTTTTTTCACCTGGACTATTACCCACGGTATCAGGAAAATCTGATTTTTTTCAACCTGGACTTTTCTCACGGTAACAGGAAAATCTGGTTTTTTTTCACTTGGACACCCACAGTGTCAGGAAAATCTTATTTTTTTTCACCTGGACTATTACACACGGTATCAGGAAAATCTGAGTTTTTTTCACCTGGACTATTACCCAGGGTATCTGGAAAATCAGATTTTTTTTCACGCTGACCTTTATTCATGCTATCAGGAAAATCTGATTTTTTTAACCTAGAGTATTACACACGGTGTCAGGTAAATCGGATTTTTTTAACCTGGACTTTTTATTACACACGGTATCAGGAAAATCTGATTTTTTTCACCTGGACTATAACCCTCGGTATCAGGAAAATCTGATTTTTTTCACCTGGACTATTACCCAGGATATCTGGAAAATTGGATTTTTTTCACCCTGACCATTATTCACGCTATCAGGAAAATCTGATTTTTTTTAACCAGAAGTATTACACACTGTGTCAGGAAAATCTCATTTTTTCCCCACCTAGACTAACAATCACGGTATCAGGAAAATCTGATTTTTTTCAACCTGGACTTTTCTCACCATAACAGGAAAATCTGATTTTTTCAACCTGGACTTCTCTCACGGTAACAGGAAAATCTGGGTTTTTTCACCTGGACTATAACCCTCGGAATCAGGAAAACCTGATTTTTTTTCAACCTGGACTTTTGTCACGGTAACAGGAAAATCTGATTTTTTTAACCTGGAGTATTACACACGGTATCAGGTAAATCGGATTTATTTCACCTGGACTTTTTATTACACACGGTATCAGGAAAATCTGATTTTTTTTCACCTGGACTATTACACACGGTATCAGGTAAATCAGATTTTTTTTCATCTGGACTATTACCCACAGTGTCAGGAAAATCTAATTTTTTTCACCTGATCTGATTTCTTTCACCTGGACTATTACACATGGCATCGGGTAAATTGGATTTTTTTAACCTGGACTGTTTATTACACACGGTATAAGGAAAATCTGATTTTTTTTTCACCTGGACTATTACCCACGGTATCAGGAAAATCTGATTTTTTTCAACCAGGACTTTTCTCACGGTAACAGGAAAATCTGGTTTTTTTTCACCTGGACAACCACGGTGTCAGGAAAATCTGATTTTTTTCACCTGGACTATTACACACGGTATCAGGAAAATCTGATTTTTTTCAACCTGGACTTCTCTCACGGTAACAGGAAAATCTGATTTTTTTTCACCTGGACTATAACCTTCGGTATCAGGAAAATCTGATTTTTTTAACCTGGACTTTTTATTACACACGGTATTGGGAAAATCTGATTTTTTTCACCTGGACTATAACCCACGGTGTCAGGAAAATCTGATTTTTTTCACCTGGCCTATTACACACGGTATCAGGAAAATCTGATTTTTTTCACCTGGACTATAACCCTCGGTATCAGGAAAATCTGATTTTTTTCACCTGGACTATTACCCAGGATATCTGGAAAATTGGATTTTTTTTCACCCTGACCATTATTCACGCTATCAGGAAAATCTGATTTTTTTTAACCAGGAGTATTACACACTGTGTCAGGAAAATCTCATTTTTTCCCCACCTAGACTAACAATCACGGCATCAGGAAAATCTGATTTTTTTTTTCACCTAGACTATAACCCACGGTATTTGGAAAATCGGATGTTTTTCACCTGGACTATAACCCACGCTGTCAGGAACATCTGATTTTTTTAACCTGGACTATTACACACTGTTTCAGAAAAATCTGATTTTTTTCACCTGGACTATAACCCTCGGTATCAGGAAAATCTAATTTTTTTCAACCTGGACTTTTCTCACCATAACAGGAAAATCTGATTTTTTTCACCTGGACTATAACCCTCGGAATCAGGAAAACCTGATTTTTTTTCAACCTGGACTTTTCTCACGGTAACAGGAAAATCTGATTTTTTTAACCTGGAGTATTACACACGGTATCAGGTAAATTGGATTTTTTTCACCTGGACTTTTATTACACACGGTATCAGGAAAATCTGATTTTTTTTTCACCTGGACTATTACTCACGGTATCAGGTAAATCAGATTTTTTTTCACCTGGACTATTACCCACAGTGTCAGGAAAATCTAATTTTTTTCACCTGATCTGATTTCTTTCACCTGGACTATTACACACGGCATCAGGTAAATTGGATTTTTTTTCACCTGCACTATTACCCACGGTATCAGGAAAATCTAATTTTTTTCAACCAGGACTTTTCTCACGGTAACAGGAAAATCTGGGTTTTTTTCACCTGGACAACCACGGTGTCAGGAAAATCTGATTTTTTTCACCTGGACTATTACACACGGTATCAGGAAAATCTGAGTTTTTTTCACCTGGACTATTACCCAGGGTATCTGGAAAATCAGATTTTATCACGCTGACCTTTATTCATGCTATCAGGTAAATCTGATTTTTTTTAACCTGGAGTATTACACACGGTATCAGGTAAATCTGATTTCTTTCACTTGGACTATAACCCTTGGTATCAGGAAAATCTGATTTTTTTTCAAACTGGACTTCTCTCACGGTAACAGGAAAATTTGATTTTTTTTCACCTGGACTATAACCCTCGGTATCAGGAAAATCTGATTTTTTAAACCTGGACTTTTTATTACACACGGTATCAGGAAAATCTGATTTTTTTCACCTGGACTATAACCCTCGGTATCAGGAAAATCTGATTTTTTAAACCTGGCCTATTACACACGGTATCAGGAAAATGTGATTTTTTTTCACCTAGACTATTACACACGGTATCAGGTAAATCAGATTTTTTTTCACCTGGACTATTACCCACGGTATCAGGTAAATCTGATTTTTTTCACCTGGACAATTACCCACGCTGTCAGGGAAATCTGATTTTTTTTAACCTAGACGATTACACACTGTATCAGGAAAATCTGATTTTTTTCACCTGGACTATAACCCTCGGTATCAGGAAAATCTGATTTTTTAAACCTGGCCTATTACACACGGTATCAGGTAAATCTGATTTCTTTCACTTGGACTATAACCCTCGGTATCAGGAAAATCTGATTTTTTTCAAACTGGACTTCTCTCACGGTAACAGGAAAATTTGATTTTTTTTCACCTGGACTATAACCCTCGGTATCAGGAAAATCTGATTTTTTAAACCTGGACTTTTTATTACACACGGTATCAGGAAAATCTGATTTTTTTCACCTGGACTATAACCCTCGGTATCAGGAAAATCTGATTTTTTAAACCTGGCCTATTACACACGGTATCAGGAAAATGTGATTTTTTTTCACCTAGACTATTACACACGGTATCAGGTAAACCAGATTTTTTTTCACCTGGACTATTACCCACGGTATCAGGTAAATCTGATTTTTTTCACCTAGACAATTACCCACGCTGTCAGGGAAATCTGATTTTTTTTAACCTAGACGATTACACACTGTATCAGGAAAATCTGATTTTTTTCACCTGGACTATAACCCTCGGTATCAGGAAAATCTGATTTTTTAAACCTGGCCTATTACACACGGTATCAGATAAATCTGATTTTTTTCACTTGGACTATAACCCTCGGTATCAGGAAAATCTGATTTTTTTCACCTGGACTATAACCCTCGGTATCAGGAAAATCTGATTTTATTCAACCTGGACTTTTCTCACGGTAACAGGAAAATCTGATTTTTTAAACCTAGAGTATTACACACAGTATCAGGTAAATCGGATTTTTTTAACCTGGACTTTTTATTACACACGGTATCAGGAAAATCTGATTTTTTTTTCACCTGGACTATTACCCACGGTATCAGGAAAATCTGATATTTTTTCACCTAGACTATTACACACGGTATCAGGTAAATCGGATTTTTTTAACCTGGACTTTTTATTACACACGGTATCAGGAAAATCTGATTTTTTTTCATCTGGACTATTACCCACAGTATCAGGAAAATCTAATTTTTTTCACCTGATCTGATTTCTTTCACCTGGACTATTACACACGGCATCAGGTAAATTGGATTTTTTTAACCTGGACTGTTTATTACACACGGTATCAGGAAAATCTGATTTTTTTCAACCAGGACTTTTCTCACGGTAACAGGAAAATCTGGTTTTTTTTCACCTGGACAACCACGGTGTCAGGAAAATCTGATTTTTTTCACCTGGACTATTACACACGGTATCAGGAAAATCAGATTTTATCACGCTGACCTTTATTCATGCTATCAGGTAAATCTGATTTTTTTCACCTGGACTATAACCCTCGGTATCAGGAAAATCTGATTTTTTTCACCTGGACTATTACCCAGGATATCTGGAAAATTGGATTTTTTTTCACCCTGACCATTATTCACGCTATCAGGAAAATCTGATTTTTTTAAACCAGGAGTATTACACACTGTGTCAGGAAAATCTCATTTTTTCCCCACCTAGACTAACAATCACGGCATCAGGAAAATCTGATTTTTTTTTTCACCTAGACTATAACCCACGGTATTTGGAAAATCGGATGTTTTTCACCTGGACTATAACCCACGCTGTCAGGAACATCTGATTTTTTTAACCTGGACTATTACACACTGTTTCAGAAAAATCTGATTTTTTTCACCTGGACTATAACCCTCGGTATCAGGAAAATCTAATTTTTTTCAACCTGGACTTTTCTCACCATAACAGGAAAATCTGATTTTTTTCACCTGGACTATAACCCTCGGAATCAGGAAAACCTGATTTTTTTTCAACCTGGACTTTTCTCACGGTAACAGGAAAATCTGATTTTTTTAACCTGGAGTATTACACACGGTATCAGGTAAATTGGATTTTTTTCACCTGGACTTTTATTACACACGGTATCAGGAAAATCTGATTTTTTTTTCACCTGGACTATTACTCACGGTATCAGGTAAATCAGATTTTTTTTCACCTGGACTATTACCCACAGTGTCAGGAAAATCTAATTTTTTTCACCTGATCTGATTTCTTTCACCTGGACTATTACACACGGCATCAGGTAAATTGGATTTTTTTTCACCTGCACTATTACCCACGGTATCAGGAAAATCTAATTTTTTTCAACCAGGACTTTTCTCACGGTAACAGGAAAATCTGGGTTTTTTTCACCTGGACAACCACAGTGTCAGGAAAATCTGATTTTTTTCACCTGGACTATTACACACGGTATCAGGAAAATCTGAGTTTTTTTCACCTGGACTATTACCCAGGGGATCTGGAAAATCAGATTTTATCACGCTGACCTTTATTCATGCTATCAGGTAAATCTGATTTTTTTTAACCTGGAGTATTACACACGGTATCAGGTAAATCTGATTTCTTTCACTTGGACTATAACCCTTGGTATCAGGAAAATCTGATTTTTTTCAAACTGGACTTCTCTCACGGTAACAGGAAAATTTGATTTTTTTTTCACCTGGACTATAACCCTCGGTATCAGGAAAATCTGATTTTTTAAACCTGGCCTATTACACACGGTATCAGGAAAATGTGATTTTTTTTCACCTAGACTATTACACACGGTATCAGGTAAATCAGATTTTTTTCACCTGGACTATTACCCACGGTATCAGGTAAATCTGATTTTTTTCACCTGGACAATTACCCACGCTGTCAGGGAAATCTGATTTTTTTTAACCTAGACGATTACACACTGTATCAGGAAAATCTGATTTTTTTCACCTGGACTATAACCCTCGGTATCAGGAAAATCTGATTTTTTAAACCTGGCCTATTACACACGGTATCAGATAAATCTGATTTTTTTCACTTGGACTATAACCCTCGGTATCAGGAAAATCTGATTTTTTTCACCTGGACTATAACCCTCGGTATCAGGAAAATCTGATTTTTTTCAACCTGGACTTTTCTCACGGTAACAGGAAAATCTGATTTTTTTAACCTAGAGTATTACACACGGTATCAGGTAAATCGGATTTTGTTAACCTGGACTTTTTATTACACACGGTATTAGGAAAATCTGATTTTTTTTCACCTGGACTATTACCCACGGTATCAGGAAAATCTGATTTTTTTTTCACCTAGACTATTACACACGGTATCAGGTAAATCAGATTTTTTTCACCTGGACTATTACCCACGGTATCAGGTAAATCTGATTTTTTTCACCTGGACAATTACCCACGCTGTCAGGAAAATCTGATTTTTTAAAACCTAGACGATTACACACTGTATCAGGAAAATCTGATTTTTTTCACCTGGACTTTTACCCTCGGTATCAGGAAAATCTGATTTTTTTCAACCTGGACTTCTCTCATGGTAACAGGAAAATCTGATTTTTTTCACCTGGACTATAACCCTCGGTATCAGGAAAATCTGATTTTTTTCAAACTGGACTTCTCTCACGGTAACAGGAAAATTTGATTTTTTTCTCCTGGAGTATAACCCTCGGTATCAGGAAAATCTGATTTTTTTCAAACTGGACTTCTCTCACGGTAACAGGAAAATCTGATTTTTTTCACCTGGACTATAACCCTCGGTATCAGGAAAATCTGATTTTTTTCAAACTGGACTTCTCTTACGGTAACAGGAAAATTTAATTTTTTTCACCTGGACTATAACCCTCGGTATCAGGAAAATCTGATTTTTTTAACCTTTACTTTTTATTACACACGGTATCAGGAAAATCTGATTTTTTTCACCTGGACTATAACCCTCGGTATCAGGAAAATCTGATTTTTTAAACCTGGCCTATTACACACGGTATCAGGAAAATCTGATTTTTTTCACTTGGACTATAACCCTCGGTATCAGGAAAACCTGATTTTTTTCAAACTGGACTTCTCTCATGGTAACAGGAAAATTTGATTTTTTTCACCTGGACTATAACCCTCGGTATCAGGAAAATCTGATTTTTTAAACCTGGACTATAACCCTCGGTATCAGGAAAATCTGATTTTTTAAACCTGGCCTATTACACACGGTATCAGGAAAATCTGATTTTTTTAACCTAGAGTATTACACACGGTATCAGGTAAATCGGATTTTTTTAACCTGGACTTTTTATTACACACGGTATCAGGAAAATCTGATTTTTTTTCACCTGGACTATTACCCACGGTATCAGGAAAATCTGATATTTTTTCACCTAGACTATTACACACGGTATCAGGTAAATCAGATTTTTTTCACCTGGACTATTACCCACGGTATCAGGTAAATTTGATTTTTTTCAACCTGGACTTCTCTCATGGTAACAGGAAAATCTGATTTTTTTCACCTGGACTATAACCCTCGGTATCAGGAAAATCTGATTTTTTTCAAACTGGACTTCTCTCACGGTAACAGGAAAATCTGATTTTTTTCACCTGCACTATAACCCTCGGTATCAGGAAAATCTGATTTTTTTCAAACTGGACTTCTCTCACGGTAACAGGAAAATTTGATTTTTTTCACCTGGACTATAACCCTCGGTATCAGGAAAATCTGATTTTTTTCAAACTGGACTTCTCTCACGGTAACAGGAAAATCTGATTTTTTTCACCTGGACTATAACCCTCGGTATCAGGAAAATCTGATTT
Source organism: Bradypodion ventrale (assembly GCA_035047345.1). NCBI lineage: Eukaryota > Metazoa > Chordata > Lepidosauria > Squamata > Chamaeleonidae > Bradypodion > Bradypodion ventrale. Next base: position 192,769,125 of record JAWDJE010000004.1, read on the forward strand.
TTTTCAAACTGGACTTCTCTCACGGTAACAGGAAAATTTGATTTTTTTCACCTGGACTATAACCCTCGGTATCACGAAAATCAGATTTTTTTCACCTGGACTATAACCCTCGGTATCAGGAAAATCTGATTATTTTCAACCTGGACTTTTCTCACGGTAACAGGAAAATTTGATTTTTTTAACCTAGAGTATTACACACGGTATCAGGTAAATCGGATTTTTTTAACCTGGACTTTTTATTACACACGGTATCAGGAAAATCTGATTTTTTTCAAACTGGACTTCTCTCACGGTAACAGGAAAATTTGATTTTTTTCACCTGGACTATAACCCTCGGTATCAGGAAAATCTGTTTTTTTTTTCAGCCTGGACTTTTCTCACGGTGTCAGGAAAATCTGATTTCTTTTTACCTGGAGTATTACACACTGTGTCAGGAAAATCTCATTTTTTTCCTCCTAGACTAATAATCATAGCATCAGGAAAATCTGATTTTTTTTCACCTAGACTATAACCCACGGTATTTGGAAAATCGGATGCTTTCCACCTGGAGTAAAGCCCACGCTGTCAGGAACATCTGATTTTTTTAACCTGGACTTCTCTCACGGTAACAGGAAAATCTGATTTTTTTCACCTGGACTATAACCCTCGGTATCAGGAAAATCTGATTTTTTTCAAACTGGACTTCTCTCACGGTAACAGGAAAGTTTGATTTTTTTCACCTGGACTATAACCCTCGGTATCAGGAAAATCTGATTTTTTTAACCTTTACTTTTTATTACACACGGTATCAGGAAAATCTGATTTTTTTCACCTGGACTATAACCCTCAGTATCAGGAAAATCTGATTTTTTAAACCTGGCCTATTACACACGGTATCAGGAAAATCTGATTTTTTTCACTTGGACTATAACCCTCGGTATCAGGAAAATCTGATTTTTTTCACCTGGACTATAACCCTCGGTATCAGGAAAATCTGATTTTTTTCACCTGGACTATAAACCTCGGTATGAGGAAAATCTGATTTTTTTCAACCTGGACTTTTCTCACGGTAACAGGAAAATCTGATTTTTTTAACCTAGAGTACTACACACGGTATCAGGTAAATCGGATTGTTTTAACATGGACTTTTTATTACACACGGTATCAGGAAAATCTGATTTTTTTTCAAACTGGACTTCTCTCACGGTAACAGGAAAATTTGATTTTTTTCACCTGGACTATAACCCTCGGTATCAGGAAAATCTGATTTTTTAAACCTGGACTTTTTATTACACACGGTATCAGGAAAATCTGATTTTTTTCACCTGGACTATAACCCTCGGTATCGGGAAAATCTGATTTTTTTCAAACTGGACTTCTCTCATGGTAACAGGAAAATTTGATTTTTTTCACCTGGACTATAACCCTCGGTATCAGGAAAATCTGATTTTTTAAACCTGGCCTATTACACACAGTATCAGGAAAATCTGATTTTTTTCACTTGGACTATAACCCTCGGTATCAGGAAAAACTGATTTTTTTCAACCTGGACTTTTCTCACGGTATCAGGTAAATCGGATTTTTTTAACCTGGACTTTTTATTACACACGGTATCAGGTAAATCTGATTTTTTTTCACCTGCACTATTACCCACGGTATCAGGAAAATCTGATTTTTTTTCACCTAGACTATTACACACGGTATCAGGTAAATCAGATTTTTTTCACCTGGACTATTACCCACGGTATCAGGTAAATCTGATTTTTTTCAACCTGGACTTCTCTCATGGTAACAGGAAAATCTGATTTTATTCACCTGGACTATAACCCTCGGTATCAGGAAAATCTGATTTTTTTCAAACTGGACTTCTCTCACGGTAACAGGAAAATTTGATTTTTTTTCTCCTGGACTATAACCCTCGGTATCAGGAAAATCTGATTTTTTTCTCCTGGACTATTACCCTCGGTATCAGGAAAATCTGATTTTTTCAACCTGTACTTCTCTCACGGTAACAGAAAAATCTGATTTTTTTCACCTGGACTATAACCCTCGGTATCAGGAAAATCTGATTTTTTTTTCAACCTGGACTTCTCTCACGGTAACAGGAAAATCTGATTTTTTTCACCTGGACTATAACCCTCGGTATCAGGAAAATCTGATTTTTTTCAGCCTGGACTTTTCTCACGGTGTCAGGAAAATCTGATTTTTTTTCACCTGGACTTTAACCCTCGGTATAAGGAAAATCTGGTTTTTTTCAACCTGGACTTTTCTCACGGTAACAGGAAAATCTGATTTCTTTTAACCTGGAGTATTACACAGTGTGTCAGGAAAATCTCATTTTTTCCCTCCTAGACTAATAATCACGGCATCAGGAAAATCTGATTTTTTTTCCACCTAGATTATAACCCATGGTATTTGGAAAATCGGATGCTTTCCACCTGGAGTAAAGCCCACGCTGTCAGGAACATCTGATTTTTTTCACCTGGACTTTACACACGGTATCAGGAAAATCTGATTTTTTCAACCTGGACTTCTCTCACGGTAACAGGAAAATCTGATTTGTTTCACCTGGACTATAACCCTCGGTATCAGGAAAATCTGATTTTTTTCAACCTGGACTTTTCTCACGGTAACAGGAAAATCTGATTTTTTTAACCTAGAGTATTACACACGGTATCAGGTAAATCGGATTTTTTTAACCTGGACTTTTTATTACACACGGTATCAGGAAAATCTGATTTTTTTCAACTGGACTATTACCCACGGTATCAGGAAAATCTGATTTTTTTTCACCTAGACTATTACACACGGTATCAGGTAAATCAGATTTGTTTCACCTGGACTATTACCCACGGTATCAGGTACATCTGATTTTTTTCACCAGGACAATTACCCACGCTGTCAGGAAAATCTGATTTTTTTTAACCTCGACGATTACACACTGTATCAGGAAAATCTAATTTTTTTCACCTGGACTATAACCCTCGGTATCAGGAAAATCTGATTTTTTTCAAACTGGACTTCTCTCATGGTAACAGGAAAATTTGATTTTTTTCACCTGGACTATAACCCTCGGTATCAGGAAAATCTGATTTTTTTCAGCCTGGACTTTTCTCACGGTGTCAGGAAAATCTGATTTCTTTTAACCTGGAGTATTACACACTGTGTCAGGAAAATCTCATTTTTTTCCTCCTATACTAATAATCACGGCATCAGGAAAATCTGATTTTTTTTCCACCTAGACTATAACCCACGGTATTTGGAAAATCGGATGCTTTCCAACTGGAGTAAAGCCCACGCTGTCAGGAACATCTGATTTTTTTAAACTGGACTTTTCTCACCATAACAGGAAAATCTGATTTTTTTCACCTGGACTTTACACACGGTATCAGGAAAATCTGATTTTTTCAACCTGGACTTCTGTCACGGTAACAGGAAAATCTGATTTGTTTCACCTGGACTATAACCCTCAGTATCAGGAAAATCTGATTTTTTTCAACCTGGACTTTTCTCACGGTAACAGGAAAATCTGATTTTTTTAACCTGGAGTATAACCCTCGGTATCAGGAATATCTGATTTTTTTCAACTGGACTATTACCCACGGTATCAGGAAAATCTGATTTTTTTTCACCTAGACTATTACACACGGTATCAGGTAAATCAGATTTTTTCACCTGGACTATTAGCCACGGTATCAGGTAAATCTGATTTTTTTCACCTGGACAATTACCCACGCTGTCAGGAAAATCTGATTTTTTTTAACCTCGACGATTACACACTGTATCAGGAAAATCTGATTTTTTTCACCTGGACTATTACCCACGGTATCAGGAAAATCTGATTTTTTTCAACCTGGACTTCTCTCACGGTAACAGGAAAATCTGATTTTTTTCACCTGGAGTATAACCCTCGGTATCAGGAAAATCTGATTTTTTAAACCTGGCCTATTACACACGGTATCAGGAAAATCTGATTTTTTTCACTTGGACTATAACCCTCGGTATCAGGAAAAACTGATTTTTTTCACCTGGACTATAACCCTCGGTATGAGGAAAATCTGATTTTTTTCACCTGGTCTTTTCTCACGGTAACAGGAAAATCTGATTTTTTTAACCTAGAGTACTACACACGGTATCAGGTAAATCGGATTTTTTTAACCTGGACTTTTTATTACACACGGTATCAGGAAAATCTGATTTTTTTCAAACTGGACTTCTCTCACGGTAACAGGAAAATTTGATTTTTTTCACCTGGACTATAACCCTCGGTATCAGGAAAATCTGATTTTTTAAACCTGGACTTTTTATTACACACGGTATCAGGAAAATCTGATTTTTTTCACCTGGACTATAACCCTCGGTATCAGGAAAATCTGATTTTTTTCACCTGGACTATTACCCACGGTATCAGGTAAATCTGATTTTTTTCAACCTGGACTTCTCTCATGGTAACAGGAAAATCTGATTTTATTCACCTGGACTATAACCCTCGGTATCAGGAAAATCTGATTTTTTTCAAACTGGACTTCTCTCACGGTAACAGGAAAATTTGATTTTTTTTCTCCTGGACTATAACCCTCGGTATCAGGAAAATCTGATTTTTTTCTCCTGGACTATTACCCTCGGTATCAGGAAAATCTGATTTTTTCAACCTGTACTTCTCTCACGGTAACAGAAAAATCTGATTTTTTTCACCTGGACTATAACCCTCGGTATCAGGAAAATCTGATTTTTTTTTCAACCTGGACTTCTCTCACGGTAACAGGAAAATCTGATTTTTTTCACCTGGACTATAACCCTCGGTATCAGGAAAATCTGATTTTTTTCAGCCTGGACTTTTCTCACGGTGTCAGGAAAATCTGATTTTTTTTCACCTGGACTTTAACCCTCGGTATAAGGAAAATCTGGTTTTTTTCAACCTGGACTTTTCTCACGGTAACAGGAAAATCTGATTTCTTTTAACCTGGAGTATTACACAGTGTGTCAGGAAAATCTCATTTTTTCCCTCCTAGACTAATAATCACGGCATCAGGAAAATCTGATTTTTTTTCCACCTAGATTATAACCCATGGTATTTGGAAAATCGGATGCTTTCCACCTGGAGTAAAGCCCACGCTGTCAGGAACATCTGATTTTTTTCACCTGGACTTTACACACGGTATCAGGAAAATCTGATTTTTTCAACCTGGACTTCTCTCACGGTAACAGGAAAATCTGATTTGTTTCACCTGGACTATAACCCTCGGTATCAGGAAAATCTGATTTTTTTCAACCTGGACTTTTCTCACGGTAACAGGAAAATCTGATTTTTTTAACCTAGAGTATTACACACGGTATCAGGTAAATCGGATTTTTTTAACCTGGACTTTTTATTACACACGGTATCAGGAAAATCTGATTTTTTTCAACTGGACTATTACCCACGGTATCAGGAAAATCTGATTTTTTTTCACCTAGACTATTACACACGGTATCAGGTAAATCAGATTTGTTTCACCTGGACTATTACCCACGGTATCAGGTACATCTGATTTTTTTCACCAGGACAATTACCCACGCTGTCAGGAAAATCTGATTTTTTTTAACCTCGACGATTACACACTGTATCAGGAAAATCTAATTTTTTTCACCTGGACTATAACCCTCGGTATCAGGAAAATCTGATTTTTTTCAAACTGGACTTCTCTCATGGTAACAGGAAAATTTGATTTTTTTCACCTGGACTATAACCCTCGGTATCAGGAAAATCTGATTTTTTTCAGCCTGGACTTTTCTCACGGTGTCAGGAAAATCTGATTTCTTTTAACCTGGAGTATTACACACTGTGTCAGGAAAATCTCATTTTTTTCCTCCTATACTAATAATCACGGCATCAGGAAAATCTGATTTTTTTTCCACCTAGACTATAACCCACGGTATTTGGAAAATCGGATGCTTTCCAACTGGAGTAAAGCCCACGCTGTCAGGAACATCTGATTTTTTTAAACTGGACTTTTCTCACCATAACAGGAAAATCTGATTTTTTTCACCTGGACTTTACACACGGTATCAGGAAAATCTGATTTTTTCAACCTGGACTTCTGTCACGGTAACAGGAAAATCTGATTTGTTTCACCTGGACTATAACCCTCAGTATCAGGAAAATCTGATTTTTTTCAACCTGGACTTTTCTCACGGTAACAGGAAAATCTGATTTTTTTAACCTGGAGTATAACCCTCGGTATCAGGAATATCTGATTTTTTTCAACTGGACTATTACCCACGGTATCAGGAAAATCTGATTTTTTTTCACCTAGACTATTACACACGGTATCAGGTAAATCAGATTTTTTCACCTGGACTATTAGCCACGGTATCAGGTAAATCTGATTTTTTTCACCTGGACAATTACCCACGCTGTCAGGAAAATCTGATTTTTTTTAACCTCGACGATTACACACTGTATCAGGAAAATCTGATTTTTTTCACCTGGACTATTACCCACGGTATCAGGAAAATCTGATTTTTTTCAACCTGGACTTCTCTCACGGTAACAGGAAAATCTGATTTTTTTCACCTGGAGTATAACCCTCGGTATCAGGAAAATCTGATTTTTTAAACCTGGCCTATTACACACGGTATCAGGAAAATCTGATTTTTTTCACTTGGACTATAACCCTCGGTATCAGGAAAAACTGATTTTTTTCACCTGGACTATAACCCTCGGTATGAGGAAAATCTGATTTTTTTCACCTGGTCTTTTCTCACGGTAACAGGAAAATCTGATTTTTTTAACCTAGAGTACTACACACGGTATCAGGTAAATCGGATTTTTTTAACCTGGACTTTTTATTACACACGGTATCAGGAAAATCTGATTTTTTTCAAACTGGACTTCTCTCACGGTAACAGGAAAATTTGATTTTTTTCACCTGGACTATAACCCTCGGTATCAGGAAAATCTGATTTTTTAAACCTGGACTTTTTATTACACACGGTATCAGGAAAATCTGATTTTTTTCACCTGGACTATAACCCTCGGTATCAGGAAAATCTGATTTTTTTCAAACTGGACTTCTCTCATGGTAACAGGAAAATTTGATTTTTTTCACCTGGACTATAACCCTCGGTATCAGGAAATCTGATTTTTTAAACCTGGCCTATTACACACGGTATCAGGAAAATCTGATTTTTTTCACTTGGACTATAACCCTCGGTATCAGGAAAATCTGATTTTTTTTCACCTGGACTATAACCCTCGGTATCAGGAAAATCTGATTTTTTTCAACCTGGACTTTTCTCACGGTAACAGGAAAATCTGATTTTTTTAACCTAGAGTATTACACACGGTATCAGGTAAATCGGATTTTTTTAACCTGGACTTTTTATTACACACGGTATCAGGAAAATCTGATTTTTTTTTCACCTGGACTATTACCCACGGTATCAGGAAAATCTGATTTTTTTTCACCTAGAGTATTACACACGGTATCAGGTAAATCAAATTTTTATCACCTGGACTATTACCCACGGTATCAGGTAAATCTGATTTTTTTCACCTGGACAATTACCCACGCTGTCAGGAAAATCTGATTTTTTTTAACCTAGACGATTACGCACTGTATCAACAAAATCTGATTTTTTTCACCTGGACTTTTACCCTCGGTATCAGGAAAATCTGATTTTTTTCAACCTGGACTTCTCTTATGGTAACAGGAAAATCTGATTTTTTTCACCTGGACTATAACCTTCAGTATCAGGAAAATCTGATTTTTTTCAAACTGGACTTCTCTCACGGTAACAGGAAAATTTGATTTTTTTCTCCTGGACTATAACCCTCGGTATCAGGAAAATCTGATTTTTTAAACCTGGACTTTTTATTACACACGGTATCAGGAAAATCTGATTTTTTTCTCCTGGACTATAACCCTCGGTATCAGGAAAATCTGATTTTTTTCAAACTGGACTTCTCTCATGGTAACAGGAAAATTTGATTTTTTTCACCTGGACTATAACCCTCGGTATCAGGAAAATCTGATTTTTTTCAGCCTGGACTTTTCTCACGGTGTCAGGAAAATCTGATTTCTTTTAACCTGGAGTATTACACACTGTGTCAGGAAAATCTCATTTTTTTCCTCCTATACTAATAATCACGGCATCAGGAAAATCTGTTTTTTTTTTCCACCTAGACTATAACCCACGGTATTTGGAAAATCGGATGCTTTCCAACTGGAGTAAAGCCCACGCTGTCAGGAACATCTGATTTTTTTAAACTGGACTTTTCTCACCATAACAGGAAAATCTGATTTTTTTCACCTGGACTTTACACACGGTATCAGGAAAATCTGATTTTTTTCAACCTGGACATCTGTCACGGTAACAGGAAAATCTGATTTGTTTCACCTGGACTATAACCCTCGGTATCAGGAAAATCTGATTTTTTTCAACCTGGACTTTTCTCACGGTAACAGGAAAATCTGATTTTTTTAACCTGGAGTATAACCCTCGGTATCAGGAATATCTGATTTTTTTCACCTGGACTATTAGCCACGGTATCAGGTAAATCTGATTTTTTTCACCTGGACAATTACCCACGCTGTCAGGAAAATCTGATTTTTTTTAACCTCGACGATTACACACTGTATCAGGAAAATCTGATTTTTTTCACCTGGACTATTACCCTCGGTATCAGGAAAATCTGATTTTTTTCAACCTGGACTTCTCTCACGGTAACAGGAAAATCTGATTTTTTTCACCTGGAGTATAACCCTCGGTATCAGGAAAATCTGATTTTTTTCAAACTGGACATCTCTCACGGTAACAGGAAAATCTGATTTTTTTCACCTGGACTATAAACCTCGGTATCAGGAAAATCTGATTTTTTAAACCTGGCCTATTACACACGGTATCAGGAAAATCTGATTTTTTTCACTTGGACTATAACCCTCGGTATCAGGAAAAACTAATTTTTTTCACCTGGAGTATAACCCTCGGTATGAGGAAAATCTGATTTTTTTCAACCTGGTCTTTTCTCACGGTAACAGGAAAATATGATTTTTTTAACCTAGAGTACTACACACGGTATCAGGTAAATCGGATTTTTTTAACCTGGACTTTTTATTACACACGGTATCAGGAAAATCTGATTTTTTTCAAACTGGACTTCTCTCACGGTAACAGGAAAATTTGATTTTTTTCACCTGGACTATAACCCTCGGTATCAGGAAAATCTGATTTTTTAAACCTGGACTTTTTATTACACACGGTATCAGGAAAATCTGATTTTTTTCACCTGGACTATAACCCTCGGTATCAGGAAAATCTGATTTTTTTCAAACTGGACTTCTCTCATGGTAACAGGAAAATTTGATTTTTTTTCACCTGGACTATAACCCTCGGTATCAGGAAAATCTGATTTTTTAAACCTGGCCTATTACACACGGTATCAGGAAAATCTGATTTTTTTCACTTGGACTATAACCCTCGGTATCAGGAAAATCTGATTTTTTTCACGTGGACTATAACCCTCGGTATCAGGAAAATCTGATTTTTTTCAACCTGGACTTTTCTCACGGTAACAGGAAAATCTGATTTTTTTAACCTAGAGTATTACACACGGTATCAGGTAAATCGGATTTTTTTAACCTGGACTTTTTATTACACACGGTATCAGGAAAATCTGATTTTTTTTCACCTGGACTATTACCCACGGTATCAGGAAAATCTGATTTTTTTTCACCTAGAGTATTACACACGGTATCAGGTAAATCAGATTTTTTTCACCTGGACTATTACCCACGGTATCAGGTAAATCTGATTTTTTTCACCTGGACAATTACCCACGCTGTCAGGAAAATCTGATTTTTTTTAACCTAGACGATTACGCACTGTATCAGGAAAATCTGATTTTTTTCACCTGGACTTTTACCCTCGGTATCAGGAAAATCTGATTTTTTTCAACCTGGACTTCTCTTATGGTAACAGGAAAATCTGATTTTTTTCACCTGGACTATAACCCTCGGTATGAGGAAAATCTGATTTTTTTCAAACTGGACTTCTCTCACGGTAACAGGAAAATTTGATTTTTTTCACCTGGACTATAACCCTCGGTATCAGGAAAATATGATTTTTTAAACCTGGCCTATTACACACGGTATCAGGAAAATCTTATTTTTTTCACCTGGACTACAACCCTCGGTGTCAGGAAAATCAGATTTTTTTCACCTGGACTATTACCCAGGGTTTCTGGAAAATCAGATTTTTTTTCACGCTGACCTTTATTCATGCTATCAGGTAAATCTGATTTTTTTTAACCTGGAGTATTACACACGGTATCCGGTAAATCGGATTTTTTTAACCTGGACTTCTTATTACACACGGTATCAGGAATATCTGATTTTTTTTTCACCTGCACTATTACCCACGGTATCAGGAAAATCTGTTTTTTTTCACCTGGACTATTACACACGGTATCTGGTAAATCAGATTTTTTTCACCTGGACTATTACCCACCTTATCAGGAAAATCTGATTTTTTTCAACCTGGACTTTTCTCACGGTAACAGGAAAATCTGGTTTTTTTTCACCTGGACACCCACGGTGTCAGGAAAATCTGATTTTTTCACCTGGACTATTACACACGGTATCAGGAAAATCTGAGTTTTTTTCACCTGGACTATTACCCAGGGTATCTGGAAAATCAGATTTTTTTCCCGCTGAACTTTATTCATGCTATCAGGTAAATCTGATTTTTTTTAACCTGGAGTATTACACACGGTATCAGGTAAATCTGATTTCTTTCACCTGGACTATTACACACGGTATCAGGTAAATTGGATTTTTTTTCACCTTTACTATTACTAAGGATAACAGGAAAATCTGATTTTTTTCACCTGGACTATAACCCTCGGTATCAGGAAAATCTGATTTTTTAAACCTGGACTTTTTATTACACACGGTATCAGGAAAATCTGATTTTTTTCACCTGGACTATAAACCTCGGTATGAGGAAAATCTGATTTTTTTCAACCTGGACTTTTCTCACGGTAACAGGAAAATCTGATTTTTTTAACCTAGAGTACTACACACGGTATCAGGTAAATCGGATTGTTTTAACATGGACTTTTTATTATACACGGTATCAGGAAAATCTGATTTTTTTTCAAACTGGACTTCTCTCACGGTAACAGGAAAATTTGATTTTTTTCACCTGGACTATAACCCTCGGTATCAGGAAAATCTGATTTTTTAAACCTGGACTTTTTATTACACACGGTATCAGGAAAATCTGATTTTTTTCACCTGGACTATAACCCTCGGTATCGGGAAAATCTGATTTTTTTCAAACTGGACTTCTCTCATGGTAACAGGAAAATTTGATTTTTTTCACCTGGACTATAACCCTCGGTATCAGGAAAATCTGATTTTTTAAACCTGGCCTATTACACACAGTATCAGGAAAATCTGATTTTTTTCACTTGGACTATAACCCTCGGTATCAGGAAAATCTGATTTTTTTCAACCTGGACTTTTCTCACGGTATCAGGTAAATCGGATTTTTTTAACCTGGACTTTTTATTACACACGGTATCAGGTAAATCTGATTTTTTTTCACCTGGACTATTACCCACGGTATCAGGAAAATCTGATTTTTTTTCACCTAGACTATTACACACGGTATCAGGTAAATCAGATTTTTTTCACCTGGACTATTACCCACGGTATCAGGTAAATCTGATTTTTTTCAACCTGGACTTCTCTCATGGTAACAGGAAAATCTGATTTTATTCACCTGGACTATAACCCTCGGTATCAGGAAAATCTGATTTTTTTCAAACTGGACTTCTGTCACGGTAACAGGAAAATTTGATTTTTTTTCTCCTGGACTATAACCCTCGGTATCAGGAAAATCTGATTTTTTTCTCCTGGACTATTACCCTCGGTATCAGGAAAATCTGATTTTTTCAACCTGTACTTCTCTCACGGTAACAGAAAAATCTGATTTTTTTCACCTGGACTATAACCCTCGGTATCAGGAAAATCTGATTTTTTTTCAACCTGGACTTCTCTCACGGTAACAGGAAAATCTGATTTTTTTCACCTGGACTATAACCCTCGGTATCAGGAAAATCTGATTTTTTTCAGCCTGGACTTTTCTCACGGTGTCAGGAAAATCTGATTTTTTTTCACCTGGACTTTAACCCTCGGTATAAGGAAAATCTGGTTTTTTTCAACCTGGACTTTTCTCACGGTAACAGGAAAATCTGATTTCTTTTAACCTAGAGTATTACACACTGTGTCAGGAAAATCTCATTTTTTCCCTCCTAGACTAATAATCACGGCATCAGGAAAATCTGATTTTTTTCCACCTAGATTATAACCCATGGTATTTGGAAAATCGGATGCTTTCCACCTGGAGTAAAGCCCACGCTGTCAGGAACGTCTGATTTTTTTCACCTGGACTTTACACACGGTATCAGGGAAATCTGATTTTTTCAACCTGGACTTCTCTCACGGTAACAGGAAAATCTGATTTGTTTCACCTGGACCATAACCCTCGGTATCAGGAAAATCTGATTTTTTTCAACCTGGACTTTTCTCACGGTAACAGGAAAATCTGATTTTTTTAACCTAGAGTATTACACACGGTATCAGGTAAATCGGATTTTTTTAACCTGGACTTTTTATTACACACGGTATCAGGAAAATCTGATTTTTTTCACCTGGACTATAACCCTCGGTATCAGGAAAATCTGATTTTTTAAACCTGGACTTTTTATTACACACGGTATCAGGAAAATCTGATTTTTTTCACCTGGACTATAAACCTCGGTATGAGGAAAATCTGATTTTTTTCAACCTGGACTTTTCTCACGGTAACAGGAAAATCTGATTTTTTTAACCTAGAGTACTACACACGGTATCAGGTAAATCGGATTGTTTTAACATGGACTTTTTATTACACACGGTATCAGGAAAATCTGATTTTTTTTCAAACTGGACTTCTCTCACGGTAACAGGAAAATTTGATTTTTTTCACCTGGACTATAACCCTCGGTATCAGGAAAATCTGATTTTTTAAACCTGGACTTTTTATTACACACGGTATCAGGAAAATCTGATTTTTTTCACCTGGACTATAACCCTCGGTATCGGGAAAATCTGATTTTTTTCAAACTGGACTTCTCTCATGGTAACAGGAAAATTTGATTTTTTTCACCTGGACTATAACCCTCGGTATCAGGAAAATCTGATTTTTTAAACCTGGCCTATTACACACAGTATCAGGAAAATCTGATTTTTTTCACTTGGACTATAACCCTCGGTATCAGGAAAATCTGATTTTTTTCAACCTGGACTTTTCTCACGGTATCAGGTAAATCGGATTTTTTTAACCTGGACTTTTTATTACACACGGTATCAGGTAAATCTGATTTTTTTTCACCTGGACTATTACCCACGGTATCAGGAAAATCTGATTTTTTTTCACCTAGACTATTACACACGGTATCAGGTAAATCAGATTTTTTTCACCTGGACTATTACCCACGGTATCAGGTAAATCTGATTTTTTTCAACCTGGACTTCTCTCATGGTAACAGGAAAATCTGATTTTATTCACCTGGACTATAACCCTCGGTATCAGGAAAATCTGATTTTTTTCAAACTGGACTTCTCTCACGGTAACAGGAAAATTTGATTTTTTTTCTCCTGGACTATAACCCTCGGTATCAGGAAAATCTGATTTTTTTCTCCTGGACTATTACCCTCGGTATCAGGAAAATCTGATTTTTTCAACCTGTACTTCTCTCACGGTAACAGAAAAATCTGATTTTTTTCACCTGGACTATAACCCTCGGTATCAGGAAAATCTGATTTTTTTTCAACCTGGACTTCTCTCACGGTAACAGGAAAATCTGATTTTTTTCACCTGGACTATAACCCTCGGTATCAGGAAAATCTGATTTTTTTCAGCCTGGACTTTTCTCACGGTGTCAGGAAAATCTGATTTTTTTTCACCTGGACTTTAACCCTCGGTATAAGGAAAATCTGGTTTTTTTCAACCTGGACTTTTCTCACGGTAACAGGAAAATCTGATTTCTTTTAACCTGGAGTATTACACACTGTGTCAGGAAAATCTCATTTTTTCCCTCCTAGACTAATAATCACGGCATCAGGAAAATCTGATTTTTTTCCACCTAGATTATAACCCATGGTATTTGGAAAATCGGATGCTTTCCACCTGGAGTAAAGCCCACGCTGTCAGGAACATCTGATTTTTTTCACCTGGACTTTACACACGGTATCAGGGAAATCTGATTTTTTCAACCTGGACTTCTCTCACGGTAACAGGAAAATCTGATTTGTTTCACCTGGACCATAACCCTCGGTATCAGGAAAATCTGATTTTTTTCAACCTGGACTTTTCTCACGGTAACAGGAAAATCTGATTTTTTTAACCTAGAGTATTACACACGGTATCAGGTAAATCGGATTTTTTTAACCTGGACTTTTTATTACACACGGTATCAGGAAAATCTGATTTTTTTCAACTGGACTATTACCCACGGTATCAGGAAAATCTGATTTTTTTTCACCTAGACTATTACACACGGTATCAGGTAAATCAGATTTGTTTCACCTGGACTATTACCCACGGTATCAGGTACATCTGATTTTTTTCACCGGGACAATTACCCACGCTGTCAGGAAAATCTGATTTTTTTTAACCTCGACGATTACACACTGTATCAGGAAAATCTGATTTTTTTCACCTGGACTATTACCCTCGGTATCAGGAAAATCTGATTTTTTTCAACCTGGACTTCTCTCACGGTAACAGGAAAATCTGATTTTTTTCACCTGGACTATAACCCTCGGTATCAGGAAAATCTGTTTTTTTTTCAAACTGGACTTCTCTCACGGTAACAGGAAAATCTGATTTTTTTCACCTGGACTATAACCCTCGGTATCAGGAAAATCTGATTTTTTTTAACCTGGACTTTTTATTACACACGGTATCAGGAAAATCTAATTTTTTTCACCTGGACTATAACCCTCGGTATCAGGAAAATCTGATTTTTTTCAAACTGGACTTCTCTCATGGTAACAGGAAAATTTGATTTTTTTTCACCTGGACTATAACCCTCGGTATCAGGAAAATCTGATTTTTTTCAGCCTGGACTTTTCTCACGGTGTCAGGAAAATCTGATTTCTTTTAACCTGGAGTATTACACACTGTGTCAGGAAAATCTCATTTTTTTCCTCCTATACTAATAATCACGGCATCAGGAAAATCTGATTTTTTTTCCACCTAGACTATAACCCACGGTATTTGGAAAATCGGATGCTTTCCAACTGGAGTAAAGCCCACGCTGTCAGGAACATCTGATATTTTAAAACTGGACTTTTCTCACCATAACAGGAAAATCTGATTTTTTTCACCTGGACTTTACACACGGTATCAGGAAAATCTGATTTTTTCAACCTGGACTTCTGTCACGGTAACAGGAAAATCTGATTTGTTTCACCTGGACTATAACCCTCAGTATCAGGAAAATCTGATTTTTTTCAACCTGGACTTTTCTCACGGTAACAGGAAAATCTGATTTTTTTAACCTGGAGTATAACCCTCGGTATCAGGAATATCTGATTTTTTTCAACTGGACTATTACCCACGGTATCAGGAAAATCTGATTTTTTTTCACCTAGACTATTACACACGGTATCAGGTAAATCAGATTTTTTCACCTGGACTATTAGCCACGGTATCAGGTAAATCTGATTTTTTTCACCTGGACAATTACCCACGCTGTCAGGAAAATCTGATTTTTTTTAACCTCGACGATTACACACTGTATCAGGAAAATCTGATTTTTTTCACCTGGACTATTACCCTCGGTATCAGGAAAATCTGATTTTTTTCAACCTGGACTTCTCTCACGGTAACAGGAAAATCTGATTTTTTTCACCTGGAGTATAACCCTCGGTATCAGGAAAATCTGATTTTTTTCAAACTGGACTTCTCTCACGGTAACAGGAAAATTTGATTTTTTTCACCTGGACTATAACCCTCGGTATCAGGAAAATCTGATTTTTTTCAACCTGGACATTTCTCACGGTAACAGGAAAATCTGATTTTTTTAACCTAGAGTATTACACACGGTATCAGGTAAATCGGATTTTTTTAACCTGGACTTTTTATTACACACGGTATCAGGAAAATCTGATTTTTTTTTCACCTGGACTATTACCCACGGTATCAGGAAAATCTGATTTTTTTTCACCTAGAGTATTACACACGGTATCAGGTAAATCAATTTTTTTTCACCTGGACTTTTTATTACACACGGTATCAGGAAAATCTGATTTTTTTCACCTGGACTATAACCCTCGGTATCAGGAAAATCTGATTTTTTTCAAACTGGACTTCTCTCATGGTAACAGGAAAATTTGATTTTTTTCACCTGGACTATAACCCTCGGTATCAGGAAAATCTGATTTTTTTTACCTGGACTATTACCCTCGGTATCAGGAAAATCTGATTTTTTTCAACCTGGACTTCTCTCACGGTAACAGGAAAATCTGATTTTTTTCACCTGGAGTATAACCCTTGGTATCAGGAAAATCTGATTTTTTTCAAAATGGACTTCTCTCACGGTATCAGGTAAATCTGATTTTTTTCACCTGGACAATTACCCTCGGTATCAGGAAAATCTGATTTTTTTTAACCTAGACGATTACGCACTGTATCAACAAAATCTGATTTTTTTCACCTGGACTTTTACCCTCGGTATCAGGAAAATCTGATTTTTTTCAACCTGGACTTCTCTTATGGTAACAGGAAAATCTGATTTTTTTCACCTGGACTATAACCCTCAGTATCAGGAAAATCTGATTTTTTTCAAACTGGACTTCTCTTACGGTAACAGGAAAATTTGATTTTTTTCTCCTGGACTATAACCCTCGGTATCAGGAAAATCTGATTTTTTAAACCTGGACTTTTTATTACACACGGTATCAGGAAAATCTGATTTTTTTCTCCTGGACTATAACCCTCGGTATCAGGAAAATCTGATTTTTTTCAAACTGGACTTCTCTCATGGTAACAGGAAAATTTGATTTTTTTTCACCTGGACTATAACCCTCGGTATCAGGAAAATCTGATTTTTTTCAGCCTGGACTTTTCTCACGGTGTCAGGAAAATCTGATTTCTTTTAACCTGGAGTATTACACACTGTGTCAGGAAAATCTCATTTTTTTCCTCCTATACTAATAATCACGGCATCAGGAAAATCTGTTTTTTTTTCCACCTAGACTATAACCCACGGTATTTGGAAAATCGGATGCTTTCCAACTGGAGTAAAGCCCACGCTGTCAGGAACATCTGATTTTTTTAAACTGGACTTTTCTCACCATAACAGGAAAATCTGATTTTTTTCACCTGGACTTTACACACGGTATCAGGAAAATCTGATTTTTTCAACCTGGACATCTGTCACGGTAACAGGAAAATCTGATTTGTTTCACCTGGACTATAACCCTCGGTATCAGGAAAATCTGATTTTTTTCAACCTGGACTTTTCTCACGGTAACAGGAAAATCTGATTTTTTTAACCTGGAGTATAACCCTCGGTATCAGGAATATCTGATTTTTTTCACCTGGACTATTAGCCACGGTATCAGGTAAATCTGATTTTTTTCACCTGGACAATTACCCACGCTGTCAGGAAAATCTGATTTTTTTTAACCTCGACGATTACACACTGTATCGGGAAAATCTGATTTTTTTCACCTGGACTATTACCCTCGGTATCAGGAAAATCTGATTTTTTTCAACCTGGACTTCTCTCACGGTAACAGGAAAATCTGATTTTTTTCACCTGGAGTATAACCCTCGGTATCAGGAAAATCTGATTTTTTTCAAACTGGACTTCTCTCACGGTAACAGGAAAATCTGATTTTTTTCACCTGGACTATAACCCTCGGTATCAGGAAAATCTGATTTTTTAAACCTGGCCTATTACACACGGTATCAGGAAAATCTGATTTTTTTCACTTGGACTATAACCCTCGGTATCAGGAAAAACTGATTTTTTTCACCTGGACTATAACCCTCGGTATGAGGAAAATCTGATTTTTTTCAACCTGGTCTTTTCTCACGGTAACAGGAAAATCTGATTTTTTTAACCTAGAGTACTACACACGGTATCAGGTAAATCGGATTTTTTTAACCTGGACTTTTTATTACACACGGTATCAGGAAAATCTGATTTTTTTCAAACTGGACTTCTCTCACGGTAACAGGAAAATTTGATTTTTTTCACCTGGACTATAACACTCGGTATCAGGAAAATCTGATTTTTTAAACCTGGACTTTTTATTACACACGGTATCAGGAAAATCTGATTTTTTTCACCTGGACTATAACCCTCGGTATCAGGAAAATCTGATTTTTTTCAAACTGGACTTCTCTCATGGTAACAGGAAAATTTGATTTTTTTCACCTGGACTATAACCCTCGGTATCAGGAAAATCTGATTTTTTAAACCTGGCCTATTACACACGGTATCAGGAAAATCTGATTTTTTTCACTTGGACTATAACCCTCGGTATCAGGAAAATCTGATTTTTTTCACGTGGACTATAACCCTCGGTATCAGGAAAATCTGATTTTTTTCAACCTGGACTTTTCTCACGGTAACAGGAAAATCTGATTTTTTTAACCTAGAGTATTACACACGGTATCAGGTAAATCGGATTTTTTTAACCTGGACTTTTTATTACACACGGTATCAGGAAAATCTGATTTTTTTTCACCTAGAGTATTACACACGGTATCAGGTAAATCAGATTTTTTTCACCTGGACTATTACCCACGGTATCAGGTAAATCTGATTTTTTTTCACCTGGACAATTACCCACGCTGTCAGGAAAATCTGATTTTTTTTAACCTAGACGATTACGCACTGTATCAGGAAAATCTGATTTTTTTCACCTGGACTTTTACCCTCGGTATCAGGAAAATCTGATTTTTTTCAACCTGGACTTCTCTTATGGTAACAGGAAAATCTGATTTTTTTCACCTGGACTATAACCCTCGGTATCAGGAAAATCTGATTTTTTTTCAAACTGGACTTCTCTCACGGTAACAGGAAAATTTGATTTTTTTCACCTGGACTATAACCCTCGGTATCAGGAAAATATGATTTTTTAAACCTGGCCTATTACACACGGTATCAGGAAAATCTGATTTTTTTCACCTGGACTACAACCCTCGGTGTCAGGAAAATCAGATTTTTTTCACCTGGACTATTACCCAGGGTTTCTGGAAAATCAGATTTTTTTTTCACGCTGACCTTTATTCATGCTATCAGGTAAATCTGATTTTTTTTAACCTGGAGTATTACACACGGTATCCGGTAAATCGGATTTTTTTAACCTGGACTTCTTATTACACACGGTATCAGGAAAATCTGATTTTTTTTTCACCTGCACTATTACCCACGGTATCAGGAAAATCTGTTTTTTTTTCACCTGGACTATTACACACGGTATCTGGTAAATCAGATTTTTTTCACCTGGACTATTACCCACCTTATCAGGAAAATCTGATTTTTTTCAACCTGGACTTTTCTCACGGTAACAGGAAAATCTGGGTTTTTTTCACCTGGACACCCACGGTGTCAGGAAAATCTGATTTTTTCACCTGGACTATTACACACGGTATCAGGAAAATCTGAGTTTTTTTCACCTGGACTATTACCCAGGGTATCTGGAAAATCAGATTTTTTCCCGCTGAACTTTATTCATGCTATCATGTAAATCTGATTTTTTTTAACCTGGAGTATTACACACGGTATCAGGTAAATCTGATTTCTTTCACCTGGACTATTACACACGGTATCAGGTAAATTGGATTTTTTTTCACCTTTACTATTACTAAGGATAACAGGAAAATCTGATTTTTTTCACCTGGACTATAACCCTCGGTATCAGGAAAATCTGATTTTTTAAACCTGGACTTTTTATTACACACGGTATCAGGAAAATCTGATTTTTTTCACCTGGACTATAACCCTCGGTATCAGGAAAATCTGATTTTTTTCAAACTGGACTTCTCTCACGGTAACAGGAAAATTTGATTTTTTTCACCTGGACTATAACTCTCGGTATCAGGAAAATCTGATTTTTTAAACCTGGCCTATTACACACGGTATCAGGAAAATATGATTTTTTTCACTTGGACTATAACCCTCGGTATCAGGAAAATCTGATTTTTTTCACCTGGACTATAACCCTCGGTATGAGGAAAATCTGATTTTTTTCAACCTGGTCTTTTCTCACGGTAACAGGAAAATCTGATTTTTTTAACCTAGAGTACTACACACGGTATCAGGTAAATCGGATTTTTTTAACCTGGACTTTTTATTACACACGGTATCAGGAAAATCTGATTTTTTTCAAACTGGACTTCTCTCACGGTAACAGGAAAATTTGATTTTTTTCACCTGGACTATAACCCTCGGTATCAGGAAAATCTGATTTTTTAAACCTGGACTTTTTATTACACACGGTATCAGGAAAATCTGATTTTTTTCACCTGGACTATAACCCTCGGTATCAGGAAAATCTGATTTTTTTCAAACTGGACTTCTCTCATGGTAACAGGAAAATTTGATTTTTTTCACCTGGACTATAACCCTCGTTATCAGAAAAATCTGATTTTTTAAACCTGGCCTATTACACACGGTATCAGGAAAATCTGATTTTTTTCACTTGGACTATAACCCTCGGTATCAGGAAAATCTGATTTTTTTCACGTGGACTATAACCCTCGGTATCAGGAAAATCTGATTTTTTTCAACCTGGACTTTTCTCACGGTAACAGGAAAATCTGATTTTTTTAACCTAGAGTATTACACACGGTATCAGGTAAATCGGATTTTTTTAACCCTGACTTTTTATTACACACGGTATCAGGAAAATCTGATTTTTTTTCACCTGGACTATTACCCACGGTATCAGGAAAATCTGATTTTTTTTCACCTAGAGTATTACACACGGTATCAGGTAAATCAGATTTTTTTCACCTGGACTATTACCCACGGTATCAGGTAAATCTGATTTTTTTCACCTGGACAATTACCCACGCTGTCAGGAAAATCTGATTTTTTTTAACCTAGACGATTACGCACTGTATCAGGAAAATTTGATTTTTTTCACCTGGACTTTTACCCTCGGTATCAGGAAAATCTGATTTTTTTCAAACTGGACTTCTCTCACGGTAACAGGAAAATTTGATTTTTTTCACCTGGACTATAACCCTCGGTATCAGGAAAATATGATTTTTTAAACCTGGCCTATTACACACGGTATCAGGAAAATCTGATTTTTTTCACCTGGACTACAACCCTCGGTGTCAGGAAAATCAGATTTTTTTCACCTGGACTATTACCCAGGGTTTCTGGAAAATCAGATTTTTTTTCACGCTGACCTTTATTCATGCTATCAGGTAAATCTGATTTTTTTTAACCTGGAGTATTACACACGGTATCAGGTAATTCGGATTTTTTTTAACCTGGACTTTTTATTACACACGGTATTAGGAAAATCTGATTTTTGTTCACCTGACCTATTACACACGGTATCAGGTAAATCTGATTTCTTTCACCTGGACTATTACACACGGTATCAGGTAAATTGGATTTTTTTCACCTTGACTATTACTCAGGATAACAGGAAAATCAGATTTTCTTCAGCTGTACTGTATCAGGTAAATCAGATTTTTTTCACCTTGACTATTACCCAGGGTAACAGGAAAATCTGTTTTTTTTTTCAACCTGGACTTTTCTCACGGTAACAGGAAAATCTGTTTTTTTTTTCACCTGGACTTTACACGTTGTATCAGGAAAATCTGATTTTTTTTCACCTGGACTATTACCCACGGTATCAGGAAAATCTGATTTTTTTCAACCTGGACTTTTTATTACACACGGTATCAGGAAAATCTGATTTTTTCAACCTGGACTTATCTCACGGTAACAGGAAAATCAGATTTTTTTCACCTGGACTATAACCCTCGGAATCAGGAAAATCTGATTTTTTTCAACCTGGACTTCTCTCACGGTAACAGAAAAATCTAATTTTTTTTTAACCTGGAGTATTACACACGGTATCAGGTAAATCGGATTTTTTTAACCTGGACTTCTCTCACGGTAACAGAAAAATCTAATTTTTTTTACCTGGAGTATTACACACGGTATCAGGAAAATCTGAGTTTTTTTCCACTTGGACTATTACCCACAGTATCAGGAAAATCTGTTTTTTTTTTCCACCTGGACTATTACACACGGTATCAGGTAAATCAGATTTTTTTCACCTGGACTATTACCCACGGTGTCAGGAAAATCTAATTTTTTTTCACCTGATCTGATTTCTTTCACCTGGACTATTACACACGGCATCAGGTAAATTGGATTTTTTTAAACTTGGACTGTTTATTACACACGGTATAAGGAAAATCTGATTTTTTTTTCACCTGGACCCACGGTATCAGGAAAATCTGATTTTTTTTCAACCTGGACTTTTCTCACGGTAACAGGAAAATCTGGTTTTTTTTTCACCTGGACACCGACGGTGTCAGGAAAATCTTATTTTTTTCACCTGGACTATTACACACGGTATCATTAAAATCTGAGTTTTTTTCACCTGGACTATTACCCAGGGTATCTGGAAAATCAGATTTTTTTTCACGCTGACCTTTATTCATGCTATCAGGAAAATCTGTGTTTTTTTTTAACCTAGAGTATTACACACGGTATCAGGTAAATCGGATTTTTTTAACCTGGACTTTTTATTACACACGGTATCAGGAAAATCTGATTTTTTTTCACTTGGACTATTACACACGGTATCAGGTAAATTGGATTTTTTTCACCTTGACTATTTCCCACGGTATCAGGAAAATCTGTTTTTTTTCCACCTAGACTATTACACATGGTATCAGGTAAATCAGATTTTTTTCACCTGGACTATTACCCACGGTATCAGGAAAATCTGATTTTTTTCAACCTGGACTTTTCTCACCATAACAGGAAAATCTGATTTTTTTCACCTGGACTTTTACACACGGTATCAGGAAAATCTGATTTTTTCAACCTGGACTTCTCTCACGGTAACAGGAAAATCTGGTTTTTTTCACCTGGACTATAACCCTCGGAATCAGGAAAATCTGATTTTTTTCAACCTGGACTTTTCTCACGGTAACAGGAAAATCTGATTTTTTTAACCTGGAGTATTACACACGGTATCCGGTAAATCGGATTTTTTTCACCTGGACTTTTTATTACACACGGTATCAGGAAAATCTGATTTTTTTTCACCTGGACTATTACCCACGGTATCAGGAAAATCTGTTTTTTTTTCACCTGGACTATTACACACGGTATCTGGTAAATCAGATTTTTTTTCACCTGGACTATTACCCACGGTGTCAGGAAAATCTAATTTTTTTCACCTGATCTGATTTCTTTCACCTGGACTATTACACACGGCATCAGGTAAATTGGATTTTTTTAACCTGGACTGTTTATTACACACGGTATAAGGAAAATCTGATTTTTTTTCACCTGGACTACTACCCACGGTATCAGGAAAATCTGATTTTTTCAACCTGGACTTTTCTCACGGTAACAGGAAAATCTGGTTTTTTTTCACCTGGACACCCACGGTGTCAGGAAAATCTGAGTTTTTCTCACCTGGACTATTACTCAGGATAACAGGAAAATCTGATTTTTTTCACCTGGACTATAACCCTCGGTATCAGGAAAATCTGATTTTTTAAACCTGGACTTTTTATTACACACGGTATCAGGAAAATCTGGTTTTTTTCACCTGGACTATAACCCTCGGAATCAGGAAAATCTGATTTTTTTCAACCTGGAATTTTCTCACGGTAACAGGAAAATCTGATTTTTTTAACCTGGAGTATTACACACGGTATCCGGTAAATCGGATTTTTTAAACCTGGACTTCTTATTACACACGGTATCAGGAAAATCTGATTTTTTTTCACCTGCACTATTACCCACGGTATCAGGAAAATCTGTTTTTTTTCACCTGGACTATTACACACGGTATCTGGTAAATCAGATTTTTTTCACCTGGACTATTACCCACCTTATCAGGAAAATCTGATTTTTTTCAACCTGGACTTTTCTCACGGTAACAGGAAAATCTGGTTTTTTTTCACCTGGACAGCCACGGTGTCAGGAAAATCTGATTTTTTCACCTGGACTATTACACACGGTATCAGGAAAATCTGAGTTTTTTTCACCTGGACTATTACACACGGTATCAGGTAAATTGGATTTTTTTTCACCTTTACTATTACTAAGGATAACAGGAAAATCTGATTTTTTTCACCTGGACTATAACCCTCGGTATCATGAAAATCTGATTTTTTAAACCTGGACTTTTTATTACACACGGTATCAGGAAAATCTGATTTTTTTCACCTGGACTATAACCCTCGGTATCAGGAAAATCTGATTTTTTTCAAACTGGACTTCTCTCACGGTAACAGGAAAATTTGATTTTTTTCACCTGGACTATAACCCTCGGTATCAGGAAAATCTGATTTTTTTAAACCTGGCCTATTACACACGGTATCAGGAAAATCTGATTTTTTTCACCTGGACTATTACGCAGGGTATCTGGAAAATCAGATTTTTTTTCATGCTGACCTTTATTCATGCTATCAGGTAAATCTGATTTTTTTTAACCTGGAGTATTACACACGGTATCAGGTAATTCGGGTTTTTTTAACCTGGACTTTTTATTACACACGGTATTAGGAAAATCTGATTTTTTTTCACCTGACCTATTACACACGGTATCAGGTAAATCTGATTTCTTTCACCTGGACTATTGCACACGGTATCAGGTAAATTGGATTTTTTTCACCTTGACTATTACTCAGGATAACAGGAAAATGAGATTTTTTTTCAGCTGTACTGTATCAGGTAAATCAGATTTTTTTCACGTTGACTATTACCCAGGGTAACAGGAAAATCTGTTTTTTTTTTTCAACCTGGATCACGGTAAAAGGAAAATCTCTTTTTTTTTTCACCTGGACTTTACACACTGTATCAGGAAAATCTGATTTTTTTTTTCACCTGGACTTTTTATTACACACGGTATCAGGAAAATCTGATTTTTTCAACCTGGACTTTTTATTACACACGGGATCAGGAAAATCTGATTTTTTCAACCTGGACTTCTCTCACGGTAACAGGAAAATCTGATTTTTTTCACCTGGACTATAACCCTCGGAATCAGGAAAATCTGATTTTTTTTCAACCTGGACTTCTCTCACGGTAACAGAAAAATCTGATTTTTTTTACCTGGAGTATTACACGCGGTATCAGGTAAATCGGATTTTTTTAACCTGGACTTTTTATTACACACAGTATCAGGAAAATCTGGTTTTTTTTCACCTGGACTATTACACACGGTATCAGGTAAATCAGATTATTTTCACCTGGACTATTACCCACGGTGTCAGGAAAATCTAATTTTTTTCACCTGATCTGATTTCTTTCACCTAGACTATTACACACGGCATCAGGTAAATTGGATTTTTTTAACTTGGACTGTTTATTACACACGGTATAAGGAAAATCTGATATTTTTTTCACCTGGACTATTACCCACGGTATCAGGAAAATCTGATTTTTTTCAACCTGGACTTTTCTCACGGTAACAGGAAAATCTGGTTTTTTTTCACTTGGGCACCCACAGTGTCAGGAAAATCTTATTTTTTTTCACCTGGACTATTACACACGGTATCAGGAAAATCTGAGTTTTTTTCACCTGGACTATTACCCAGGGTATCTGGAAAATCAGAATTTTTTCACGCTGACCTTTATTCATGCTATCAGGAAAATCTGATTTTTTTAACCTAGAGTATTACACACGGTGTCACGTAAATCGGATTTTTTTAACCTGGACTTTTTATTACACACGGTATCAGGAAAATCTGATTTTTTTCACCTGGACTATAACCCTCGGTATCAGGAAAATCTGATTTTTTTTCACCTGGACTATTACCCAGGATATCTGGAAATTTGGATTTTTTTCACCCTGACCATTATTCACGCTATCAGGAAAATCTGATTTTTTTTAACCAGGAGTATTACACACTGTGTCAGGAAAATCTCATTTTTTCCCCACCTAGACTAACAATCACGGCATCAGGAAAATCTGATTTTTTTCAACCTGGACTTTTCTCACCATAACAGGAAAATCTGATTTTTTTCACCTGGACTTTTACACACGGTATCAGGAAAATCTGATTTTTTCAACCTGGACTTCTCTCACGGTAACAGGAAAATCTGGTTTTTTTCACCTGGACTATAACCCTCGGAATCAGGAAAACCTGATTTTTTTCAACCTGGACTTTTCTCACGGTAACAGGAAAATCTGATTTTTTTAACCTGGAGTATTACACACGGTATCCGGTAAATCGGATTTTTTTCACCTGGACTTTTTATTACACACGGTATCAGGAAAATCTGATTTTTTTTCACCTGGACTATTACACACGGTATCAGGTAAATCAGATTTTTTTTCATCTGGACTATTACCCACAGTGTCTGGAAAATCTAATTTTTTTCACCTGATCTGATTTCTATCACCTGGACTATTACACACGGCATCAGGTAAATTGGATTTTTTTAACCTGGACTGTTTATTACACACGGTATAAGGAAAATCTGATTTTTTTTTCACCTGGACTATTACCCACGGTATCAGGAAAATCTGATTTTTTTCAACCAGGACTTTTCTCACGGTAACAGGAAAATCTGGTTTTTTTTCACCTGGACAACCACGGTGTCAGGAAAATCTGATTTTTTTCACCTGGACTATTACACACGGTATCAGGAAAATCTGATTTTTTTTCAACCTGGACTTCTCTCACGGTAACAGGAAAATCTGATTTTTTTCACCTGGACTATAACCCTCGGTATCAGGAAAATCTGATTTTTTTAACCTGGACTTTTTATTACACACGGTATCGGGAAAATCTGATTTTTTTCACCTGGACTATAACCCACGGTGTCAGGAAAATCTGATTTTTTTTACCTGGCCTATTACACACGGTATGAGGAAAATCTGATTTTTTTCACCTGGACTATAACCCTCGGTATCAGGAAAATCTGATTTTTTTCACCTGGACTATTACCCAGGATATCTGGAAAATTGGATTTTTTTTACCCTGACCATTATTCACGCTGGACTATATTTTTCTCCTGGACTATAACCCTCGGTATCAGGAAAATCTAATTTTTTTCAAACTGGACTTCTCTCACGGTAACAGGAAAATTTGATTTTTTTCACCTGGACTATAACCCTCGGTATCAGGAAAATCTGATTTTTTAAACCTGGCCTATTACACACGGTATTAGGAAAATCTGATTTTTTTCACTTGGACTATAACCCTCGGTATCAGGAAAATCTGATTTTTTTCACCTGGACTATCACCCTCGGTATCAGGAAAATCTGATTTTGTTCAACCTGGACTTTTCTCACGGTAACAGGAAAATCTGATTTTTTTAACCTAGAGTATTACACACGGTATCAGGTAAATCAGATTTTTTTAACCTGGACTTTTTATTACACACGGTATCAGGAAAATCTGATTTTTTTTCACCTGGACTATTACCCACGGTATCAGGAAAATCTGATTTTTTTTCACCTAGTCTATTACACACGGTATCAGGTAAATCAGATTTTTTTCACCTGGACTATAACCCTCGGTATCAGGAAAATCTGATTTTTTTCAACCTGGACTTCTCTCACGGTAACAGGAAAATCTGATTTTTTTCACCTGGACTATTACCCTCGGTATCAGGAAAATCTGATTTTTTTTTCACCTGGCCTTATTACACACGGTAACAGGAAAATCTGATTTTTTTTCACCTGGACTATAAC
Source organism: Bradypodion ventrale (assembly GCA_035047345.1). NCBI lineage: Eukaryota > Metazoa > Chordata > Lepidosauria > Squamata > Chamaeleonidae > Bradypodion > Bradypodion ventrale. The sequence continues at coordinate 192,797,078 of JAWDJE010000004.1, forward strand.
CCTCGGTATCAGGAAAATCTGATTTTTTTCACCTGGACTATTACCCAGGGTATCTGGAAAATCAGATTTTTTTTCACGCTGACCTTTATTCATGCTATCAGGTAAATCTGATTTTTTTCACCTGGGGTATTACACACGGTATCAGGTAATTCGGATTTTTTTTAACCTGGACTTTTTATTACACACGGTATCAGGTAAATCTGATTTCTTTCACCTGGACTATTACACACGGTATCAGGCAAATTGGATTTTTTTCACCTTGACTATTACTCAGGATAACAGGAAAATCAGATTTTTTTCAGCTGTACAGTATCAGGTAAATCAGATTTTTTTCACCTTGACTATGACCCAGGGTAACAGGAAAATCTGTTTTTTTTCAACCTGGACTTTTCTCACAGAAACAGGAAAATCTGGTTTTTTTTCACCTAGACTTTACACACTGTATCAGGAAAATCTGATTTTTTTTCACCTGGACTATTACCCACGGTATCAGGAGAATCTGATTTTTTTTCAACCTGGACTTTTTATTACACACGGTATCAGGAAAATCTGATTTTTTCAACCTGGACTTCTCTCACGGTAACAGGAAAATCTGATTTTTTTCACCTGGACTATAACCCTCGGAATCAGGAAAATCTGATTTTTTTCAACCTGGATTTCTCTCACGGTAACAGAAAAATCTGTTTTTTTTTAAATGGAGTATTACACATGGTATCAGGTAAATCGGATTTTTTTTACCTGGACTTTTTATTACACACGGTATCAGGAAAATCTGAGTTTTTTTTCACCTGGACTATTACCCACGGTATCAGGAAAATCTGTTGTTTTTTTCACCTGGACTTTTCTCACGGTAACAGGAAAATCTGGTTTTTTTTCACCTGGACACCCACGGTGTCAGGAAAATCTTATTTTTTCACCTGGACTATTACAAACGGTATCAGGAAAATCTGAGTTTTTTTCACCTGGACTATTACCCAGGGTATCTGGAAAATCAGATTTTTTTTCACGCTGACCTTTATTCATGCTATCAGGAAAATCTGATTTTTTTAACCTAGAGTATTACCCACGGTATCAGGTAAATCGGATTTTTTTAACCTGGACTTTTTATTACACACGGTATCAGGAAAATCTGATTTCTTTTCACCTTGACTATTACACACGGTATCAGGTAAATTGGATTTTTTTCACCTTGACTATTTCCCACGGTATCAGGAAAATCTGTTTTTTTCCCACCTAGACTATTAAACACGGTATCGGGTAAATCAGATTTTTTTCACCTGGACTATTACCCACGGTATCAGGAAAATCTGATTTTTTTTCAACCTGGACTTCTCTCACGGTAACAGGAAAATCTGATTTTTTTCACCTGGACTATATCCCTCGGTATCAGGAAAATCTGATTTTTTTAACCTGGACTTCTCTCACGGTAACAGGAAAATCTGATTTTTTTCACCTGGACTATAACCCACGTTGTCAAGAAAATCTGATTTTTTTCACCTGGCCTTATTACACACGGTATCAGGAAAATCTGATTTTTTTCACCTGGACTATAACCCTCGGTATCAGGAAAATCTGATTTTTTTCACTTGGACTATTACCCAGGATATCTGGAAAATTGGGTTTTTTTCACCCTGACCTTTATTCATGCTATCAGGAAAATCTGATTTTTTTAACCTAGAGTATTACACACGGTATCAGGTAAATCGGATTTTTTTAACCTGGACTTTTTATTACACACGGTATCAGGAAAATCTGGTTTTTTTTTCACCTGGACTATTACACACGGTATCAGGTAAATTGGATTTTTTTCAACCTGGACTTCTCTCACGGTAACAGGAAAATCTGATTTTTTTCACCTGGACTATAACCCTCGGTATCAGGAAAATCTGATTTTTTTAACCTGGACTTCTCTCACGGTAACAGGAAAATCTGATTTTTTTCACCTGGACTATAACCCACGTTGTCAAGAAAATCTGATTTTTTTTTCACCTGGCCTTATTACACACGGTATCAGGAAAATCTGATTTTTTTTCACCTGGACTATAACCCTCGGTATCAGGAAAATCTGATTTTTTTTCACTTGGACTATTACCCAGGATATCTGGAAAATTGGGTTTTTTTCACCCTGACCATTATTAACGCTATCAGGAAAATCTGATTTTTTTTTTAACCAGGAGTATTACACACTGTGTCAGGAAAATCTCATTTTTTTCCCACCTAGACTAACAATCACGGCATCAAGAAAATCTGATTTTTTTTTCCACGTAGACTATAACCCATGGTATTTGGAAAATCGGATGTTTCTCACCTGGACTATAACCCACGCTGTCAGGAACATCTGATTTTTTTTAACCTGGACTATTACACACTGTATCAGAAAAATCTGATTTAGGGGGCGTGACTAAGATGGCCGCTGTGTAACATCTAGTTTCGGACGCTCGCGCTCAACAAAGTGGTGAACAATGTGAAGGAGCGGAATAGAAAAATTTTAAAGTGGTAAAGCTTAAAGATAAGATCCTTGCCTGTCTCCTTGGGAAGTTTGCTGAGCTTTTGAAGCTGGATGATCGAAGTTCGGGAGGTTTTCTGCGCGGTTGAGCTGTGACGGTAGTCGCGGCTTTTCCGCTGGAGAGCCGAGGAACGGGATCAGCGAGATTGTGGGGAAGGCTTTGGAACTGGTTTTGGAAGTGGCAAGAAGCGGCTGGAGTGAAGGCAATTTGTGTGTAAGTGCCTGAAGGGAGCTACATTCCTAGCTGCAAGCCATAAAACCGGCTGAGTTTCTCAAAAAAAAAATAAAATAAAAGGGGGGGAAGAGGCGGAGGTACTGTAATGGCGACGGTCAGGGAAAACGAAAGTGATCGTGTATAGACTGTGGTTTTTTTTTCTACATACCAGAGGACCGCGCCACATTCTGAGATCAATAAGGCGGATCAATCTTCCTTTTTCTTTTTTCTCTCTCCTCTCTGGACTGGAAAAGTGGAGAAGCTGTGGGACTTTTTTTTTCTCTCTCTCTTCTGCGTAAGCTGCCTGCTCATTCAGGGAAGAGGGGGAAGAGGGGGGGGCTTCTTCTCACTTCAAAGTTAAGGCACTCGCTGGAAAATGGTGCTTTGATTATCCACTTCAAAGGAAGGATTATGTGGCTTTGATTGTATGGTTTCATCACCGTGTGGATTACAAATAGCTGCTCAACTTCTCACCTTAACCCCTTGGTGGCTGGATTTTTCTTTCCTTCTGAGCTCCCCCCCCCCCCTTCAGCAACCTGATTAATTGTTTCTCTGAAGCCTTTTTGCTGTGGTTGGAAGACGTCATTTGACTGCTGGCTTTGTGGGAAAGGATTATTTGTGGTTAATAATTTTTACTTTTAAACTGCCTGTTTGGAGAGCTGTTTTCTTTTGTTTTCTTTTGTTTCATCGTTGTGGATTACAGTAAATTTTGGATCTTCTGCTGACATAAGAACTTCCCGGTTGTATCGGTGGAACCTATGGCTGCAGTGTAGTAAGCCTTACTGTATTGGCATTTGTTACAGCGATCTGCAACATTGGGTTTGAAATATATTACATCACTATGGATAAAGGTACGAGAGCGAAAGCAAAAGAAGAAGAACAAGTTGTAAAACCTAAGAAGATTGAAAAAGCACCAATGGATGAATCTGCTCAGTCAACATCTGTGCCCACAGTGCCATTGGACCAGACTCAAATTATGGTGGAAATTGGCAAGTTGATGCAAAAAATGGAGAAAAATGAGGCTTCAAGGGTGAAAGATAAAAATGAAATGTTTAAAAGGCAAGAAAAGATGATGTCAACACTGACAGATTATACCAAAAAGGTGGACTTAAGTTTGAATAAATTTGAGGGAATGCTGAAAGTGGTTCAAATCGAGGTGGATGCTGTAAAGAAGGAAGTAAAAGGGACTCAGGAGGTGGTGCGGGACAGCAAGTTAAAACTGGAGGAACAAGAAATGAGGATAGATGCTGTTGAAGATATGATAAGAAAGCAGAACATTCTGATCCGTCAGGTGCCGGAACGCACTCCGGATTTGTTAAGAGAGAGGGTGGTTCAGTGGTTAAATGGTTTAAAAATGGGGAAGGAATTTGTTCAGGAGGATTTAGGAAGTGTATTCCGGGTGGGTCCAAGAAGAGGGAGAGTGGTTCAAAGAAATGTGTTGGTTAAATTTGCAAATTGGGCAGATAAATTAAAAGTAATGGCTCATCTGAAAAGAGTTGGTTTAGACGCGTTGAAATTTGATGGTTCAGATGTAGAAGTCTATAATGATATTTCATTAAAAGAAAGAACATGGAGGTATAAGATGAGGCCTGTTACTAAATTATTGATGAGTAAAAATATAAGGTATAATTGGAGATTTCCACAACAATTGCGCTTTTTCTATGATAAAAGAATGCAAGTTATTGATGAAGGCACTAATCCATTGGAATACTTGAGTTTGTTGGGATTGGTACAAGTAGATTCGGAGGAATGGAAAAATCTTAAGAAGGAAATGACGGATTCTGGAGCTTTGGGGAGGGAATATGGGAGGGAGGAGCCCGGTGGGGCAACAGGTGGAACACCACAGCGAGGGGAGGAGGAGGAGGAGCCGTCCTTGATTATGGTGGAGGAGGAGATAGGTAAGGAATAATGAGCATTAGATAGTAGTAATCTTAATTACCTAATAGAGGTAGAATGGGTAAATAGCGCATAGCGCCGGCAGTAGGGCGCATCTTGCAGGTCCCCCCTCTCCCCTCTTTGGTTGACAGAGGCGACTTTTCGTTGGAAGGTGGGGAGAGTGAAAATGTGTGTTTTATGTAGTGGGTATGGTGTAGGGTTCTTGGTGGCACGCCCGATGGAGAGTTTAAAGTTGGGAGAAGAATTTGGTTATGGGTAGTATTAAAATAATATCGTGGAATGTGAAAGGTACAGGTTCTGTTCTTAAGAGACGGAGGCTGGAATCGGCGTTGAAAAAAGATAGACCAGATATTTTATTTTTACAGGAAACACATCAGAAATCAAAAGATACGAATAAACTTTATCTGGGTTGGATGCAACACTATGAGATGGCGTTTGGAACATCTAAAGCAAGAGGGGTGGCAACTATGATTTCTAGAAAGTTAGGATTTGAAATCACAAAAAAGATTGTTGATCAAGAGGGTAGGTATTTGTTGTTAAGAGGAAAATTGGAGGATGAGGAAATATTGTTGGTAAATATTTATGCTCCGAATGACCACCAAGTAGTGTTTCTTGAAAAAATTCGGAGAATAGTGGAGTTGGAAAACGTTGCAAAAACTATTGTGGCTGGTGATTTTAATTTGATCAGGTCAGGAATAGATTGCACAAACATAGCTAGAAGTGGAATGGGTGTGAAAGGGAAGGCGATGGACAAATGGATGAAAGTTATGGGTTTGAAGGATTCGTGGAGAGAGTTTAAAGGCTTGGAAAGGGCATATTCCTTTTTTTCGCATGTACATGGGACCTACTCGAGAATAGATTATGTTTTTCTGTCGGAAAACTTAATTGGGGATATAGAAGGTACGGAAATTGGGATTATTAAGGAATCGGATCATGCTAAAGTATATTTGGAATTGAAAGCACCAAAAAATATTCAAAGAGTTAGAAATTGGAGGTACGATCCTAATTTGTTCAAAGATCAGAAAAGCAAAGAGGCAATTGTGGAAAGCTGGAAAGAAAGTTGGCAATGGAACGATAATAATGAGGTTAATTTTAACATTGTATGGGATACCATGAAGTCAGTTTTTAGGGGGGAAAGCATAAAATTGGCAAGCCTCAAATATAAAAAGTATAAAGCAGAACATATAGAAAAAGAAAGGGAAATAAAACAATTACAGGAAGAACACGCAAAAAGTAAAGATAAAAAAATTCTCTTGAAACTACAAGGACTCAAGGCAGAAGAAATGGGTAAAGATATTGATAAAGTTAAACGAGATTTGATTTATTTAAACAGAGAATATTTTGAATTTAGTAATAAGAACTCAAAACTATTAGCAAGAGCAGCTAAGGTTAAAAGGGAAAAAAGAGAAATTGGGGTGTTAGTCGACAGGCAGGGTTCAAGGTGTAATAAGAATAGCGATAAATGTAAAATAGTTAGGGAATTTTACCAGGTGTTATATGCAAAAAAAGAAATAGATATGGAAAAGCTTAAAAGGATATTGGAGAGGCAGTTAGGGAATGGGATAAAACAAGAGCATAGGGAGAAAATGGAGGAAAAGATAACTGACAAAGAGGTTAAGGGGGTAATAAGCGGATTGAAGATAGGGAAAGCCCCGGGGGATGATGGATTATCAACAGAGTTTTACAAAGAATTTAAAGAGGTGGTGGTCCCGAAATTGGTGAAGTTATATAATTATATACTAGATGGAGGATCAATCCCGACTTCATGGTATAACACCACAATTGTTCTTTTGCCAAAACCTGGTAAGAATTTGGAAAGAGTGGATTCGTACAGACCATTTTCGCTTATAAATCAAGATGCGAAGATCTTCACGGCAATATTGGCTAATCGTTTAAATAGTTTTATGGGGGAATATATAAATGTTGATCAAGTTGGGTTTCTAAAAGGACGACACATGGCGGATTTGACTAGAAGGGTATTAGATTTAATAGACAATGTCAATCAAACAAAGGAAAAAGTGGGATTACTATCATTGGATATTTTTAAGCCATTTGATTCATTGCAGTGGTCTTCAATTAAGGAAATAGTTAGAAAATATGGGTTTGGAGATAAATTTAATAGGGTTATAGATTTACTATATCAAAAAGGAAATGCCAGGGTTAGAGTAAACGAGGAGCTCACGGATGTGGTAAAGCTAGAGGCAGGCACTAGGCAGGGTTGCCCATTATCTCCTATTTTGTTTATAATGGCAATGGAGATTTTAGCTAAAAGTATAAGGGAGGATTCAAATATAGAAGGGATTATGGGTAATAAAGTGAGCATGTACGCTGATGATACATTGCTTATGGTGAAGCACCCGGAACAGGTAATGGACAGGATTAAAGATCATCTACAAGTATTTCAAGCTATAACTGGATTAAAGATAAATTGGGATAAATCTGAATTGATGTTGTGTAATTTGAAATTGAGCGAGATGGGTAGGACGGTGTCGACACTTAATATACAAATCAAAGATAAGTTGAAGTATTTAGGGATAATTATTTCAAACAAATTAGAAGAACTTAAACGATTGAATTATGACAGCTTGAGAATTGAATTTAGGAATAAAATACGAGAACTTCAGAAGTTAAAGCTGTCATGGTTCGGAAGGATTGCTATGTGTAAAATGATACTGTTACCAAAGATTAACTTTTTATTTGATACGCTCGCGATCCACTTAAAAGAGAAAGAAATTAATGAGTTTCAAAAAATGTTTAATGATTTTTGTAATGGAGGAAAAAAATCTAGGCTTCCAAAGAAACTATGGTATTTGTCTCAGAAAAAAGGGGGGTTGGGTATGCCAAATCTGTTAGTATATTACCAAGCATTTCAAGTCAAGAATGTTGTGAAGATCTTGGCAAGAGAAAAGGTAATTTGGGAACAATTGGAAATGAAAGAATACAGAAATATTGGAAACTTGAATTTTCTGGGAATGAAGGATAAGGTGAAAAGGTCAAATAATACTATGATGAAAGGTCTCATGGAGGTGTGGAAGAAGGTAAAAAAAGATATGGTTCCGAATCTCTCCCCAATCTTGGAATTGACTGATATGATGTGTTTCCCAATAAAATTAGACAAAGAAAAAATAGAAATATTGGATAAAAATGGGACGTTGTTACTGAAGGATTGGTTAAAAGCATGTGATGTTGATGCCGAGCGGAAAAAAATGTTTGAGATACTAAATTTGAATTGGTTTCAGAAGTTAAAGGTGGACAATTGGAATAAAAAATATAAAAGAGAACTAGGGTCAGATAGAGTACTTACGGAATTTGAGGAATTGGTAAGGAAGATTAGAAAAGGGGAAAGTAGTATTAAGGGTCTTGTAAGTAAGCTTTATAATATATTGAATAGAGGTGCAGATCCACAGGAGGATTTGAAACGGAAGTGGGAACAAAATTTGAATATAAAAATTGGGGAGATTGAATGGAAAAATAAATGGAAAAAGAGAATTATGAGAACAATGTCTGTAAGAATTAAAGAACATAATTTCAAGATGTTGTGGCAATGGTACCTGACACCATTAAGACTTTACCAGATGGATAATAAAAGAGATAAGTTATGTTGGAGATGTAAAGAATTTGATGGAACATATGAACATATGTGGTGTAGTTGTAAAAAAATAAGGGATTTTTGGGGAAGAATAGAAAATGAATTTGGTGAAATATTGGGTAAAAGTGTTAAGTTGGTGTCGGGTACTATTCTTTTAACGAATGTGGAAGATCTGGGTTTAAACAAGGAGGAAAAAGAATTACTGGAAATTGTACTGACAACGGGTAGACAATGTATAGCCAGAAATTGGAAAAACGATGTAGATATTCAGGTTGGAGAATGGTATAAAGAAATGTGGAGTTTAGCATTGAACGATAAATTGACATGGGAGATTAAAGTCAAAAGAGATAATTTAAAAGAGAATAGATTTTGGAATATATGGAAACCGTTCGTGGATCACTCTACTATGGCAGGTGATAGTTCAGGACCAGTACCATCTCAAAGAAGTTTCTGGAGCTGAGTAGAAAATAAACTCTCCGGGCATTGTATATATTCACAGGGTGTTTTTTATTGGTTAAAAAGAATAGTGGTAGTACAGAAAGTTTCTTTCTATTATTTTGGACTTTGAAATAATGGTTCTTAATGTTTGGTGGTTAAATAGTAGTTAATGAATATAGATATTGTTATGTGCTAGCATATAGTAATGTTTGTTAGTATGATATTATGGACTTGTTAGTGTAATGTATTGTTAATGTACTGTTAATGTTTTCTTTTCTTTTTCTGTATGTCTATTAAAAACTTAATTAAAAAAATTTTTTTAAAAAAAAGAAAAATCTGATTTTTTTCACCTGGACTATAACCCTCGGTATCAGGAAAATCTGATTTTTTTCAACCTGGACTTTTCTCACCATAACAGGAAAATCTGATTTTTTTCACCTGGACTTTTACACACGGTATCAGGAAAATCTGATTTTTTCAACCTGGACTTCTCTCCCGGTAACAGGAAAATCTGGTTTTTTTCACCTGTACTATTACCCACGGTATCAGGAAAATCTGTTTTTTTTTCACCTGGACTTTTCTCACGGTAACAGGAAAATCTGGTTTTTTTTCACCTGGACACCCACGGTGTCAGGAAAATCTTATTTTTTTCACCTGGACTATTACAAACGGTATCAGGAAAATCTGAGTTTTTTTCACCTGGACTATTACCCAGGGTATCTGGAAAATCAGATTTTTTTTCACGCTGACCTTTATTCATGCTATCAGGAAAATCTGATTTTTTTAACCTAGAGTATTACACACGGTATCAGGTAAATCGGATTTTTTTAACCTGGACTTTTTATTACACACGGTATCAGGAAAATCTGATTTTTTTTTCACCTGGACTATTACACACGGTATCAGGTAAATTGGATTTTTTTCACCTTGACTATTTCCCACGGTATCAGGAAAATCTGTTTTTTTTTCACCTAGACTATTACACACGGTATCGGGTAAATCAGATTTTTTTTCACCTGGACTATTACCCACGGTATCAGGAAAATCTGATTTTTTTCAACCTGGACTTCTCTCACGGTAACAGGAAAATCTGATTTTTTTCACCTGGACTATAACCCTCGGTATCAGGAAAATCTGATTTTTTTCACCTGGACTTCTCTCACGGTAACAGGAAAATCTGATTTTTTTCACCTGGACTATAACCCACGTTGTCAAGAAAATCTGATTTTTTTCACCTGGCCTATTACACACGGTATCAGGAAAATCTGATTTTTTTCACCTGGACTATAACCCTCGGTATCAGGACTATTACCCAGGATATCTGGAAAATTGGGTTTTTTTCACCCTGACCATTATTCATGCTATCAGGAAAATCTGATTTTTTTTTAACCAGGAGTATTACACACTGTGTCAGGAAAATCTCATTTTTTTCCCACCTAGACTAACAATCACGGCATCAAGAAAATCTGATTTTTTTTCCACCTAGACTATAACCCACGGTATTTGGAAAATCGGATGTTTCTCACCTGGACTATAACCCACGCTGTCAGGAACATCTGATTTTTTTAACCTGGACTATTACACACTGTATCAGAAAAATCTGATTTTTTTCACCTGGACTATAACCCTTGGTATCAGGAAAATCTGATTTTTTTCAACCTGGACTTTTCTCACCATAACACGAAAATCTGATTTTTTTCACCTGGACTTTTACACACGGTATCAGGAAAATCTGATTTTTTCAACCTGGCCTTCTCTCCCGGTAACAGGAAAATCTGGTTTTTTTCAACTGGACTATAACCCTCAGAAACAGGAAAATCTGATTTTTTTCAACCTGCACTTTTCTCACGGTATCAGGTAAATCAGATTTTTTTAACCTGGACTTTTTATTACACACGGTATCAGGAAAATCTGATTTTTTTCCACCTAGACTATTACACACGGTAACAGGAAAATCTGATTTTTTTCACCTGGACTATAACCCACGTTGTCAAGAAAATCTGATTTTTTTCACCTGGCCTATTACACACGGTATCAGGAAAATCTGATTTTTTTTAACCTAGACGATTACACACTGTATCAGGAAAATCTGAATTTTTTTCACCTGGACTATTACCCTCAGTATCAGGAAAATCTGATTTTTTTCAACCTGGACTTCTCTCACCGTAACAGGAAAATCTGATTTTTTTCACCTGGACTATAACCCTCGGTATCAGGAAAATCTGATTTTTTCAAAGTGGACTTCTCTCACGGTAACAGGAAAATTTGATTTTTTTCTCCTGGACTATAACCCTCGGTATCAGGAAAATCTGATTTTTTAAACCTGGACTTTTTATTACACACGGTATCAGGAAAATCTGATTTTTTTCTCCTGGACTATAACCCTCGGTATCAGGAAAATCTGATTTTTTTCAAACTGGACTTCTCTCACGGTAACAGGAAAATTTGATTTTTTTCACCTAGACTATAACCCTCGGTATCAGGAAAATCTGATTTTTTCAACCTGGCCTATTACACACGGTATCAGGAAAATTTGATTTTTTTCACCTGGACTATAACCCTCGGTATCAGGAAAATCTGATTTTTTTCACCTGGACTATTACCCAGGGTATCTGGAAAATCAGATTGTTTTTCACGCTGACCTTTATTCATTCTATCAGGTAAATCTGATTTTTTTTAACCTGGAGTATTACACACGGTATCAGGTAATTCGGACTTTTTATTACACATGGTATCAGGTAAATCTGATTTCTTTCACCTGGACTATTACACACGGTATCAGGTAAATTGGATTTTTTCACCTTGACTATTACTCAGGATAACAGGAAAATCAGATTTTTTTCAGCTGTACAGTATCAGGTAAATCAGATTTTTTCACCTTGACTATTACCCAGGGTAACAGGAAAATCTTTTTTTTTTTTGCAACCTGGATTTTTCTCACGGTAACAGGAAAATCTGATTTTTTTTCACCTGGACTTTACACACTGTATCAGGAAAATCTGATTTTTTTTCCACCTGGACTATTACCCACGGTATCAGGAAAATCTGATTTTTTTCAACCTGGACTGTTTATTACACACGGTATCAGGAAAATCTGATTTTTTTCAACCTGGACTTCTCTCGCGGTAACAGGAAAATCTGATTTTTTTCACCTGGACTATAACCCTCGGAATCAGGTAAATCGGATTTTTTTAACCTGGACTTTTTATTACACACGGTATCAGGAAAATCTGATTTTTTTCAACCTGGACTTTTTATTACACACGGTATCAGGAAAATCTGATTTTTTTCACCTGGCCTATTACACACGGTATCAGGAAAATCTGTTTTTTTTCACCTGGACTATTACACACGGTATCAGGTAAATCAGATTTTTTCCACCTGGACTTTTAAACACGGTGTCAGGAAAATCTAATTTTTTTCACCTGATCTGATTTCTTTCACCTGGACTATTACACACGGCATCAGGTAAATTGGATTTTTTTAACTTGAACTGTTTATTACACACGGTATAAGGAAAATCTGATTTTTTTTTCACCCGGACTATTACCCACGGTATCAGGAAAATCTGATTTTTTTCAACCTGGACTTTTCTCACGGTAACAGGAAAATCTGGTGTTTTTTTCCACCTGGACACCCACGGTGTCAGGAAAATCTTATTTTTTTCACCTGGACTATTACAAACGGTATCAGGGAAATTTGAGTTTTTTTCACCTGGACTATTACCCAGGGTATCTGGAAAATCAGATTTTTTTTCACGCTGACCTTTATTCATGCTATCAGAAAAATCTGATTTTTTTTAACCTAGAGTATTACACACGGTATCAGGTAAATTGGATTTTTTTCACCTTGACTATTACCCACGGTATCAGGAAAATCTGTTTTTTTTTCTCACCTAGACTATTACACACGGTATCAGGAAAATCTGATTTTTTTCAACCTGGACTTCTCTCACGGTAACAGGAAAATCTGATTTTTTTACCTGGACTATAACCCTCGTTATCAGGAAAATCTGATTTTTTTAACCTGGACTTCTCTCACGGTAACAGGAAAATCTGATTTTTTTCACCTGGACTATAACCCACGGTGTCAAGAAAATCTGATTTTTTTTCACCTGGCCTATTACACACGGTATCAGGAAAATCTGATTTTTTTCACCTGGACTATAACCCTCGGTATCAGGAAAATCTGATTTTTTTCACTTGGACTATTACCCAGGATATCTGGAAAATTGGATTTTTTTCACCCTGACCATTATTCACGCTATCAGGAAAATCTGATTTTTTTTTAACCAGGAGTATTACACACTGTGTCAGGAAAATCTCATTTTTTCCCCACCTAGACTAACAATCACGGCATCAAGAAAATCTGATTTTTTTTTAACCAGGAGTATTACACACTGTGTCATGAAAATCTCATTTTTTCCCGACCTAGACTAACAATCACGGCATCAAGAAAATCTGATTTTTTTTCCACCTAGACTATAACCCACGGTATTCGGAAAATCGGATGTTTCTCACCTGGACTATTACACACTGTATCAGAAAAATCTGATTTTTTTCACCTGGACTATAACCCTCGGTATCAGGAAAATCTGATTTTTTTTCAACCTCGACTTTTCTCACCATAACAGGAAAATCTGATTTTTTTCACCTGGACTTTTACACACGGTATCAGGAAAATCTGATTTTTTCAACCTGGACTTCTCTCCCGGTAACAGGAAAATCTGGTTTTTTTCAACTGGACTATAACCCTCAGAATCAGGAAAATCTGATTTTTTTCAACCTGGACTATTACCCACGGTATCAGTAAAATCTGTTTTTTTTTCACCTGGACTATTACCCACGGTATCAGTAAAATCTGTTTTTTTTTCACCTGGACTATTACACACAGTATCAGGTAAATCAGATTTTTTTTCACCTGGACTATTACCCACGGTGTCAGGAAAATCTAATTTTTTTCACCTGATCTGATTTCTTTCACCTGGACTATTACACACGGCATCAGGTAAATTGGATTTTTTTAACCTGGACTGTTTATTACACACGGTATAAGGAAAATCTGATTTTTTTCACCTGGACTATAACCCTCGGTATCAGGAAAATCTGATTTTTTAAACCTGGACTATTACCCTGGACTATTTTATTACATACGGTATCAGGAAAATCTGATTTTTTTTTCACCTGGACTATTACCCATGGTATCAGGAAAATCTGATTTTTTTCAACCTAGACTTTTCTCACGGTAACAGGAAAATCTGATTTTTTTTCAACTGGACTATAACCCACGGTGTCAGGAAAATATGATTTTTTCAACCTGGACTTTTCGCACGGTAACAGGAAAATCTGGTATTTTTTTCACCTGGACACCCACGGTGTCAGGAAAATCTAATTTTTTTCACCTGGACTATTACACACGGTATCAGAAAATCTGAGTTTTTTTCACCTGGACTATTACCCAGGGTATCTGGAAAATCAGATTTTTTTCACGCTGACCTTTATTCATGCTATCAGGTAAATCTGAAATATTGCATAGTTTTCACCCTGGACTTTATTGACGGTATCAGGATATTGTATTTTTTTCAAACTAGACTATTCTCACGGTATCAGGAAAATCGGATTTTTTTCCGCATGGACTATAACCCTCGGTTTCAGGAAAATCGGATTTTTTTCAACCTGGACTTATCTCACGGTAACAGGAAAATTTGATTTTTTTTCACCTGGACTATAACCCTCGGTATCAGGAAAATCTGATTTTTTTTTCACCTGGACTATTACCCACGGTATCAGGAAAATCTGATTTTTTTTCAACCTGGACGTTTCTCACGGTAACAGGAAAATCTGATTTTTTTCAACTGGACTATAACCCACGGTGTCAGGAATATCTGATTTTTTTCACCTGGCCTATTACACACGGTATCAGGAAAATCTGATTTTTTTCACCTGGACTATAACCCTCGGTATCAGGTAAATCTGATTTTTTTTAACCTGGAGTATTACACACGGTATCAGGTAAATTGGATTTTTTTCACCTTTACTATTACTCAGGATAACAGGAAAATCAGATTTTTTTCAGCTGTACTATTACCCACAGTATCAGAAATATTGGATAGTTTTCACCCTGGACTTTATTGACGGTATCAGGAAAATCAATTTTTTTTCAACCTGGACTTTTCTCACGGTATCAGGATAATCTGATTTTTTTCACCTGGACTGTTACCCACGGTGTCAGGAAAATTGAATTTTTTTCAAACTAGACTTTTCTCACGGTATCAGGAAAATCGGATTTTTTTCGCATGGACTATAACCCTCGGTTTCAGGAAAATTGGATTTTTTTCAACCTGGACTTCTCTCACGGTAACAGGAAAATTTGATTTTTTTTCACCTGGACTATAACCCTCGGTATCAGGAAAATCTGATTTTTTAAACCTGGACTATTACCCTGGACTATTTTATTACATACGGTATCAGGAAAATCTGATTTTATTTCACCTGGACTATTACCCACGGTATCAGGAAAATCTGATTTTTTTCAACCTGGACTTTTCTCACGGTAACAGGAAAATCTGATTTTTTTCAACTGGACTATAACCCACGGTGTCAGGAAAATCTGATTTTTTTCACCTGGCCTATTACACACGGTATCAGGAAAATCTGATTTTTTTCACCTGGACTATAACCCTCGGCATCAGGAAAATCTGATTTTTTTCACCTGTACAATTACCCACGCTATCAGGAAAATCTGTTTTTTTTAACCTGGAGTATTACACACTGTGTCAGGAAAATCTCATTTTTTTCAACCTAGACTAATAATCACGGCATCAGGAAAATCTGATTTTTTTCCCACCTAGACTATAACCCACGGTATTTGGGAAATCGGATGTTTTTCACCTGGAATATAACCCACGCTGTCAGGTACATCTGATTTTTTTCAACCTGGACTTTTCTCCCCATAACAGGAAAATCTGATTTTTTTCAACCTGGACTTCTCTCACGGTAACAGGAAAATCTGATTTTTTTCACCTGGACTATAACCCTCGGTATCAGGAAAATCGGATTTTTTTAACCTGGACTTTTTATTACACACGGTATCAGGAAAATCTGATTTTTTTTCACCTGGACTATAACCCTCGGTATCAGGAAAATCTGATTTTTTTTCACCTGGACTATTACCCAGGATATCTGGAAAATTGGATTTTTTTCACCCTGTGCATTATTCACCCTATCAGTAAAATCTGATTTTTTTTAACCAGGAGTATTACACACTGTGTCAGGAAAATCTCATTTTTTTCAACCTAGACTAATAATCACGGCATCAGGAAAATCTGATTTTTTTCCCACCTAGACTATAACCCACGGTATTTGGGAAATCGGATGTTTTTCACCTGGAATATAACCCACGCTGTCAGGTACATCTGATTTTTTTCAACCTGGACTTTTCTCCCCATAACAGGAAAATCTGATTTTTTTCAACCTGGACTTCTCTCACGGTAACAGGAAAATCTGATTTTTTTCACCTGGACTATAACCCTCGGTATCAGGAAAATCTGATTTTTTTAACCTGGACTTTTTATTACACACGGTATCAGGAAAATCTGATTTTTTTTCACCTGGACTATAACCCTCGGTATCAGGAAAATCTGATTTTTTTTCACCTGGACTATTACCCAGGATATCTGGAAAATTGGATTTTTTTCACCCTGTGCATTATTCACCCTATCAGTAAAATCTGATTTTTTTTAACCAGGAGTATTACACACTGTGTCAGGAAAATCTCATTTTTTCCACCTGCACTAATAATCACGGCATCAGGAAAATCTGTTTTTTTTTCACCTAGACTATAACCCACGGTATTTGGAAAATCGGATGTTTTTCACCTGTACAATTACCCACGCTATCAGGAATATCTGTTTTTTTTTAACCTGGAGTATTACACACTGTGTCAGGAAAATCTCATTTTTTTCAACCTAGACTAATAATCACGGCATCAGGAAAATCTGATTTTTTTCCCACCTAGACTATAACCCACGGTATTTGGGAAATCGGATGTTTTTCACCTGGAATATAACCCACGCTGTCAGGTACATCTGATTTTTTTCAACCTGGACTTTTCTCCCCATAACAGGAAAATCTGATTTTTTTCAACCTGGACTTCTCTCACGGTAACAGGAAAATCTGATTTTTTTTTCACCTGGACTATAACCCTCGGTATCAGGAAAATCTGATTTTTTTAACCTGGACTTTTTATTACACACGGTATCAGGAAAATCTGATTTTTTTTCACCTGGACTATTACCCACGGTATCAGGAAAATCTGGTTTTTTTCACCTGGACTATAACCCTCGGTATCAGGAAAATCTGATTTTTTTTCACCTGGACTATTACCCAGGATATCTGGAAAATTGGATTTTTTTCACCCTGTGCATTATTCACCCTATCAGTAAAATCTGATTTTTTTTAACCAGGAGTATTACACACTGTGTCAGGAAAATCTCATTTTTTCCACCTGCACTAATAATCACGGCATCAGGAAAATCTGATTTTTTTTCACCTAGACTATAACCCACGGTATTTGGAAAATCGGATGTTTTTCACCTGTACAATTACCCACGCTATCAGGAAAATCTGTTTTTTTTTTAACCTGGAGTATTACACACTGTGTCAGGAAAATCTCATTTTTTTCAACCTAGACTAATAATCACGGCATCAGGAAAATCTGATTTTTTTTCCACCTAGACTATAACCCACGGTATTTGGGAAATCGGATGTTTTTCACCTGGAATATAACCCACGCTGTCAGGTACATCTGATTTTTTTCAACCTGGACTTTTCTCCCCATAACAGGAAAATCTGATTTTTTTCAACCTGGACTATAACTCTCGGTATCAGGAAAATCTGATTTTTTTAACCTGGACTTTTTATTACACACGGTAACAGGAAAATCTGATTTTTTTCACCTGGACTATAACTCTCGGTATCAGGAAAATCTGATTTTTTTAACCTGGACTTTTTATTACACACGGTATCAGGAAAATCTGATTTTTTTTCAACTGGACTATTACCCACGGTATCAGGAAAATCTGGTTTTTTTCACCTGGACTATAACCCTCGGTATCAGGAAAATCTGATTTTTTTTCACCTGGACTATTACCCAGGATATCTGGAAAATTGGATTTTTTTCACCCTGAGCATTATTCACCCTATCAGGAAAATCTGATTTTTTTTAACCAGGAGTATTACACACTGTGTCAGGAAAATCTCATTTTTTCCTCCTGCACTAATAATCACGGCATCAGGAAAATCTGATTTTTTTTCACCTAGACTATAACCCACGGTATTTGGAAAATCGGATGTTTTTCACCTGGACTATAACCCACGCTGTCAGGAACATCTGATTTTTTTCACCTGGACTATAACGCTCGGTATCAGGAAAATCTGATTTTTTTCACCTGGACTATTACCCAGGATATCTGGAAAATTGGATTTTTTTCACCCTGAGCATTATTCACCCTATCAGGAAAATCTGATTTTTTTTTTAACCTGGACTATTACACACTGTATCAGAAAAATCTGATTTTTTTCACCTGGACTATAACCCTCGGTATCAGGAAAATCTGATTTTTTTTCAACCTGGACTTTTCTCAGGGTAACAGTAAAATCTGATTTTTTTAACCTGGAGTATTACACACGGTATCAGGTAAATCGGATTTTTTTAACCTGGACTTTTTATTACACACGGTATCAGGAAAATCTGATTTTTTTAACCTGGACTTTTTATTACACACGGTATCAGGAAAATCTGATTTTTTTCACCTGGACTATTACCCACGGTGTCAGGAAAATCAAATTTTTTTCACCTGGACAATTACCCACGCTGTCAGGAACATCTGATTTTCTTAACCTAGACTATTAAACACTGTATGAGGAAAATCTGATTTTTTTCACCTGGAGTATTACACACGGTATCAGGTAAATCGGATTTTTTTCACGTGGACTTTTTATTACAAACGGTATCAGGAAAATCTGCTTTTTTTTCACCTGGACTATAACCCACGGTGTCAGGAAAATCTGATTTTTTTTTTCACCTGGACTATTACACACGGTGTCAGGAAAATCTAATTTTTTTCACCTGATCTGATTTCTTTCACCTGGACTATTACACACGGCATCAGGTAAATTGGATTTTTTTAACCTGGACTGTTTATTACACACGGTATAAGGAAAATCTGATTTTTTTTCACCTGGACTATTACCCACGGTATCAGGAAAATCTGATATTTTTCAACCTGGACTTGTCTCATGGTAACAGGAAAATCTGGGTTTTTTTCACCTGGACACCCACAGTGTCAGGAAAATCTGATTTTCTTCACCTGGACTATTGCCCAGGCTATCTGGAAAACCAGATTTTTTTTCACGCTGAACTTTATTCATGCTATCAGGTAAATCTGATTTTTTTTAACCTGGAGTATTACACACGGTATCAGGTAAATCTGATTTCTTTCACCTGGACTATTACACACGGTATCAGGTAAATTGGATTTTTTTCACCTTGACTATTACTCAGGATAACAGGAAAATCAGATTTTTTTCAGCTGTACTATTACCCACAGTATCAGAAATATTGGATAGTTTTCACCCTGACTTTATTGACGGTATCAGGAAAATCAAATTTTTTTCTACCTGGACTTTTCTCACGGTATCAGGAAAATCGGATTTTTTTCGCCTGGACTATAACACACAGTATCAGGTAAATCAGATTTTTTTCACCTGGACAATTACCCACGGTGTCAGGAAAATCAAATTTTTTCACCTGGACAATTACCCACGCTGTCAGGAACATCTGATTTTTTTAACCTAGACTATTAAACACTGTATCAGGAAAATCTGATTTTTTTCACCTGGACTATTACCCACGGTGTCAGGAAAATTGAATTTTTTTCAAACTATACTTTTCTCACGGTATCAGGAAAATCGGATTTTTTTTGCATGGACTATAACCCTCGGTATCAGGAAAATCGGATTTTTTTCAACCTGGACTTCTCTCATGGTAACAGGAAAATTTGATTTTTTTCACCTGGACTATAACCCTCGGTATCAGGAAAATCTGATTTTTTAAACCTGGACTTTTTATTACATACGGTATCAGGAAAATCTGATTTTTTTCAACCTGGACTTTTCTCAGGGTAACAGTAAAATCTGATTTTTTTAACCTGGACTATTACACACTGTATCAGAAAAGTCTGATTTTTTTCTCCTGGACTATAACCCTCGGTATCAGGAAAATCTGATTTTTTTCAACCTGGACTTCTCTCACGGTAACAGGAAAATCTGATTTTTTTCACCCGGACTATAACCCTCGGTATCAGGAAAATCTGATTTTTTTCAACCTGGACTTTTCTCAGGGTAACAGTAAAATCTGATTTTTTTAACCTGGAGTATTACACACGGTATCAGGTAAATCGGATTTTTTTAACCTGGACTTTTTATTACACACGGTATCAGGAAAATCTGATTTTTTTCAACCTGGACTTTTTATTACACACGGTATCAGGAAAATCTGATTTTTTTCACCTGGCCTATTACACACGGTATCCTGGAAATCTGATTTTTTTCACCTGGACTATAACCCTCGGTATCAGGAAAATCTGATTTTTTTTCACCTGGAGTATTACCCAGGATATCTGGAAAATTGGATTTTTTTCACCCTGAGCATTATTCACCCTATCAGGAAAATCTGATTTTTTTTAACCAGGAGTATTACACACTGTGTCAGGAAAATCTCATTTTTTCCACCTAGACGAATAATCACGGCATCAGGAAAATCTATTTTTTTCCCCACCTAGACTATAACCCACGGTATTTGGAAAATCGGATGTTTTTCACCTGGACTATAACCCACGCTGTCAGGAACATCTAATTTTTTTAACCTGGACTATTACACACTGTATCAGAAAAATCTGATTTTTTTCACCTGGACTATTACCCAGGATATCTGGAAAATTGGATTTTTTTCACCCTGAGCATTATTCACCCTATCAGGAAAATCTGATTTTTTTTAACCAGGAGTATTACACACTGTGTCAGGAAAATCTCATTTTTTTCCACCTAGACTAATAATCATGGCATCCGGAAAATCTGATTTTTTTTTCACCTAGACTATAACCCACGGTATTTGGAAAATCGGATGTTTTTCACCTGGACTATAACCCACGCTGTCAGGAACATCTGATTTTTTTAACCTGGACTATTACACACTGTATCAGAAAAATCTGATTTTTTTCACCTGGACTATAACCCTCGGTATCAGGAAAATCTGATTTTTTTCAACCTGGACTTCTCTCACGGTAACAGGAAAATCTGATTTTTTTCACCCGGACTATAACCCTCGGTATCAGGAAAATCTGATTTTTTTCAACCTGGAATTTTCTCAGGGTATCAGGAAAATCTGTTTTTTTTCCACCTGGACTATTACACACGGTATCAGGTAAATCAGATTTTTTCACCTGGACTATTACCCACGGTGTCAGGAAAATCTAATTTTTTTCACCTGATCTGATTTCTTTCACCTGGACTATTACACACGGCATCAGGTAAATTAGATTTTTTTTAACTTGGACTGTTTATTACTCACGGTATAAGGAAAATCTGAAATTTTTTCACCTGGACTATTACCCACGGTATCAGGTAAATCAGATTTTTTTCACCTGGACTATTACCCACGGTGTCAGGAAAATCTAATTTTTTTCACCTGATCTGATTTCTTTCACCTGGACTATTACACACGGCATCAGGTAAATTGGATTTTTTTAACTTGGACTGTTTATTACACACGGTATAAGGAAAATCTGATTTTTTTTTCACCTGGACTATTAACCACGGTATCAGGAAAATCTTATTTTTTTCACCTGGACTATTACACACGGGATCAGGAAAATCTGAGTTTTTTTTCACGCTGACCTTTATTCATGCTATCAGGAAAATCTGATTTTTTTAACCTAGAGTATTACACACGGTATCAGTTAAATCGGATTTTTTTAACCTGGACTTTTTATTACACACGGTATCAGGAAAATCTGATTTTTTTTCACCTGGACTATTACACACGGTATCAGGTAAATTGGATTTTATTCACCTTGACTATTACCCACGGTATCAGGAAAATCTGATTTTTTTTTCACCTGGACCACGGTATCAGGAAAATCTGATTTTTTTCAACCTGGACTTCTCTCACGGTAACAGGAAAATCTGATTTTTTTCACCTGGAGTATAACCCTCGGTATCAGGAAAATCTGATTTTTTTCAACCTGGACTTCTCTCACGATATCAGGAAAATCTGATTTTTTTCACTTGGACTATAACCCTCGGTGTCAGGAAAATCTGATTTTTTTTAACCAGGAGTATTACACACTGTGTCAGGAAAATCTCATTTTTTCCCACCTAGACTAATAATCATGGCATCAGGAAAATCTGATTTTTTTTCACCTAGACTATAACCCACGGTATTTGGAAAATCGGATGTTTTTCACCTGGACTTTAACCCACGCTGTCAGGAACATCTGATTTTTTTAACCTGGACTATTACACACTGTATCAGAAAAATCTGATTTTTTTCACCTGGACTATAACCCTCGGTATCGGGAAAATCTGATTTTTTTCAACCTGGACTTCTCTCACGGTAACAGGAAAATCTGATTTTTTTCACCCGGACTATAACCCTCGGTATCAGGAAAATCTGATTTTTTTCAACCTGGACTTTTCTCAGGGTAACAGTAAAATCTGATTTTTTTAACCTGGAGTATTACACACGGTATCAGGTAAATCGGATTTTTTTAACCTGGACTTTTTATTACCCACGCTGTCAGGAACATCTGATTTTTTTCACCTGGACTATTACACACGGTATCAGGTAAATCAGATTTTTTTCACCTGGACTATTACCCACGGTGTCAGGAAAATCAAATTTTTTTCACCTGGACAATTTCCCACGCTGTCAGGAACATCTGATTTTCTTAACCTAGACTATTAAACACTGTATCAGGAAAATCTGATTTTTTTCACCTGGACTATAACCCTCGGTATCAGGAAAATCTGATTTTTTTCACCTGTACTATTACCCACGGTGTCAGGAAAATCTGGTTTTTTTTCACCTGGACTATAACCCTCGGAATCAGGAAAATCTGATTTTTTTCAACCTGGACTTTTCTCACGGTAACAGGAAAATCTGATTTTTTTAACCTGGAGTATTACACACTGTGTCAGGAAAATCTCATTTTTTTCCACCTAGACTAATAATCATGGCATCCGGAAAATCTGATTTTTTTTTCACCTAGACTATAACCCACGGTATTTGGAAAATCGGATGTTTTTCACCTGGACTATAACCCACGCTGTCAGGAACATCTGATTTTTTTAACCTGGACTATTACACACTGTATCAGAAAAATCTGATTTTTTTCACCTGGACTATAACCCTCGGTATCAGGAAAATCTGATTTTTTTCAACCTGGACTTCTCTCACGGTAACAGGAAAATCTGATTTTTTTCACCCGGACTATAACCCTCGGTATCAGGAAAATCTGATTTTTTTCAACCTGGACTTTTCTCAGGGTATCAGGAAAATCTGTTTTTTTTTTCACCTGGACTATTACACACGGTATCAGGTAAATCAGATTTTTTCACCTGGACTATTACCCACGGTGTCAGGAAAATCTAATTTTTTTCACCTGATCTGATTTCTTTCACCTGGACTATTACACACGGCATCAGGTAAATTGGATTTTTTTTAACTTGGACTGTTTATTACACACGGTATAAGGAAAATCTGATTTTTTTTCCACCTGGACTATTACCCACGGTATCAGGTAAATCAGATTTTTTTCACCTGGACTATTACCCACGGTGTCAGGAAAATCTAATTTTTTTTCACCTGATCTGATTTCTTTCACCTGGACTATTACACACGGTATCAGGTAAATTGGATTTTTTTAACTTGGACTGTTTATTACACACGGTATAAGGAAAATCTGATTTTTTTTTCACCTGGACTATTACCCACGGTATCAGGAAAATCTTATTTTTTTCACCTGGACTATTACACACGGTATCAGGAAAATCTGAGTTTTTTTCACGCTGACCTTTATTCATGCTATCAGGAAAATCTGATTTTTTAAACCTAGAGTATTACACACGGTATCAGGTAAATCGGATTTTTTTAACCTGGACTTTTTATTACACACGGTATCAGGAAAATCTGATTTTTTTTCACCTGGACTATTACACACGGTATCAGGTAAATTGGATTTTATTCACCTTGACTATTACCCACGGGATCAGGAAAATCTGAATTTTTTTTCACCTGGACCACGGTATCAGGAAAATCTGATTTTTTTCAACCTGGACTTCTCTCATGGTAACAGGAAAATCTGATTTTTTTAACCTGGACTATAACCCTCGGTATCAGGAAAATCTGATTTTTTTCAACCTGGTCTTCTCTCACGGTAACAGGAAAATCTGATTTTTTTCACCTGGACTATAACCCTCGGTGTCTGGAAAATCTGATTTTTTTTAACCAGGAGTATTACACACTGTGTCAGGAAAATCTCATTTTTTCCCACCTAGACTAATAATCATGGCATCAGGAAAATCTGATTTTTTTCACCTGGACTATAACCCTCGGTATCAGGAAAATCTGATTTTTTTTAACCAGGAGTATTACACACTGTGTCAGGAAAATCTCATTTTTTCCCACATAGACTAATAATCATGGCATCAGGAAAATCTGATTTTTTTTCACCTAGACTATAACACACGGTATTTGGAAAATCGGATGTTTTTCACCTGGACTATAACCCACGCTGTCAGGAACATCTGATTTTTTTAACCTGGACTATTACACACTGTATCAGAAAAATCTGATTTTTTTCACCTGGACTATAACCCTCGGTATCAGGAAAATCTGATTTTTTTCAACCTGGACTTCTCTCATGGTAACAGGAAAATCTGATTTTTTTCACCCGGACTATAACCCTCGGTATCAGGAAAATCTGATTTTTTTCAACCTGGACTTTTCCCAGGGTAACAGTAAAATCTGATTTTTTTAACCTGGAGTATTACACACGGTATCAGGTAAATCGGATTTTTTTAACCTGGACTTTTTATTACACACGGTATCAGGAAAATCTGATTTTTTTAACCTAGACTTTTTATTACACACGGTATCAGGAAAATCTGTTTTTTTTTTCACCTGGACTATTACACACGGTATCAGGAAAATCTGATTTTTTTCACCTGGACTATTACCCACGGTGTCAGGAAAATCAAATTTTTTTCACCTGGACAATTACCCACACTGTCAGGAACATCTGATTTTCTTAACCTAGACTATTAAACACTGTATCAGGAAAATCTGATTTTTTTCACCTGGAGTATTACACACGGTATCAGGTAAATCGGATTTTTTTCACCTGGACTTTTTATTACAAACGGTATCAGGAAAATCTGCTTTTTTTTCACCTGGACTATTACCCACGGTATCAGGAAAATCTGATTTTTTTTTCACCTGGACTATTACACACGGTATCAGGTAAATCAGATTTTTTTCACCTGGACTATTACCCACGGTGTCAGGAAAATCTAATTTTTTTCACCTGATCTGATTTCTTTCACCTGGACTATTACACACGGCATCAGGTAAATTGGATTTTTTTAACCTGGACTGTTTATTGCACACGGTATAAGGAAAATCTGATTTTTTTAACCTGGAGTATTCCACACGGTATCAG